>CM051457.1:42738220-42906528 GCA_028274465.1 Plantago ovata | reverse complement strand
AATCTCCGAAGAATTGCTAACTCACAAGCAAGAATTATAAACAACGAGGTCCAACTTGCTATGCTTAATCCTCCAAATTGATAAGAAAAAGGAATCCTATGCTAAGAATTCCCAGAATAGGCTCTGGAGAATTTGTCTTCAAAATTGTGAAAAGGTTATGAAAAACGTAGAAAATAGGCAAACTATTATATAGTTCGGAAACGTACGGGCGAACCGCCCAGGTGCCAGGCGATTCGCCCACGTCCCAGGCGATTCGCCTGGGACATCCAGATCAACTTCAACGAGATTTTAGTCTTCTTTTCCTTTTCGGACTCGGATTTCGCCTTCTAGTGACCTTTAAGCCTTGAAACTCGTCCCCTAAACCTCAAATCTCATCCGGAACCTTCTAGATACTCCACGAATGTCCTCGAAACACCAAAACCTCGTCCTCTTCATCAATATTGCCCATAAAAACACGTTTTTCACCTAAAACCTGAAAAAGCAAAGGAAAGGGAAACGTGACACTATTCTAATAAAATGCACTAAAATATAAACTAAATGAACCTATAGGATAGCTAAATTGGTGAAAAAGACTCGAATGAAAGTGTAAAATACACGTTCATCAAACTCCCCAAACCGAACCTTTGCTTGTCCTCAAGAAACTAAGCTAGACTCTAATACATAAAACCAATGCATCACACAAAATGGAGTCTCATGCCAAATGAAATGAACTAATCTATTGAGTCTATCAAAAACTTATGAACAATGACCATACAAATCATAACATGGATATTGGTTGAAGAATGCCTCGATTGACTCATACACATTCACATATGCACTATGTTAAATAAGATAGTCTCTCGTAACATTCTCTACCTGGACCTAGTCAGTGACGACGTAATGAAACATGTTAAAATACGAATGGTTGTCCTGTGCCTATGAAACTGAGGACTTACTACTGTTCACCAAGTTAAGACTTTTCCTCAAAGAGGTCGAACCAATACTGGCTCTCATCAAACGAAGGAGGGTTCCCTAAAAGTTCACACTCCCCTATTCTACCCATCTCTCAAGCAAAGTCATAAACTAATCACCACTTCCTGAATGGCAGGACGATGGTGGTCTAGAACAGATGACACTCAAACAAATTCTACAACTCGATTACGAACATTACATGAATTGAAAAAACGAGACAAACACTCTGCTAACTGGTTTAGGCTTTCTTTGGACCCTTCTTTGCTTTTTTGGGGCCTCTTTTTTTCTTTTTTTCTTTTCCAGATCTTTTATTTTTCCTGGAATTTTTTCTCTTTTTTTTCGATTTTTTCTCTTTTTTTTTTTATATATATATAGCCAGCAGTAGCACAACGAAAAGAAATTACAATGACTCACAACGACCTCCCCAAACCTATTCGAAAGAATAGGTTGAAGCACAAACTTTACGAAAAAGGAAACAAACTCACAACACTCAAAATCGAAAAAACAAGCCATCATAACGGTATAACCCCCTCCCCAAACCTATTCTTTAGAATAGGTTTCAAACAAAGGATCACACAATTCTCAAACTACCTCCTTCCTAGGCATTTAGCAATCTCAAAGCAAGGTGAAGATTTGTTGCCTCTTAGGTACATAATTACACGGGAAAACAACCACAAGACTCTAACATGCATCATCCTATTAGAAAGGCCTTCCTGAACCGAAACACCACTAAGTGATGTCGAGACTACCAAGCTTAACTAAGTGCATATATAAATGTGACAAGCCAAGCGAGAAAAACCTCAAACAAATTCATAGAGATGAAACGCATGGTCAAAGGTCATAATTAGTTAATCTACCCAATAAAAAAATTCAAAAAATTTGGCAATAAACTCCACACAAAAACATGCAAAACTATACTAGGATGAATGTAGTGTATTCAACTAAATACTAAGGAAGCGATAAACGTGCAAATGCTAATGCAAACAAAAGGTTTCACAAGTAATCATAAGCAAAACAAGTATAGAAATACCCAGCGATAACCCCCCCCCCCCAAACCTGACGTTGTCGCTCGTCCCGAACGTCGAAAGTGGATTATAAGGTGAAAGCTATCTTGTATATGTAACCTATATTACTCAATCAAACTCGTGAGAAACCAAAACAGGTGACAAAAGAGGTGAAAAGATCAATAATTTAACATAATAGGGTAAAAATTGGAGTTTCGAATGAAATTCAGGAGGTTCGGATCTCTGGACGCCCGGGGCTAACTGCCCCGGGTGCGGGGCGATTCGCCTGGGGCGTCCAGAACGCCCTAGGCGGCCTGGCAGCGCCAGGCGAATCGCCCGTCATGGGGGGCGGTTCGCCTGGCGCCTCCAGACCCCTGGAGACATCTATTTTTCCCCCAAAATGTCAAATTATCATCTTAAAACCTTTTTATCACCAAAAATATACGTAAACATAAAATAAAATACAATGATATTCTCAAAACGACAAAACACACTAGCCTTAAGTAGAGGCGGAAAGGGTAAGCTCAAGATGATCAACCTCCCTTTGATCACTAGAAATCTCGAAGTATGGCTTCACTCGTTGTCCATTCACCTTGAAAGTATTGCCCGTCTTCGGATCAAAGAGTTCTACAGCTCCATGGGGAGAAACTTTGATAATTTCGTATGGTCCATCCCAACGAGTACGGAGCTTTCCAGGAAATAGTCGAAGGCGAGAATTAAATACCAAAGCTTTTTGCCCAGGAATCAGTTCCTTACGTACTATACCACGATCATGATACTTCTTGGTACGTTCTTTTTAGATCTTGGCATTTTCATAAGCACCTAGGCGTAATTCATCAAGCTCATCGAGTTGCAACAACCATTCTTCACCAGCTTTTCCCATATCAAGATTGAGTGCTCTGATAGCCCAATACGCCTTGTGTTCCAATTGTACGGGAAGATGGCATGCTTTCCCATACACAAGTCTGTACGGAGTGGTTCCAATCACCGTCTTGTAGCTAGTCCTGTATGCCCAAAGCGCATCATTCAATTTTCCTGCCCAATCTTTCCTGCTAGGCTTCACTACTCGCTCGAGAATCTTCTTAATTTGACGGTTGCTAACTTCAACTTGGCCCGAAGTCTGTGGATGATATGGCGTAGCAACACTATGGTGGACACCGTATTTCTTAAGAAGAGAGGCAAAGGTTCTATTGACGAAGTGCGAACCTCCATCACTGATGATTGTCCTAGGACACCCAAATCTAGAGAATATCACATCCTTCAAAAACTTCATAACAACCGCGGCGTCATTCGTTCTTGTGGGAATTGCCTCCACCCACTTAGTCACATAATCCACCCTTAAATATACAAGAGGAAAATCAAGAGGATTACGACGGGTCAACCCGAAAGAATGAAGTCCACGCTCACTTAAATCAATCATATAAAATGAAATCTTCTAGCCTTTGCGGTGCAAGTTGAGTTCCGATCTTGCTATTTTGAAAAGATGACTTAGATTCTGCATAAGGGTCTTTCGTTCTGTTTAATGCACCTATTTTTGGATGGTAAATCTTTCTCGGAACATGGAGTGGGAATCAAACCCGTGTTTGAATGGAGATACTGATGCAAGTTCCCTAAATGGAATGGGAGGGGGAGTGGGTATGGGGGCCCCTTTGCATTAGTCTTTATTCATTCGCAACAAGAATGTATCCATAACCTCCACTTGATGGAAATGGTCCCATGAAATCAATGCCCCATACGTCGAACGGTTCGACCACTAGATTCCGTTGAAGGGGCATTTCGTCTTTCTTGCCAATATTACGACCTCGTTGACATGGGTTGCAATTTTTCAAAAAATTTCGAGCATCTCGGTGCACTGTTGGCCAGAAAAATCCTGCTTGCAGTACTTTGCGAGATGTTTTTATGCCACTATAGTGTCCACCACAATGAAGCTCATGGCAATGACTCAACACACTTTGTTGCTCTTCTTGCGGCATGCATCTCCTCAGAATTCCATCAGCTCCTTCTTTGAAAAGATGCGGATCATCCCATATGAAAGACCTGCAACGCTTGGCAAGAGCTCTCCTATCGGAGGCTGAAAAATTAGTTGGTCAAATACCCATAGCCAAATAGTTCACAATATCAGCATACCATGGCTCTTCATTAACCTTCATCAAGTGCTCATCGGGGAGATCCTCATTAATAGGAATCGAATCAACAGGGATATTTGGTATTCTAGACAAATGATCAGCTACCGAATTCTCCTTACCAGCTCTATCCACTATGGTCAAATCAAAATCTTGCAGCAATAAGACCCAACGGATTAATCTAGGCTTAGAATCTTGCTTAGCTATTAAATGTCTCAAAGCAGCATGATCAGTATGGACATTCACTGGATGACCAATCAAATAAGACCTAAACTTTTGTAAAGCAAAAACAACAGCTAAAAATTCCTTTTCAGTAGTTGTATAATTAACTTGAGCGGAGTCTAAAGTCTTACTAACATAATAAATCACACGATACTGCTTATCAACTTTTTGGCATAAAACAACACCCATAGCAAAATTCGAAGCATCACACATAATCTCAAAAGGAAGATTCCAATCTGGTGGCACAACAATGGGAGCAGAAACAAGCTTTTCCTTAAGGGTATTAAAAGCAACTAGGCAAGGGAGATCTAGGTCGACCAAAGATCGGAACAAACAAGCAAAAGGAAGCCTTCGCAATGAGAAATCCAATCTATCATGATCATGTAAAGCAACTCTAATTCTCATGAAATCGTAACGACTGCCCCGCTGTCTCCGACATGGACCCGGTGAAATTGAATTCTCCATGAAGATGCGGAGTACTTCGCTCTTTCTTTACAGCAGTGACTTAGAAAATGATTGGTAGCTGGGGAGTTCGTTCTTTAGAAACTTCAGGGGCGGCCTGCGAGAACTTGTCCCAGATCTTGTACGACCATCTACCTCATGGAGACAGGGATGGAGAGTCAAATTTATTTCTTTTTTATGAAAAGCAGCAAACCTTGACATAAGTGAAAACAAGTACGGGCTTCTGGGAATCCATCGTAATGGATTCTCTCTTTTCTTAGCTTATGTGCCTTGGATCAACTCATCAGAAAATGGAAAACCACATCTTTTGCAAGCAAGCTACTTAACGGTTTAGCAATTTTCCAAAAATCCTTAATAAACCTCCTATGAAACCCTACATGACCAAGAAAAGACTGCAATTCTTTCACACAAGTAGGTGGGGGAAGTTTTTCAATGATTTCGATCTTAGCCTTGTCTACCTCAATACCTCTTTCAGAAACTACATGTCCTAGAACAATGCCTTCCCTAACCATGTAATGACTTTTCTCCCAGCTTAAAGTTAAATTGCATTCAATGCACCTTTTCAAAACAAGATCTAATCTATGCAGGCATTCATCAAACGAATCACCAAAAAGGGAAAAATCATCCATGAAAACTTCAACAAACTTAGTTACCATATCATAGAAAACAGAGAGCATGCACCTTTGAAAATTGGCGGGGGCGTTACATAGCCCAAACGGCATCCTCCTATAGGCAAACGTCCCGATTGGGCAACTGAATGTCGTCTTCTCTTGATCCTCCGGTGCAATCGGGATCTGGTAGAAACCTGACAAGCCATCAAGAAAACAAT
The DNA here is from genome assembly GCA_028274465.1 of Plantago ovata. NCBI lineage: Eukaryota > Viridiplantae > Streptophyta > Magnoliopsida > Lamiales > Plantaginaceae > Plantago > Plantago ovata. Next base: position 42,900,937 of record CM051457.1, on the reverse strand, counting down.
AGAATTTCCGCCCCGCAAGGCGGTTTAGCATGTCATCTATAAATGGCAAAGGGAAGTGGTCTTTCTTAGTGGCGGCATTTAATCTTCTATAATCAATGCACATCCGCCATCCAGTGGTTTTCCTAACCGGTACTAACTCTCCCTTCTCATTCTCTTCTATCGTGACCCCTGATTTTTTAGGAACTACATGAACAGGGCTCACCCATCGACTATCAGGAATGGGGTAAATCATATCGGCATCTAGCAGCTTGATTACTTCTTTCTTTACCACCTCTTGCATGGCCGGATTTATCCTACGCTGAGGTTGCCTAACGGGTTTGGCATCTTGTTCTAGAGTGATGTTGTGCACACACCGAGTAGGGTTAATTCCCTTGATATCACTAATCCCCCATCCTATAGCTGCAGAATTTTCTCTCAAATTTCAACTAGCCTACTTTCTTCATCGCTGGACAGATGTGAGGAGACTATCACAGGATTTTTCTGACTCTCTGATGAATGTGTATTTTACACTTTCATTTGAGTCTTTTTCACCTATTTTAGCTATCCTCTATGTTAATTTAGCTATATTTTAGTGCATTTTATTAGAATAGTTTCACGTTTCCCTTTAGTTTTTATTTTACAGGTTTTGGTTGAAAAACGAGGATTTCCGGGCAATTATATTGAAGTTGACAAGGAATTGGTGTTCCAGAAGCCTAATTGGAGTATCTGAAGGTTTCCGGATAGGATTTGAAGTCTAGGGGTCGAATCTGGAGGTTAGAAGGCCACTAGAAGTCAGAAACCGAGTCCGAAAAGGGAAGAAATCCAAAAACGCGTAAATTCCCGAAAAAAACTCCCGGGCAAATCGCCCCACACCAGGCGACTCGCCCGGTGTGTGGGCCCTTCGCCCCATACAAATTCAAAGCCTATACATAGTTGCTCAGTTTTTCTCTGTTTTTCATACTTTTCCAGACCTTCTCTCTCACCTTTCTCTGTAGTTTTAGGTAGGAACTTCCCAGAGCCTGTTCTGGGGGTTCATAGCTTAGGAGATACTTTTTCATAGCAGTTTGGAGCTTGTAAGATCGCGATTCTTCGGAGACTGACAACCTTCGATAACATTGTATCTTACAGTTTTTCTACTTATTTTTATATATCTTTCAACATGTTTTCTTCTATGATTTCTGTTGATTGCATGACAACTATGAGTAGCTAAACTTATCGTTGGTGGTAGTATGTGAATTCCTAGCGAAGGGTTGATAATTATGCTAATCGCTATATCGCGCATTATACTCCGTGTTATTGCTTTATTTTTTTGATCTATCAAAATCTATATCTTCGTATAGTTGATTAATTATTGCACACAATTGGACAATTCATTGACCTATCGAAATCTATATCTTCGTAGTGTTGAATAATTACGGAACACAATAGGACAAGAGTGCTTGACTTGTCAGAATCGTTATCTTCGTAGTGCTTAATAATTGCAACAGGACACTAGATTGATCAAAGATCTCCATGCAAGACCGAGGAATTTACGCATGATTATCGACCCGTTATGCTTTGAAGGATCATACTATCACCAATCTCCATTATCTGTTAGAAACCCCTTTGCTATTACGTCTGCTGTTTTATATTCTCTAGTTAAATAGATAAAACTAGTTATAGTCCTGAGAGAACGACACTCGAGTCATTCTTCTGCTACACTACGGTTTTCGTTGTAGTTGTGGATTGCCTTTGGCTAAATAACAAATATATTTGACCGAATCTGGAGCACGACATCCGCGTTCATCAAATTGGCGTCGCTGCCGGGGACTATACTCCTTTTTTCTATTTAATTGTTTATATTTTCAGCTTTCGATTCCTAATTCTATTAGTCTTAGTTTTCCTTTTTAATCTCTCTCTGATACTACTTTCCTAGTCTGTTACAGATAGTGTATGCCGCATACACGTTCTGCAGGAACACCGCTTGCTGATTCAATTGCTGAGATCGACAGAGTCTACCACCAAAGAAGGCGACTACTCGAAAGGCGCGCACTAGAGGAAATAGAGGATACCGATTTCTCTGAATATCTACACAGTCTTTTCAAGGAAATCGACGGAATGGCAGAAGCTAGACCACTGAAAGCATGGGTTCAACCCACCAAGGTTTTTTCAGCTTTCATGGAGAAATACTTCACCCACACCTTGACTACCGCGCTAAAGGCGCAGATCACTGGAAGCAGGACTATGATGAGACCATCTACACCGCGTTTGAGAGATTCCAAGATTTCACGAACAAGTGCCCTCACCATGGTTTTGAACTTTCTGACCTAGTCCAACACTTCTACAATGGACTAACCTTCGAGAACCAACAAGTGGTGGATTTCCAATGCCGAGGTAATATTTGGGAGGAAACTGCGTAAGCCGTCTGGGTAGTTTTCGAAAGGCTTGCTAGGGTTCGCAATTCAAGGACCCAAGAGCAATGGTTAGGAGACGTGGACCTGAAGCTCCACCGACTCAAGAAGCCCCTATGTATAGGGGGAATGGGGATCAATTCGAGTGCTTTACCAACGAATTGAAGCAAGTCCTCAAGAGCGCCACCGGAACAACTGTTTCGAACGAAGTATGCCGAATATGCAAGAACTATGGGCATGGGGCTCATATGTGTAGATCGGAGCTGGCATACGATGATGGCAACTGGGCTCGAGGAGGCGAAGAAGAAGCCTTTGCTACGGAGTTTGGTACTCAAGAAGTTAGCTACGGACAAGACGGTAGGAACCCTCGAGGTGGATTTTGGAGAAGAGGATCCCGAAACAATCAAGGATATGCACCGGCTAACCAAACTTATGGACCTAACCAAGACCGTAGTAGGCTAAACTATTGTAATGACCACTGCGAAAACCCCGCTCCGAAAGAGCCATCGAAGTCGAAATCGGCTCAACTGATGGAGAACTTGCAAAAGATGGTTGATCAGACACAAAGTTTTCTCAAACGTTATGAAGAAGATTCCGAGAGGACTAGGGCAAGGCTCGATAGGTTGGAAGAGAGCACTAGGCTTGCCCATCAAAAAATGCAAGAGTTGATCGACCGAGGAGCAAGTAGGGAGCAAGGCAAACTGCCTAGTAACACTGAGAAGTCAAATGCCATTACATTGGCTGGTGATCTACCTGACGAAATCACCATCAAAAAGGTTGCTAAGTGCGAGTGTTGCAAGAAGGAGGAACTTCTATAGGCTAAGGAAGAAGAAAAAGACCTTGGTTCTGACGAAAGTGAATAGGAGCAAGAGGATCCCGAACCACTCCCTAAAAGTTTCGATGTTAAGGTAGGGATTGGTGAGCTTGAAGATGTCCGTGCCACACTAGACACGGGATCCTACTCAAACATACTCCCTTTGAATGTGTTCGAAAAGAGTAGCCTTGGAAAACTATCTGAGCATAGGGCTATTGTGCAACTGGCGGATGGATCCTTTATGAGACCCGAAGGCGTTGTGAAAAATGTGTTGGTCAAGATTGGTGAAGCTTCTGTATACACCAATTTTGTAGTTATGCCACCATCTGCACCTGGAACGGGGGTTGTCATACTCTTAGGGCGAACGTTCTTGACTAAGCTACGCTCCGTGATGGACATCTACCAAAGAACTTGCACTATTGAAGTGGATGGCAATCAACACGTGTTGAAAGCCATATCTGATCCACATGATCCGCCTGATATTTCTTTCACAACTCACTACTGTGGTCTTGCAGCCTATATTCTTTCTTATTCACAGGTTCGTGGAATGGAGAGGAGATCAATGAAGGGGAAGCCTAGTACCCGCAAAAAGAAGAGATAGCCGCAGACAGGAGTCGAGTCAAAGACTTTAAACAATGACGCTATCCGGGAGGCAACCCAGAATTTTTATCGCTTTCTTTACTGCTTTTCTGCATGCATTCATTCTTGAACTATTTGCTTCTCGTATGCGAATTTGTTCATGTCTTTGTCGTATATGCTTATGTTTGAGTGATATTTTTCGAGTGGTTTTAAAAAAAAATTGGTTTTGGGGATTAAAACCGCGTTTTCTGACGACGGAAGCCGTCTCCCCGCATCGGGGAGCACGGGGCGAACCGCCCTGCGTGCGGGGCGAATCGCCCCAAGGCCCCAGAAGTTAAAAAAACGCGGATTCTTCCTCTTTTCCTCATTTTCTTCATATCTTCATCATTCCTCCTCCCCAAAAACCGAAAATCGCGATTTCAACTTCAAATCTTCATAACTTCTTCATTTCTGACCAAATTTAGTGTTCTTTAGCTTAAATCGAAGCCTATTACATGATCTATCTTTCCATCTGAACAGATTTCGACCTAATGCATTAGATTTTCAGATCTGAGGTATCATTCTAAGAACCCTAATTTTCGAATTTGGGGGTTTTCTAATTTGAACTTCAATTATGCCTATTTGATGCATGGGTATGTTGTTTGTGTGATTAGAAGTGTTATTTACTATCAATTGCATGCTCAATTATGCTTGGATTGTTGATTGGGAATTTTGCTACTAGATGATATATCTTGTTATGCAATATGACTTTATCTTTGATTTCTTGCATATGATTGTGTTTATTGATGTAATGTTGGTGGATTTGACGCTAGAATGCTTAATTGTTGAGTATGAGGATTTGTGATGCTAGAATTTTTCGCTACTATGGTATGAATTGAGCCTTGGTATCTAGGATATTGGTTGTCTAGTAAGAGCATGATGTGATGTATTGCATGTAGTAGTTACATTGGTATGTTGCATGATGTAGAAGCTAGGCTAGACATTAAAGGTTTGGGGAGCTCGATTGTTGATCGTATCACTTGTGTGTTTTGCTCTTACACTAGCATATGCATGAGTCAGTTTTGTGTCATACGAGGTACTAACTGTTGTTTGTAGGAACCATGCCAAGGGAAAGGAGCATTCCCGTATGATTACTATGAAGTATTGGAGGGGGATCAATTACAACCATGTCAAGAAGAGTGACCTCGTTAGATGTGCATTCGAACCAAGGGGTTTTGCAACAACGTCGTGGATTATCCAAGAGGAGGAGCTAGAGTAAACCTGGAGTAAGGACTCCGATGCCTATTCATGCACCACCGAAGGGACAGAAACCATTATTACGTCAGCAATCCATCACAAGGACTGCGAAGTTCGTGTGAACTGGAAGGCACCGGGAGATTCTCGCCGCGACGGATTCAATCTTGAGTTCGTAGTTGCTAGAAGGTTCCGAAGCGCTAGCTTGGTTCCAAAACATAATGACATGGGTGCCCGGCCCCTCTTAGGGGTACCCCTTGACTGCCTCTAAAGGGAGCATCATATAGACATCGGGAGCATCAACTGTAGAGAATGTGGTCGACATAGGAAAAAATGGCAGACAACCTCTGAATATCCGAGCAGCTTGTTGTAACCTCCACGGGGTGTAAAACATTGGAGAGGGAGGTTCTGATACCACTGGCCTTTCCCCTTCAACAATTCACAACCTATTGGAGAGATACCGGATGGAAGATTCCATAACAGAGGCGGCCAATCTTGAAGGTTCCCTTCGACACTGCAACTCTACTAGTGACGATGTGCGTGACAGTAGTGACAATGAAGACAATAGGGACAATGATGATACAGATGGTTGAATTGGTCCTATCCGATCTATTGATGGAACTACCGCCACTACAACGAGTCTCGATGATCATATATAAAGCTCCCAGAGCAGGCCCAATAACTCACAAGCAGCATACTGAGCCGACCGAGGCCAAACCATGGGGTAACATCTAGTATCACATCTTATTTCCTCATTTTCTTACTGCTAGGGACTAGCGTTAATTTCATGCGGGGGGATGGGATTTAAGTGATCCAATGTTGTTAGTTTGGAGCTTGGAATTGGTAGGCTGAGTATAGTACCTTGCATGATTTATCTGTTTGCATTTGCATTTGCACGTTTACTGCTTTCTTAGATTTTTTAGGTTGCATTCACTTCATTCATCCTAGGATAGTCTTGCATGTTTTATATGGAGTTTATTGCCGAATTTTTTGAACTTTTTATTGGGTAGATCAACCAACTATGCCATTAATCGTATGCTTCATCTCTATGAATTTGTTTGAGGTTTTTCTCGCTTGGCTTGTCACATTTATGTATTGCACTTAGTTAGGCTTGGTAGTCTCGACATCACTTAGTGGTGTTTTCTCTACTGCGGTTCACGAAGGCCTTTATAATAGGATGATGCATGTTAGGGTCTTATGGTTGTTTTCCCGAGTAATTATGTACCTAAGAGGCAACAAGTCTTCACCATGCTTTGAGACTGCTAAATGCCTAGGAAGGAGGTAGTGTGAGGTTGTGTGATCCTTTGTTTATAACCTATTCTTCCGAATAGGTTTGGGGAGGGGATTGCACCATCATTAGACTTGTTTTCGTTTTTCATTTCCGTTCCGTGAGTTTATTTTTCCTTTCCGTAAATTTGGTACTCCAACCTATTCTTTCGAATAGGTTTGGGAAAGTCGTGTGAGTCATTTTATTTCTCTTTTCGTTATGCTACTGCTGGCTAAAACAAAATCGAACAAAAAAAGAAAGAAAGAAAAATTCTAGAAAAAAAAGAAGAGAAAAATAAAAAGCAAAAAAATCTGGAAAGAAAAAAAAGAAAAAAAGAAAAGACCCCAAAAAAGCAAAAGAAGGGTCCAAAAAAGAAAAGCCAAATAGCAGTTTAGCAAAGTGTTAAGTCTTATTTTCAATTCTTGTAATGTTCGTAATCGTGTTGTAATTTTCTATTTTTTATCTTTTTTGTCTTGAGTGTCATCTGTTCTAGACCACCCTCGTCCTGCCATTCAGGAAGTGGTGAATAGCTTAAGACTTTACTTTAGATGGGTAGAATAGGGGAGTGTTATCTTTTATAGGGAACCCTCCTTCGTTGATGAGAGCCAGTACTGGTTCGACCTCTTTGAGGGAAAGTCTTAACATGGTGGAACAGCAGTAAGTCCTCAGTTTCATAGGCACGGGACAACCATTCGTATCTTTGCATGCATCATTACGTCGTCACTGACTAGGTCCAGGTAGAGAATGTTACGAGAGACTATCTTGTCTTGACATAAGTGCTTATGTGGATGTGTATAAGTCAATCGAGGTATTCTTCAACCTATATTCATGCTTTGATTTATATGGTTTTTGTTCATATGTTATTTGATAGATTCAGTAGATTAGTTCATTTTATTTGGCATGAGACTCCATTTTGTGTCTTGCATGTTTTTTGCATTAGAGTCTAGCTTAGTTGCTTGAGGACAAGCAAAGGTTCGGTTTGGGGAGTTTGATGAATGTGTATTTTACACTTTCATTCGAGTCTTTTTCACCTATTTTAGCTATCATCTATGTTAATTTAGCTATATTTTAGTGCATTTTATTAGAATACAGTCACGTTTCCCTTTAGATTTTATTTTACAGGTTTTGGTTGAAAATCGAGGATTTCCGGGCAATTATATTGAAGTTGACAAGGAATTGGTGTTCCAGAAGCCTATTTGGAGTATCTAAAGGTTTCCGGATAGGATTTGGAGGCTAGGGGTCGAATCTGGAGGTTAGAAGGCCACTAGAAGTCCGAAACCGAGTCCGAAAAGGGGAAGAAATCCAAAAACGCGTCAAAAATGCGGAATTCCACGAAATTCTCTCCGGGGCGAACCACCCCACACCGGGCGAACCGCCCCACAGTATTTCGAGGCCTATATATAGTTGCTCAGATTTTCTCCGAAATTCATACTTTTCCAGACCTACTTTCTCACCTTTCTCTGTAATTTTAGGTAGGGACTTCCCAGAGCCTGTTCTGGGGGTTCGTAGCTTAGGGGGTTCTTTTTCATAGCAGTTTGGAGCTCGTAGGATCGCAATTCTCCGGAGATTGACAACCTTCGGTAACTTTGTATCTTACAGTTTATTCTACTTATTTTTATTAATCTTTCAACATGTTTTCTTCTATGATTTCTGTTGATTGCATGCCTATTATGAGTAGCTAAACTTATCGTTGGTGGTAGTATGTGAATTCTTAGCGAAGGGAAGATAATCATGCTAATGGCTATATCGCTCATTATACTCCGTGTTATTGCTTTATTTCGTTGATCAGGCTTAAGCCCAAAATTCTCGTATGTTGTATCAATTATTATGCACAATCGGACCCTCGTCCACCTGTACGCGAGTTTATCTGCGTAGTGTTGAATAATTACGGAACACAATAGGACAAGAGTGCTTGACTTGTCAGAATCGTTATCTTCGTAGTGCTTAATAATTGCAACAGGACACTAGATTGATCAAAGATCTCCATGCAAGACCGAGGAATTTACGCATGATTATCGACCCGTTATGCTTTGAAGGATCATACTATCACCAATCTCCATTATCTGTTAGAAACCCCTTTGCTATTACGTCTGCTGTTTTATATTCTCTAGTTAAATAGATAAAGCTAGTTATAGTCCTGAGAGAACGACACTCGAGTCATTCTACTGCTACACTACGGTTTTCATTGTAGTTGTGGATTGCCTTTGGCTAAATAACAAATATATTTGACCGAATCCGGAGCAGGACATCCGCGTTCATCAATTACCTTCCCATCTTCGAGTTTATGAACCTCCTCCACTTTTTCGCACTTTAACAAGCTTAATTTCTCAAGTAGCTGCTTAGTTATTTCGACCCCTTCGAAAACTTTCGCTAAACGGAGATTATCTTCAACTTGCCCGGCGTGTGCAATTTCATAAACACTTTCGATGGCCTTCATTCCTGCGTAAAATGCAAGTTCATCCTCCTCACTGATATCTTCGTCTTCAGAATATCCTTCGTATAAGGGTTTAGTTTCGCCCCGCTTTGAATTCCCATTGGTGACTTGACTCGACATTAGCCTCTTAGATTGTGCAGAACCACTGGCGTACCTTTGAAAGACCTTCTCTGCCTCTTCAGGTGTACATTCTTCTAATCCTCCACACATCCCATCCACTTGAAGCCTAACATCATCACGTAGACCACCAACAAAATACCAAATCAGCTCCCCGTCGTCGAAACGGTGATGGGGGCACTCAAGTTTATACAACTCAAAACGTTCGTAGGTGTCACAAAACCGCTCATACTCTCCTTGCTTGAAGTGTTCGATCCTATTTCGTAAGGCAATTGTCTCATAGTAAGGCATAAATCGCGCCAAGAACTGCTCTACTACTTGGCTCCATGTTTTCAGCGATCCCGGTGCTAACCTGGATATCCAAAGCCTTGGCTCATATCCGAGAGCGAAAGAAAATAATCTCCTGCACAGTTGGTCCTCAGTGAACCCCTTTGCTGGAACTTTTGCTATTTCTTCCTCATAGGATCTGATGAAACTTAACGGATTCATCCCCACTCCATCTTCGAACCTTGGTATACTTCTCACTACAGAACTCGTTACCTCATACTCTGATAACTCTTCTTCCAAGTATATAGCTGACCCTTTCTTAACTTGAGAGAATGTAGATGTCAAGCGAGCTTTTAAGGTCGTCATACCTGGAAATCTGGAACAGGAGTAACTCAAAACTGAAAATTATTCTCGTTAGAAGTCTCGGAAATCAAGAAAATTTATGGAATTCACCTAAAAAATCGAAAAGACTAATTAAACTACTAACTCTGAGATTTGAATGCTGAAAATATAAATAAGCTAAACAGAAAAAAGGAGTATAGTCCCCGGCAGCGGCGCCAATTTGATGAACGAGATTGTCAGACTCAATTAATCAAATAAATTTGTTTTTAGCCAAAGGCAATTCACAACTACAACGAAAACCAAGGCACGTATTGTAAAAGTAAAATAACCTCGAGTGTCGATCTCTAAGGACTATAACTAGCTTTATCTAATCTAATTTAGAATATAAAACAGCAGACGATTTAGCAAAGATTTTCTTATCAATAATATTGGAAGTTAGCGATAGTATAATCATTCAAAGCATCAGGTTAATAATCATGCATGAAGTACTTGAACGTTTGCATAGAAATCTAAGATCATGAATTGTCCAATTTGTTCCGTTCAATTCAACACCATGAAGATAGAGGGCTTAGATAGATCAAAGAAATAAAGCAATAAGTCAAGTCTAAATCGTGTTACAGCCACTCATGCATAATTAAGAAACCTAGCTAAGAAATCACATACTATCACCAACGATAGATTTAGGTACTCATGGATAAATTGCAATCAACAAGAATCAAAGCAAGATTGAATGAAAACATGTTGAAAGAAATAAATAAAAGTAGAAAAATCGTGAGATACAATGTTACCAACGAAGGTTGTCAATCTTCGAAGAATTGCTAACTCACAAGCAAGAATTGATAAACAACGAGGTCCAATTGCTATGCTTAATCCTCCAAATTGATAAGAAAAAGAGTCTTATATCCTAAGAATTCCCAGAACAGGCTCTGGAGAATTTGTCTCTCAAAATAATGTGAGAAGATATGAAAAACATAGAAAAATAGGAAAACTATATATAGAGTTCGGAAACGTACGGGGCGAACCGCCCCAGGTGTCGGGCGATTCGCCCCACGTCCCAGGCGATTCGCCTGGGACATCCAAATCAACTTCAGCGAGATTTTAGTCTTCTTTTCCTTTTCGGACTCGTATTTTAGTGATATCTTTTCCTTTGCCCTTATTCTTGCTGGACTTTTTGGTTGCTCGACAACCCTCGTCATCGGAGCTCCTCTTGCTTTTCTTGGACTTTTTGTCATCCTTAGGATTATCATCGGCCTTCTTAGTCTGAGGAAGAGCCATCTCCAGAGGGGGCTCACTCTCCCGCTCCCGACGAGCCATTTCGTCCTTGTGGACAGAAGCATTGAGAGGAGGCTCGCAAGGAAGCTGGGAAGGAGAGTTCATGACTTTGTCCAACTTCTGCTGTTGGACGAGCTTACGTTGAGCGGTGCGCTGCCTTCTCCCAGCCTCGAGCGTCTCAGACACGATCCACTTAAGCCAATACTTTGCAAAGAAAAAGAAGATTAGCGCGCGAAGTACACGAAGGTCCGAGGACCAAATAAAAACACAAAAGGAATGACGAGCAAAGGAATGCAAAATTAACCAAGTATGGAAAGGCATCTAAAGCACGCTACTCGGGCAAAAGGAAAATAAAGTTGACTTACGGAAGTCCTTTTTAAAACCACAGTACACGGGCTCGGTCAAATTTTCCAAGTAAAGCAAAGGCTGAAGGTTCAAGGCCCAATAGAAGTATCTTTTGGGGTTCGGAAGCAAGTTCTCTCTTTGGTATCGAACCGCCCAAGGAGTCATTTCAGTGGCGGTCGACTTACCAACCCAAGTACCTCGAAAGAATGTTTTGGGGACACCCCAATCCAACTGCTCGTCGGTCATGCTGGGTTGTCGCGCCTTGCAAACATAAAAATAGCGCGACCACCACCGACACCCGATCGAGGACGGAGCCTCCTTGAGGAACGCAAAGCCCGGCCTAGTAGAGAAAAAGTAAAAATGCGGGTTCCCCGGGCTAACCGACACTCGGAAAAGCTTTATAAACGTCGGATTCCTCGGATATGGCAGAAGACCCCGTAGCAAACTAAAGTGCCGAGCGAGATCGTAATTATTTGAGCTGGAGCGAGGCCGAGGTCGTTGAAAAGATCGCGGAAAGCATCACAAAAGGGCATCCACCACTCTCGTTCGAAAGACATCGTGTGAACTGACATGTACCCGGGCGGCGGGTTGTAAAAAGTCTAGTCGAGCGACGGGAGGAGTATCTCAATTTTGGACTCAGGCAAAGAGTAAATCCATCTAAGATGAGGAATTTCCTCCTCAGTAATGGTAGTCACCACAGTGGGGATAACACCGTCCTTGTTCAGCTTGCCGTTAGGATCCGGATGGTGAAAATACGAAACCATCCGAGGAAGCAGCGCCCCTCGGACGACCATCCTTGGCAAACGTAGGAGGGATTGGTTCTCCTTTTCCTCCTCGGAGCGGAACGCGAAGTCCCAACGTCCTCGGACACTGACACCTGATTGGCGGCCTCGCGCTCTTCCTCTTCCTGGCCTTCTTCAGTCTCAGGCGGCACATCCTCTTGGTCCCAACTCCTCTTAGAGTTTCCCTCGGACGCCTCCAGAGAAAGATCATCTTGGGCCCCAAAGACAGAGTCACTATCTTCATTGTGCACGTAAGGTGCAGGCTTACTCCTGCTCAGATTGGCCACGTTAATATTTGTAGGCGGCCGACGAATCTTGTCATCAGACGAGAGAGTTACCACCCTCTTATAGTAACCCTGAGGCAAATACCTCACGGGGCTCGAACTTCCAACTCTACCAGAAGAATATTTTCCATCAATTTGGAGAATCTCAGAAATTTTTACGGCGAGTACGTCCTCCTCAAAGATGTCGACCCGGGGCTCTAAAGGGTTAGGCTGACCACCTGCCCGGTAATCGTGCCCGAGAATCCCAGCAACAACGTTCATCATCTCGGGCGGAACGTTGTGCGCGACGCCCTCCTCGACCTCATCATTTATGAAAGAATCGTCTAAATCGTACTCGTTTCTAGGCCCCCGTGACCGAGCGACTAGCCTATCCCCGGGAGGGGTACTCAAAACCTCTTCTTCCTCCTCGGGCACCTCAACCACGGGCAGCTCGTTATCTAGAAAACTTGCGGATAATGAACTACTGTTGTCCGCATACCCACGTCCCTCGGACATGTTCTCGCTATCACTCCTCTCGTTCATCCTAAACAAAGGAAGAGGAAAAGAATCAATCAACGTCGGTTATGTAAAGTCCGAGAGTTCTATTTAAGTATGTTTTAATTCCAAATCTCATAAATAGATGCGCGATGGCGATAGAACATTAAGCGTACGAATAGCACATAGGGAGGCAAAAGGGGACGACTGAAAATTAAAGGGGAGCGAATACCAGAATGATAAAGAAGCAGCTACAAGAAAAACATAGAGCGAGGCATCAAAGATAAAAGAAAGAAAGAGGAAGTCGGACTTACTTGATTCAGGAAAAGAAAGGAAGTTGCTCGACTACAAAGCTTGCTCGACTACAACTGACACTTCCACACGAATTTGATGAGCTCGACTATGACTGGTACTCATTCCTTGCAAGATGCTACTCGGCCAGTTCAAAGAGCTCTGAGTGAATTTGGGCGAAACTGTTGCAAATGAATCTAAGTACCCCTATTTATAAGAGGGTAGTACGGGAAGGCGAACCGTCGCATACGGGGCGACGAATCTGGGCCACCCGCGTGACGATGTGGACGGCCCAGATTGATCCACGTCGTGGAGAGACGGTTCTACCCTTGGAGCGCCCCGACTAAAGGAGAAACAGTCTGGCGCACGCACGAGTTAGGAGTCGCCCTACCACGCGGGCTCCTCGAGCAAAAAAAAAAAAAAAAAAAAGGTGAGTATAAAAAAACTTGAAGGACTTTGGAATGTCTCCAAACACATGCTGCTCGGACGGAAGGATTACTCCTCAGCCCAATGAAGTTGCATGAACTTATCCGGATCCAATCTCTCTTATACAAATACCCTTTTCGTGGTCCGAGTACCGTCTACTCGGACCATAAAAAAAAAGAGGGGGGGCGGGAGAGGGAGAGATAGGAGGAGGGAAAGGACATGAAAATCATAATGGTCGCAAGGAAAAAGTTTTTCCAGCCATGCATCGGACCATACTTCAAAATTGAAGAGAAGTCCGACTTGACCATAAGAGTTCCACAACTATCTTCTACTAAGATACTTGGAAACTAGGGGGACATATGTTGGTGTCGGAATATGTCCAACCCCCAAGGGCGTCTAAGAGCGTACTAGGGCATCATGGGCTGACCATGATAGAAGGGTCCGATTACCCATCACCATGGTCCGACCAGACTAGAGACTAGGCAAAATAGCCTAAGTTCTTATGTTCATCCTAGAAGTACAACTGCCCTACTAGCCATTGAGCTGCCGTACTAGCATGGTGACGCCCTACTAGCAGGACAAAGCCCTGGTAGCCACCATCTAGGAGAAAGGCAAGCCAGGCAAAGAGGTCATCGGGCTTCACCACAACCTCCGGCTACATAGGGTCGCCCTATTAGCACGCCGAGAGGAACAAGTCTGGTGCCCTTCTGCCCTACTAGCACTGGTAGTCGGACGAGTGCCCTTCTTCCCTTCTATCACAGGTGGCCGGACATAACTCCTTACGTTAAGGAAGAATCAACATGTCCCAAGTAAAAGGCAGTCCTCGGACCTTAGAAGCTCGGCGGTCGCCCTACTACCCCGTCCTCGGACGGTACTAGGGCGACATCCGCCCTAGGAGCACTTTGGTACCAAGGATGAACATTTTACCCCTGCCAACCCTAGTGGAAGATATGGGCCAAAGCTCATGGGTCACTCCAAATGGGCTTAACTCCATGAAAGACTCAATCATGGCCGGACACTTATCGCGATTCTAAGTGACCAGACAATATTCTATTGCTAGTATAAATATGAGCTCACTTAAATCAAGGTATCAATCATTCAATAAGGATGACATCCCATCACACTACTTTCTCACTCTACCTTTACTAAGAAGCCTACCAACTCCCTAAACGTAAAGTCGTCCCTCGTCCCTCCGGCTTGATCATTGACAAGCCGGGCTTGTGGCACTAACCCCCCCCCCCCTCTTGCTAAGTTATACCTCAGGTCCTAGGTACAGTACGGAAGGCACTTGAAGTGCGAAGGACGCTCTAGAACCTTCGCCCTACGACCACGCTCTAGAGGAAAGTACGACGCCCCAGAGGAAAGCACTAATTACCTATCAACAAGTAGTAATAATTTCCGCGGGGTTCTCATGACATTGTTTTGCTTAATATTTAAAATAATCAAAATAAAGTAAAAGTTGGATAGAATTTTTTTTGTCAAAATGATTGTTTCATGGGCTCTTCTAGGGCCAGGCAGGCTTCGCCCTGCCTGACATCAGACAGATTGATCTGATCCTTAGATATTTCATATCCGTTTCATCACTTAGCCCAGATTTTTTAAGGCGTTCACCCTCTCGCCTTTTTAATATATTAATTAATAAAATATAATTAAAATATAAATTTTTCATAAAATACCATTTTTACCCTCCAAAAAAAATTTAAGATTTTTTTTAATTTCGAATTTTTTTATTTAACTTTTTTTTATTATTATAGTTAATTATTTAATCATTATAATTATTTATCAACAAATTTCAAAATTGTTACAAAATAATTGTATTAGTGAATGTCATGAATATGTCATTTAGTATGATTATAATGTTGACAATGTAATTCCCCATCATCTTTATTATTGACCATTCATTGTGTGATATGTTACATGTTGTATGAGCTTATAAATAGCTCCCCCTTGTATATTGTAGAATGGACTTGAACATAATGAAAAGCTATTCTCTCTTCTCTCTTTCATCTTCTTCTTTTGCACTTTATTTTCAACACGTTATCATCACGACTCTATCAATCCTGAGTATTCTATTTCTTTCTACCTTCTTCACCAACTCACCTAAACTCACATCCGTCCATCATCATTTGAGTTTAGCCATCATCCAAAATCAAACAGACAAAACACGGTGTCTTGTGATCAACGAATTTTACCAACTTCTATTCATTCCTTATTAAATTGTCCATTTTTTGAAGTAAATGATACATCAAAGAAAAATGAAAAAAGTCACTTGAAATTTGCTATACATTAGAGAATTGAATATCAAATTATCATACAAATGGATATCTTTTATCCAAATGTTTAGAGTAAAATGAAACGTGGAACCACCAGAAGAGGTCAAGAGATGATTAAGTGTTCTCTTTTTGAAATTGTATGGCATTGTGTTGTTTGAATGTTTGTAGTACGTACAAATATATCTTCCTTTATTATTTATAATTTTGGAAGATTAGTACTGAGTTGACGTTATCACATTTTCTGTTTATGTTTTGTTTGTTATATAATCTCTTGGGTGAATGTGAATATTTTGATGACTATATGTGCATCGGAACCATGTATGAAACTACTCATTCCCTGAAGTGAATGTTGATATTTGGAGTAATACACATATTTTGCTAAAGTCTTCACCAGAAGTGAAAGTGACATCAAAGGAGAAGTATTGCAATTTTTTGAAGTGTAAAAAGGGTGTAATTGGATAGTTATATCATCTACACCACGACAATATCAATCAACGATTATTAAACTCTACCAAAAAGAAAATGGTTGAACATATTATTATAGTGAAACGAAATTCACTATTAACATGGTTGCCATATATAGTTGCTAAAGTATGTCCAACAGACATATCATATATGATTATTTTGTTCTAATGATAAATAAAATATTTCCAACCTGATGTTGGTATAAGTAATGCAACTCCATTTCAAACATTGAGTTCCAAATTATATAATATTAATCACAAATTTGATTATTCAACTTGTAGTTGAGATATGATGATGTTTATACTATCAATGACGATGCTAAGAGCATTCAAGGGGAGCATTACAAATTTTTTTTTAAGTGAATGTTCATTAGCATCCTCCTTAATTTTATTCTATCATGTTTTTGTGATTGTGACATTCGATTTATTGTATACACATGCAAGCACTAGGCATGTGTTTCCAAGTAATTTCCTCACATATTACTTGCCACTTGAAGTTGGAAAGAATAATGAATAAATGTTCAATACAAGTTTGTAAGAGAAAGCTCGAAAAGAGCTTGCCACTACTACTAAAGTAATGTCATAAATTAAGTTACAACTTGTGTTGTAAAGAGATGACGAGATGACTATAGAATGTAATATTTTGTCTTTTACAATATATATATATATATATATATATATATATATATATATATATATATATATATATATATATACATTTTCTAGTTTTAAAAATGATTGAAACATCTAAAAGAATGTAATATATAGCTCTAGAAGATATTTTGTAGAAAAATTGTGCCAACAATAGCGCACATGATACCTAATCCCTGAAGGAGTTGAAAATTATTATTCTTGCCAATATAAATAAGAAAATACTACGTTTGTAAGTCAAATCATTCGGGACAAATTTATATCCCGAGAACAATTGTTAACTATTGTAAAATTCCACCAACTAGAAGATTGGTGGATTCCTATCACCAACAAGAAGTTTGATATGTGAAAATGAACATAATGACATGTTAGAAAATATTATTGATGTGACAAGTTATTAGGCCATCTGGGTATTATTAACTACTCGATTTAAGAAACCTGGAGTTTTATTGAAGAAAATATGATTATGTGTTGAACGTTTTCTCATGTTGTAATATGTTATGAAAATGGCAGGATACAACATTGAGAATAAACATGACAATGGAGATCTAGAAAAATAACATATTATACTCATAAAAGTATTCTATGTATTTTATTCACCCTATAAGTGGCTAGAAGTTCACTTGTGTATCTAGTTGACTATTATATGTATTTCTTGATTGATTGTTTCATAACTTAATTGATCTTCCATTGGGGGCCAATATCAGCAGACTGATGATGTCGTTTTTCACCAATTAAATTTGTTTTAAAAGCCTAAGAACACTTATCACTACACAAACTAGAGTGCAATGACAAGTTGTCCCCGAGTGTCGTTCTCTCGGGACCTAACGTGGCTTTGCTTGAGGTTTTTGCAAGTAATTTCAGTCAACTAGTTCAAAAGTTTAGAGAATCGTTTCCTTTGAACAATAGCAACGAGAAATCAGAATTATGTAAACAAGTTTTGAATACGGTTGGTGGTAGATATCAAATACACATGCACGGGTTACGTATATGCTCACAAGTTCAGTGCGTAGAACCTTCGATCAAGTCTGCTAAGCAACTCGTCTAGGCAAATTTAAGACACACATCATGAAAGATCACTATCAATTTTTTAGAGGTGCTTGTCACCAACACCATTTATCTAGCATGCTGCAAATCTCTAACATACAATCCTATAGCTTTCATTAACCAAGAGTTTGTCACAATACTCAATTCGAATATATTTTATAGGCAACTAAGAATCATATGAAGGGATTTGCAGCAAGATTGAATCACAATCTCATGTAAGCATAAACATAACCCATAGCATGCATATTCTACATTCTACCACCAACACAAAAGATTTAGCTACTCATATTCATCAACATAGACATCAATTCATATGAATAATAATTGGAATACATCATATCAAACTACAAGACAAGAGAGTGATACAAGTTACCACCAAAGCTGTCACTAATCGGTGGAAATCTAAGAAAACCTCTCCGTAGATGATTACAAAGGATGAATCCCAATCAAAACCTTGAATCCCAAGCTAAAATACAAAGAAATCTGAATATTCTCTGAGTTCTGGGGCTTAGGAGCTCTCCAAAACGAAGTTACAGTTCAAAAGATATTCAAAAAATGATCAAAGATCAGATCTAAGAAGGAAAATTCGAAAACGTGACCGCTTGGAGAAGCCAAGCGGGGCGCTTGGCAAGCGAAGCGCTTGGGCTTCGGGCACTCCAAGCGCTTCGCTTGGCTTCTGTGCCAAAGCTCCTGGAAATTGAAGCGGAGCGCTTCACTATTCCAGGCGCTTAGCTTGGCTCCTGGGCAGATTTTTGTCTTCAAACTCAATCTTTTTGCCCTCGCATGGCCCTCGGGTGCCTTGGACTCATCCTTCTCGATGCTTATTGATACTCAAACACTTACGAACAAGCCACGAAGATTGGGGAACTTCAACGGGGCCATCTTTTCCATCAAAAAGGCTCGTTTTTAGCTCCAAAAACGCCGTTTCGTACCTAAGTGCCTGAAAATGCAGAAAACACAAAACGTGACACAATTCTACAAAACTAACCAAAAAAACAAGGCTAGAAGATAGCAAAAGAAGGTGAAAAAGACAAGATGAACGCGTCAAAAATACGTTCATCAAACTCCCCAAACCAAACCTTTGCTTGTCCTCAAGCAACAAACTAACCTAAATGCAACACAAAAGGAGTCTCATGCCAAGTAAAGTGAACTAATCTATTGAATCTACCAAATGCTTATGAACAAGACCAAATGAGCATGACATGCAAATAGGTTGAAGTATGCCTCGATTGCGAATATACACATTCTCAAGTGCACTTGGTTAAACAAAGGAGTCTCTCGTAACATCTTCTACCTGGACCTGGTCAGTGACGACACAATGATGCATGTTATCATACTACAATTGCCCCGTGCCTATGAAACCGAGGACTTACTTCTGTTCACCAAGCGAGATTTTTCCACAAGAGAGGGCGAACCAATACTGGCTCTCATCAAACGAAGGAGGGTTCCCTTAGATAGATAACACTCACCTATTCTACCCAGACTCTCAAGAATGAGCCTCTTTCAACCACTTCTTGAATAGCAAGACGAGGGTGGTCAAGAACAGGCCTTGGACAAGGCGACACGAAACGAAAGATAGAATTTACAACTCGACACTTCACAAGAACAAAATATTTACATGACACTTGACACTACGAGACTGCTTTTGGCTTGCAACGACCCTTCTTTTGCTTTTGGGTCTTATTCTTTATTTTCTTTCTTCTTTTTTTTTTTTCTTTTCTTTTTTTTCTTTTCTTCTTTTCTTTTCCTTTTTTTTTCTTTTTTTTCTTTTCCTTTTTTTTTTCTTTTTTTTTATATAGGGGCAAGCAGCAGTACTATGTGTCAAAAACACCTCCCCAAACCTATTCGAGAGAATAGGTTTGAGCACAAAGACGAAAAGGAAAAAGGAAAGACTCTTTACAAAGACACCTCCCCAAACCTATTCGAAACAATAGGTTGGGACACAAAACAAAAAGAAAAAGAAAAAGGAAACTTTACAACGACTCAAAGACGAAACAAGATCAACGAAACAACCCCATGCCCAAACCTATTCGATAGAATAGGTTTAATACAAGGAATCACACACCTCACACTACCTCCTTCCTAGGCATTTGGCAATCTCAAATCGAGGTGAATAACTTGTCGCCTCTTACGTACATAATTACACGGGTTACAACCATAGACTCTAACATGCATCATTTCATAAGGCCATCGTGAACCGCAGCAGAAGAAACACCACTCAAGGTGATGTCGAGAGTACTAAGCTTAACTAGTGCACATGCGAATGTGACAAACCAAGCGAGACAAGCCTCAAACTACTTGCAAGGTGATGCAACATATGATCAATGGCCATAAACACTTAGTCTACTCAATAAAAAAGTTCAAAAGACTTGGCAATAAACTCCACACACAACAACGTGCAACAACTAATCTAGGGATGATATGCATGCAAAAATTTGAAAAACACACAAATCACATGAACTTGAGTAAAATCAGGCATGTACGAACCACACAAGCATATAGTACTGAAAATCCAATACCCCCTCCCCAAACCTAAACTTTTGCTCGTCCTCGAGCAAAGAAAAGTTGAAAGAAAATGAAAAATTGGATTGAAAGTACACATCCCTGAGATAAAGGTTCGTGTCCAATCTCCTATATATGAGTAGTACCTGAAAGGACTCAAGAAACAAGTGAAAACGGGTGCGCAAAGGTGAGAAGAATGAAAAAACGAGGAAAATCTGCTTCAAACGTGAAATTTGACCAGTTTAAATGATAGAGGAGGTGATTGAGATTTTTGGGGTGCAAAATCGGCAAAGGAAGAAGAAAACGAAGTGGGAGTCTTTGAATCTCAAGTGCCCCGCTTAGCTTCCTTAAGGAAAGCCAAGCGAAGCGCTTGGGCGTCCCAAGCAAAGCGCTTGGCAAGCGGTCCGCTTGGGCACTCCCAAGCGCTCCACTTGGATTTCCAGTAGAAATTTTCATTCCTACTGGAAATTCAAGCGGACCGCTTGGGCGAGCCAAGCGCTTCGCTTGGATTTCCAGTAAGAATGGATTCTTACTGGAAATCCAAGCGGACCGCTTGGGCTGTCCAAGCAGTTCGCTTGGGACCTGAAGCTCCCAAATCTATTTTTTTTCAACTTTTGCTAAATTTTCACCCCAAAAAACTTGTCTAAACAACGAAACAAAATTTAAACGTGCTTCTAATATACATGCAATTTCCTACAACCTCGAGTTGCCTCCCGAGAAGCGCCTTCGTTTAAAAGTCGTTGGCTCGACTCATCTTAGCTCATGCAAGATCAATTTTGCATCGGGTACTAAACTTCCCCGTCCAAGTGCTCTTCAAAGCACTAAGTCCCTGCACATCTTGACAAACATAAAGAGGACCAAAGAATCCTACAAGTTCGTTAGTATCAACATAAGCACATGAATTAACTATGGCTCGCAACGTATGTTGCTTGCCATTTACCTCGAAGCTACATGTACAACGGTACATGTCTATCACCATATGTACTTTGTTGATGAAGGCTCTACCCAAAAGACCCACATCCTTGAGCTTTGCGGAGGATGTAGGCATGACGATGAAGTTCGTCTTGACCTCTACACCGGCGACTCTTACCACTAGATTTTCGATCACACCCAATGGCTTCTTCATAGACCCATCCGCCAATTGCACCATGCACTTCATTGGTCTTAAGCCAGACAAACCCGACTCTTCGTACACGTTCAAAGGTATGACATTCACACCCGCTCCCGTGTCTAGAGTTGCCACTATTCCATCCTTCTTTCCCAAGCCGATTTCCACATCAAAGCTCTCTTGGATAGGCACTTCCACCATATCCACCAACTCATCCTCAGACGATGAGTTTTCATTCACTTCCTCAACTATCGCATCAGATTGTGCGACCACTTTCTCTTCCACAACTACCTTAGGAGTCTCAAGCTCCTCACTCACCTTGCAAGTTTCAGTTACCTTGCAACTTGGCACCTCAACTAGTGCATTGTTCCTCACAACCGTGATCTCCACGGGCAAATCAGTCACCACGGTTATTGTCATAGCCTTCTCCGTGTTTCTGGGAAACTTCCCTTGCTCTCTACTCGTCCCTCGATCTATAAGCTCTTGTAGCTTCTTATGGAGGTTGCTACTACTAGCCTCAAGCTTCTCAAAGCGTTGATTGTTAGTAGCCTCATTACGATAGTAATGCTCCATGAATTTATTCGTCTTCATAACCAGATCATTGAGTGAAGAGACAAGAGGTGAAGGAAGCACCCCTCCACCTTGTGGTCCCGAACTAGCAACCTGAGGTGGAGGTGTAGGATTAGAAGGCGGTGCTCCTTCATACCAATTGTTCCCATAGCTGAGACGACTTCTATCTTGATTAGGCCCATAGGCATTTTGATCCGAGTTATGGAAATAACCACGGTTGCCTTGATTCTGGTACCCACCTCGGGGTCCACGGTTTTGTGGCCTCACATTGCCATAACCTTGCCCGTAGTTCACATCTCCAACTACTTGCTCTCCCTCAGCAGCATATACTTCTTGTCGGACATCGTTCGTGATGTATTGCTCTCTAGCAAATTCTGAACGGCATAAGTAGGCCGGGTGCCCATAGTTTTTGCACACACCAAAAACTTCCGTAGAAGGAGAAGGAACGCTTTGCCTCAAAGCTTGCTTCACTTCATGGACGAACCCATCGAAGGTATTTTGTTCCACTACTACCTTGGCCTCACCTCTTTGCTCCTTTTGGAGCACACGAGCCCTCACATTTCGGTTTTGAGAATTCCGGTACATCATGTCCAGCTTTACTTGGGCTTGAGAAGGAAGCAACTCCCCCATACTACCTCCACAAATACTATCCACTTGAGATTGAATCTCAGGATGTAAACCATTGTAAAAGAATTGGAGAAGCTGACCTTTATCATACCCGTTATGTGGGCATCGATGATGCAACCCCATGAAACGATCATAGGCCTCATGGAAAGGCTCATCGTACCTCTGCTCGAAGGAGCTAATTTGGCTCTTCATAGCCATTGTCTTGGAAGCGGGGTAGTAACGCTCCATGAACTTATCAAAACATAGGTCCCATGTTGTCAAAGACCCCGCCTCCAAAGTATTGAGCCAAGCCTTTGCACGATCGCCTAGCCCCATAGAAAAGACCTTCATGCAGAGATCATCATCTGTAACACCAGCTCCCGGTGGCCCAAGATGGAGAACAAAGTTCTCGAGCTCATTCAAGTATCCTATCACGTCCTCATTAGCCATCCCATAGAATTTGGGAAGTTGTTGGAACATGTGATTCTTGATCTCCAAGTTCCTGGTGGCATCATTGAGGACAATTGCTGGTCCTCTAGCCCCAACCGTAGGCTTAGTAAGTGTACGTATAGGTCTCTCCGCCATTTCACCTTCCAAGTAGACAGATTCAAGAATCGGCTCCAAAAGATAAGAAGAAGACTCTTCCCGAATACCAGAAGCAGAAGCTCTAGATGCTACTCCTTCAAACTCAAGATTCAAATTCCTCCTTCTCCTTTGAAACAAACGATCGATCTCGTCTACAAAAGGTTCAATAATAGGTCCACCCGTTCGGGTTTTAGGCATGCACTCACCTGAAATACAAAATAGTGAGTATCTCATGCAAAAAGAAACAAAAACAGAAATGAGACAAAGAAGAGATGTTGGCTGAAAAAACCAAAACAAAAACACCAACCAAAGGAGTTAAGTCCCCGGCAACGGCGCCAAATTGATGATGTCGTTTTTCACCAATTAAATTTGTTTTAAAAGCCTAAGAACACTTATCACTATACAAACTAGAGTGCAATGGCAAGTTGTCCCCGAGTGTCGTTCTCTCGGGACCTAACGTGGCTTTGCTTGAGGTTTTTGCAAGTAATTTCAGTCAACTAGTTCAAAAGTTTAGAGAATCGTTTCCTTTGAACAATAGCAACGAGAAATCAGAATTATGTAAACAAGTTTGGAAAACGGTTGGTGGTAGAAATCAAATACACATGCACGGGTTACGTATATGCTCACAAGTTCAGTGCGTAGAACCTTCGATCAAGTCTGCTAAGCAACTCGTCTAGGCAAATTTAAGACACACATCATGAAAGATCACTATCAATACTTTAGAGGTGCTTGTCACCAACACCATTTATCTAGCATGCTGCAAATCTCTAACATACAATCCTATATCTTTCATTGACCAAGAGTTTGTCACTATACTCAATTCGAATATATTTTATAGGCAACTAAGAATCATATGAAGGGATTTGCAGCAAGATTGAATCACAATCTCATGTAAGCATAAACATAACCCATAGCATGCATATTCTACATTCTACCACAAACACAAAAGATTTAGCTACTCATATTCATCAACATAGACATCAATTAATATGAATAATAATTGGAATACATCATATCAAACTACAAGACAAGAGAGTGATACAAGTTACCACCAAAGCTGTCACTAATCGGTGGAAATCTAAGAAAACCTCTCTGTAGATGATTACAAAGGATGAATCCCAATCAAAACCTTGAATCCCAATCTAAAATACAAAGAAATCTGAATATTCTCTGAGTTTTGGGGCTTAGGAGCTCTCCAAAACGAAGTTACAGTTCAAAAGATATTCAAAAAATGATCAAAGATCAGATCTAAGAATGAAAATCCGAAAACGTAACCGCTGCCAAGTGGACCGCTTGGAGAAGCCAAGCGGGGCGCTTGGCAAGCGAAGCGCTTCGGGCACTCCAAGCGCTTCTCTTGGCTTCTGTGCCAAAGCTCCTGGAAATTGAAGCGGAGCGCTTCACTATTCCAAGTGCTTAGCTTGGCTCCTGGGCAGATTTTTGTCTTCAAACTCAATCTTTTTGCCCTCGCATGGCCCTCGGGTGCCTTGGACTCATCCTTCTCGATGCTTATTGATACTCAAACACTTACGAACAAGCCACGGAGATTGGGGAACTTCAACGGGGCCATCTTTTCCATCAAAAAGGCTCGTTTTTAGCTCCAAAAACGCAGTTTCGTACCTAAGTGCCTGAAAATGCAGAAAACACAAAACGTGACACAATTCTACAAAACTAACCAAAATACAAGGCTAGAAGATAGCAAAAGAAGGTGAAAAAGACAAGATGAACGCGTCAAAAATACGTTCATCACAGACATAAAAAACCAACTGCTAGAGATAATACTCCCATAGATATATATTGTTCTCCTGAAGAGAACTCATACGTGAAGTCTATTAAAAAAGAGTATGAATGTATAATTATCTAAGCTGGACATATATGCCCCAATATTACTAATTCTTTGAATTATTTTTTCCCAGCTTAGGGGAGGAGAACATGAATAAGCTGATGAAAACAAATTCAAATTCATAGCGTGAATTGATCCCCACAAATTTGAACTAAACTATGAGATATATTTTCCAGCTTCATGTTACTATTTCAAGTATATATGAATAAGGATTTCCATAAAGTCAAGTTTTCAACAATTGTCATGATAGGCAAAAGTATAATTACTTTTGTGGGAAAATCAAATGTATTACTAGACCTCCCGAAGAAGGTAAATGAATTTCTCTTGTCAAGTTATTGGAGATAATAGTTGAACAAAAGCGATAACTTCTACGAGTAGTTGCTACGTTCTTTTTATCTTTAATTAGATTTTTATCCTCTTGGATTTTTCCTAACAAGGTTTTGAACGAAGTAGCATTATTCGCACATATATTATCTCTATATCCCGGTGATAAAGATACATTAGCAAAAGAAAAGGTCATAGACCTTATTGGTTATCTTGCAAATATGATTGAGTTACAAAAGCATTGAACTCGTTCCGTTATGACAAGATTTTTCAGTTCTTGAAAAATGACATATTTTATTTCTAGTACACTTGGAACAAGTATGTTAAGAAATATGTTGCTTCAAGTGTTTGGGAAGTTTTTCACTCACGAAGACGTATACTGACGAAACATACATCGCCCAAGTTATTCTTTGCCCATCGTCTACAAGAAGAGGATTTCATTCAAGTACCACAGTTCACGTATTTTTCAACAAGTCATCTCCAATATAATCTTTTGTGGAGCTAGTTCAGAAGATTGGAAGTCGGAATCTCAAAACAGAAAGTGATGTTTCAATCAGGGGAGTTTGATGCGAACTGCACTCTTTTTCCCTTCGCTAAGTTTTTATCCCACTGGGTTTTTCTTAGCAAGGTTTTTAATGAGGCAGTATTTGTTGAATCGTATCGGCAATTATCCATTCATGTCATTCGAGTGGAGTGTTACAAAATAATTTTATTAGTGATTGTCATGAATAGGCCATTTAGTATGATCATAATGTTGACAATGTAACTCCCCATAATCTTTATTATTGACCATTCATTGTGTGATAGGTTACATGTTGTATGAGCTTATAAATAGCTCCCCCTTGTATATTGTAGAATGGACTTGAGCATAATGAAAATCTATTCTCCCTTCTCTCTTTCTTCTTCTTCTTTTGCACTTTATTTTCAACAAAAATATTAATTATAGTTATTAAAATACACATGGAATAAAATTGAACCAGTGACCTCTCATGTAAACACCTTTCAACTTAACCACTAGGATACTCACAAGTTAGTGCACTATTTATAGTTTTATATATATTTATACATATATATGATAGTAAATACTCTAAATTAAAATTGATCTGCCAAAACTCGATTTAGTCCATAAATTAATGATCAGAAATATATCGGTTAAATATATAAACTTTAACCCGGGATTTAGTATGTGTAGAGTAGCTCCATGTATGTTCGAGATTTCTAAGTAATAGTGCCTCGTAATTGCCTTCAATAATATTGTATGCTTCGTTATGCATATTATTGATGATACATGTCTACAAATTAACGGTGTGACTACCTACGTCTATCACTTGCTAACATATGAATGAGTCATGTTACTACCTACTATTAACAACTTATCTCATATGGTTGAATCTCGTAGTATTTATCTTTATCGTAATTGTGTTTACTATTTTAAACCACGAACTATTTCCAAACTATTTCATTTCATTGATTTAAGTAGAAGTAAATTAGGGACAACTTGGTTAAAACCTTAGAGACCGACACTCGAGTTAGCTTGCCATTACACTAAGTTTTGTGAGATTTAGAGTTAGCATGGTATAGAAATATAAATATTATTAGATGATTGATTATACACGACAATTTTCACTCATCAATAATGTGACGGATAAATGATGTATAACATTGATATGTAGCGACCCTATCCGAATTGAATTATTCAAGAATAGCATGAAAATGTCAAAATATGAATAAAACATAAATCAATAATATTAATTTTATTTCCACGCGCTTGAGGAGTATGTACATCTGATTGAATATTAGAGTCTACACACGCTCCGAGACAACACACGATGGGTATCTCAAAATAAAGTGAATTAACTCAACTCAAGACCACACACTCGATGAGTATCTCATATCTCTTTAGCAAGTTCCAATAAAGCCCGCTTCGAACAAGTCCACAATAAATTCTAAAAGACAAAGTACACAAAGCTCATCTCATAGACTTACGACTCTAAAGTATCTTTCGGAGGTTGAGGAAGGACATAGTTTGAGCTACAAATGGATACTACTCAACAAACTAACAGATGATGACAATTACTGAGATACGAGATAATGCATAAGTGCGTTAATTTTCTCCAATGAAACATTCACTATAAAAGGAGTCAAACCTTCAGACTCATAGATAACAACTTACATTGTCTTAACTCTATTACAATTATAGAAGCAACTTAGTAGCCTCATATACGTAACAAACCATATATATTGTTTTATCCGTTCTTACTGTCAATTAATTTATTATTCAATATAAATGTAGATAAATCCATAAATAATAATTCAACTAGACAACTCGTTTACAAACTAGTCATCATGTGAGTTTTAGGGTAAGGATGGACATTGTTTAGGTTAGAATAATGAGTAATTTCGTTGATCAATCTACCAGAGTAAAAAAGCAATTCAATTATATATAATGAGAAATAATTTATTGTAATTTAAGATTAATAATATAAATGAAAACTCATAGTTAAAATGTTTTCAATGTACAAAATATATTACTTATATTTATAAGATCATCAACACAACCAAATTGGATCTTTCTCTTGTTGGTTAAGTAAGCTGACTTCCGTTGTGGTGGGTTTGGGTTCAAATCCTACATCCAACATTAAATTTATTATTATTTTTTAATTAGATGCAAGGATTGGATATGGATCTGAGCCGGGCTCTGGCCCCACCATATGCTCGGGAGTGGCCTGTCAACAGCCCACGTATGGGCCCGAAAAATAATTAAAAAAATAATAATATATATAAATATTTTTATTTATATAAATATTTTTTAATATTTTAATAATTGTATTTATTATTATAATTCAAGGTTATTTAAGTATATTTATATTTAATTGAAAAAATAAATAAAAATAAATATTTTAACTTCTTGGCGAAGGGTTGGCGAAGGCGAATGACGTGTTGACTTTTCATTGGGTATCTGTTGGGGCCCACATGCAAGTGTAGTGGCAATTTAAATCCAATTTAAATTTTGCCCAAGTGCTCATATTAATCTAATTAATATATCATTTTAGTTCATCCAATATTATATTTGTAAAATATAATATACATATAATTGTATTTCCATAAATACAATTAAATCAATTAATATTCTCATAATATTAATTGCGCCATAACTAATTATAATTGACCATATTAATTATAATTACTTTCTAACAGTCATGCGGATAAGCCGATTCACCACATAGTGTGACCCATAGGGCCTCAATGTATTAAGCTAGACAAGACACTAGGCCTCATGGAATTCCCACACGATTCCATTTGCAATATTAATACATGAGGACGTTTGAGAGGAATCTCAAAACTACCTTTCGATGGGGAAGCATGTTGCACTCAATGCGGCGATGGTAAGGTCCTTTCATCTGACTAAACTCGAATGCATCTAGGTTCGATGATGTGTCTATCCTATTAATACACTCATGGCGCCTCAAGGAGTTGTTTGGTTCGGTAGATATATTTATGACTATCATAAATATTCTGCACTTGGCCAGCGATTTTACCAACAAAACTATGACGACTATGAGCAGTTCTCTCCTAAGCTACATATGAGAGATGAATCCTCTCCAGAGATCAACTACCATCCACACTATGTAATGTTGCCAAGTTTCCGGATGGACCGTATCTACCACGTATTTCAGGGTGCAAGCGTTGGTTTCAGCCAAAGAACAGGGCGCAACGTATGTGATGATATAAAGTCCTGAGAGTCTAAGGACGAATGGCATCACTTCCACAACTCCGATTCCCATAAACACTTCATTGTAGAGTATACATTGATGGGAGCTCCGGTGCGTACTTCCATTGCCTTTGGCTAAAAAAACAAATTTTATTTGATTGTTCGAGTCTGACAATCTCGTTCATCAAATTGGCACCGCTGCCGGGGACTATACTCCTTTTTACTCTTTAACTTATTTATATTTTCAGCATTCAACTCCCCGAAGAATAAGCTCTAGGGTTTGCTGTCAGAAACTTCACTTTCTTACCCTATTTCTTTCCCCCTATCTTTTTCAGCAAATTCATCTAATCTGATCTTGGTTACCTTGCAAGTTTTTTGTTTTTCTTTTGTGGATTCTGCTCCTTGGTTTCTTGTTTCCTCATGTGCAGAAACTAGTCCCATGAAAGGATGCGTCTGCGAGCTCCTTTGCCACGATATGTGCAACCTCGAGGGCCTTGCATAACATTGAATGAAGATTGCAAGGATTATGACTTTGATCCTTCGTACTACTCCATTGTTTCCACGTTTTCGAGTTGTGATGATCCAAGAGAGTTCTTAGACACGTACGAGGAAGGTGTGTTGAGGATACCTCGTGAGAATGTGGATGGGGTTATTTTATCACATGAGCAGCTTTGTATAAGAGGATTTATGGGAGCCTTGAGAGGGAGCGCTCGAGGATGGCTCAGAATCCCGCCGGAAAGATCATTGCACACTTGGGGTGAAATAACCAACAAGTTTCTGGAACATTGGGATTGGGACTCACCTCCCGGGTCAAGGACATGGACGTCTCTCTTCGGTAGTCGGCCACCAGAAATCGACATTGCCAATGTAGAGGAATGTGTTGACGGATCTATTGATGAAGTCTCTTCAGTGCTTAGCTTGGATTCCACATCCTTACTTGAGGATGTCGAGGTTGGTGGTCAAGAGGAAGTCGTGGAGGAGGTGATGACTGAATCCATTGCTTCACTTGAGTCAGAAAGTGATGACTTAAGTTGTGTTGAGGTCGATGAGCCAATCTCTGAAGATTTTGGTGTCTCTGAATGGATTGCTACAGACACTCTTGATCTTGACTCCTACGTTCCGGTCCATGCACCCACCTATGAGTTTCAAAGGAGTTTTGATCCACTTTTCTCTTTTTATTTTCCATTTGATTTCCTTAGTTATTTTTAGATTTTGATTTTATTGATTTTGTTAATTTTAGTTTTCAGGGAATCATGGACTCGATTGAGCAGCTAAGGAGAGGAGCCAAAGATGGTTCCCAAGATGCAAGGAGTAGTGGAACGGATGCACGAGATTCTTTCCCATTTCATAATGGGTAACCTTAGTGGAATTACTTGCATGTAGTTAAGTTTTATCGCTTTCTTGCATTGCATGCATATTTGTTTTGAGCATATCATTGTTTTTTATTTTTTGTTTAAGTATGTTTTCGGTGATATAATAGGTTTTAAGATGATAATTTTACGTTTAGGGAGGAAAAAGGCGTCTCCAGGAGTCTGGAGGTGCCGGGCGAACCGCCCCCCACAAGGGGCGGACCGTCCGGCAGCAACAGATCACCTGGGGCTTGCTGGAAGCCCCAGGCGAACCGCCCCCCACACGGGGCGGTTCTCCCGGGAAGTCCAGCAACCCAGGTGTCCGTATTTTCATCCGGATACCGAATTTTCTCCCCATATGTTAAAATTGTTGATCTTTTTACCTCTCTTATCACCCGTTTTGGTTTCTCACGAGTTTCTTTGAGTAATACAGGTTATAAATACAAGTTTAGCTCTCACCTTAAATCCACTTTCGACATTCAGGACGAGCGACGACGTTCAGGTTTGGGGGGGGGGAGTTATCGCTGGGTATTTTTATAATTTATTTTGCTTATGATAACTTGTGAACACCTTTGTTTGCATTTGCACGTTTACCGCTTTGTTAGGATTTAGTTGCATTCATTGCATTCATTCTAGTATAATTTTGCATGTTTTGTGTGTGGAGTTTATTGCCAAATTTTTTGAACTTTTTTATTGTGTAGATTAACTAGTTATGACCATTGACCATACATTGCATCTCTATGGATTAGTTTGAGGTTTTTCTCGCTTGGCTTGTCACATTTGTATATGCACTTAGTTAAGCTTGGTAGTCTCGACATCACTAATTGGTGTTTTCTCTACTGCGGTTCACGAAGGACTTATTATAAAATGTTGCATGTTAGAGTCTTTTGGTTGTTTTCCCGTGTAATTATGTACCTAAGAGGCAACAAGTCTTCACCTTGCTTTGAGATAGCTAAATGCCTATGAAGGAGGTAGTGTGAGGAGAGTGTGATGCTTTGTTTGAAACCTATTCTTACGAATAGGTTTGGGGAGGGGTTTATACCTTTTGATATTATTTGTTTTTCGTTTTTTGAGTCATGTGAGTTTATTTTTCTTCTTTTTCGTGAGTTTGTGCTCCAACCTATTCTTTCGAATAGGTTTGGGGAGGTCGTTTGTAATGTCAATGTTATTTTCTTTTCGTTGTGCTACTGCTGGCTATACAAAAAAAAAATCTGGAAAAAGATAAAAAGAGGAAAAAGAAAAAAAGGAAAAAAAAGAAAAAAAAATTTGGAAAAGAAAAAAGAAAGAAGAAACGACCCAAAAAAAGCAAAGAAGGGTCCAAAGCAAGCCAAAAAACAGTTTAACAAAATTTTGTTTCGTTTTTCAGCTTTTGTAATGTTCGTAATCGAGTTGTAAATTCTGTCTTTTATTTGTTTCGTGTCATCTGTTCTAGACCACCCTCGTCCTGCCATTCAAGAAGTAGTGATTAGTTTTTGACTTTGCTTGAGAGATGGGTAGAATAGGGGAGTGTTATCTTTTAGGGAACCCTCATTCGTTTGATGAGAGCCGGTATTGGTTCGACCTCTTTGAGGGAAAGTCTTAACTTGGTGAACAGTAGTAAGCCCTCAGTTTCATAGGCACGGGCAACCATTCGTATTCTAACATGTTTCATTGCGTCGTCACTGACCAGGTCCAGGTAGAGAATGTTACGAGAGACTATCTTGTTTAACATAGTGCATATGTGAATGTGTATGAATTCAATCGAGGCATTCTTCAACCTATTTCCATGTTATGATTTGTATGGTCATTGTTCATAAGTTTATGATAGATTCAATAGATTAGTTTTCTTGTTTGTCATGAGACTCCTCTTTGTGTGTTGCATTAGTTCTTGCATTAGAGTCTAGCTAGTTGCTTGAGGACAAGCAAAGTTCGGTTTGGGGAGTTTGATGACAGCGTTTTTTACACTGTCATTCGGTTCTTTTTCACCTATTTAGCTATCATCTAGCTTGCATTTTAGTGCATTTTATTAGAATAGTGTCATGTTTCCCTTTTCTTTTGTTATTTTCAGGTTTTAGGTGAAAAACACATTTTTGGATAGGAATTATGGCGAAACCTTGATGTTTTGGTGCAACAAGATCATCTGTGGTGTGTCAAGGGGCTCAAAACCTTGCCCAAGGCCAAGGATAACATCAAAGATTCGAGATATCTTGTATGAGGCGGAAACGGTAGTTCATTCGGAGTTCGGATGAAAATTTTGGAGCCTTTGAAGTGAAATTCCATTTGCATAGTCTTAGTATTTTGGGTACCAGTCTTTCATACGATATTGGATTGGGATGAGGTTACAACCTACGCGTAGCTAACTCGAAGAGCTATCCAACGATGGGTCTTACGTGCCAATCTGAGTTCGGACACGCCCGTAATCTCTGTTTGAACATAGAAGAAACTTGCTTCCCGTGGGAGGCGGTTCGCCCGGCGTTGCGGCAGAACTTATATATATGTTTCCTATCTGCGTTTTTTCATATAACACATTCATATTTTGAGAGACCAAAACCCTAGAGATTGTTCTGGGTATTCTTAGCTTAGAGACAACTTTTCTTATCGATTTTGGAGCATAGCGTAGAGATTTGGACACCAATTCATCTCACCTTGCTTGTGAGTTTAAGCAATTCACCGGAGATTGACAACCTTCGTTGGTAACTTGTATCTCACGATTTTCCTACTTTTATTTATTCAATTCAACATGTTTTCATTGATTCTTGCTTTGATTATTATCGTTGATTGCAATTTACATATGAGTAGCTAAATCTAAGGTTGGTGATAGTATGTGAATTCATGGCTAGGGTTCTTAATTGTGCATGATTGTAGCTTCGCGCAGACTTTACTTGTTAATTTTTTTCTTCTTTGATCTTTCTAAGCCATCTATATTCGTAAGTGTTAAACCTGGAGAAATACTAGGACAATTCAAGATCATCGATTTCTTTATTACAATTCTTCAAGTACCTTCATGCATGATTATAACCCGACGCTTAGAACGATCATACTATCACTAACTTCCATCATATATTGATAAGAAAAATCTTTGCTAAGTCGTTTTCTGATTTTATAGTTTAAGTTTAAGTAGTTAAAGCTAGTTATAGTCCTTAGAGACCACTCGAGGTTATCTTTCTTCTACACTACGTTTTCGTTTTCGTTGTAGTTGCGAGTTGCCTTTGGCTAAAAAACAAATTTTATTTGATTGTTCGAATCTGACAATCTCGTTCATCAATTACCTCTAATTAAAATTGATATTTTATTCAGGTAGATTCGACATCCATCAGGAAACTACCATTTCTTCCACAACGAAATCACATAAGACTAAAATTCCCAACAACTATGTGATTATACATACGCCCGCTAAAGACATGTTTGATATCGATACAGACCAACCAGATAAAGATATGACATGTTGCATTGGTTAGTGTAATATAAATACATAAGTAATCCTAAACATGAATAAACAAACATATAATATATTACGTTGATTTTGATGTAGTACAATTGTCCTCAAATGTGGTTGTCTCTAGGACACTTGTACTAACAGGTTTTTGGGTGGGAACCATCTGAGGGACGAAACATTGCGATGAAGCATCGCATTGATTGGTGATGTAACAAGTATTACAACGCAAATTAACTACTACTAATAGAGCTATAACTACTACACAATCATCTGATATCTAACTCTTGATGGGAGTTCATCTCTTCTTCAGGCTTGTGTACCTGCGCGTGAGTGAGAGGCAGGGGTTAGTCCCTTTAACCGGTTTGCCTTGGACAAATTGAAGGTAGATTTTACTTTCACTCGCGAGGGAGTTGTAGAGTGTAGAGAGTGGAATATTGAGTGGTGTTTTTGGCATACCTCTAAGTTTGACCCTTGGCCTTCTATATATAGAACTCAGCCAGGGGATAAGATCCGGTATTATCTTGAGAATCTGTCAGCCTTTCATACTATCTTGGCTACGGAGTGTGGGCAGTCTGCTCGCGAGCCTAACTCTACCTTGATACTACTCTCGCGTAAGCCTTATTAGAAGCTCCCTGTTGCTAAGGAGTCTTCCATTGCGTGTAGACTCTTTCTCTGAGTGTTCATGATGGTTGATTTTCTCGTCTTCATGGATTTAGTCCCCACCCCCTCCTTGAGCGGGGTTGCTCATGTGTGGTGTGCGCTATCCATGTTATATCATATGGTCACCCCTAGTTCTTAATCATCAATAGATGAGTAATGAACTAAAATTGAAGGTCTTTTGGTTCTTCTGTGTCTGTCAATTCCATCTTTTGTTTTTGAAAGGAAAGATACTTAATTATATTAATCAGCCAAAGGAGTGAGTGTTACAAGATGTTGTCCGTGGAACCATACACATATAAGTCTTAGTTACATCACTTAAAACAGAATTTTGCAACCAAGAGGGGCATAAATCCCAAACACATAATTTTACTCTGTTTTCCTCTCTAGTATCAGAAACGGGATCATGCAGAAAATCTTGGGAGCTTCCTTTTCTTGCCAATATATCAGCTACTGCATTCTTTTCGCGATAAACAAAAGCCACTTCTACCTCCTTCAGTTGATGGATCAGCTGGTGTACCTCAGTTACCACCACCTAGTGGTGCCATGTCGAGTCCTGGAGCCTGCAAATACAATTATAAGCATACATAGAATCAGTTTGAAGTACAATACTTTGATAGTTATTCTGCAGACATAAAGATAAGCCCATTCGAATAGCCCATAGCTCTGCAGTATTAATGTCATTTCTTCCAATGAAGCCGGAGGCTCCCTGCTTAAAATTTCCATAACAGTCCTTTAGGATGATTCCAATCCCTGCATGACCCGTATCAGTGAGGAAAGAGGCATCACAGTTTACAACAATGTAGTTCGGTGGTGGTTTATCCGAAGCACAAGGAGTAGGCACTAGATTCCTCTTATTAGTTGGCTTTAAGATATCCAAATTCCTCTTCCAATTATTATAGATCATAAACATTTCATCGAAATTAATTGGATTATTTCTACAAATATAGTTGTTTCTAGTGTTCCACATTACCCAACAACCTAAGACAATATTTAATTGAGAATCAGAGTTTAGATTTAAATGGAAGAGAAGATCAGGATTTGAAGGGTTGAATCATTCCACAAAGCTGGCCAAAGTATCATTCTAAAATGTTGGAAGGCTCTGCATCTAAAGAACAGGTGATCTACTGTCTCGTCATCATCGTTACAAAGCGAGCAGAGAGGCGAGTCGATTATATTATGCTTCCAATGCCTTTGGGCCATCGGGACTCTATCATGCAAAAAAGTCCACATTAAGAACTTAATTTTTGGTGTTACTTTAGCTTCCAGATCCGGTTCCAGTGCCACAGGGGTCCCAAGGTGTTAGGAAACTTGTAATTTTGATGAGCAATCAACCATGCTAAATTAAGGAAAGTCCATTAACTAGTACTCTTAAGGTCCATAGGAATTTAGAATTAAGGACATTGTAAAAGAGGAACGTTTGCTGAAGACTTAAAGTAGGTGCTAGATAGGTTAGTTTTACCGCTTATGATGTATCTTGTTTTCTGAAAAGAAAAACAACCTATTGAAGCATTTGCTGATGATGTACTTTGTTTACACAAACAAACTATTGAAGCATTTAGAACCGTTCAGAAACTTGAAGAATTCGAAGACTGAAGACTAGAAGATTTCTGAAAACTGGTATCTACAAAGGCACATGTTCCTCAGAAAATGGAAACTTCAGCAACAGCTTGCATAAGTGAAAATCTAAACGACAGAGTAGGTTGTGCTTGCTGAAACTGAGACTGACCACTTGTTGATGAACATATGTGACCTCCGTGCTGATAGTACTTGCATTTGCGCTCCAACGTTCATGTTTGAATCTCATTCAAATGAACATTAAATGCAAAGCATGCACGCGAAGGACATGAAGACTAGAAGACAAATAAAGGACGCTGCTGAAAGTACAAAAGCAAGATACTGACATCTTAAGGAAAAAAGCCTTAGAATTTGACATTCAAACGGCTCCCTTGATTCACTATAAATAGAGGTCATCCGGCAAAGAGTTGAAGTGTGTCAACAACGTGATCAAACTCTCACTTGTGCTTAAACTCACATACCCTTCAAACACTCTTTACTGCCATTGATCTGTTCCAAGACTTAAAGCTTGAAAAAGCTACTTGTGAAGAAGTAGAACGTACACGGCTAAGAAATTAGTTAAGTGTTCTTTCTTTCGAACAAGAACAAGTCTTGACACCAGAAACAATCAAACTTGTGTACTGCAAAGTATTCAAAGTTTTGTTTCTTAGATTACTTGTTGTAGCTGAATAAGTTATAAACAAGTTATCTCATCCCAAACCTCTCTAACTGAAAATACACCCTTTCAGGCGTGAAATTCAGGGGGAACTTAATCAAGCATAGTGTTGCTGATTAAAAGTCCCAAGTTTGGTGGAGAACAAGGTTTCGTTCTCTAGTTAGGTTGGAAACGAAGCAAGTGTGCTTTGGTTTTTGTTTGAATCGCTCTAGATAGGTGTTGTAAGGAACCTCAAACTTGTCTTAGTGGATTCAGTCCTAGAAAGGACAAAGTGGATTAGTTGAAAGATTACGCCACTCTCAGATACCACTATATAAGTGTTTGTGTGATTTACTTACTGCATTTAGTTTTCAGCAAAGCATATCTATTTGTACACAATCAATCTGTTCACTTGCTGAAACTATCACTTACTGACAAAGCACTTATTGTATCAAAGACTTCCGCTATCTGATTTTAAGTATCAACAAAACTCGTTACTGAAAAGTAACTTGCACTTGGTGAGAAAGTTAAGTATCAGCAAACTCATTACTGAAAAGTAATAAGTCCTTGCTGAGAAAGTTTTTAAACGATGAAAGTTTGAAAAGACTATTCACCCCCCCCCCCTCTAGTCTTTTCTTGTTGTTTAAAGGGACCAACAAGTGGTATCAGAGCTGGAGGTTCTTTAACCTTCAGCATTGAACCTAGATCCCCTTAGGTGCTTTCCGTAAATCACTCTCAATTGATCAGTTTGGTAGTCTTTTTCTGACAGGATGTCTTTAGGAGATGCTCCCTTGCTGAAGCTGGAAAACTACGAAAAATGGCGAAACAACATGATGCTACATCTTGAGGCCATTAGTGATGAGATGGTTACTGTCATTAATGATGGACCTATCAAAATCAGTAAGATTGAGAAAAGCTTTCCTCACTCAACCACGGATTCGACTGGTAAGCAAACTATCTTAGGAGACCCGGTTGACACCGTCGTTCCAAAACCAAAAGAGGAATGGACTCCCGATGAAGCCAAGATATTTTGTCTTGATGGCCAAGCAAGAAACATCATCATTCGATCAACTCCGGATACTATACAGTGCAAACTGTGGGGTGCCAAAACTGCTAAGGAAGCTTGGAAAATGGTTCAAGATCTGACAAAACCAAGGAAAACAAACTCGAAGTGCTGAAGTTAAAGTTCCAGAACTTTAAACAAGGAACAAATGAGTCACTGGAAGACTTGGACTTCAGATTCACAACTCTAGTTAGTGAGATGGCAGCCTTGGGTGTTGGAAATCTTTACTCAGATTCTGAGAAGGTGAAAACCATCATCAGAAGTCTGAATCAAGAATGGATCCACACTCAGAACTTCTACTACAATCAAGGAATGCCAGACCTCACACCAATAAAGTTGTTCTCTCATCTTGCTACTGTCAACTACGAGACAAAGCAAAGAGAAAATGTGTTTGCTGAAAAAGCGCAAAACATTGCTCTTGCTGCAAAGCCGTCATCTTCGGAAAAGAAGAATAATAAAGAGTCTGCTGATGAAAATGCTTTAGTTGTTAAAAACATGAAGAAATTCATCAGTAAGGAACTTGAAAGGCGAAAAGCAAAAGAGAAGCTGAAAAAGCATCTTGGTAACAACTACCATAAGTACAAGAATGAGACTAGCTCTCTGAACAAGCAGGCTCAGCAAGCAAACTCATCAGAAGAACCAGCAGTTGGAAATGATCTCTGTTTTTAATGTAAAAAGCTTCGAAACTTCAAAGCAAATTGTCCAAAAACAAAGAAGAAAAGAAATCCGAAAGGAGAGCGGAGAAAAAGAAAAATACCTTTGCTGAAAGGCAAATCTGCTGAAAAGAAGAAGAAGTTCAAAAGAGCTTTTATTGCTGAAGAAAAGAAGAAGCTTCAAGCAAAAATCGATGCATTGTGCATTGATACTAGCTCCGAAGACAGTGAGGAAGAAAGCTCAGACACTGACGATGAAGAAGCCACTCTTGACATAGAGATTGGCAAGGAAGTTTGTGGAATAGCCATGGAAGCTTATCCAGATGTGTCAAACTACGATTTCTGCCTCATGGCCGGTCAGGTAAACAGTCCTACCTCTAACTCTGACTCAGAAAGTGAAGACGAGATTAACCTTGACAAGATTCAAGGAGAAATCAAAAGATTTGAGAAAACTCTGAGCAAACAGCAAGAGAAACTACAGAATGCAGAAATTCTGACCTAGCAGACTACTGAAAAGTATGTCTTGCTGAAGGAAGAAACAGAAAAGAAAGATGCTGAAATAATGCATCTCAAGAAGTTGACTGCTGAAGCTACAGAGAAGAATTCTCAGATGGCAATAGAATTGGAAGAGTATCAGTCCTCAATTCTAAAGTTACTTGCTGAAATCCAAGAAATGAAAAGGATGAAAATCAATTTCGAATCTTATGCTGATGCAAGTAATACGCTGACTGACCTAAACTCTTATTTGAGAGATCCATCTCAGAAAGAAGGTTTAGGTGCAACGTATGAACGTGATGACGTAATAATCTTGAGTAAAGATAAATCACCGATTTCCTTTGTACGTGCTACTGATAGTGGTCAACTAGAACTCTATCAGTTTGGTCAATCTAAGGTTGCTGAAAAATGCAATCAAGTACGTACGACCGTAAAGCACGCTGTTGCTATTCAAAGTAACAAGACTTTAAAAGGAAAACAGGTTGCTGAAAAGCAAACTGTAAAGAAAAAGGATGTTGTAAAGCATTCCGCCAAACAAGCTGAAAAGCAATTTGTTATGTCAAAAGGCAAGATTACTAAAAGTAATCAGAAGACCTTTGCTGACAATCCTGAATCAAGTAAGGTTGTTGATACAAAAACTCAGCATTCTCCGAAAAGTGGACTCGGTTTTAAAACCAAGCAAAGTCAACTCTTTCACGAGTATAAGCAAAGTCAGCAAAGATACTTCAAAGAGATGAACAAAATCAAGCCTAAGAGTTCTGACAAAACTCAAAATGCTAGGGCTAGAAGGAACCTTGCTAGAAAAGAACTTACTGAAAAGTATGTTCAGCAAAAAGGTCAACCGAGCAAGACACCACATCAGAAAGTGGATTTGTTCAGCACGAATCAAAAGTCTTTTGGCTCAAAACCTCATAGTTCCTCAGCAAGTAGAAAACAAGTCAAAGTTGAAAAACTAAAGACTTGGGTTTCCACTGGACGTATTTCTTGAACATGTTAATGGACATCCAATATTGGATAATTAACTTGTTTGCTCTTGATTGTGCAAACTTCAGCCACGGAGACAAACGATGCAATCTGGCACTTTGACAGTGGTTGTGGAAAGCACATGACGGGCAACAAGAATAACCTTATAAACTATAGACGGTGGTCTAAAGGTCCAACAATAAGGTTTGCTGGTGGAGGCTCTGGTTCTACAAAAGACTATGGTGACGTGCAGTTAGGATGCATTACCATTATGGGAGTTCTTTATGTCAAAAATCTTAAGTTTAACCTTTTCAGCATGTTTCAATTTGCTGACAAAGGATACTTCATCAAAATCAAAAGTGATGAATGTAAACTTATTGACTTTGAGACAAAGAAGGTTATTATGATTGCCAGAAGATCAGGAGGCTTGTACACCGTAGATTGGTCTTCAGCAATCGTTGAAAAATGCCTTGTCTCAGATCACGATTGCCTTGCTGAAAAAGCATGGTTATGGCATGAACGAACAAGTCACCTAAACTTCAAGACGCTGAATAAGCTGTCTAAAAAGGCACTTGTAGTTGGATTACCTAAGGTTACTTTTAAGAAGGATGGTGTTTGCAATGCATGTCAGCAAGGTAAGCAAACCAAATCTTCTTTTAAGAACAAGGCAGTACCGTCAACTACAAAACCTTTACGACTCTTGCACATGGACTTGTTTGAATCTTCTTCAACAAGCTATGCTGGTAAGAAGTATGGTCTGGTGGTGGTAGATGACTATTCAAGATTCACTTGGGTAAAATTTATCAAACACAAATCTGAAACAAGGACTGAAATACCTAACTTGCTGAATAAGCTTGAAGTCATGAAAAATGACAAGGTAAAAGTCATAAGGACAGACCATGGTACTGAGTTTGTAAACCAGTACATAACTGAGTATTGCACTTCAAAAGGCATACAACATCAGTTATCCTCAGTAAGGACACCACAACAAAACAGTGTTGCTGAATGGAAGAATCCCACCCTAAAATAAGCCGCAAGAACAATGCTTGCTGACACTAAAATAAGTGAGGCTTACTGGGTTTGTAACGCCCCGTATTTTATTTATTCATTTATTTAATATTAAGTATTTAATTACCTAAGTAATTTATTTTATTTGGTAATTATTTAATTTCATTCCCGCGCATTCGAGTTCGTCATTAGAGAGTTCGCGTTGAATTAATTCATTTCGTTCCATTTTGGATCAGCTAGTAAGCTGATTAGAAAGGCCCAATTTCGTGGCCCAATCTGTGAGGCCCATCTGATGGCCCAAGTCTTCAAACCCTAACCCTAAACCTAGTATGTTTGCCTCCATTTCATTTTCCTCCCTTCATTCTTCTTTTTGCCTCCCCCATTCTCTCTTTCGCTCTCTTCTCTTCTCTCCCTCCGCCGTGCACAACCACGACACCACCTCCTCACCACCACAGCACCACCCACGGCCACCACAAAAATCACCATCACCACCTTGCATCTCTTCATCATCTCTCACCCGTATCCATCACCGATCCATCATCATCTTCATCAACCAATCTTCATCTCATCTTCCTCATCTCTCGGCCGCCGCCCTCACCACCATCAACATCTCTTCATCATCACAAGTCCTCCCTTCTTCCCTCGTTCCCTCCGGCAGCCAAGAAAGAAGAAAAAAAAAAACGCTTGCTCTCTCCCTCTCTCACTGCCGTGCACCGCCACACCACCGCTGCCCGTACGTGGCTCCGTTTCGCGTGCCCGATTCGATCTCGAAAACCTTCCGGTAAGCTCTGTTTTGATTCGCCTTCCTTTTCTCGTATTCGAAATCTTCTTCCTCTATTCGAGATTCTAACTCGATTGTTTTCTATTGGGATTCAATCCCTTGTGTTTTGTTTTGTTGATTGACAGCCGGTTCCGTATCCATCCAAAGGTAGCAATCCCGATCTTGTTCTTCTTCTTTTCGATTTTCAGTGGGTATTGTTTATTTTGACCATTTTACCCCTGGCCGGTTGCAATTGACTGTTTTACCCTTGCTATATTCTGGATTTTACTAAATTACCCCTGAACAATTGGACTTTGACTATTTTACCCCTATGAATTATGGATTTGCTATTATATCCTTGACAGATCTGTAATTTACCATATTGCCCTTGAGACTTGGAAAGGACGAATTTGCCCCTTCGTATTGATTTGGACTGTTAGTATAGTTTAGTTCGACTTGAACCTGATTTGACGACTTTACCCTTTCGATAAACTGGACATAGTTTAGTGACCATTGAAACCTTTCTGGACGGTTTTACCCTTTCGTATTTTCTGGACTTAGATGACCGTTTGACTTTGTTTACTGGTTTGACCGTGGACCTAGCCTTCTCAAAATTACAGTTTGACCCCTGAGTTATCGCTTTCACTTTTAAAACCCTAGCTAACCTTGGTAAAATTACAGTAATGCCCCTGTAAATGTAAAATGATGTTTATACCCTTGAACAGATTCTGGACCGTAAATAATTAGTTGGACTGTTAACTGAAGTTGACTTGTGAAACTATGCTAAGCTTTTCATATTTCAAACTAAATGACCTTCAACTTCTTTTTCTTTAAACCTTTGTAACAACATGGGGCTAGCATAGTTGGTTTAGTGCTAACTAGTTCAACCTAGAGGTCTCAAGTTCGAACCCCATC
The DNA here is from genome assembly GCA_028274465.1 of Plantago ovata. NCBI lineage: Eukaryota > Viridiplantae > Streptophyta > Magnoliopsida > Lamiales > Plantaginaceae > Plantago > Plantago ovata. The sequence goes on along the minus strand of CM051457.1, from coordinate 42,858,469 downwards.
TTTCTCACCTTTTTAACTTTTATCGTTTGGATTTTCATTTCGACTCCTAGATAGTAACTAGTCGTTTTCTATATAGGTGATCAGTCCGTTATTCCGTAATCCATTGTGCTATCCGTGGTTCTTGCTCGTACTATTTAAAGTGAGTGTTTCTATCTGTTTTCAAAACTACAAGGAAGTTATGTGTTATCTGTTTACCGTATTATTATGCTTATTGTCTGTTCCTATTCCATATGTATACATGCCTGCATGTTACTTTCATAAGTATAATCGCTCGTTTAAAATACTATGCATGTCACCTTAGCAACCGAACTGTGAGAATTGATTATTGTACTGTACTATTGCATGTTATTGTTTGCTTGTCTAACTACCTCTTCAACTGACTACCGTTTTCTTAATTGCCAATTGTTTTCTAATAACTTTCTCGGTTTCCGAGCACTGTTTACTGTTAACTGTTGACCGGTCGATTAGGTTGACGAGTAGGTAGACTTGGGTAGTGTTGACTATCAGGTTTATTTATGAGTTGCCTAGTCTAATCCCTTAAGGCGCGAGGCAGAAGTCGCTGAGGTCTATTTGGGTCGTAAGACTTTCCTGAACGTACGCAGGACACTGTACTGGCTAGAATTGATCTTTCTAGACGGGGTGATAAGGGCTATTGGGAGTAGGAGCAACAAGGCGGGCTGCACCAACTGTTACTGTACTGTTTTCAACACCACTGACTTACTGTTTTCTGACATCTTAACCGGTTGATTTGCTTGTTTACTGAACTGATTGTTATCTGAATTCACTGCCTGTAATTTGCATGTCTTTAAACTGAAAGATCTTCTTCAAAATTGCATGAAACCAACATTGCATGAGCACCACTGAGATCCTTTATCTCACCACTCTTTTCAAAATACTTCCTTGTAGGTTCGACTACCGATGAGCTCTAGTAGGCGTCTGGCGACTCGAGAGTGTGGGGGATTTTTGGTTTGGGGTTGTTTTCAAATAAGAAGAAATTTTGTCTTCACTTGTTATTTTCCATTGAACTTCATTATCTTTTAGCTTCCGCATTTATTTCTCTTGAATTGTAAGCTCGTTTGAGAGCCAAAACCTTTACTTACCGTATTTTTTAAAGAACCGTTCGATTTTCCGATTTAAGTATTGTTTTCGAAATTACCGTACCGTTACAGGGTTGAAGCGATTAATACCGCCTGTTACACTCAAAACAGATGTCTGATTACTAAGGAGTACAACAAAACTCCGTATGAGTTATTTGTTGGAAGACCTCCTAATATCACTCATCTAAGAGTATTTGGTTACAAGTGTTTCGTTCTTAACAATGGTAGAGAATACCTAAGAACATTTCAACCAAAGGCAGACGAAGCGATATTTCTTTGTTACTCCTTGCATAGTAAAACTTATAGAGTTTACAACAAAAAGGCACAAACGATCGAAGAATCAGTGCATGTTGTATTCTACGAAAAGACACAAGGAGTGCCTGCTGAAGAAGAAATATCAAAATGTATGAAAAAGCTAATCATACATGAGCAAAGAACTGAATCTGATGCTAGGCAAATCAAGTCAATTGAACTAAATGATGATTCTGACAATGACTCTCCTCCCCCAAGTCATGACAAGATAAATATAGTTCATGACAAAGAATTTCCAGCAAAAGACGCAGTTGCTCCGGATGTTGCTGAAACTACGCAACCTCCCGTGCCTGCTGAAGAGTTACCACAATCTAGCAATGCTGAACAAGCAGTTGCTGATGAACCAATCTCAGCAGAGACACAAAATACCAGTAGTACTGAACAAGTACATGCTGAAGAGTCACATGCTGATGAGCAAACGTATCCAGATCCAAAGAGCAGAAAGCATGTTAACAAATGGATTAGAGATCATCCCTCTACGGATATGATTGGTGATATTGACAAACGCCAAGTGACTAGATCCAAAGTTTCTCCTACTCATGGACTTGCTGAGGAAGCAAATGTCGTAGAAGTAGAATCTTTGTTCAATTGCTTTGTTTCAGAAATTGAATCCAAGACCATAGAAGAAGCTCTAAAGCATTCTGAATGGATCAAGGCAATGCAAGAAGAACTGGATCAATTTGAAAGGAACAAAGTCTGGAAACTTGTACCTCTTGCTGAAGGCAAGAAAGCTATTGGTACAAAGTGGGTGTTCAGAAACAAGCTGAGTGAGTCTGGTGAAGTAACAAGAAACAAAGCACGTTTAGTTGCTCAAGGTTACTGTCAGACTGAAGGATTGGACTATGATGAGTCTTATGCACCAGTTGCAAGATTGGATGCAATTAGACTTTTCTTGGCCTTTGCTGCTCACAATGACTTCATTGTTTATCAAATGGATGTTAAAAGTGCATTCTTGAATGGTGAACTTGCTGAAGAAGTCTACTTAGAACAACCCCCTGGCTTTGAACTTCCCTCAGAAACCAAGATGGTATACAAGCTTCAGAAAGTTGTATATGGTCTAAAGCAAGCACCACGAGCTTGGTATGATACCTTGGCCAAGTTCTTGCTGGATAAGGGTTTCAAGAAAGGTGAAGTTGACAAAACCTTGTTTATCATGAACCATGATGGTAAAGTATTCTTAGTTCAGATTTATGTGGATGACATAATATTTGGATCTAAGGACAAACAACTTTGTGATGATTTTGCCAAACTCATGACAAATAAATTTGAAATGAGTATGATGGGAAAATTGAATTATTTCCTAGGATTGCAAGTCAAGCAACTCAAAGATGGAATATTCATAAATCAAGCAAAGTATGCTAAAGAAATGCTCATAAAGTTTAGGATCAAAGAGGAAGAAAAACCTGAAAAGATCCCTATGAGTGTTGGTACCAAATTGGGCTATACTAAAGAAGATAAAAGTGTTGAAGAACACAAGTATAGGAAGCTCATTGGTTCCTTGTTGTATTTAACAGCAAGTAGACCTGACATTCAGTATGATGTTTGTGTGTGTGCAAGATTCCAATCTGATCCAAGAGAATCACATTACAAAAAGGCACTTAAGATACTGAAATATGTCAAAGGTACAGTCAATGTTGGATTATGGTATCCTAAAGATTCTGGACTTGAATTGGTTGGTTATTCTGATGCTGATCATGGAGGATCAACTCTTGATAGAAAAAATACCTCTAGAACTTGTCAGTTTTTGGGTACTAGATTAATATCATGGTTCAGCAAGAAGCAAACCTGTGTTGCCAATTCATCTACTGAATCTGAGTACTTTGCGGCTAGTTGTTGCACAGCTCAAATCCTATGGATTCAGCAACAATTAAGAGATTATGGTATTTCTGCAAAGAAAACACCAATCTTTTGTGATAATACAAGTGCTATTGATATCACGCAAAATCCTAAGTTCCACTCAAGGACTAAGCACATTGATATTAGACATCATTTCATTAGAGATCATGTGGAAAAAGGAGATATTGAGGTTGTAAAAGTGGGTACTGATGATCAACTTGCTGACATCTTTACCAAGCCCCTACCAGATAATAGATTCGCAATGCTAAGGTATAACCTTGGATTGATTGAATTACCTCAATAAGGGATACAATTGGCAGATTGCTGAAACAGGCATTCAGCAAGCCAAAGTATTCTTACTTGAGTAAAAGCTCTTTCCACTGATTTCTTCTAAAAAGAAATGATAAGTCACCACATGATTGCTGAAACAGGCATTCAACAAGTAATTCCTTCAAAACGGGTATTTGTTAGGAAACTTGATCACTTACTGAGACGGGCACTCAGTAAGAGAAAAACCTTAAAGATTGTTGAAACAAGCATTCAGACAATCAAAGATACTGAAACAGGTATTCAAGTATCAAAGGAAAATTCTGAGACGGGAACTCAGAAAAGAGCAAACTCACTTCTCAGATTTTACCTAAAGATATCTCAAATATCAAAAGAATTTGCTGATATGGGAACTCAAAAATATCTTTTAACTTAAAGAAATTTGAGATGTCTAATTAAGGGGAAATTTTCAGCAAGTAACAAGGCTGGTTACACAAACTCGCTGAAAAGATTCTTGTTTACTTCAGCAAGCAATCCAATCCCATAAATCTAGGTAAAATCAATTTGTGACGTTAATCGGGCACAGATAAACTCGCTAATAATCATGACATGAATTACAATCGTGGCCATTGATTAAAAGGCTTTATTGATCTAACGGTTAACATTGCAAAGAGAAAGAGTGCTCTGACGGTTTTTGTTAGTGGGCCACTACGCATTTAATGCAAAGGCTCCACTAACGCTGTTGAATCTCTGATTTACCCTTGCTGAGAACTCAAATCGATTGAGCTTCTTGCACATTAGAGACACTATATAAACAAGGAGTTAGAGAAACACAAAATTCTTTAACTCACATTTCCTTTCTCTGCAAATTTTAGCCTGAATCTACTGTACCTCCGGTCAAAAAGCAAAGTAATCTTTTTCGTACACATTTCTCACCTATAAAAGAAATGGCACCAAAGAGACAGTCATCTAAGACTTCAAAGTCATCTAAGGTTGACAGTGCTGGAAAAAGCACTACTACGGTGATAACTCCAGTGACTAACACAGCGAAAGTTTTGTTGAAAAACGATAGAATAACCGAAAAACCCATGCCTCCTGCATATCTAGACAGTGCAAAGTGTGAGATGATGATGCAATGGGGTGGATTTGCCAAAGAGAAGTATATCCGATACTTCTATGAACAAGAACTAGACGGTGACAATGAGGAGGCACTTGACTTGATTAAACAGCAAGGCCTCACTCTCTTTATAACAGCTCGCCCTAAGAAAGTGAGTATGTTAGATACAATGGAGTTCTACAATAATGCAGAAATCCAGACCCTAACTGATAGTCAAGGAGTCGCTGAAAAAGTGATCTTCACCACAGTTCAGAATGTGCAAATCGTCCTGAAATGGACTGATTTAGCCGATATCTTTCAGATTCCGACCACTGGAACTGAAGATGACATCACTGCCACTGATGAAGAAATTGAAGCCATCTACAGTGATGTCAGAAATGAGAAAATGAAGAAAGGAGAGATTGCTCCCGTGACTTGGACAAAGCACGTTAAGAGGAAGCATCTCTGCCATTCACTTGGTTTAGTAGCTCTGCTACTAATCAAAGTCTTAGACTCCCAAGTCGGAGGAATAGACCAAGTAGGCTTGAGAAGGTGGCCGCTGCTGATGCATATATATGAGAACAAAACTGAGCTCAACTGGGCAGAGTACATTTTCAACAGACTTGTTGATTGTGTTACTAAATTCAAGGTTAAGGTTGAAGACAACAAGGTCTCACCTACCTTCCCAGTCATGTATGGACTGAAAATATGCTATATCCATGAACACTTCAGGATTCAGCTGAGAAACCCATTGCCGATTAAGAAATCAGTGTGCAATGTGAGAAGAGCCTTCTACAAGCAAAATGCACCTAAGCTTGCTGACAAGAAACTCGAAAAATCAAAGAAGACAACAACTGCAAATGTTGTCAGCACAAGTCAACAATAAAGGTATACAACAACTGCAGATGTTGTCGCCACTACTCAGCAAGAAAATGTTCCAACAGCTGAAAAAGTTGTTGATGAAACTGCTGTAGATGGTGATCATGATTAGTGTACAACAGCCGTTGTTGAAAATGCAACTACTGACGCTACTGCTGGAGAGAAACTTGAAAAATCTAAGAAGAAAAAGAGGAAAGCTGATGATGACACTCAGACTGCAGCGTCATCAGCTAACCCCGTCCCCAAAAGAAAAGGACAACTAACCCAAGAAAGAAAACAATGGCTCGCAAGTCAGTACCAGTTGTCCATGATCTTTCGGATGATTCTCACGCAGTTGCTAAAACACAAGTTCCAGTAGATGTTGATGCAGTGGGTACTGAAACCTACGTCAGCAATGTTGAAGTGTTTGCGGAAGCCTTCAACAATCAACTCAATGTTGATACATCTACTGAGAAGAGACCACAAGGCAGTGGAAATGAAATTCCTGCCTCAATCCTAGATATCTACATTGTACATAATCTAGATGATCAGTCTCTGGAACCAGTAATTGATATTTCTGCTAATATAAGAACCGCGGCACTTGCTGATGCTGCCAATGCTGAAAAGATGGTTGCTGAACAAGAAACTCATCAAGTTGCTGAAGAACCAGTTGCTGAGACTGCAATGGTTCAAGTCCCAGAGATTGCTGAAACACCACAAGAGACACTATTCGACGACGCATCCCATGATGCTGAGAATACTGGACCTGGTTCACCAAAAACATCCATTGACAAAGTTCAGCTGGTGCTGCAAGAACTGAGTCAACAAATGGAGTTGGAGATTGAAGAAACTTCCAACAAATCGATAGATGTTTTCATGACAAGAAGTGAACTCAAGGGTCAAGATGTCTCTGCTCAACTTGTCATTTCAGAGACAAGGGAGATTGCTGAACCCGCACAACTTTCTCAAACAGAGCAAGAGAAGAAGTCTGCTGAAGAAAAAGTCCCAGATACTGAAGATGATGTCATTGCTGAAAGGACTGAGTCACCACCTGTCCTTCTTCAGCAGGTAGTTAAGTCAACCATAAGAAAAACTTCACTATCTGAAACTCATTCTTTTGCTAATATAATGATTTCTCTACAAACTTCTCAAGATACAAGTCAGAAGGTTGCTGAAGCCTCTGCACCAGAATCCACACCTCCTGCTCAGCAGTTAGATAAAGTTTTTGGTAATTCAACTAAGTTTGAAAACTTACTGCTTGTATCTAACTTAAAATTATTTCAGGATGAACAAGTCAAGGATGCTTCTCAAGCTCCTAAAGGAATGGAAATAGTACCAGCACAAACAAGTGTGCAACATGAGCTTGCTGAATCTCAGCAGGTAAATCATGTTCCAGCTTTGGACTCTAAAACTATTATCCAAACCTTTCCTGAACTTAATTTTATTCTTTTTCAGGCTCAAAATGAGACTACTGAAGTGGTTAACATCACTGAAGATCCGAAAGTGAGTTCTGAAGAACTTTACTCAGACTTCAAGAGAACTACCTTGTCAAGAGTTGCTAAGTCTGTCAGCAACTGGCAAAGGTATAAAAGGATGGACTTTTCTGACCTTCATCTTCATCTATCCAACGAGAAAAGGAGGATTTCTCTGCTGAAACTCGAGACGTTTGTGCACTCAATACTTCCGGAAGAAATGATATATTCTCAGCTTATGAGCTCAAATCTGATTGCTCTAATCAGAGAGAATATGAAGACCAAATTTAAGAGTGCCTCTCCAGCTGAACAAGCTGTGATGCTCAAGGGTTCCTTTGTACCCGTGGTGGCTGATCCTCACAAAATCAATGAAGAAGAGGAAGTTACGAGTGTTTCTCTATGCAAGCATCTTGAGTTGGTTATACTGACGGATGATGATGAAGAAGAAGAAGATGAGAACATTCCTACAGGTCCTAGTGATGATGAAGGAAAAGATTATAAGGATAAAAATGACGACAATGATGATAATCAAGGTCCTAGTCCTGATGCTGGTGGACTTAAACTGACAGTTGCTGAGACTGAACATCATGACAATCAACAAGCTGATCAAACACCAAGTCAGCAACAAGAATCCAATCCTGCTCCTGCTGAAACAAGTACTCCAGCACCTGTACAAGGCGCTGATACTGAAGAAGAGTACGCCAGAAAGTCCGTTGCTTTGAAACTAGGCAAAGAAAGCTTTCTGATGCCGAGTTATCTTTACTCGATGCCAAGGTCACTGATCCAAACCTTGATGATGATGAAGCCATGGATGAAGATTATCAAAGAGCACTTCAAAATAGTCTACAGATTCATGCAAGGCATACGCAGAATCTAGACATTGCTCAATCTTTTGGAGTGAAGCCTAAGGAAGTCCCCTCCCTTCCACCTACTACTGGTGAAACTCCAGTTATTGAGTCTCAAACATTGTCCTCAACAACTACTCAATTAAAAGTCACTACAGGTGAAACTCTAGTCGTTGAGTCTGAAGCGTTGTCATCAGCAACCACTCAACCAAAAAGGAATGAAGCTGCAGATTTAGGAACCAAGGTTGCTGGCCTTGATGAATCTGATGATGAAGACGATCTTTCAGCAAATGAGGATGATCACTCAAAGAAAGGATAACCAACCGTGGTTCAAATTCCTCCTCCTGATTATGAAAATGATGTAGGAGATGACCTAAGAAGCCATTTGCTGACAAGAGATGATCAATTCGTTTCTGAGCTTAAAGTTCATTCCTTGACCCCAAACTTAGTGCCGTTTCCACGTGTGGAGGATTTTACTCCAAGAATTTTGGCACTAATGGAAGTCCACAAAGCCTGCAAAGCAAAAGATGATGCACTGCTTGCTGAGAGTCCGCTTGACATCGGAAAAATACTGGCTACTGTGCTGAAACGCACTACTACTCTTACCATAGCTCAGGAAGACATAAGTCTATACCACAAAAGCTATGAAGAAGATGTCAGTCAAGCACTCCGACTAGCAAAGTCTGCATTAACAAAGGCTCAGACTTTCATTGAAGACAAAGCCGCAACAGAGCGCAGACATGAGGAGAATCTGGTAAGTATCAATCAAGAATTGTCAAAGCTGACCTCTGATCAGCAGGCAATTATCATGAAGTACAATAGCCTAAGTACTCTTACTAAAAATTGCAATGAGTTCTTTTCTCTGCACATTACTCCAATGATGCAATCCATGTCTAAGAGGGAAGATAAGCAAAAGAAATCTTCAAGAAAGAAAACCCCTACTGAAGCGCCACTGAGAATAGAACCTCTTGCTGAAAGAGAGCAAAGTTCTAAAAGACAAGCTGAAGCAGATTCTGAGTTGAATTCAGCAAATCCGAAAAAGAGAAAAACTTCTACTGAAATTCATGAATACTGTCACACTGAAAGTCATCAAGATCTGAATGAAGATGATGATGATGATGACAATCAGACTATAGCTCAAGCTATAAGAGCTAGACCAATAACAGCCTTAACTCCGTCTGGCCATTCAAAGCATTTCTCTTCTGTATCAAGATCTTCAGCAAGAGATCAAGAAAATGCAAAGTCAAGACGAAGAAGGCAAAGACAAGAAGAAAAGAGGGTTGCCAGCATTGCCATTGGCTCCGGCATCGAATACACAAAGACCAGTAATGAGGAAACCACTCAGAATGTGATCAGAAATGTTCATGGTTGTTGGATCTTAAAGCTGGAAGACTTGCTGGTAAATGATTTCTTTCCAACAGCTGTACTAAATCAAATGTACACTTGGATTGATTTGAAGGTGAAAAGAAAAGAAAGGGATCCTCCTTCCCTACCAAGAAACATAGCTGGGAGATGGCTGAATCTGGAAGTCTTGGTAAGAAGAACTTCAATTGGCAAGACTGTAAAACAAGAACCTGAATTGATTAAACCAATTGATGTTGCCTATTACTCTGACCCTGTAACCAAGAAGTCAAAGAAAAAACTTGGATTGATTCCTTATGAGTATTTCTATCTCACTGCTAAGGATAAAGAAGAAGATCCTCTCTGGTTAAGGAAGATTCATGCTAAAGGCATTTCAGATACACAACTTCTCCATGCCAGCAATTGGGGCATGCACTTGTGGGTGTTGCACTACAAAGAAATGAATGTTGAAAAACATCATTATACCGCCTGCAAGAATGCAAGGATCATTCAGCTCCAAGTCCGTAAGCTACTTGAAGATTACGCAAAGGACTGTGTTGAATTTTCTGCACTTGCTGAGAAGAGTGTAAGGGAGATTCTGAGAAAATCTTCTACTGAAAGAGCTTAAGTCCCTGTAATAGCTTTGTTTAGTTTTATTTGCTGATTTTGTGTAGTTATCTCTGAACTTTCTTGTAAACTTACTGAAAGATAACTATCAGCAATAAAGCTTTTGACTCTTATTGGATTTTGATTATGCAATCTACTTATGCTTACTGTTTTATTATTCAAGTATGCTTGCATTAATCAACTGATTTATTCAACATCAGAAACCTCTAAAAGGGTAACAATTAATTTAGCCATGGATTGCTAACATCAGAAAGGGGGAAATTTGATAGGAAACTTGTAATTTTGATGAGCAATCAACCATGCTAAATTATGGAAAGTCCAGTAACTAGTACTCTTAAGGTCCATCGGAATTTAGAATTTTAAGGACATTGTAAAAGAGGAACGTTTGCTGAAGACTTAGAGTAGGTGCTAGATAGGTTAGTTTTACCGCTTATGATGTATCTTGTTTTCTGAAAAGAAAAACAACCTATTGAAGCATTTGCTGATGATGTACTTTATTTACACAAACAAACTATTGAAGCATTTAGAACCGTTCAGAAATTTGAAGAATTCGAAGACTGAAGACTAGAATATTTCTGAAGACTGGTATCTACAAAGGCACATGTTGCTCAGAAAGTGGAAACTTCAGCAACAGCTTGCATAAGTGAAAATCTAAACGACAGAGTAGGTTGTGCTTGCTGAAACTGAGACTGACCACTTGATGTGAACATATGTGACCTCCTTGCTGATAGTACTTGCATTTGCGCTCCAACGTTCATGTTTGAATCTCATTCAAATGAACATTAAATGCAAAATGCACGCGAAGGACATGAAGACTAGAAGACAAATAAAGGACGCTGCTGAAAGTACAAAAGCAAGATAGTGACATCTTAAGGAACAAAGCCTTAGAATTTAAAATTCAAACGGCTCCCTTGATTCACTATAAATAGAGGTCATCCGGCAAAGAGTTGAAGTGTGTCAACAACGTGATCAAACTCTCACTTGTGCTTAAACTCACATACCCTTCAAACACTCTTTACTGCCATTGATCCGTTCCAAGACTTAAATCTTGAAAAAGCTACTTGTGAAGAAGTAGAACGTACACGGCTAAGAAATTAGTTAAGTGTTCTTTCTTTCGAACAAGAACAAGTCTTGACACCAGAAACAATCAAACTTGTGTACTGCAAAGTATTCAAAGTTTTGTTTCTTAGATTACTTGTTGTAGCTGAATAAGTTATAATAAAGTTTTCTCATCCCAAACCTCTCTAACTGAAAACACACCCTTTCAGGCGTGAAATTCAGGGGGAACTTAATCAAGCATAGTGTTGTTGATTAAAAGTTCCAAATTTGGTGGAGAACAAGGTTTCGTTCTCTAGTTAGGTTGGAAACGAAACAAGTGTGCTTTGGTTTCTATTTGAATCGCTCTAGATAGGTGTTGTAAGGAACCTCAAACTTTTCTTAGTGGATTCAGTCCTAGAAAGGACAAAGTGGATTAGTTGAGAGATTACGCTACTTTCAGATACCACTATAAAAGTGTTTGTGTGATTTACTTACTGCATTTAGTTTTCAGCAAAGCATATCTATCTGTACATAGTCAATCTGTTCACTTGCTGAAACTATCACTTACTGACAAAGCACTTATTGTATCAAAGACTTCCGCTCTCTGATTTTAAGTATCAGCAAAACTCGTTACTGAAAAGTAACTTGCGCTTGCTGAGAAAGTTAAGTATCAGCAAACTCATTACTGAAAAGTATTAAGTCCTTGCTGAGAAAGTTTTTAAACGACGAAAGTTTGAAAAGACTATTCACCCCCCCCCCCCCCCTCTAATCTTTTCTTGTGGTTTAAAGGGACCAATACAAGGTATCCTGATTAGCTATGGTATTATAGGAACTCTTAACTGTAAACTAGCCGGTAGAGTTGAAAGGCCAAAGTAAAGAATCTGTTTGGTTTTGATGAGGGAGTTGGATGCACATAATTTCTAGAACTAACTCCAATGGTAGCAGTCTTGTTAGCTCCTCATAATTCCAAGAGTTATTCGTGATGAAATGAGAGACCATTAGGCTCGTGTCTTGATCGTGGTTAGTGTAATGAATTAAGATTTTGTTGTTGAGCCAAGGATCAAGCCAGAAATTAATATTCTGGCCATTTCCTACTATCCAACACATCGTCGATCGGAACTCTTCTTTATGTTTAACAATTGTTTTCCACAACCAGCTTTGGTAAGGTCTTGACACTGCAGCCCAAAAGTCCAAGTTGGGAAAATACTTGTCTTTATAAAGAGTGGCCCATAACGTATTTGGGAAAAAGATAAGTTTCCAAATTAGCTTAAAAATGTACGCCTTGTTGAGAGCATGCAGATTTCTAATGCCCAGACTGGAGAGATGTTTTGGTTTACACACAACCTTCCAATTCACTTTAGCCTTCTTCCTTGTTTCATTTTTTGGGTTCCATAAAAAACGATTTTGGATTGTGTTTATCTTGTCAATAACCGTAGAAGGAATTTGAGCAAAGGGCATGACATAAGAAGGAATTGTGTTTGTCGCCGCTTTTACCAACGTCACTCTATCCGCCGATGAGAAAACGATTATATATACCAATTATTTATTCTACTTTGGACTTTATCAATCATATCATCAAAAAGGTCCGACTTCTTGTGGCCCATTAAGAACGGTATGCCTAAATACTTGTCCTTTCGTTTGTTTAACGTGACCCCAAGGCTGCTAGTAATTTGTCTTTGAAGAGTCCTTGGAGTGTTGGGAGAAAAGATAATTCTTGACTTCCTCCAACTTATGGCTTGGCCGGAGAACTGCTCGTAAGTTTATAAACATTGTTTTACTCCATTTATCGAACACTTATTAGCTTTGCAAAAAATCATACAATCGTCTGCAAAGCAAAGAATTGGGATAATAGGCCCATTGTTACTAGTTTTTAGGGGGGGTGATGATCTTATTCTCAATGTACTTCCTAAGGAGGTGAACCCACGTATCCGACAAAACCCCATTTACTTTGACTTTGAACGAACAAGTTCCCCACATTTAGTGATCCAGTTAAGAAAGGTCTGCGGTAAATTAAACTTTTATAAAGTGAAAGTTAAAAAAGGCCATTCTATTCTATCGTAGGCCTTTTGCACATAAAGTCAACGCCATATAATACTGTTTTGAAGTTCTTTTCTTACCCATTATGTGGAGCAATTCATGAGCCATCATGACTTTATGTCCAATTTGTCTTCCGGGAACAAAAGCATTTTGAAACGGGGAGATAATGTCATGCAAGGCCGGTCTTAACCGATTCACTAAAATTTTTGAAATGATTTTATAATTAACGTTGCAAAGACTTATTGGACTAAAGTCTCCCGTGTCTTTAGGGTTCTCATTTTTTGGGATTAAAACGATCAAAGTTTCATTTGCCTTTTTATCCAAAATGCCATTTTCGAAAAAACTCTTAACAAAACAAGTAACTTTTTGGCCTATAATATCCCAATACTTTTGATAAAATATTGCGTTAGGACCATCCGGACCAGGAGCTTTGTCCGGTTCGATGAAACAAACCGTATCCCAAATTTCATCCTTTGTCACCGGTAGTGTTAGTTGTTCAGCTAATCTGGCATCAATGACAGGAGTTTGAATTTGAGGGAAGTTTTCAACGTTTGGAGACTGAGAAATGGACTTCTTCTTAAGAAAACTTGGGAAACAGTTTATTAACTCATTAGGATTAGCAGTCCAATTACCATCATCCTTTCGAATTCCATGAATGAAATTCCTACGCTTTTGGTGAGACGCATAGGCGTGAAAGTATTTCGTATTTGTGTCTCCATCTTTTATACAACGCCTTTTAGCACGTTGAGCCCAGAAAAGCGTGTTCTGCTTGAGCAAATTATTTATTTCGTTTGAAATTTTAGTTTCTATTGGGCCATAGTATACTAGATCAGTGTGAACCAGATACTCAATTTCTTGCAGGTCACGTTTATGGGCCTGGATCGTTCTATTAATATCACTCAGCTCATCCAAGGCCCAATATCTAGTTTCCTGGCCCAATTTAGTGTTTATATCAATAAGCTCCAGATTATTATTATTCCAGAAATTATGAAGTTTACTTCTAAAATTATCATCTAAGGACCAATGATTTTCAAAATGAAACTTCTTAATAGGTATTTGATTGTTGTGATTAGTGCAAAGGAATAACGGTTTATGATCAGACGACGACTTTGGGAGGTGACGAACCGTATAATTAGGGAATAAACGAATCCAATTCACATCACCGCAAACGCGATCTAGCCTAAATGCTATATACCCTGGGCTAATAAACTTCTTATTTGACCACGTATGGATCGGTCCATAGAAGCCTAAGTCGAGTAATCCGCAAGCAGTTATGCAATTCCTAAATTCATTTATACGCCGCCAACTTACTCTATTACCCCCAAACTTTTCATAAGCATGCAAAATATTGTTAAAATCTCCTATCCAAGGATTAGTAATAGTACGACTTAAAGCCATTAACTGGTTCCACACCGGTCCTTGGTTTGCCGGATTAGGATCGTTATAGACAACTGCAACATCAACCGGTTGTGGGAGGATAATATTTGGCACGCCATGCGGGGTAACATTCTGAAGTGAACCATCCTATTACCAACTGCATGCATGATCATGTCGATTTGGGCCGCATTCCAGAGAATCCAAAAACCGCTGACTTGGGGAGTTTCAGCTGCAAGGGTGACGATGTGCTAGTTTGTGTACTCAAATCGCTGGATCGCTTCCATTGAGTCATCATGGTTCATACCAGTGTCCATGATGATCACCACCAAAGGGTTAAAAGTCCTTATGTAGTCTGCCGGAGCATTTATACCTACCTCATTTCCGGGCCCCCTTATGTTCCATGCTAGCACTCTCATGTTGTTACGATCAAAGTTGGGGTACCAATGCCCAGGTTCCCTTAGAATTCCCACGTTCCCGCTGACGTTTTGCAGAGGGATCGGATTCAGAGGATAGAAACCCCCGTTTCCCCAAGGAAGGAGAAAAAGGAGGTGCCTCAGCTCCAATCCTTGCATCAGATCTACTGGAGTTGCTGTGTACCAGAATGATATTGCCATCGCGTTCCGAGGGATCTGGAAAAGCAGTGTGGTATTGTGAAAGGGCAAGAAGCGAAACGTGTCGTTGTCCATCGTCATGAGAGAGTTGTTGTTGTGTTGTTCCTGTTGGATCACCACCCTCATTCCGTCTGAGAACAAATTGAGATTTTTGGTCACTTGTGGTGGTTGAACTTGGTACAGTGGTATGGGAGCATGGAGAGATGCGGAGCTTGTGTAGGAAACAGAGGGAGTGGCAGTGGAATTCCCATAACAAATGGTTGATGCATGATAGCTGGGTGTGGGTGTGGAATCTGGGACAGTGATGATTGAGAGATTACCGTTGTCATCGTCCCCGGAGCTTGGGCCAGACGTGGCAGAATCAGGCGAAACTGCAGCAGAGACGCCCGTGGCATGGGTGGAGTCCTCTGACTCGTAATCTCTGAGTTTTGCCGAGCTTGGGAGGACTCTCCCCTGTGATAGGATCCTTCTCCTTCCGTGGAGTGTGCATCACCAGTTTTCCATTGGCTTGACTTCTCCTCACCTCCCTGTTCCCAAAGTCCAAGGTGAAACTTTGGCGTTGCGCTGCCTCCAGATAAGTCAGAGAGTTTGGAGCCTGAGTTGCTTGAATCTGGTTCTGCATGTCGATTTCTCATATTATCTGACCCTCTTGAGTTTCCAGGAAATTGTTCAGCACTGAGTTTGGGTTTCCAGGAAATTGTTCAGCACTGGTTGTTTTGAGGAGTAGGTATCTCCACAGAGTTGAGATACCTGATGGGCGATGGAGTACCTTCCGGTGAGCTCACCGGTGAAACTAAGATCGGAGTCCTAGTTGAGACATTTTGGTCGGCAGAGGAGTTGGAGGAAATTTTTTATTCAGAGTTTGGGCGAGTGTTTGAAAATAATGTGACTGTTGGTTTTAACTTTTGCTTCTTTTGAGCAGTAGAGTTAATGTTTTCCTTGGAATGGGTTCAGAGATTGGGTTTGGCGTGCTAACAGTCTGTGCAAAGCCTAAACTACCATTAGTAGCCTCTAATAATTGTTCCTGTTGCACGCCACTTGCAGGAGCATTTAATGCTCGTTCAGTTTTATCCGAGAAAGACACAATTCTGTTTGAATTATTCACCTGGGATTCCTGGTGTGAATTTCCTTTGGATTTGTTTTTAACATTTGATTGGTTCTTTAAAACATTCCTTGTCTTATAGTGTTTGGATTGCTTGGTATAAGTGGATTTATTTGTAGTTGCTAAATTTTTATTACTCCCAATTTTCCTTTTCGAGTCAATAGGATTTACTTTTGGACTAATGGGATTATCATTACCAGACTCCTTGTTAAAATGCTTAGAGGTTCGAGAGACATCTTGAGTAACACAATTCTGTTTGGCTTATTCACCTGGGATTCCTGGTGTGAATTTCCTTTGGATTTGTTTATAACATTTGATTGGTTCTTTAAAACATTCCCTGTCTTATAGTTTTTGGATTGCTTGGTATAAGTGGATTTATTTGTAGTTGCTAAATTTTTGTTACTCCCATTTTTCCTTTTCAAGTCAATAGGATTTACTTTTGGACTAATGGGATTATCATTAACAGATTCCTTGGTAGCATTAAAATTAAAATGCTTAGAGGTTCAAGAGACATCTTGAGTAACACAAATAGATTCAACCTTATCCTTTTAATTAATATTAGGAAAATTTTCAGAATGAACCCCTGTTAGTGCACCTCATTTCATTTTCCCCCCTACTAGTTCAACTATTACGTTTTACCCCAATAGAGTTGACCAAGTCCAAAATTTTCTGAAAATGTGGCTACCCAAACACTCCCTTAACTTATTTTATTTTCTTTTTCCTTTTTCCTTTCATGTTTTAATTTTATTTTCTTTTTACTTTTATTATTTTCTTATTCTTTTTTTTAAGTCCTCTTCTTCTCCAGCTCCGACACCGGAATTTTTCCGGAGCTGCCGGAAAGTACAGCTCCGGTTGGAGCTTTTACAGCTCCAATCGAAGTTGTTATTACAGCTCCGATTGGAGCTGTTAAAAGCTCTGATTTGGAGCTTTCAAAAGCTCCGATTGGAGCTGCCCAATGGGAAGCTCCGATTGGAGCTTTAAACAGCTCCAATCGGAGCTTGTGAAAGCTCCGATTCGGAGCTTTGAACAGCTCCGGTTGGAGCTGTTAAAAGCTCCGATTTGTATATTTAATTTTTTTTGTTTTTTTCTTTGTTTTTTCTTAATTTGTTTTTTTTTCTTTTATAAATAATATGGAGTGAAATATGAATCAATAATTGTGTATGGATCATTTTGTTATAATATTTAAGAACATTTTGAGATTTAGATAACTAATGGGGGTTAATTTAAATAATTTATAGTCAAATTTGTAAAATAGAAAAATTTAGAGTCAACTATGTAATAAAATAGAATTGAAGTTACTTGGTTTTTTTTTAAAACTAAAACTTAAATGAAGGTAAAATGGTACATTCCAGGCCTTAATTCGCTAAAAGTCAAGGCCGTGGGTTAAAATGTAATTGATTTGCACTCACAGGCGGTAATGCGTAGTTGTTGAACTAGTAGGGGTCAATGTGTAATTGATGAAACTAGCAGGGGATGTTGATGCAAATTACCCTTAATATTAGGATCCTTAATATTTTCATCCATATTATTATCGTGGAGGTTCTCGCCTAATACACTTGTGTGCGATTTTTATGCATCACTTGTGTGCAAAATTGATGTATTAAGATTACCCATTTCCTCATCATTTTGCACATTTTCAACCTCAGTCAAATTACTACTAATGCTAGATTTAAAAGGTAAACTTGCATCAGTAACTAAATTTTTCATACCTTGGTTCACAATTGATTTTGTTACCTGGATTGATTCACCTAGAGATTCTAGTGGGCCAAATGAGTTTGGGCGTGTCCAGCTTTTTGGGCCTCCTTTGGCTTCCAATTTTTGGCCTGCTCTTTTGCATGTTGTCCTCCTTGCCCCAATGATCCAGATTGTTGTGTCTGATTGGTTGCATGGCCACCACGTTTGTTAACTCCTTGCCCAATAGTATTCCTTGGCCTTTTGTTCCTGTTCGTACTTACCCTACATGTTTCGTCTTGATTTTCCGTACTATTTCCAACCTCTTTTCCATTGGGTTGAGTTGTGTGTGGATCTGGTTCCTTCTTCTTGCACGTTTCCTTGAAGTGCCCCACCATGCCGCATTTTACACAGAAGTCCAACTTTATCTGATATGTCATCTCATGTCGTCTCTTTCCGATTTGAATAGCTGGTGGTAGAGGCTTTGTGGTATAGAATTCTAGACATAATCTTGCGTACCTTCCCCTTGTTGAGTCCGCTGTGTGCATGTCCACTTTGATCTGGCGTCCCGGAGTCATTGCAATTGCATGCAATGCTTCCAGATTATAGTATTCAACCGGGAGCTCATGCAGATGGACCCAGAGTACCATTGAATCCCGGATGCCTGCTGATGGTGTAAAGTTTGGCATCCATGGTTGGACAGCTAGGTAATAGTCAAACATAAACCATGGTCCGCCCGAGAGGGCTAAGACATAGCCATCCTGACTACTAACCTTGACCCCATAGTTTCCCTTACCCAGATCGGTGGATGTGATTTGTTTCTTTGATCTCCATGGGGACGGAACCAGAAATTATGGTTAAGGGGGGCGAACTTACATGTACATCATTTTTTGACAGTTCGGGAGGGGGTGGGGGGAACTTGAAAAATCGTGAAAATTCCCTTTAAACATTTTAAAAAATAGTATATTCTTCCTATAAAAAAATTTTGCGGGGGGTGGGGGGGGACGCCCCCGCCGGCCACCCCTTGGTTCCGCCCCTGTCTCCATATACCCATAAGGTGTTTGGATATATCTTTGACTGGTCTTGTAAGACCCACCGTATGCACGATAAGCGCCTGACTCCAAGGAGTATAAAGTTTTATTAGATCTTGCTTGGATAAGTTGAGAAACGGTACCTCTGGACCGACTTGGGTTGGTATCTCCTCTTCTTGTACCATAGGTTGCTTCCCCAGATGATTTAACCATCCCTGGAAATATTGGTGGGATGTGTTTTGGATTAGTTTCTCTCGATATGATTCTTGGTTTTTATTCTGCGTTGACCCTTCCGATCTCTCTGGAATCTTGTCTCCTTTACTTTGTTCATTTTGCATGCCTGAGATCCGGTTTGGATCTGCTTGGTTCATGTTTTGATTACTAGGATGTTTGTATTTTTGATCAGTTTGGAGTTGATGCTGGATTGAGATGTTTTTGAAAATATCAGGCGGCTTGGGGGAGTTTGGCTTAGGGTTTTCCATTTCCTCTTGTTTTGGTAAGAAATGGTTATTCAAGGTTGTCAATTCCATCTTTCTTGCTTTGTTATAGTCATAAGAGGCATTGTTGTAATTTTCAGGGCGTTTCGGTTTTAAACATCAATAATTTAATATTAGGGTCTCTTACATCCAATACCCTCCTTAGATTTGTTTATTGAGTACATATTAGCCCACGTAGACAAGACAATTATGAAAACCTCCCCCACTAGATAGTTTTAATTACATCTGAGCCCGCGAATTTGACTTTTCATGAACTAAACCAATGAAATTACGATTTTACCCCTGACTCAAAATTGAATTCTGACTTTGACCAAACAGATTGAATTTTTATTTATTACACATTTGCTTCAAATATTTTCAATTCAACCAAATTGCCACACTTAACTTTTTTGAACTTCAAAATAATCCAAAACATTATTGCAAAATAAACCCCAATAAACTTAATATTACAACTTAAATACAACGTAAAATAAAATATATATTAAAAATAAAAAAATAAAAACCTTAAAGAAATCGAAGCTCCGGTGATGACTATTTGATGAATGTGTATTTTACACTTTCATACGAGTCTTTTTCACCTATTTTAGCTATCATCTATGTCAATTTAGCTATATTTTAGTGCATTTTATTAGAATAGTGTCACGTTTCCCTTTAGTCTTTATTTTACAGGTTTTGGTTGAAATACGAGGATTTCCGGGCATTTATTGAAGTAGACAAGGAATTGGTGTTCCAGAAGCCTAATTGGAGTATCTGAAGGTTTCCGGATAGGATTTGAAGTCTAGAGGTCGAATCTGGAGGTTAGAAGGCCACTAGAAGTCAGAAACCGAATCCGAAAAGGGGAAGAAATCCAAAAACGCGTCGAAAACGCGTTTCTGACCGAATTTTACTCCCGGGCGAATCGCCCCACACCAGGCGAGGCGCCCGGTGTGTGGGGCCCTTCACCCCACATAATTCGTAGCCTATATATAGTTGCTCAGTTTTTCTCCATTTTTCATACTTTTCCAGACCTTTTCTCTCACCTTTCTCTGTAGTTTTAGGTAGGAACTTCCCAGAGCCTGTTCTGGGGGTTCTTAGCCTAGGAGATACTTTTTCATAGCAGTTTGGACCTTGTAAGATCGCGATTCGGAGATTGACAACCTTCGGTAACATTGTATCTTACAGTTTTTCTACTTATTTTTATATATCTTCCAACATGTTTTCTTCTATGATTTCTGTTGATTGCATGACAATTATGAGTAGCTAAACTTCTCGTTGGTGATAGTATGTGAATTCTTAGCGAAGGGTTAATAATTATGCTAATGGCTATATCGCGCATTATACTCTGAGTTATTGCTTTATTTCTTTGATCTATCTAAATCTCTATCTTCGTATTGTTGATTAATTATTGCACACAATTGGACAATTCATTGGTCTTTGACCTATCTAAATCTATATCTTCGTAGTGTATGATAATTACAACTGGACAATTCATTGATCAAAGATCTCTATGCAAAACCGAGGAATTTACGCATGATTATTAACCCGTTATGCTTTGAAGGACCATACTATCACCAATCTCCATTATCTGTTAAGAAAAACCTTTGCTAAACCGTCTGCTGTTTTATATTCTAAATTAGATTAGATAAAGCTAGTTATAGTTGTTGATAGGTAATTAGTGCTTTCCTCTGGAGCGTTGTTGTACTTTCCTCTGGAGCGTCGTAAGGCGAAGGTTCTAGAGCGTCCTTCGCACTTTAAGTGCCTTCCGTACTGTACCTAGGATCTGAGGAAGAACTTGGCAAGAGGGGGGGGGGGGGTTAGTGCCACAAGCCCGGCTTGTCTAAGATCAAGCCGGATGGACGACTTTACGTGTAGGGAGTTGGTAAGCTTCTCTAGTAAATGTAGAGTGAGAAAGTAGTGTAAAGACTGAGTGATTGAGTAGTTGTTGAATGCTTGAATAATGCTTGGTACCTTTAATGAGGTGATCCCGTATTTATACTAGCAAGTATGATATTGCTTGAGTACTTGAGATCGTGACAAGTGTCCGGCCATGATTGAATCTTCTCATGGGCTTGGGCCCATTCGGAATGACCCATGGGCTTTGGCCCAGATCTTCCACTAGGCTGGCAGGGGCAAAATGGTCATCCTTGGTACCAAAGTGCTCCTAGGGCGGATGTCGCCCTAGTACCGTCCGAGGACGGGGTAGTAGGGCGACTGCCGAGCTTCTAAGGTCCGAGGACCACCTTTTCCTTGGGACATGTTAATTCTTCCTTGACGTAAGGAGTTATGTCCGGCCACCTGTGGTAGTAGGGCGGAAGGACACTCGTCCGACTACCTGTGCTAGTAGGGCAGAAGGGCACCAGTCTTGTTCCTCTCGACGTGCTAGTAGGGCGAGGCTACGTAGCCGGAGGTCGTGGTGTAGCCCGAGGAGCTCTTTGCTGGGCTTGCCTTTCTCCTAGCCGGTGGCTACTAGGACTTTGTCCCGCTAGTAGGGCGTCACCGCGCTAGTAGGGCAGCTCAGTGGCTAGTAGGGCAGCATATAAGGACTTAGGTTATTTTGCCTAGTCTTTCGATTGGTCGGACCCTGATGAAAGGTGAACGGACCCTTCTATCATGGTCAGCCCATGACGCTCCAGTACGCTCTTAGACGTCCTTGGGGTTGGACATATTCCGACACCAACATATATCCCCCTAGTTTCCAAGTATCTTAGCAGAAGATAGTTGTGGAACTATAAAGTTCAAGTCGGCCTTCCCTTCAATCTTGAAGTATGGTCCGATGTACGTTTGCAAAAAAGTTTTTCCTTGCGACCCCATGGTTTTCACAATCTTTCCCTCCTCCTATCTCTCCCTCCCCCCCTCTTTTTATGGTTCGAGTAGACGGTACTCGGACCACTAAAAAGAGTATTTGTATGAAAGAGATTGGATCCGGGTAAGGTCATGTAGCCTCCCGAGGTCGAGGAGTAGTCTTTTCTTCCTTCGGAGCATGTGTAGTCGGCCTTTTTGTTTGCTCTAGGAGCCAACTTGGTGGCGAGCTGCTCGAGGAGCGTCCTTGGTGACAAGTTGCTCGAGGAGCTATCTTGGTGGCGAGTTGCTCTAGGAGCCAACTTGGTGGCGAGCTTCTCGAGGAGCGTCGGTGGCGAGTTGCTCGAGAAGCCAACTTGGTGGCGAGCTGCTCGAGGAGCGTCCTTGGTGACAAGTTGCTCGAGGAGCTATCTTGGTGGCGAGTTGCTCGAGAAGCCATCTTGTTGGCGAGTTGCTCGAGGAGCGTACTTGGTGGTGAGTTGCTCGAGGAGCGTATTTGGTAGGGAGCTTTCTAATTCACGTACGCTCCGACCTCTTTTTCTTCTCAAATCGCGGCGCTCTGGGGGTAAAATAGTCTTTTCATGACGTGGCTTAATATGGGCCGTCTATCTCCTCGCGCGTGTGGCCCAGATTCATTGACACGTATGCGACGGTTCGCCTTCCGGTACTACCCTATTATAAATAGGGGTACTTAGATTCATTTGCAAACTTTTCGCCGAAATTCACTCATAGCAATTACAACTGAGCGACCAGCAACCCTGAAGAGCGAGGCATCTGTGTAGTCGAGCAACATCGTCGAGCAACAACTTTTTCCTTTTCCTCAAATCAAGTAAGTACCTTTCTTTCCTTTATTTTTTCTGCTTTACTCGCTTTTATTACTTTGCTTGCTTTCCGTGCTCGTCGCTCCGTATTTTTTATATATACCTGCTTTTCCCCTTTTTATCTCGTCGCCCCTTGCCTCCCTATGTGGTAGTCGCGCCCCTTGGTTGCGCTTGCGCGTCTCGGCTTTGAGACTTGGACTTAAAATTCACTTAAATTGACCTCTCGGACCTTACATAAAGCCGACGTTGATTGATGTTTTCCTCTTCCTTTGTTTAGGATGTCCAAGAGGAGTGATAGCGAGAACGTGTCCGAGGGACAAGGGTACGCGGACAGCAGCAGTTCCTTGTCTGCCGGCTTTCTCGACCTACCCGTTATCGATGTGCCCGAGGAGGAAGAGTAAGTAGTGAGTACTCCTCCGGAGGACAGGCTAGTCGCTCGGTCTAGAGGGCCGAGGAACGAGTATGATCTGAATGACTCGTTTATTAATGATGTGGCCGAGGAGGGCGTCGCTCCAAATGTTCCTTCCGAGGTAGTTAATGCCGTTGCTGGGGCGCTCGGGCGGGGTTATCAGGCGGATGGTCAGCCGGACCCTATAGAGCCACGAATCGTTGCAATAGATGACGCGCCCGCCTTGCCTGGTGCGGAAGTGCCTCCTTTGACTGAGAAATCCTCTTCAAAAACTACGAAGAGTCCAAGCCCAGTGAGGTACTTACCTCCGGGTTATTATCAGAGAGTGGTAACTCTCTTCCGTCGACCGCCTCCTAATTTTGATGGGGCCGGTCCGAGTGGGAGCAAACAAGTCGCTTATGTGCATAATGAGAGTAGCGACTCTCTCTTCGGGGACGACGACGAATTTTCGGTTGATGCGTCCGAGGGAGAATCTCAGAGGGGTCGCGAGGAGGAAGGATTACCGCTCGATGTTGAAGAGGGCGAGGACGCGCGTGAGGATGGAAACCAAATTTCCGCGTCCGAGGACGTAGGGACTTCTCGCTCTGCGCCGAGGAAGAGAAGAAGAAGAAGGGGCGAGCCGGTTGCTCCCAAGTTTGCCAAGGACGGTCGTCCGAGAGGCGCCGCTTCCTCGAGCACCAAGTTTACTCGCCCCGTCTCAGAATGTCATCATCCGGATCCTTCTGGAGAATTGAACGAGGACGGTGCCATTCCCTGTTGCGACCACAATTTGTGAGGAGGAGATTCCTCACCTTAGGTGGATTTATTCCTTGCCGGCGTCCAAGGTCGATATACTCCTTCCGACGCCCGACCAGACTTTTTATAACCCGCCGGCCGGGTACATGGCGGTCCACACCATGTCTTTCGAGCGAGGCTGGTGCATGCCTTTTTGTGATGCCTTCCGCCAACTTTTCAACGACTTGGGCCTCGCTCCAACTCAAATAATTCCAAGCTCGCTCGGCACGCTAGTTTGTTACGGGGTCTTTTGCCACATCCGAGGGATCCCGGTCAATTATTCCACCTTTATCCAACTCTTCCGGGTGTCTGTCAGTCCGGGGAACCCCCATTTCTACTTCTTCTCGACCAGACCGGGCTTTGCTTTTTTGAAAGAGGCTCCGTCGTCGATCGGTTGTAGGTGGTGGTCGCGCTACTTTTATGTCCGAAAGATGCGACAACAAGGAATGAGCGACGAGCAGGTCGCTTGGGGTGTCCCGAAGAAATTCTTTAGGGGAAGTTGGGTTGGTAAAACGGTCGGGGGCGACCTGGCTCTTTGGGCTGCCCGACTACAGCGCGAGAACTTGCTTCCGGAGCCCAAGAGGTACTTTTACTGGGCGTTGAATCTCCAGCCCTTGCCGTACTTGGCCAACTTGACCGATCAAGTCTATTGTGGCTTTAAGAAAGATTTTGATAAGTTAGTCGTCTGAGGCACGCCTTGTGCGGGGAGCGTCTCCTCGCTCCGTTTCATAATTTTGTCTTTCCTTCCGTGTTTTTATTTCTACACTTGGCTATTCTTGAATCAATATGTTGCTCGCGCCTTTATGTTTTTGCTTCTCGGACACTAATCAACTTTCCTTTGCAGGTTATTGGCTTAAGTGGATTATGTCGGAGACACTTGAAGCCGGAAGGAGGCAGCGCGCCGCTCAACGCAAACTTGTCCAACAGCAAAAGTTGGACAAGGTAATGAACACGCCGTCGCAGATTCCTTGCGACCCTCCTCGGAATGCTGCTGTGCACAAGGACGAGATGGCTCGTCGGGTGCAAGAAGGTGAGCCTCCTCTGGAGATGGCTCTGCCACAACTGAAGAAGCCCGACGCCTCGGCCAAGGAGGACAAGCGAGGTAAAAAGTCGAAGAGGAGCTCCGACGAGGAAGGTGGTCGCGCGCCCAAGAAGTCCTGTAAAAATAAGGGCAAAGGGAAGGAGATCACCACGGACGAGGACCTCTCGGACGAGGTAAACCGCATCATGGCATTCGACGAGCTTGATCGGGCACATGAGCTAAGCCAAGTCTCGCGCAAGGTAATGTTCTCCCTTTCAATTTCAAAATTTCACTAAGTGTTGTAACTTGTGCTTCTCGCGCCTTTGCTAATTTCTTGTGTCCTCGGACCTTTCTTTTATTTGTTGCAGCTAGCCGCTATAGTGGGCGCAATCAGGAATCTGGCGGCCGACAAGGGTGCTCCGGAGGAAGTTACGAACTTGCACCTCCAACTCCAAGAGGCCAATGCCCGTGGTCGGGAGCTTGAGGAGGAGCTTCAGGTCGAGAAGGCCAAATTCACTACTCTGGAGGCCGAGAGCTCCAAGGTCCAAAGGCAGATGAAGGCTTGGAAGGATGCCTGGGCAATCTTTCCATCAAAATGGCCCGTTTCAAGGATGCCGTCCTCGGGTACCTCAAGGACACGCGGTTCGAGGGCGCCAAAGCTTTTTATGAGTCCGCCTCGTACCGCCTGAAGATGCTGGAGACTAAGGAGGTGGGTCGCGAGGAGGGCTTCTACTCGGCCCTTGACCAGCTGAAGGCTAAGGGTCTCTTGCCCGAGGACTTTGACAGCGACGCCGCGGGCCTAATGGATAATAAGACTAGCGAGTTCGTGGACTATGAAGATCAACTTGTGTCCGACGCCGAGCACCAAGCTTGTGAATTTGGCGCGCTGGTCGCTAATCCGGAGGTTCCTTACCCTGCCAAGGTCGGCCTACTTCCTTTCTGGGTGCCCGAGGTCCTCTGAGTCGGGATACTCGAGCCGTTCAACAAATTTGGTTATCGCAACACTAGGTGGCTCGCTCTTCCTGGCCCTGTCCTCGGTCGCGACTACACTGTGGAGGAGCCCGAGGTCATCAAGTTCCGAGAGTTCATCGAGGCTGAGAAGCGCGCGGGGACCTCTGGAGCTGGTCGAGCAGAGGGAACAAGCCAAGCTTCTGGGGGTGGTAGTCGTACTGAGGAAGGACAAGACTTGCAAAGATCTCCCCCCAAGTCCCCCGAGCCGTCGCGAAGCCGCTCCGGGAATTGAAGGCTGAGTATGCTCGGTAGAACTTGTAGAAAAATTTAACAAGTGCTTTGTTTTGATAGTCGAACAATTATGCTTTAACTTATTCGGCCCTTTGTGGCATGCTCGGGAGAGCTATTTTTGATGCCCCACTCGGATGGGTGCATATCTTTTTGTAAATCAACATTGCTCCTCCTTTTGCCCGACGAGGCCTTATGCTAATTTCCTGATTGCTTCTATTTTTGCATCTTTTTCTTTGCTTTCGGTACGTCGCAAAGCATCATGCGATTTTTCATAATATGTTGCTTCAGGTACTTGCTTTTCCTCCATTGGACTTAGAAAAATTTCTATGTATGCGTCGTCGGACGGAGCCATCGGGCGTTTGCAATATACATCTTGAGTCACACGCTTCCGGACCTTTTCTTTCAAATAAATTCCAAGTATCGAAACTCGTCTGTCGTCGGCCAATGCAACATACCTCTCAAACTTTGCTGCTCGACTACCTTTGTTGGTCGGTCGACGTACATTCTTCTTGGTAGTCGGCCGCCTAGTGCTTCTTTAAAACTTAAGACAAAATTTTCTAAGTATGAATCATAACTTAGACAAAATTTCGCCAAGTACTAGTTCTAGAACTCGGGCACTCCATTCTCTTGATGCTTTCGGACACTGCATGGGCTGATGTTAGTCGAGCCACTTTAATCACCAATGTACTCGGCCCTGAGGTAATTAAGTGTGTCGTCGAGCACACTTTTCTCCCTTTCAATTTTTTCTCAAAAAATTCATAAAAAAAAAGTCTCTTTGTGGGCAATGTAATGGTCCTCCGACCATTTGGGATCTTCGGCCGAGGGGCGAGTGGTCGCGCCTTTGTGTGTCCTCCGACACAAAAATTTCCCGAATTTTTTTTTCCCGAGATATCTTTTTCTTGTTTCGAGAAATCAAGAAGATTGATTTTTTTGCTTTTCGACCTTTATTTCTTTCCCTCGGAGCTTTCTCATCTAGTTTCGTATTTTTATGTTGCCCTTCGTGATTTTATATCTGCCTTTCGAGCAAGCAAGACAATATTTCAAACTGAAAGAGTTGTATTGATTTGACGGAAATTCAATTACAACTGAGGGCTTTGAGGCCATGCCCAAGGGGCGAAACATAAACTGAACTAGGAATCATAAACTTGGCGAAAGGGGCTTTCCATAAGAGGTCATCAAAACGTTGCATATTTCTCCAATGCCTTCTAGGCATAAAACCTCTGGAGATTAGTGGTGTTCCAAGTGTTTTTCAACTTGCTTCCTTCAGCGTCTTCCAAGCGGTAACTTCCATTTGAGTTGGCTTCTATGATCTTATAAGGTCCTTCCCACTTAGGTTCCATCTTGTGTGGATTACCTAGGATATCTGCCTTGCGGAGTACTAAGTCTCCGACTTGAAAGTCTCTGTCCTTGACGTGCTTGTTGTAGGCCTTCGCGACAATGGCTTGTTATCTCAAGATGTTTGCCAATGCTGTGGTCCTTGACTCTTCGAGCATTTCTAGATCAAACATTCTTGCTTCATGGTTGTCCTCCGGTTGGTAGCCTTGAATTCTCAATGTTTCATGCACAATCTCGGCCGGGATAACTGCTTCTGAACCATAGACAAGGGAGAATGGGGTTTCCCTTGTTGTTGTCTTTGAAGTAGTGCGGTAGGCCCAAAGGACTCCATCAAGTTGCTCGACCCAGCTACCTTGGTACGCCGAAAACCTTTTCTTTAAGCTCCTTACGAGCGTCTTGTTGGTGGACTCAGTTTGGCCATTGGCTTGGGGATATCCTTCCGAAGTGAAGCGCCTTTCTATCTTCATCCTTTTGCACCATGCGTTAAACTTGGCTCCAGAGAATTGGGAGCCGTTGTCGGACACAAGAACCCTTGGCAAGCCAAAGCGACATACTATGTTCCTCCAGACAAAATCCATGACCTTCTTCTCGCTGATCACCGAAACCGCTTCCGCCTCTGCCCATTTGCTGAAGTACTCTACCGCGACAATGATGAACTTCTTTTGTCCGGTTCCTTTGGGCAATGGTCCGACGATGTCTATTCCCCATGTGTCGAAGGGACACGTGATCTTGGAAGGAATAAGAGGTCTTGCGGGCGCGCGATCGGGGGTCGCAAAGTATTGGCATTCTTCGCATTTGCGCACGAATTGCGCAGCGTCCTCTCGCACTGTCGGCCAATAAAATCCTTGGCGAATGATTTTCTGATCTAAAGCTCTTCCTCCCGAGTGGTTTCCGCAGCTCCCCTGGTGCATTTCCTCTAAGATCGCTTGAACTTCGTTGTCACTAACACATCTAAGGTGTGTGCCTCTGAAGGATCTCTTGTAAAGATATGCCCCTTGGACAAAGTATCTCACTGATCTTCCTTTGATCCTTCTTGCTTCCGCACGATCCCTCGGGAGAATTCCATGCATCAAATAAGTCGCGATAGGTTGCATCCAACTTGGGGTTGTATCAATGGTGAACATGCCTTGCGCACTTTTTTGAGAACGTGCGATGGACGAAAGCTCCATCTTCAGAAGTATCACATTTCGAGTGTCTACGCCTCCGGACGCTGATGCATACTTGGACAAGGCATCCGCCTTACCGTTGAGTTCTCTTGCAAATTTCTCTACTTGGCATTCTTCAAATTGTGACATTTCTTCTTTGATAGCGTCCTTGTACTCTAGCAAGGAGCTCTTCTTTGCTTTAAATGCTCCGGCCAACTGCCTGTCGGCCAATTGCGAGTCGGTAAAAAGCTTGATTTTCTTCACTTGTAGTGCTTTGGCCATCCGGAGACCAATCAGAATCGCTTCATATTCTGCTTCATTGTTCGAGACCGAAAAGCCTAAGGTCACTGCGTATTCTAACTCGGCTCCTCCGGGGCTCCTGAGGTAGATTCCAATTCCTCCGGACCTCCCGCAAGACGAACCATCAACTTGCAAAATCCAAACATCTCCGTGATTTTTTGGATCTTTTGGTTCGGGGAGCATTATTTCTCGAACTGGTTCCTTCGGACCATTTCCTCTTTCCTCCGGACCTTTTTCTGCTTCCTCCGGAACTTCCATTCCGAATTTTGGTCCTTGGTTCACCATCTGAGAATTTGCTTCTTCCATTGCCACATCGTTAAGAAGAAACATGTGGCTGGGTGTGTATTCTTTCCTTTGGTCATTGGTCTCAGGACGGTAAAGCATGGCATCTTCAACATTGGACATGTCAATTTCTCGACTAGCTTGGGCTAGTTCCTTGAATCCCTTCAATGCTGCCTCTAGAGCTTTGAAATGTTCACTGACTCGAGGTCCTTGGGAGTCGATCATCATAGCTGAATCAGATTGTGCTTCCTTCGGGTCGACGTCCATAGGGTCCTTGGCGGGATACTCGGCCAAGAAATCCGCTAAGACTTGAGCCTTTTTGGCTAATGGAGCTTGGTACTCGATGTCGAACTCACTAAGCTCGATCGCCCACCTTGCTAATCTTCCACTCATTTCAGGTCGCCCTAGGACTTGCTTCAGGGGTTGGCTTGTTAAGATAATCACTTTGTGTGCACCAAAGTGTTAGGGTTGAAATATGTCCAGTCCGCATGTACGAACTGGAGCGGTCTAAGAGCGCGACAAAGCATCATAGGCCGTCCCTCAAGGGGCACGACCACACCCAAGTATGTCACTAAGGTGTGGATCGACCTACATAGGGTCCGACCATCACTGGGAGGACAGCCCTCAAAATAAGCTCCTCTCAAGGACAAAGCTGCCAGTGGGCTCGAGGAGCATCTCTGTCGGGCTCGAGGAGACCTTACGTCAAGGTAACGCTCCTTGACAGAAACTGAGCAGGACACTACTCGCATCGCCCACGCACAAGGGAGGCACGAGGACCACAGAGCGACCAGCCATGGTTGCTCTCTTGGGCCAAGGCCCACGGACCTCCTTAATAGGCCTGGGCCAAGGAAGGCCTCAATCCTAGCCGTACACGTGGCGTGATCGTACATTACCGGAAGCTGAAGAGTCTCAAGTATAAAAGGGCCTCATTTACTCTCCAACAGTAAGCATTAACTACACCACCCGAGCACCACTTTCACTACTCATACTAGGGAAGCCTCACAACTCCCTACTCGTAAAGTCGCCTCTCCGGTCTGATACCTTACAGACCGGACAAGAGACACTAACCCCCCCTCTAGTCTATTTCAGGTACGAGGAAGCTACAAGAAGGCTCGTTTCCTATCTTAGAGGAACACTATAAGAAGAAGAACTATAATGACTTAGACTAGCGACTCATTGCGAACTTAGAAACAAACACGAACTACCCTTCAACATTTGGCGCCGTCTGTGGGATGCGACACGAAAGGTCATTCCTTGCCCTACTGGTCGAGCCACTTTCCTCCTCGTGACACTTCACGAACATGCCTCCCAGAAGAAGCAACCGTCTTGCTAATGCACCACCCGCAAATCCTCCTCGACCTAGAGGCCGTCCCTCTAATAACGGTCGCGGAGGAGGAACGGAGGGTGTTCCGAGGGAGCCAAGAAATAATAATGTTGCAAGGAACCGGGATTACACGGAGGGGGCATTTACTAATGTCACTCACTCCCAAAATGAGACATCCGGGGAAAATAACCCGCAAGGAGTCCCGGTAGGAAACGCCTATGGAGCTTTGAGAGTCGCGAACAACGCCGAGTCTAGGGGGCAGCCTCATCCGGTAGCGATTAACCAACCTCCCGTGGCAGTGAATCCTCCTCAACCGGCCGCATTGACCTTCACCCTTCCTGATGGACGTGTCGTCCGACCATCAGATTTCGGGATGGGCGAAGCTCAATACGGTTTATTCCTTCTTACTTTACAAGGATATGTCGGAGGTAATGAGGCTATTAGGGTTAATACCGAGATACAAGCTCCAGGAGAACCACAAGCACCGGTGCAAGAGCAACCTCGGGCCACCTTGGTCGCTCCTCGCCAATCCCAAGGAAGAGCACCTGTTGCACAAGATGAAGCACATTCGAGAGCCAACACCAGGCCGATCCAATCTCGACTTGGACCATCAAGAATCCAATCGAGGTTAGGACCACAAGGTGCCCCGGATGATTTGAGAGACCTGATTGATAGAAGAATAAGGGCATCATTGCAAAATGTAGCGCAACAAGAAAATAGAGCTCAGGTGGTCGCTACACCACCCGCTCTCCCCAATCAAGTTACCCCCAACCAGGTAACTCCTCAAAATCAACAAGAAGCGGTGGAAGAGAATCAAGCATTGAGAACAGTAGCTGAGGTAACTCCCCTGGTCGATCCGATCACGGGGAGGAGGCTCACTCTGGAGGAACTCAACGCGAGGAAATCCGCACTTGACGCTCAGATAGAAACTCTTCGAGGAAGTGTCCAAGAGAGAGAGCAAGACCAAGATCCGAGCCCTTTATGCGATGAGATCCGGAACCACCAAGCCAAAATTGAAAGAGGCTTTCCCACCTTCGAAAGCTATGATGGAACAAGTTGTCCAAAGGACTACTTGGTAAGATTTGGCACCAAAATGGATGCTTACGGTCATGACTCAAGGACTAAAGCACTCCTCTTCCCGGCTAACCTTTCCGGAGAAGCCATGAAATGGTGGTCGCGCCTCCCTCACCGATCCATCAAATCATATAGAAACCTCTGTAAGGAGTTTTCTAAGCGTTTCGAGAAAGTGATGAACGCCAAGAGACGGGTGAGGTACTTGGCCGAAATGGTCCAGAGAAACAATGAAGACTTGAGGGACTTCATCAACCGCTTTCATGAAGCAGCCCTCCAAGTCGAGGATCACTCGATCAATGAGAGGAAGGAATACTTGTATGGTAACACTACCAATATCAGATTCCAAGATGTACTCTCAGCATCGTGTATAGAGAATGAAGCACAACTTGCCAAAGTTTGCAAGGACTTCCTCGAAGCCGAGGAATTCCGAAGAACGGTCATAGTAAGAACCAATCTTCCCAAGGAAAAAGGGAAAGAAAAAGAAAAAGAGAAAGAGTACCCTCCTCGCCCACAAAATCCCGGGAAGCAGAGGAAAGAGCAAAAATTTGGGTTGATCAAGGAGGGCAACTCAAGAAGTGATTTCAGAGACAAGAGGTCTCCTCCCAGAAGGTCACCTCCAAGACGATATAGCAACTACACAGACTTGAATAGGCCAAGATCCGACATCTTGAACTATATAGTCTCGAGGAAGCTAGACGTCTCGTGGCCACCCCCGATTAAGGAAAACCAAAGGAACAAGAACTCGGAAAAATTTTGCAAGTTTCACAAGGGGAAAGGGCACACCTCAGACGAGTGTGTCGAGCTCAAGAACGAAATTGAGAGGATGATACGTAACGGTCAACTGGTTAACTACATCAGGAAGGAGGAACCCCTGGCACTACTTCCCCCACCTCCTCAAGACGGGAGTGAGCACCCTTGCCAAGGAAACCCTCAGGACGACGACATCCATAATTACAACAATTATGAGAACCGCCCTGTAAATGGAAGCATCCGCACTCTCACAATTGCGGGAGGGCCCGCCGGCGGCGACACTCGTAATCAAAGGGAGATTACTGCGGACAACCTCAGGGTCCGAGATGTGAAGTATGCTCAAGCCGCGCGACCGGGAACCAACGTTATCTCTTTCGATGATAGCGAGATACCTCTGAAGCATGCTGGATGAGACAACATCTATGATCCTTGCGTCCCACTTGTAGTGTCCTTGGATGTTCAATCCTACAAGTTGGGTAGAATCCTCGTCGATACTGGATGCTCGACAAACTTGATCTTCACCGGAACCTTGAAAAGGATGCACATGAACCCAAGGGAAGGGCTCAGAGAAGTGAGGAGCGCATTGGTAGGATTCGGAGGACAACCTGTCATGCCGCTCGGAATGATCAACCTCACAGTGTCAATGGGTAGCGCTCCTAGAAGGGTAACCCAACAAGTTCCTTTCGTGGTGGTCGATATGCCATTCGATTATTTCGCAGTCCTAGGCCGACCCTCTCTCTCTCAATTCCGAGCCGTAGTGTCCACGGTCCACAACAAGCTAAAATTCCCCACTCCTTTGGGAATCGGACAAGAAGTAGGAGACATACGAGAAGCATGGGAATGCTACACTCTGTCAGCCAAGTTCACTTCAAGGGTTGCCGTTGGAGAACCCAACCCCGGACAATCGTCCGAGGAGACACCCCTCGTTCACAATGCACCTTATCGTTTCTACGCGGTTCGGCGAGTGAAGAAAAAATCAAAAAAGCCAAGTCCGTCACTTAGGCGAAGAAAAGCAATCATGAAAAAAGACAAGGATACTCTAGTAGGAGCCGTTAAGGAGCTCGAGGAGTATCAAGTGATTCCACCAGTCCCACCCTTTTCCAAAAAGAAGATATTCTTTGAGGAAAACAAAATTGAACCAAGAGAAGCCCTAGAAGAAATCCAAATTGTCGAAGGAAGTGCCGACAAGGTCACAAAAATTGGCACAGAAATGGCCACTGAAGTCGGGATGAAACTCATCCAATGTTTGAAAGATAACAACGATATCTTCGCATGGAGTACCGAGGACCTGAAGGGGATCGACCCACGTGTCGCCGCTCACCGTCTGAACGTAGACCCGTCGATTACCCACATCAGAGAAAAACGAAGAGACTTCAGTGCGGAAGATAATGCCATCATAGAAGCGGAAGTGCAAAGGCTTCTCAAAGCTGGCCACATCAAAGAAGTGAGATACTCAGACTGGGTATGCAACGTGGTCCTCGTGGAGAAGGGTCCGGGGAAATGGCGAATGTGCAACAACTTCACAAGGCTCAACAAGTTTTGCCCGAAGGATCCATACCCTCTCCCCCGGATCGACCAGCTTGTTGATTCCACCGCTGGATGCGCCCTCCTGAGTTTCATTGACGCATACCAAGGCTTCTACCAAGTCAAAATGGCCAAAGATGATGTGCCTAAGACCGCCTTCTTCGCTAACGGCAATGTGTATTGCTTTAACGTGATGCCATTTGGTCTTAAGAATGCCGGAGCGACCTACCAGAGGTTGGTCAACAAGATGTTCAAGGAAGAGCTAGGTAAAATAATGGAAGTATATGTCGATGACATGCTCGTCAAGAGCAAGACCGAGGAGCAACACGTAGGTTACCTGGCAAAGTGCTTCTCAATCTTGAGAAAGTACGGCATGAAGCTCAACCCGGCGAAGTGTACCTTTGGAGTCAAAGGGGGGAAGTTCCTCGGTTACATGGTGACAGAGAGAGGAATAGAAGCAAACCCCGAAAAGATAAAGGCCATCCTCGATCTTCCCCAACCTCAGTCCATCAATGAGGTGCAGCAATTGGTCGGAAAATCAATTGCATTGAGTAGATTCATCTCAAGGTCTGCCGAGAAAAATCTACCTTTTTTCAAGGTATTGAGAAAGAGCAGCCACTTCGAGTGGACAAAGGAGTGCGAGGAAGCCTTCGAGAAGCTGAAAGAATACCTACTCGCTCCTCCTCTGTTGTCAAAACCCGTGGACGGAGAGGTACTCTATTTATACTTAGCAGCAACCGGGGAAGCTATCAGCTCGGTCTTGGTGCGAATCCAAGGGAACGACCACTTGCCCATCTACTACTTGAGCAAAGTACTCGCCGGG
This sequence comes from Plantago ovata, assembly GCA_028274465.1. Taxonomy (NCBI): domain Eukaryota; kingdom Viridiplantae; phylum Streptophyta; class Magnoliopsida; order Lamiales; family Plantaginaceae; genus Plantago; species Plantago ovata. The sequence goes on along the minus strand of CM051457.1, from coordinate 42,823,752 downwards.
GCTGAAACGCGGTACATGGATATCGAGAGGCTTTCCTTTGCTCTCGTTTACACTGCAAGGAGGTTAAAACCCTACTTCGGCGCTCACAAGGTTGTTGTTTTGACAAAGCAACCTCTCAAGCAAGTCCTCGGAAAGCCCGAAAATTCGGGAAGAATGGCAAGGTGGGCGATTGAACTAAGTGAGTACGACATCGACTACCAAGCACCCGTAGCCAAGAAAGCACAAGTCATAGCCGACTTCCTAGTGGAGTATCCCTCAAAAGGAACTTCGGAGGAAAACTCTTCGGCAACAACGAGTGCTATGATGATGGTCGAAGAGCATCCCCATCAAAACAACCCAATGCAAGCTCTGGAGGATGCTTTAAAAGAGCTTAAGGCGATGTCCCAAACCAAAAGGAAAAGGCATGAAGTGTTCCTGACAGAGAAAACCGATGAGCCAAAGGGTGCGGAGACCGTCTCTCCAAAACCCAAAGAGCTAGTCGACCACGGAGACGTCTGGATTCTTCATGTTGATGGGTCCTCATCAGGAAAAAATGACGGGATAGGAATATACTTCAAGAGTCCCGGAGGGGCTGAACTAGAGTATGCCGTCACTCTTAGTTTCCCGGTCTCCAACAATGAAGCAGAATATGAAGCCATCCTCATCGCTCTACGTATGGCAAAGTCTTTGGAAGTGAAGAAGCTACATCTCTTCACTGATTCCCAATTGGCCGAGAAGCAAATCTCGGGGAAATTCAAAACTAAGAAAGACTCACTGGCTGAGTACAAGAGCGCCATCACGGAAGAAATTCAAAAGTTCGAAAGTTGTGAGATTGAAAAGTTCTCGAGAGATCTCAATCAAAGGGCAGATGCCCTATCAAAGTATGCTTCAGCCTCCGGAGGAGTTGATACCCGGAACGTGATACTCATGAGAATCAACGCATCATCTTTGTGGTCATCAAAGCCAAACGTCTTGGCAATTGACGATCAACCGAATTGGATGCAAGAGATAACAACATATCTCAAAAATGGAAGCCTTCCTCGTGACAAGGCTGAAGCAAGGAGAATCAAAGGAAAAGCTCCTCGATACATCATGCAAGGAGAATACTTGTACAAAAGATCTTTCGAGGGAGTCTACTTGAGATGCGTCGCCGAGCATGAAGTTCAGAAACTTCTCGGAGAGATGCATCGAGGAAGTTGCGGCGACCATGCCGGAGGAAGAACCCTCGCGCAAAAAGTCATTCGACAAGGATACTACTGGCCCACCGTTCGCGAAGACGCTGCCCAATTTGTGAGAAAGTGCGAGGAGTGTCAATTGCACGCCAATTTGATCAACGTCCCGGCGAAACCTCTCATGCCCATCGCCATCACTTGCCCTTTCGACATATGGGGCATCGACATAGTCGGTCCCTTTCCAAGAGGCACGGGTCAAAAGAAGTTCATCATTGTTGCGGTTGAATACTTTAGCAAGTGGGCGGAAGTTGAGGCAGTATCTACCATCACTGAACAGAGAGTGATGAACTTCGTGTGGAGGAACATCGTGTGTCGATTTGGCTTGCCGAGGGTCCTCATCTCGGATAATGGTGCTCAATTTTGTGGCCAAAGATTCAATGAATGGTGCAAGGAAATGAAGATTGAGAGGAGGTATACCTCTGTAGGACATCCCTAATCCAATGGGCAAACAGAAGCCGTCAACAAAATCCTTGTCAACAACTTGCAGAAGAGGTTCGCTACCAATAGGGACTGGGTCGACGAGCTTGATGGAGTGGTGTGGGCATACCGCACTACTTCAAAAACAGCTACGAGAGAGACTCCCTTCTCGCTAGTTTATGGATCCGAGGCGGTCATACCAGCAGAAGTGGCGGTGGAAACCCTCAGAATCCAAGGGTACCAACCCGAGGACAATCATACAGAGAGACTCTTCGACCTAGAGACAATCAGTGAATCGAGGACCAACGCCTTTTCCAATATCCTCAGATATCAAGCACTCATCGCAAAGACCTACAACAAAGGCGTAAGAGAAAGAGACTTCCAAGTAGGAGACCTAGTACTCCGAAGAGCAGACATCTTAGGCAAAGTTGGGAAGATGCAACCCAATTGGGAAGGCCCCTACAAGATAACTGAAGCAAGGTCCAACGGAAGTTATCGTCTTCAAGAGATGGAGGGAAGGGTATTGAAAAATCCATGGAATACTTCTAACCTCCAGAGATTCTACGCTTGAAGTTGTAGGCAGAAAAAGCTTTTTGAAAACCTATGTGGAAGGTCCAGTGATCGAGGAGGGTTTCTCACGGATTCAAGTGAGAGGTACCTCTTCCTTTTGTTAAAAAATCATTGTAAGCAAGCTGGCCGAGGAGCCCCCATTGTAATTGTATTTCCGACAAATCAATGCAATGTCTACGTCTCAAAACTTGTTTAATTTTAGAACTGTTATGCTGCTATTCAATTATGAAAACCTACTCGAGTTGCATATTGGAACCGGCGAGCGGAAGGAGATCGAGGAGAAACTAAAATCGATTTCGCCCAACACTTAGATTTCCTCTTGATTATTAAAGGAAATCGAGGAGCGCTGCAACTATATCACGAGTTCGAACAATATCAACCAAGTTGTTAGCAAAGAGTATCTTGCTATTTTATGTCTCGAGCAGCGTGGCTATTCGATCCGCACTTACTTGTATTTAACTACTCTATTCGAGTTATACGTCATAACTACGAAGCAAGTAGAAAAATGCCAAGTTGTTAGCAAAGAGTATCTTGCTATTTTATGTCTCGAGCAGCGTGGCTATTCGATCCGCACTTACTTGTATTTAACTACTCTATTCGAGTTATACGTCATAACTACGAAGCAAGTAGAAAAATGCTAAGTATAGAAAATAAATCGAGGAGCAAATTGCATTGATAAAGACAAGAAAACATACATTATGTTACAATACAACATGGATCGAGTACGCCGCAAAGGGCCGAATGACAAATTATGAAGTACGCCACAAGGGGCCGAATAGCAAGTTAAGAAAGCAGGAAATTGTTCGGAAAAAACTTGGAAAAATTACAAGTACAAATTCTAACCGAGCATACTCGGCCTTGTTTAACGGGTCCGGCTCGCAGAGAACTCGCTCTGGTTGGCAGGGACGCTGCTCGTAGAGGCACCGACTCGAGTAGGGCTGTTCGGGTTGTGCAAGTTCGCGTCGCCACCCTTCTCGCGCGCCTCCCTTATGGCACCAGCATGCGCGGTCAGCTCCGGCTCCACAAAGCCCTCTCCGCGCCCCATGACCGGCTTATTAAGTTGAATCCAATTCGCGTTCCGAAGAGGAGCCTTCTCGAACGGAAGAAGTAGACCGGCCCGGATACACTCGGGGACCCAACGCGGAAGATAGGAAGGCTTACTCGGGTAAGGCACATCAGGATCCGTAACAAGCTCCCCGAATTCGCATGCGTGATGCATCTCATCGCTAGGGATCTCATCGGGATACCGGGTCATGTCATCGCGCCTCCCGGCATGCATATCATCTCGAGCATCCACATCGAAATCCTCGGGAAGGAGCTTTACCCTTTTCAGCTGCCCGATGCAGGAGAAGAAACCCTCCTCGCGAGCGGTATCCCTGATGTCCTGGGTAGCCAGCTTGTAAGTGGCGGACTCCATGAAATCCCGGGCTGTCTCGAGCCGGCTACCGACAAGGAAGGATAGCACAATGTCCTTAAATTTTTGCATACATTGCGACAGAGTGGAGTACCCGCCTTTGTAACTCAGGGCTCTCTGCTTCTCCCTGGCCAATTCCCTCTCGAGCTGGTCCACTTTCTCGTGGGACTTGCGCACCTCCTCGTTCGCCACCTGGGCCTTTGCCTTCTCGGCCACCACCGTCTTCTCCAGCTCCTCGATCACTTGGCCTATATCGGAGCGATCAGCCGCAACATTAGCGTACGCCTCCTTGATATGCTCGAGCTGCAACAGTTTGAAGAAGTCAGATTTTGCAAAAGCGAGAAGGAAATAAATTACGCTTGTGAAAATTTCGTATAAGATTTACCTGAAGAGCGCAGAGGCTCAATTCATGAGCGCGGTCCAGCTCGGACATCTGAACGAACCGCTTTATTTCGGCATCGCGGTCGACATCCAGAGCGGCCGCCCCCTTCTTGCGAGCAGGTTGTTCGCTCGCCCCCAAGTTCAACTGCCTCTTCGCGCCGGCTCGTTTTGCAGGAGGAGCCCGGTCCTTAGGACGCTTTTCCGGGTTACCTTGGTCGGCCTCCCCGGCCTTCTTTGCAGCGGCCGCATCCTCCGCGGCCTTTCTCTTAACGGCCTCCAAGGGGTCCTCGATCGTTGCGAGCCCCTCCTTAGCCAGAGCGTCTCGATGCTCCGCGGCGTTCTTAGGATGGCTAATGTCCAGAGACCCGAGGATCTTTGTGGTCTTACCAGCCAAGCGCTGTTTGCGCCTTTGCTCCTCCTTGGCTTCCAAGGTCTTCGACATGATCCAAGCGAACCAGTACTCTGCAAGATCGAAGAGGACAAATGGTTAGCAAGCGCGAATAGCAAGGGAATTCGATACAGGAAAAACGGAGGAAAAACACAAGTAAAAACACAAGTAAACACAAAGGATGTCCTCGATCTAATTACCAAAGAGGAGATCATCAGTGTGGCCTGAGTCCTTGTAACCCGTGTAGACCGGCGAGGACAGACCGGCCAGGTAAGGGAGCGGTTGCAACACCAATCCCCAGTAAAAATACTTCTCCGGGTCCTCGCTAGCATTCTTCTCCTCGAGCGCCTGAACCCAAGGGTCGAACTCAACAGGGTGAGGGTACCAATCAGAGATAGGTCCTCGATAAAAGTGCTTGGGCACTCCCCACTCCACATCAGATTCGCTCATACCGGGGAGCTTCTTCTTCTTCACATAAATATATCGATGGAACCACTTGTAGCCCGAGGAGGACGGAGCGTCCACGATGAATCCAAGCCCGGGCCGAGTGTTGAAATAATAGAAGAATTTATTCCCGGAGCTCATCGATACCCTGAAGAGCTGGTTGAAGTTATGAAAGTTCACCGGGATTCCGAGCTTCTTGCAGAGCACCCCGAAACAAATTAGAGTGCCAAAGGCACTAGGAAGAAGCTGCCACGGAGCGAGACCCAGCTGATTAATGATGTCCTTAAAAGGATCACAGAAAGGAAGAATCCATCCTCGATCCAGCGTCAGAAGATGCACAGCCATATAACCTGGCGGAGCATTGTAGAAGGTTTGATCGGGACGAGGAACGAGGATGTCTATTTTCCTCTTGCTCAACCGGTATTTTTGGCGAATGGATGATATCTCCTCCTTTTTAACCGTGGAGGCAGTCGTCGGGATCGATCCGTCTTCGTTTTTCTCACCCTGGGGATCGGGGAGGTCAACATCCTTGGCTCCTCGCGTGAACTTCTTCACATTTGCCACGGTCACTTTGGCGGCCTCCTCGGGCTCAACAGTCTTCTTTCTAGATCGAGAAGCCTTCTTCTTCGATCTCTTCGGGGCTTTACCCGGTGCGTGGACAACTTCCTCATCATCATCCGAAATCAATACCTCCTCGCCCCGCTTACGTTTACGGTCACGTTCAAGGGCAGTTTTGGCACGCTCCCATTCTGCCTCTTCGATCGGATGGGGAGGTCTTACGTTACTTGGTGCAGGGAAACTAAAATCGATCTGGGTCGGATCGATGGTCTCATAGGGAATCAAGTCGTCAAAATCATACTGCTCTTGGATAAGCAGTTCTCGCTCCGCGTTCCTGTTCATCTCAGAAAAAGGAAGGAGAGGGAAAACTGCGGCTCGGACCAGCTTCATTCCCGTGGAGATCACCTATCAACTCCAGCGAATCATCGTCGCTACTAATAACCGTGCGACGAACTGTTTGCACGGGCAGATCGGACCTGCGTACTCGAGATGGGGAAGGCCGCTCGGTCTCCTCACGTTGGCCCCCCCTGGAAGGAATGCTCGCCCTCCTCGAACCAAGCAAGCTCTAGAGGAGGCTGCTCGGTATCGTCCATGTCCTCGATCCGGATGGGAGCCGGGTCGAGACTGCCTCGGACGCCATAATCACGCCCGAATACCTGGGCGGCTTGAGTTATGATGGCGGCCGGGACGCCTGTGTCGGGAGGACCCCCTTGTGCCTCGGTCCTGTCATCGATGAAACTCTCGTCGGTTCCCCACCGTCTTCGAACCTCCAGGCGGAACTCATCCTCCTCTTCCTCCTCCTCGGAGTCATCCTCTTCTCCTTCCTCGCTATCCCCACTCTCGACCTCCTCGACCTCAGGAACCGGTACTTCATGATCGGAGGAGAGCTGATCCAGGAAGGTAGTCGATATGGACGTCTCCTCGGACGTCTCCTGGCCGCTCCCGTAATCAAGAGCGTCGTTACGGTTTTGGCTGTCGTCGCTCTCGGACATCCTAAAAGGTAGGCCAGAGAAATAGTAAGGATGGGTGGTGATAGTCCGAGAGGTCCGTTTATGTGTATTGATTATGCTCGACCTCCCGAACGGAGATAAATCTCACAAAAAAATGGGTACAAATAGACAAGAAGTTACTCTACAGCAAAAAAATAAAGGGGGATCGAGTAGCATACAAGGAGCGACCAACCGCCCAAAGCATGAGTAAAAAATCGGGCAGCACAACCACATGCATATACAGCAAAACAGGAGCGACCACATGCATATACAAGAATCGAAGAGCGACCAACCGCCCGAAAAACTACCTACAGTTATTTCTACAGCCGTACGCTAATGAGGAGGCAACAAGGGATATACAGTAAAGAAAAGGGGAGCTATTTCTACGGCCATGCAACACAAATTGGTCCGAATCGATTCCGTTCAAGTTTGGTTACGAGTCCATTTACTGTTTTTTAAGTCCAATGCCGTTCTCAGGCAGATTACAACATTTCCGGCAAGGCAAAACAGGAAAAGAAATGGAATTGAAGGCATACACAGAAAATTCGAGCAAAAGAGTAGCAAATTCAAGCGAAATGGAGAAGATTAAAGCAAGAAACTAAAGGCAAAAGATCGGAAACTTACTTGTTTATAAGTTGGTTGGAGTTGGAAGCCTGAAAGGAAGCCGGAAAATCAACAAGTTGCCTGAAAATTGAGTTCTGGCCACCGGTAACACTCCTCGCGCTCTATTGGTCTCGACTAAGGCACTACTCGATCACGAAAAGTTGCTCTTCGATTGCTTTTTTACGCTCCTTGCTCTCTCAAATGAATTCGACAGAAATTTTGGCAGAAAGTGAAAAACGAATTCGGTCCTCACCTATTTATAGAAGGGTATCCGAGGAATTTGAAACGTCGCGGCCCCTCGCTCCATCAGGACCAAACACGTGGCAGAAACGAACGACCCAGATTGCCGCCGCCGGGCGAATTTCCTATTTTGCCCTCCGCGCTCCCGCTCCGGCTCGAACACGCTCTCAAACCCGGAACGAATTACCTAACCACGGCAATCAACTCGCGGCGCGAGCACGATCCAACTCGAGACACACAGAGACAGATCGACGACCATGGTCTGTCCTACTCGAGACAACATTGAAAGAAATGTCAGAATCACGGAAAATCGACGGCCACGTGTCAAGGGACCGAGGAGCTGCCGGTGAACCTACTCTCCTCGAGCTTCCTCTTACCTTTTACACAAGTATCTCTCCGCGAGATACTTTGCAAGCAAAAAAGCGGCAGGAAGTCATTCCATTCCACTAAGGCATACTTACCCGGATCCGATCTTTTCCCAGCAAAAATACCTCTTTTCATAAGGTCCGAGCAACGTCTGCTCACACCCTATAAAAAGGGGGGGGAGGGAGAGATAGGAGGAGGGAAAGATACCAAGGTGCGAATACGGAAATCTTTTTTCGCCCACTACTAGTCGAGGCTCTGCTCGACCTCTACTTCAACATAGTTCCTCAACTATCTTCTACAAAGATACTTGGAAACTAGGGGGACATATGTTAGGGTTGAAATATGTCCAGTCCGCATGTACGAACTGGAGCGGTCAAAGAGCGCGACAAAGCATCATAGGCCGTCCCTCAAGGGGCACGACCACACCCAAGTATGTCACTAAGGTGTGGATCGACCTACATAGGGTCCGACCATCACTGGGAGGACAGCCCTCAAAATAAGCTCCTCTCAAGGACAAAGCTGCCAGTGGGCTCGAGGAGCATCTCTGTCGGGCTCGAGGAGACCTTACGTCAAGGTAACGCTCCTTGACAGAAACTGAGCAGGACACTACTCGCATCGCCCACGCACAAGGGAGGCACGAGGACCACAGAGCGACCAGCCATGGTTGCTCTCTTGGGCCAAGGCCCACAAACCTCCTTAATGGGCCTGGGCCGAGGAAGGCCTCAATCCTAGCCGTACACGTGGCGTGATCCTACATTACCGGAAGCTGAAGAGTCTCAAGTATAAAAGGGCCTCATTTACTCTCCAACAGTAAGCATTAACTACACCACCCGAGCACCACTTTCACTACTCATACTAGGGAAGCCTCACAACTCCCTACTCGTAAAGTCGCCTCTCCGGTCTGATACCTTACAGACCGGACAAGAGACACTAACCCCCCCTCTAGTCTATTTCAGGTACGAGGAAGCTACAAGAAGGCTCGTTTCCTATCTTAGAGGAACACTATAAGAAGAAGAACTATAATGACTTAGACTAGCGACTCATTGCGAACTTAGAAACAAACATGAACTACCCTTCAACACAAAGTATGGTTTGAGCCTCCTTGCGGTATAGGCCAAGGCAAATGACAACCTTTCAATATCCAAATATCTCGTCTCCGCACCCGTGAATGTCTTGCTCAAATAATAGACCGGCATGTGATCATTCCCTTGGATCCGTACCAAGACGGAACTTATTGCCTCTGGAGTGGTCGCAAGGTAGAGATATAATGGTTCTCCGTCGACCGGCTTGGATAACAACGGTGGCGACAACAAGTATTGCTTCAGTTTCTCAAAAGCCTCTTCGCATTCTTTTGTCCATTCGAACTGATTACTCTTCCTTAGGACCTTGAAGAAGGGCAAATTCTTCTCGGCCGATCTCGAAATGAAACGGCTCAGGGCAATTGACTTCCCAACCAATTGTTGTACCTCGTTGAGTGTCTTTGGCTGCGGAAGGTCAAGTATGGCTTTGATCTTTTCTGGATTTGCTTCTATTCCCCTTTCGGTCACCACATAGCCAAGGAACTTGCCTCCCTTGACACCAAACGTGCACTTTGCCGGGTTAAGCTTCATGCCATATTTCCTCAGGACCGCGAAGCACTTGTTAAGGTGCTCGACGTGTTGGTCTTCCTTCTTGCTTTTCACCAGCATGTCGTCGACGTACACTTCCATGGTTTTTCCTATCTCGTCCTTGAACATCTTGTTCACTAGGCGTTGGTAGGTCGCCCCCGCGTTTTTGAGTCCGAAGGGCATGACGTTGAAGTAGTAGACATTGCCATTAGCAAAGAAGGCTGTCTTTGGTACGTCGTCCCTTGCCATCTTGATTTGATAAAAGCCTTGATAGGCATCCATGAAGCTAAGTAGTGCACATCTGGCGGTGGAATCCACAAGTTGATCAATCCTTGGAAGGGGATAAGGATCCTTCAGACAAAACTTGTTGAGACGAGTGAAGTTGTTGCACATTCTCCACTTCCCTTCGCCTTTCTCTACTAAGACCACATTGCAAACCCACTCTGAGTATCTTACTTCTTTGATGTGCCCGACTTTCAAGAGCCTCTGGACCTCCGCCTCAATGATGGCGTTGTCCTCCGGACCAAAATCTCTTCGCTTCTCGCGGATATGGGTGATTTTGGGATCTAAGTTCAAATGGTGAACTGCTACCCTAGGGTCGATTCCTTTGAGATCCTCCGTACTCCATGCGAATACGTCATTGTTGTCCCTGAGGCATTGGATGACCTTCATTCGTACCTCGGCGGTCATCTCTGTTCCTATCCTTGTGACCTTGTCGGGAGACCCTTCGACCACTTGAATTTCTTCCAAAGCTTCTTTCGCTTCAATTTTGTTCTCTTCAAAAAAATGCTTTTTTCTTCGAGGTCGGAGGGATGGGAGGAATTACTTGGTACTCTTCGAGCTCTTTTACCTCTGCCACCGCTAAACTTTGCTCTTTCCTCTGGACCGCCTTTCTTCGCCTTGCTGCCGGACTAGGTTTTTTCGACTTCCTTCGAGTCCTGGTCGCTCGGATAGAGTAAAAGGCGTTAGCTCCTGCCTCCGGATCTCTATCTCCTAGGGCGAAGCGTGCACTTGAGGTCACACTTGCGGAAAGAGTATAACATTCCCATGCCTCCCTTATGTTCCCGATTACTTGCCCTACGGCACCGTCGTCGCAAGGAAACTTCATGCGGTTGTGGACGGTTGAAACAACAGCTTTGAATTGGGACAAGGCGGGTCGCCCTATTACCACATAGTAGTCGAAAGGAATATCAACTACCAAGAATGTAACCGACTTTGTTATTCTGCAAGGATCCTTGCCCATGGACACCGGGAGGACCATGCTTCCGAGGGGCATTATGGGCTGACCTCCGAACCCTACTAGGGCGCTCACCATTTCTTTTAACCCTTCCTTCGGGTCGATTTTCATCTTTTTTAGAGTACTTGTGAAGATGAGATTTGCTGAGCTTCCGGTGTCCACCAGTATTTTTGGAACTTCAAAGCAAAAAATGTCGAGCGACACTACCAGAGGAACACTTGGGTCTTGAGTGTCTCCTCCTCCGGCATGTCGCAGAGGAAGCTCGCTGTCGTCGAAAGAAATCATGTTGGTTCCTTTCGGGGCAACTTGTCCATACTTGGGGTCTCTCGCCGTGAGATCATTGGCGGTTCTTTCTCTTGCTTTGCGACTATCACCTCCCGCTGGTCCTCCGGCGATAGTGAGAATTCTTCCATTGATAGGCCTATTCTCAAAGTGCGCCTCTCTTACAAAATCCCGATGTCGCTCATCCTCCGGAGGAGGAGGTGGCGGAGGCGGCAAAGCTATGGGCTCCCTTCGTGGTTCAGGGGCGATGTGATGAATGGATTGGTGAACCGGTTCCTCCCGACGGACATAATTGACCAATTGCCCTCGGCGCACTAGCTTCTCAATTTCAGTCTTGAGGTGAATGCATTCGTCGGTGGTATGCCCTTTTCTTTTGTGAAAGTAGCAAAACTTGTCCGAATTTTTATGCTTTCGGCCCTCCGGCATAGGCTCGGGCCAATCAACATCCATGTTCCTTGTGATAATAGTGCTCAAGATTTCGGATCTTGGCCTATTAAGTTCAGTGTACTTCTCGTACCTCCTAGGGGGAGATCTCCTTGGAGGAGTTCTCTTGTCCCTGAAGTCATTTCTATGGTGTTGCTCCTTTTGAATGGTGTTTCTCTCATTTCTCTGGTCTTGCCTTCTTTGTTTCTGGGGATTATTTTGAGCTTGGCTTTGCTGTTCCTTTTCCTTCGGGGCGGTCGGAAGGACAGTTCTTACCGGGACGGTTCTCCGGAACTCCTCTGCCGCCAAAAAATTCTCGCATACTTGCTCGAGGTCTTTCTCCGTTTCCACATGGGACCTTGCGAGTTCGTCCCGAAGTTTCTCATTTGTGGTATCTCCATACAAGTATTCCTTGCGCTCTTTGGCTCCGTGATTTTCTACTTGGTATGCCGCTTCATGGAACCTTGACAAGAACTCCCTCAAGTCCTCCGATGGCTTTTGAACAATTTCAGCCAAATACTTGACACCCCTCTTCTTCCGAATCACTTTCTCAAATCTTTTTATGAATTGAGATGTGAGTTCCCTGTAGGATGTGATGGAGCCATTGTCTAGGTTAGACCACCAAACCATTGCCTCTCCGCAAAGCGTCGAGAGGAAGATCAATGCCTTGGTGTTGGGATCATGCCCGTGAGCTTCCATTTTCGTGCCAAATCTTACCAAATGGTTCTTGGGACAACTGGTACCATCGTAATTTTCCAGAGTTGGGAATCCTCTATCAGTTTTCACCGGATGATTTCTTATGGCATCACATAGTGCGCTCGGCTCCAAATCTTTTTCTTGCTCTTGGACGCTCGTTTTTAACGCATCTATTTGTGCTTCAATGACCTTCCTTTGGTCTTTCAACTCCTCAAGGTTTAGCCTTCTCCCGGTCATGGGGTCGAAGCCTAACATTGGAGTGATTTGGGCTACTGTCCTCGCACCATTATTTTCCGCCATTGCTTCCGGAAGGTTCTGAGGAGTGGTCTGATTTGGGAGAGTTGGCGAATTGATGACTTGCAATTGGAGTTGGTCCGGGGGAACTTGAAGATGGTCCGGGGGATTCGGGTTATTGGGTCCTTGCGAGGCCCTTACCCTTCGGTCGATGATTTCTCTCAAGTCTCCTAGGGCACCTTGGGGACCTAATCTCGATTGCACGCCTTGGGGGCCTAGTCTTGATTGTACGCCTTGAGGTCCCAACCTTGCGTGTATCGGCCTTGGACTCGCTCGAGATTGAGCTTCATCTTGAGCGGGATTTGCTCTTGCTACAATGGGTGCGGGTTCTTGCACTTGGGGCTGCCTTTGGACCCTTATTTCCTCTTCTACTCTTGCTGCTTCATTTTCTCCTAGGCATCCTTGGATGGTCAGAAGGAACAATCCGTATTGCGCCTCCGTGAAGCCAAAGTCCGCAGGACGGACTACTCGTCCGTTTGGAAGACTAAAGTTCATGGCTGCTGGTTGGTCTTGCCTTGGGACCGGTTGATTTTGCCTTGCGGCCGGTTGAGCGGGGTTCCTCAATGCGCCAAAAGCGGATCCGACGGGAATCCCTTGGGGCGCATTGTCGGCCACTCCTTCTTCCTCGGGAGCAGTGACGCTCGCCGGTGCTCCGTCAAGCAATTCATCGTACGGGTAATCATCAACATTATCATTTATAACTGTCCTACCACCATAGCCTCGCCCCCTTCCTCTTCCTCTGCCGCCCATCGGGGGACGGCCCCGCGAACGAGCAGGTGGGGGTTCGGCAACGGCGGTCGCAAGACGGGTACTTCTTCTGGGATTAACCATCCTTCGGACCGCGCTAGTAGGGCGAGGGTAACTTTTTATTCGGTTCCCACAGACGGCGCCAAATGTTGATAGGTAATTATTGCTTTCCTCTGGAGCGTTGTTGTACTTTCCTCCGGAGCGTCGTAAGGCGATGGTTCTAGAGCGTCCTTCGCACTTTAAGTGCCTTCCGTACTGTACCTAGGATCTGAGGAAGAACTTGGCAAGAGGGGGGGGGGTTAGTGCCACAAGCCCGGCTTGTCTAAGATCAAGCCGGAGGGACGACTTTACGTGTAGGGAGTTGGTAAGCTTCCCTAGTAAATGTAGAGTGAGAAAGTAGTGTAAAGACTGAGTGATTGAATAGTTGTTGAATGCTTGAATAAAGCTTGGTACCTTTAATGAGGTGAGCCCGTATTTATACTAGAAAGTATGATATTGCTTGAGTACTTGAGATCGTGACAAGTGTCCGGCCATGATTGAATCTTCTCATGGGCTTGGGCCCATTCGGAATGACCCATGGGCTTTGGCCCAAATCTTCCACTAGGCTGGCAGGGGCAAAATGGTCATCCTTGGTACCAAAGTGCTCCTAGGGCGGATGTCGCCCTAGTACCGTCCGAGGACGGGGTAGTAGGGCGACTGCCGAGCTTCTAAGGTCCGAGGGCCACCCTTTTCTTTGGGACATGTTAATTCTTCCTTGATGTAAGGAGTTATGTCCGGCCACCCGTGGTAGTAGGGCGGAAGGACACTCGTCCGACTAACTGTGCTAGTAGGGCAGAAGGGCACCAGTCTCGTTCCTCTCGACGTGCTAGTAGGGCGAGGCTACGTAGCCGGAGGTCGTGGTGTAGCCCGAGGAGCTCTTTGCTGGGCTTGCCTTTCTCCTAGCCGGTGGCTACTAGGACTTTGTCCCGCTAGTAGGGCGTCACCGCGCTAGTAGGGCAGCTCAGTGGCTAGTAGGGCAGCATATAAGGACTTAGGTTATTTTGCCTAGTCTTTCGTCTGGTCGGACCCTGATGAAAGGTGAACGGACCCTTCTATCATGGTCAGCCCATGACGCCCCAGTACGCTCTTAGACGTCCTTGGGGGTTGGACATATTCCGACACCAACAATAGTCCTTAGAGATCGACACTCGAGGTTATTCTACTGCTACACTACGGTTTTCGTTGTAGTTGTGAATTGCCTTTGGCTAAATAACAAATTTATTTGATTAATCGGGACCCGACAATTCCACGATCATCAAATTGGCGCCGTTGCCGGGGACTATACTCCTTTTTTCTGTTTAATTTGTTTATATTTTCAGCATTCAATTCCTAGTTCTAGTAGGTTTTAGTTTTCCTATTTAATCTCTCTCTGATACTCCTTTCCTAGTTTGTTACAGATACTGTATGCCACATACACGATCTAGAGGAACACCGCTTGCTGATTCAATTGCTGAGATCGACAGAGTCTACCACCAAAGAAGGCGACTACTTCAAAGGCGTAAACTAGAGGAAATAGAGGATACCGATTTCTCTGAATCTCTACACAGTCTTTTCAAGGAAATCGACGGAATGGCAGAAGCTAGACCACTGAAAGTATGGGTTCAACCCTCCAAGGATCGTATGAGGGGACCGGCGATTGTTCTTTCGTCTGCAACTCGAGATCTGGAAATCAAGAACCACGCATTCCAACAACTTCCGAGGTTCTATGGCTTAGCAAGGGAAGATGTGATGGGGTACTTGCACGATATCGATGATTTCGTCAACCAACTCCCACGACCCGGAGCTAAAATAACAACGGATGAATTGCGGATGAAGATTTTTGCTATGGGGCTTGGCGACAGAGCCAAGTCGTGGTTGAGTTCTCTACCAGCAGGCTCGCTGGACACTTGGGAGAAGGTTTTTTCAGCTTTCATGGAAAAATACTTCCCTCACACCTTGACTACCGCGCTAAAGGCGCAATTTACTGGATTCAAATAGGACTATGATGAGACCATCTACACCGCGTTTGAGAGGTTCCAAGATCTCACGAACAAGTGCCCTCACCATGGTTTTGAGCTTTCTGACCTACTCCAACACTTCTACAATGGACTAACCTTCGAGAACCAACAAGTGGTGGATTTTCAATGCCGAGGCAATATTTGGGAGGAAACCGCAGAAGCCGTCTGGGTAGTTTTCGAAAGGCTTGCTAAGGGTTCGCAGTTCAAGGACCCAAGGGAAATGGTTAAGAGACGTGGACCTGAAGCTCCACCGACTCAAGAAGCCCCTATGTATAATGTGAATGGGGATCAATTCGAGTGCTTTACCAACGAATTGAAACAAGTCCTCAAGAGCGCCACTGGAACAACTGTTTCGAACGAAGTTTGCCGAATATGCAAGAACTATGGGCATGGGGCTCATATGTGTAGATCGGAGCTTGCGTATGATGATGGCAACTGGGCTCAAGGAGGCGAAGAGGAAGCCTTTGCTACAGAGTTTGGTACTCAAGAAGCTAGCTACGGACAAGACGGTAGGAATCCTCGAGGTGGATTTTGGAGAAGAGGGTTCCGAAACAATCAAGGATATGCACCGGCTAGCCAAACTTATGGCCCTAACCAAGACCGTAGTAGACTTAACTATGGTAATGACCACTGCCAAAACCCCGCTCTAAAAGAGCCACCGAAGTCGAAGTCGGCTCAACTGATGGAGAACTTGCAAAAGATGGTTGATCACACCCAAAGTTTTCTCAAACGTTTTGAAGAAGATTCTGAGAAGACTAGGGCAAGGCTTGATAGGTTGGAAGAGAGCACTAGGCTTGCCCATCTAAAGATGCAAGAGTTGCTCGACCGAGGAGCAAGTAGGGAGCAAGGCAAACTGCCAAGCAACACTGAGAAGTCGATGTATATTACCTTGATGGGTGATCTACCTGTCGAAATCACCATCAAGAAGGTTGCTAAGTGCGAGTGTTGCAAGGGGGAAGTACCCCCACAGGCTAAGGAAGAAGAGAAGGACGTTGGTTCTGACGAGAGTGAAGAGGAGCAAGAGGATCCTGAGCCACTCCCTCAAAGTTTCAATGTTAAGATCGGGATTGGTGAGCTTGAAGATGTCCGTGCCACGCTAGACACGGGATCCTACTCTAATGTGCTCCCTACGAATGTGTTCGAGAAGAGTAGCCTTGGAAAACTATCTGAGCATAAGGCCATTGTGCAACTAGCGGATGGATCCTTTGTGAGACCCGAAGGCGTTGTGAAGAACGTATTGGTTAAGATTGGTCAAGCTTCTGTGTACACCAATTATGTAGTTATGCCAATGTCTACACCTGGGATGGGGGATGTTGTTCTCTTGGGGCGAACGTTCTTGACCAAACTACGTTCCGTGATAGATATCTACCGAAGGACTTGCACCATTGAGGTGGATGGCAAGCGACATGTGTTGCGAGCCATATCTGATCCACCTGATCACTTCAATGCTTCTCACACTGTTAACTACTATGGTCTTGCAGTCTATGTTCATTCTTATTCACAGGTTCGTGGCATGAGGATAAGATCCATGAAGGGGAAGTCCAACACCCTCAAGAAGAAGAGCTAGGCGCAAAAAGGAGTCGAGTCAAAGACTATAAACAATGGCGCTATCCGGGAGGCAACCCAGAGTTTTTATCGCTTTTTTACCGCTTTATTGCATGCATGTCATTGTGTTTTATTTTATATTTTCGTATGTTTTTGGTTTCTCACGAGTTTCTTTGAGTACTATAGGTTACAGGTACAAGTTTAGCTCTCACCTTAAATCCACTTTCGACGTTCGGGACGAGCGACGATGTTCAGGTTTGGGGGGGGGGGATTATCGCTGGGTATTCGTATACTTGTTTTGCTTATGATTACTCGTGAAACCTTTTGTTTGCATTTGCATTTGCACGTTTACCGCTTTCTTAGTATTTAGTTGCATACACTACATTCATCCTAGGATAGTCTTGCATGTTTTATGTGGAGTTTATTGCCAAATTTTTTGAACTTTTTTATTGGGTAGATTAACTAATTATGACATTAATCATATGCTTCATCTCTATGAATTTGTTTGAGGTTTTTCTCGCTTGACTTGTCACATTTATGTATTGCACTTAGTTAAGCTTGGTAGTCTCGACATCACTTAGTGGTGTTTTCTCTACTGCGGTTCACGAAGGCCTTTATAATAGGATGGTGCATGTTAGGTTCTTATGGTTGTTTTCCCGAGTAATTATGTACCTAATAGGCAACAAGTCTTCACCATGCTTTGAGATTGCTAAATGCCTACGAAGGAGATAGTGTGAGATTGTGTGATCCTTTGTTTGCAACCTATTCTTCCGAATAGGTTTGGGGAGGGGGTTACACTATCATTAGACTTGTTTTTCGTTTTTCAATTTTGTGTTGTGAGTTTATTTTTCCTTTCTCGTAAATATTGTACTCCAACCTATTCTTTCGAATAGGTTTGGGGAAGTCGTTCGTGTGTCATTTTTGTTTCATTTTCGTTGTGCTACTGCTGGCTAAAAAAAATCGAAAAAAAAGAAAAAAAAATTCCAGAAAAAAGAAAAAAAAACTGGAAATGAAAAAAAAGAAAAAAAAGAAGAGACCCCAAAAGAGCAAAGAAGGGTCCAAAAAATAGAAAGCCAAAAAGCAGTTTAGCAAAGTGTTGTGTCTCATTTTTCAATTCTTGTAATGTTCGTAATCGTGTTATAATTTTCTATCTTTTGTCTTTTGTTTTTGAGTGTCATCTGTTCTAGACCACCCTCGTCCTGCCATTCAGGAAGTGGTGAATAACTTAAGGCTTCGCTTGAGAGATGGGAAGAATAGGGGAGTGTTATCTTTTTAGGGAACCCTCCTTCGTTTGATGAGAGCCAGTACTGGTTCGACCTCTTTGAGGAAAAGTCTTAACTTGGTGAACAGCAGTAAGTCCTCAGTTTCATAGGCACGGGACAACCATTCGTATCTTAACATGTTTCATTACGTCGTCACTGACTAGGTCCAGGTAGAGAATGTTACGAGAGACTATCTTGTCTTAACATAAGTGCTTATGTGGATGTGTATGAGTCAATCGAGGCATTCTTCAACCTATATTCATGTTTTGATTTATATGGTTCTTGTTCATATGTTTTTTGATAGATTCAGTAGATTAGTTCATTTTATTTGGCATGAGACTCCATTTTGTGTCTTGCATTGTTTTTTGCATTAGAGTCTAGCTTAGTTGCTTGAGGACAAGCAAAGGTTCGGTTTGGGGAGATTGATGAATGTGTATTTTACACTTTCATTCGAGTCTTTTTCACCTATTTTATCTATCCTCTATGTTAATTTAGCTATATTTTAGTGCATTTTATTAGAATAGTGTCACGTTTCCCTTTAGTCTTTATTTTACAGGTTTTGGTTGAAAAACGAGGATTTCCGGGCAAATATATTGAAGTAGACATGGAATTGGTGTTCCAGGAGCCTAATTGGAGTATCTGAAGGTTTCCGAATAGGATTTGAAGTCTAGGGGTCGAATCTGGAGGTTAGAAGGCCACTAGAAGTCAGAAATCGAGTCCGAAATGGGGAAGAAATCCAAAAACGCGTCGAAAACGCGTTTCTGACCGAATTTTACACCCGGGTGAATCGTCCGGGATGTGGGGCGAATCGCCCCACACCAGGCGAGTCGTCCGGTGTGTGGGGCCCTTCCCCCCACACAATTCGTAGACTATATATAGTTGCTCAGTTTTTCTCCGTTTTTCATACTTTTCCAGACATTTTCTCTCACCTTTCTCTGTTGTTTTAGGTAGGAACTTCCCAGAGCCTGTTCTGGGGGTTCTTAGCTTAGGGGATACTTTTTCATAGCAGTTTGGAGCTTGTAAGATCGCGATTCTTCGGAGATTGACAACCTTCGGTAACATTGTATCTTACAGTTTTTCTACTTATTTTTATATATCTTTCAACATGTTTTCTTCTATGATTTCTGTTGATTCCATGACAATTATGAGTAGCTAAACTTCTCGTTGGTGATAGTATGTGAATTCTTAGCGAAGGGTTAATAATTATGCTAATGGCTATATCGCGCATTATACTCTGAGTTATTGCTTTATTTCTTTGATCTATCTAAATCTCTATCTTCGTATTGTTGATTAATTATTGCACACAATTGGACAATTCATTGGTCTTTGACCTATCTAAATCTATATCTTCGTAGTGTTTGATAATTACAACTGGACAATTCATTGATCAAAGATCTCTACGCAAAACCGATGAATTTACGCATGATTATTAACCCGTTATGCTTTGAAGGACCATACTATCACCAATCTCCATTATCTGTTAAGAAAAACCTTTGCTAAACTGTCTGCTGTTTTATATTCTAAATTAGATTAGATAAAGCTAGTTATAGTCCTTAGAGATCGACACTCGAGGTTATTCTACTGCTACACTACGGTTTTCGTTGTAGTTGTGAATTGATTTTGGCTAAATAACAAATTTATTTGATTAATCGGGACCCGACAATCCCGCGATCATCACTATTCACAGCCCCAAATCGGAGTTGTGAAGCTCTAGATCGGAGCTTCACAGCCCCAAATCGGGGCTTTGAAGCTCCGATTGGAGCTTAGGCTTCATTCTGAAGCTCCAATCGGAACTCCGGTACCGGACAAAATTCCGGTACCGGGACAAGGTAGAAGATGATGATCAAAAAAAAAAAAAAAACAAAAAAGAGGAAGAAGATGATAGAGGAAAAAAGAAAAAGAAAAATAAAAGGAAGAAGATAAGAAACAAAAGGAAAATAGAAAAAATCTAAGGTCGCGTTTGGCTGAACACAAATGAATAGTGGCTTATAAGTTGGTCAACAATTTTGTGAGATTTTGGATTTAAATGTAATTGTTTCATCCACTAGGGCTAATATGCAAAGTGACTATCTAGGAGAGATGGTGAATGTAATAATCTGTTTAATATTATTATTTTGTTTATAGTTGAGAAGGAGATTGAGTCAAATATATATAAATGAGGGATGTATTTTATTTTTCTTTTTTTTTATTTTCGATTTTACTTTAATATAATAACTATATTGAAAAGTTACTATATGTATCCACTTTAACAAAATAAAGTACAATATATTTACATAATAAACAATAAAGGAACATATGTATTTGCGTTTTCCAAAAAAAATAAAAAAAATAAAATAAAATAAAGGAATACATGTATTTGCATTTTTCCTTAGTATTGCGAATCACAACATCAACAACGATCTCATTCTCAAAACCACAAAATTAATTATAGCTACTACCTATCAAGTTTAATTTGCAAATGATTAATTACTTTGTCAATATACTTATAAACACGTTAGAATCTTTTTTTTTTTTGTCTGAAAAGAATATAAATGAATCGAATAGAATTGAGCTAAATAGAATGAAACTGATCTGATTTGAAGAGAACATAACTGAATTTATTTGTAGTATAAAATACAACTAAACAAATATGAACAAAACTGAATGAATTTGAACAAAATTAAACTGAACTGAACAAAACTTAATGAGTTTTCAGACGAATAGAACAGAGCCGTACATCTTTATTTATTGCTAAAATGTAATTTATTACAAATCACTTTTAGCAAGTAATTAAGGACTATAGATGATATCTCTATATATAGAGCAACATACCAAATGCTATCAGCAGCATAGCAAAGAACAACCATTCCATACAGTAGCCACAAAATTTTCATTCTAAGAACATTCGATCTTGCAATTAAGTAGCTAGTCATGGAGTTTCAACGACATTCAGTCGCCGTGTTTATGGTCCTGTTGGTGTTTGTGGTTCTTGTAGCTGAACATGGAATGGGGCAACCCCAAAATAATGTATGTACGATAACTGTTGGAGATTGTGCTGGTGGCGAGGCTGTCTGTACGTCCAGGTGCACAGAACTTGCATACACCACTGCTGCTTGCGTCTATACTAGCCCTAAGAAGCCTTACAGTTGTCAGTGCACCAAAAAGTGTTAATTGTATTATGAATCGATGATATTGTCATCAACCAATTGGTGTTTGTTCTTAATAACTAGAACTTAGGCAACACGTGAAGCGTGTTGCTGCGTGTTTTACAATCCCTTTCGCGATCTTTCTTCCCCGATGATAAACAATTATCGGTGTTTGTTTGTCTATTTCATTTGGCTTTTTTTCCCCCTAAAATTGTAATGTGCTTGCACACTCTTCGCTACAACACATCTTCAGAAACTGTGATCGCGCCATTTACTCTTAGCCTTTGACGTTAATCGTCCAACTTTAAGTTTTTGTGTTATTTTGTACACTATGTGGGAGTTTATCTCCTTAAAAACAATTAAAAAAAAAATTACAACTACTCCTACACAGACATTCCAAGCCACTTTATGTCTCAAGTTGAATCATGCACCTCTCCCTCCCCGCTCCAACCCTATACTACTACACCACCTTATGCCTCCCTTCCTTTACTGAAAGTAATCGAATCAATTGGTGTAAGAGCATTCCTTATGGTTGGGGTTATTTAAAATCCCCTTCTTAATGAATTAAGTATCCAATGATTTGGGACTTATACAAAGCTTTTTTGTAGTTCCATATGTCACATATTATAGCATTCCTTATGGTTGTTGGGGCTCAAATAGGGGCTTCTAACATTAAAATCCAAAAAAAAATCCTTTAAGGATATCTGGGTACGGAACTTTGAATTTCCTCTGCCCTTACTTTAGCAAAGAACTTTAGAAACCGGCCTTTTGTGCCGATTCCCACAGACGGCGATAGAAATGATGGGACGTGATTTTCCCTTGGGAGATATAGGGCAAGAGATGGCCTAAAACTCGCCTCCCGGGGACCTTGGTGGCAGGAGCTGAAGGTGTTTGGATGACTTCTCTCACGGACGACCTGCTCTTTCTCTAAAACTCAATCTTTCGTCCGATATTGAACCTTAGGATCTTCTTGTCTGCTTCCTCGCCCTTCCCATGCTGTGTCCGACCGTCGATCGTACTTCTCTGAATGATAGGGGGGGTTGTGCGTGTTATGCCCAATTTGTCGTATGGGAAAACCAGTGGAAAAGACTTTACTTGAAGGTGGTTGAAGGCCTACCTTGTTAACATAATGATCGTGTGTGAATATGAAATATGACAGTGAATATAATAGTGATAAAGGATATTTTTGCAAGATGAACTCTTGTTGTTCCTTCAAGTTCTTCCCACCAAGAAGACTCAAGGTTGTACCTGTGAAGTGAAGTTCTTGAAAGTGTTTCCCTAGTGTTTCCACCTTAGCTTTCTCTTTCGGGACCACTCCTTTTATAGACCTTAGAGGAGCACATGTCGTTGCCACCACAACAGTTCGCCAAGTGTCCACACACATATGTGGTTGGTAGGCTTAACCTTAACAAACATGGATGTGGCCCAATGATCATGTAAGAATAAATATCTGCCTTGTTCTTATCCACTTTTGATACGCGTTTAGTTATGAATGGCATATCCGGATGCTTATATCATGGTCCCCCGTATACTTTAGTATCAGACCTCAGATATAGCAAGCTGGAAGCATGTGACTCTGCAGTCCCTGGCATACGGCGTTATGGCCCTGGCCCTTAGGACCTTTACAAGCTATTTCCCATAGACCCTTTGTTCCGGCGAATATTAGGAACCCGGAGGTGTGCATGGTTCTGGATGTGCCAATTTACTCGAGGGAGCGACCACTCAGTATACTGACACTCGCATCAGAAGGAACTCACGCAGATTCTTAATCTTCCGGAGAGTTCGGGTCGCCCTAATAATTCGCATGTTGGGGATCAGGACGAGACTGGACATATTTTGGTAACATCAATTGTTTATATAAACCGATTCAAACCCAGTTTGTAAATATCATTACCATAAATTAATTTTCTTCAAACTTATACTCACAATAAACATGAAATAACATGTAAATAATTCATTCAATCAGCCTAGCTCCGATACCACGGTTAGTAATTGTAGGAAATTACATCTAAGGTTGATGCAGCTGAATTCGAAAATTTTCCTACATGGATCGTTGATTGAATGATTATTTAACATACTTCATATAAATATACTTACTCGTTATCCAGCTTCCGGCTTCCATTAATCATTGATGTAATCATGATTTGTTCTTCAAAGAACAATTGATGATCTTCTAAAGAAACTGACTGAACTTAGAACAATTCTAATCTGCTTACGTACCATCAGGATCAAGTCAAACGTAGTTCAATTCTTCGTTGATATATTATCCATGGATGCTAGGAAATCCATATTCAAAATCTAAATTAAGCAAAATAAGAAATCACAAAGATCATAATAATTGAGAAATAATTAAAGAAGAAAAGAAAAGAGTTAGAACGAATACAACCATGTAGAAACCCTGGAGAAGAGGAGAACTCAAAACCACATGCAACAACAACACACGTATACTCTATCTGTTCCACCTATTCAGCCGCAACATGCTAAGATAAGAAACATAACGCTTTATTCTATTTTACATGGGCCTGGTCCATTCGGTGTGTGTAAGCTAATGAGCTGGATGTCATGGGTTCGAAGCCTACTACTATCAATCCTTTTTTTTTTTTGGGCTTTTAGCATTAAACTCTATTCTAAATTGGTTCAATTTCACTTTCTAACTTTAACTAAATTAAATTAAATTAAATTTAATTTAATTATTCTTTTCTTCTTTTATTAATTAACTCGAATTTAATCAATTTACTTTCTAAAAGTATAATAATCAATTAAATCCAATGAATCCAATTCAAATTAATTAATTATTATATCAAATAAAACATTCTCAATAATAGTAAATCAAATATTTACCAATCCAATTGATATTTATTTAATGTATTAATTACGTCATAAATCTAATTTTAACTTAATTAAGGGATTTTTACGACTGGACTACCCCCGGCCACGAGATAGTCACTTTTCATATAAGGGACCATTGTATTTTTAATTACATTTGGGGTCCAATTTTCCTTATCTGAGTTGACCAAGCATTGTGGCCTTATTCTCTTTCCTCTCCCCAAACATACCCTTAACTTTATTTTTCCTTTTTCTTTTTTAATTTTATTTTTTCTTTTCTTTCTTTTTTCTTCGTTTTTTTTTCCTTCTCTCTTTCTTCTTCCAATTTTCCGGTACCGGAACGGAGGTGCTCCCTGACCGGTGCTAAGTTTCAGCTCCGATCAGGGAGCAAAAAAGCTCCCGGATCGGAGCTTTTCTGCTCCTATCTGGGAGTTGTTAAGCTCCCTGACTGGGATCTGGGAGCTTAGCTGCCTGATCGAAGACGAACTCCGGCGCCAGAGTCTTGAAGAAGAAGAAGTAGATTAAAAAAAAATAATAAAGGAAAAAATTGATTAACATAAAAATTCTTTTTGGGACTTATTGTTTAACATTATTCTTGTTGGGGACTGATTTGCAATATGATTTTTGGCCAATTTGAAATTTTTAGAAGTTATGTGACTTAATTTTAAAATATTTAGTGTCAACTGCGTAAAATAGAAAATGTTGAGGTCAAATGTATAATAAACAAAAATTAATATTGTTTGGTCAAAATGAAATCTGAATTTGACCAGGGGCAAAAATATACTTTCCATGTTTTAATTCGCAAAAAGTCAAGTTCGTGGACCTGGATAAAACTATCTAATGGGTATTGAATTGTAATTGAAAATACGACTGTCCCTTAGATGTAATATCGAACTCTAACAGGGGGCCTAGAAGTAATGGACCCACTAATTAATGATTTCCATCAAATGAAATGTTATTAATAATAGTAAATCCAATGTTATCGATCCAAATTGACATTTAATTTACTATAATGCTTAACCGGGAGAATTATCGCCTAGTTGTATATGACCCATAGGCCCTCGCATATCAGGCAATGATCCAATCAATGTTACAGTGAATATTCCTAGATAGTCGTCACTAGACAATACGAATATGTCAGGAACGTTTGTTGAGGAGATACAAACTGCCTGTAATGTAGAGTACATTGATGATACGGTCATTTCATTCTCGAATACTCGAACGAGTCTAGAATATGGATTAGTGTCTATTCCAGTAACTCATCCATTTTCTCTCAACCTTCTTAGTCGATCTTGATGATCATGTCCAAACACCATTTTGACATATATCTTTGCAGTGGCCACTGACTAACGATCGCACTAAACATGAGATGTAGAGTATTCTCTCCTTGAATGTATTCGGAGAAATGAATCCTGATCTTGGTCCAATCACTCACATCATATGCTTCCTAATATACCCAACGCATGCCGTATCTACCCTACATTAAGAGTGCAAGCGTTGCGCATGGTCAAAGTATATTATTCCACATATGATGTAGTATTAACCTCAAGTCAGAGGACTATTACATCACCCTACAATCCGATACTCCCATAGACATTCAAATAGAATTAACTAAATGGTTTGTTGGCTGGGTATGCCAACACTCTCCAAAGTGTCCATGTGTCCATCATGAATAACCAAGCTATTCGCAGCAGTGAGAGCTACTACATCCTCGAATGATCTGATGCACCACATACTAGTCTCTATCGCATAATTGATATCCCACAACTCAATGACCATCAACTAGTGGCTAATTGTAGAACTTAAGTTATGAGAGAAAGCTTCCACTAACTTTGTGATTATCTTTAGTCCTTGGGAACATCTTACATAATAATTCAAACAACAAAATAATTTATTTAGTAGATGTAGTTTCAATTGTATTTATGTATGTTTAAATAAATGTAACATAAGTAAATACCAATAAGCTGAATACGATAAAGTACATATGGTCCTTGATGTTGGTTGTCTCTAGGACATATATATACTTTCAACAACCTCGGGCATTGAATAAACCTCCAAATCACCAAGCCAACCACGTGAAAAACAGAGCACCACAAACCGAAACCCACGACGAATAACACAGAAACAGAACCTGCAGAATGTGGCAAAAAAAAATCCAAATCCGGAGCAGGTACAAACAGAAATGAAAAACAACAACCAGAGCTGCAACCGAACAGCAGACCTGCCTGCAAGACAGAGATAAACAGAGTCGCAACACCAAAACCGGAGTAGGCACTACAGCAAAGAAAAACAACAACCAGAGCTACATAAAAACGGAAGACCTGCCAGCAAGAACGAGAGAAACAGATCCGCAGCAGAACAACAACCAAAGCTGCAACTGAACGGCAGACCTGCCCGAGAAAAAGAGAGAACAGATCCACAACAATATCGAGAACTAAGCCGCACAAAGAAGAACCTTGAAACCTGAATACGAGAAGTCAAGAACCAAAGAAGAGCAGACCACCAGAAAAAACACAAGGAAAACAGAAAAGATCCAACAGGAATCGGAGAACCCAGGAGGGAAAATGAAACGGAAAAAGGGCTCCTCCGGCAACGAACAAAGAAACCCACGAGGAAATAATAGGAAAATCAACCCAAAAATACCTTACCTACTGGTAGGACGGCGACCGCCTAGAGGTTGAACGCCAAAAAACAGCACCCTCGAAGGCGTTATTATTATTATTATTATTATTATTATTATTATTATTATTATTATTATTATTATTATTATTATTATTATTATTATAAATAAAAAACAACGAAAGTTTACAAGAAATTACAGGGTAGCCGAAAATCAAGTTGTGCACCCACTCCCTTAGCAATAGCAAAACTAATCATAGGGAAAATATGATGAGCAGCACGTGGCCCAACATCCTGAGCCAAAGCAAAACCCCGGACTCTAACAAGCAAATCCACAACCTCGGCATCCAACTCCCCAAGTGTCGAGAAAGAGAAAGGAAGAAATTCATATCCCTTAGCCGCACAAAATTCCCGATACATCGAACACTTGCTCTTGGCGGCATCAACAACCGCATGTCCAGGCACAAAGTCCACCAACCCAGACCGGGTCAAGGGGGAAGACGCAGTCAGATCCACACAAACATCCCGTCCCCTA
Source organism: Plantago ovata (assembly GCA_028274465.1). NCBI lineage: Eukaryota > Viridiplantae > Streptophyta > Magnoliopsida > Lamiales > Plantaginaceae > Plantago > Plantago ovata. Next base: position 42,796,937 of record CM051457.1, on the reverse strand, counting down.
TCCCAAGCATAAAGGAGCAAGTCTGCAGGATCTGTCACTCCCGTCGCTCAAACCAATAATCACCTCCTTACCAGCAGAGATGCCACATCGGAAACAGATATCCAAGAGAGTGTCACATACAAGGTTATGTTGGTGCTTAATTATTATTATTTTTTATTTTTTTTATTTTTTTATTATTATCATTATTTATTTTTTTAAAATTTATTTTATAAACTAGATTTTTATTAATCAAGCAAAATTGGAAGGGATTCGAGAGACAAGCTAAGCTCCCACCCCTTTCTAGATACAAAGACTAAGTCTAGAAAAAAGGAAAACACCTCCTGGCATCATTTGAATGACTAACAGACAAGCGCTTGAGGCGCGAAAGAGTACCCAAGGCTTCCTCGTCAAGCTCCCCTAAAGTAGAGAAGGCATAAGGGATGAAATAGTAGTCGTGCTCTGCACACTTAGAAGAATACTTCCACTTCTTCTGAACATCAGTCTGCAAAGCAACTGCAGGAGCCCAAGAAGCCAAAGCCCCACCAGCAAAAGGAGAGACACCCGTGACATCCAAATAAACGTCTTTGCCTTGGGACCAATTGTACAACAGGTCCGCTGGACGAAGGTCCCGCCCATCATAAAAGAGGAACACCATAGGGGCCTCTTTCCACACCGCAACACCAACCTTAGAGCAGATATCAGCCAAAGTATCTGTTGGTCCCTTTAAACAACAAGAAAAGACTAGAGGGGGGGGGGTGAATAGACTTTTCAAACTTTTCGTCGTTTAAAACTTTCTCAACAAGTGTTTATTACTTTTCAGTAATGAGTTTGCTGATACTTAACTTTCTCAGCAAGTACTTGTTACTTTTCAGTAACGAGTTTGCTGGTACTTTAAAAACAGAGTGCGGAAATCTTTTTACAATAAGTGCTTTTGCTAGTTTCAGCAAGTGAGCAGAGTGTCATTGTACAATAAATGTAGCTTGCTGAAAACTAAATGCGGTAAAGTAAATCACACAAACACTTTTATAGTGGTATCTGAGAGTGGTGTAATCTCTCAACTAATCTACTTTGTCCTTTCTAGGACTGAATACACTATGATAAGATATGAGGTTCTTTACAAATCCTATCACTAATGATTCTTCAGAAACCAAAGCACACTTGCTTCGTTTCCAACCTAACTAGAGAACTGTAACCTTGTTCTCCGCCAAACTTGGGACTTATAATCAGCAACACTTTGCTTGATTAATTCCCCCTGAATTTCACGCCTGAAAAGGGTGTTTATCAGTTAGAGAGGTTTGGGATGAGATCACTTGAATATAACTTTTTCAGCTATAACAAGTTATCTAAAGAAACATAACTTGTAATACTTTTCAGTAAGCAAGTTAAGTTGTTTCTGGTGTCAAGACTTGTTCTTGTTCAAAAGAAAGAACACTTAACTAATTTCTTAGTCGTGAATGTTCTACTTCTTCACAAGTAGCTTTTGTTTCAATCTTAAGTCTTGGAACGGATCACTAGGTAGTAAAGAGTATAGAAGGTTTTGAGTGTTTAAAGAACAAGTGAGAGTTTGATCACGTTGTTGACACACTTTTACTCTTTGCCAGATGACCTCTATTTATAGTGTCTCAAGGGAGTCGTTTGAATTTCAAATTCTAAGCTTTGCACCTTAAGATGTCACTATCTTACTTTTGTACTTTCATCAGCGTCCTTCATTTATCTTCTTGTCTTCATGTTCTTCGCGTGCCTACTTTGCATTTAATGTTCATTTGAATCGATATCAAATGTGAACGTTGGAGCCAAAATGCAAGTACTCTTCAGCAAGGAGCTCACATATATTTTCAGCAAGTGGTCAGCAAGCACAACCTACTCTGTCATATAGATTTTCACTTATGCGAGTTGTTGCTGAAAGTCTCAATTTCTGAGCAACATGTTCCTTTGTAGATACCTTTCTCAGAATTCTTCTAAGTCTTCAATCTTCGAACCTTCAAGTTTCTGAGCAGTTCTAGTGCTTCAATAGTTCATTTGTAAAAACAAAGTACATCATCAGCAACCGAAAGCACCTAACTAGTACCTACACTAAGTCTTTCAGCAAATATTCCTCTTTTACAATGTCCTTAAAATTCTAAATTCCTATGGACCTTAAGAGTACTAGTTACTGGAATTTCCTTAATTTAGCATGGTTAATTGCTCATCAAAATTACAAGTTTCCTAACAAATTTCCCCCTTTTTGATGTTAGCAATCCATGGCAAAATTAATTGTTACCCTTTTATAGGTTCCTGATGTTGAATAAATCAGTTGATTAATGCAAACATACTTGAATAATAAAACAGTAAGCATAAATAGTTTGCATAATCAAAAACCAATAAGAGTAAAAAATTTCATTGCTGATAGTTATCTTTCTGTAAGTTTACAAGAAAGCTCATAGATAACTAAAGTAATCAGCAAAAAAAACAAAGCTTTTCCAAGGGACTAGTTGTTAGGAAACTTGTAATTTTGATGAGCAATTAACCATGCTAGTTTAAGGAAAGTCCAGTAACTAGTACTCTTAAGGTCCATAGGAATTTTAGAATTTTAAGGACATTGTAAAAGAGGAACGTTTGCTGAAGACTTAGAATAGGTGCTAGATAGGTTGGTTTTACCGCTTATGATGTATCTTGTTTTCTGAAAAGAAATACAAATTATTGAAGCATTTGCTGATGATGTACTTTGTTTTTACAAATAAACTATTGAAGCATTTAGAACCGCTAGAATCTTGAAGATTTCGAAGACTGAAGACTAGAAGATTTCTGAAGACTGGTATCTACAAAGGCACATGTTGCTCAGAAAGTGGAAACTTCAGCAACAGCTTGCATAAGTGAAAATCTATACGACAAAGTAGGTTGTGCTTGCTGAAACTGAGACTCACCACTTGCTGATGGAACATATGTGACCTCTTGCTGAAAGTACTTGTATTTGCGCACCAATGTTACTGTTTGAATTTTATTCAAAAGAGCATTAAATACAAAGCATGCACGCGAAGGACATGAAGACTAGAAGACAAACAAGGACGCTGCTGAAAGTACAAAAGCAAGATAGTGACATTTTAAGGAATAAAAGCCTTAGAATTTGAAATTCAAACGGCTCCTTATTTCACTATAAATAGGGGTCATCTGACAAAGAGTTGAAGTGTGTCAACAACGTGATCATACTCTCACTTGTGCTTAAACTCACATACCCTTCAATACTCTCTACTGCCATTGATCCGTTCCAAGACTTAAAGCTTGAAAAAAGCTACTTGTGAAGAAGTAGAATTTACACGACTAAGAAATTAGTTAAGTGTTCTTTCTTTCTTTCGAACAAGAACAAGTCTTGACACCAGAAACAATCAAACTTGTTTACTGCAAAGTATTCAAAGTTTTGTTTCTTAGATTACTTGTTGTAACTGAATAAGTTATAATTAAGTTATCTCATCCCAAACCTCTCTAACTGAAAATACACCCTTTCAGGCGTGATATTCAGGGGGAACTTAATCGAGCATAGTTTTGCTGATTAAAAGTACAAAGTTTGGTGGAGAACAAGGTTACGTTCTCTAGTTAGGTTGGAGACAAAGCAAAGTGTGCTTTGGTTTCTGTTTGGATCGCTCTAGATAGGTGTTGTAAGGAACCTCAAACTTATCTTAGTGGATTCAGTCCTAGAAAGGACAAAGTGGATTAGTTGAGAGATTACGCCACTCTTAGATACCACTATGAAAGTGTTTGTGTGATTTACTTACTGTACTCGTTTTCAGCAAATCTTATCTATCTGTACACAGTCACTCACATCACTTGCTGAAACCTTCATTTACTGAAAAAGCACTTATTGTATCAAAGACTTCCGCTCTCTGATTTTAAGTATCAGCAAACCTAGTTACTGTAAAGTAACTTGCGCTTGCTGAGAAAGTTAAGTATCAGCAAACTCATTACTGAAAAGTAATAAGCACTTGCTGAGAAAGTTTTTAAACGACGAAAGTTTGAAAAGACTATTCACCCCCCCCCCCTCCTAGTCTTTTCTTGTTGTTTAAAGGGACCAACAAGTGGTATCAGAGCTGGAGGTTCTTTAACCTTCAGCACTGAACCTAGATCCCCTTAGGTGCTTTCCGTAAATCACTCTCACTTGATCAGTTTGGTAGTGCTTTGCTGACAGGATGTCTTTAGGAGATGCTCCCTTGCTGAAGCTGGAAAACTACGAAAAATGGCGAAACAACATGATGCTACATCTTGAGGCCATTAGTGATGAAATGGTTACTGTCATTAATGGTGGACCTATCAAGATCACTAAGGTTGAAAGGAGTTTCCCTCACAAGACCACTGAAGCTGGAAAGGAAACTATCTTAGGCGAACCGGTTAATACCGTCGTGCCAAAACCGAGAGAGGAATGGACTTCTGACGAAGCTAAGAGATTCTGTCTTGATGGCCAAGCAAGAAACATCATCATTCGATCAACTCCGGATACCATACAGTGCAAACTGTGGGGTGCTAAAACTGCTAAGGAAGCTTGGAAAATGGTTCAAGATCTTTGTGCTGGATCTGACAAAACCAAGGAAAACAAACTTGAAGTACTTAAATTAAAGTTTCAAAACTTTAAACAAGGTACAAACGAGTCACTGGAAGACTTGGACTTCAGATTCACAACTCTTGTTAGTGAAATGGCAGCCTTGGGTGTTGGAAATCTTTACTCAGATTCTGAGAAGGTGAAAACCATCATCAGAAGTCTGAATCAAGAATGGATCCACACTCAGAATTTCTATTACAATCAAGGAACGCCAGATATTACACCAACATAGTTGTTCTCTCATCTTGCTACTGTCAACTATGAGACAAAGCAAAGAGAAAATGTGTTTGCTGAAAAATCGCAAAACATTGCTCTTGCTGCAAAGCCGTCATCTTCTGAAAAGAAGAATGATAAAGAGCCTGCTGATGAAAACTCTTTGGTTGTCAAAAACATGAAGAAATTCATCAGTAAGGAACTTGAAAGCCGAAAAGCAAAAGAGAAGCTGAAAAAGTATCTTGGTAACAACTACCATAAGTACAAGAATGAGACTAGCTCGCTGAACAAGCAAGCTCAGCAAGCAACTTCATCAGAAGAACCAGCAGTTGGAAATGATCTATGTTTTTACTGCAAAAATCCTGGACACTTCAAAGCTAATTGCCCTTTGCTGAAAGGCAAATCTGCTGAAAAGAAGAAGAAGTTCAAAAGAGCTTTTATTGTTGAAGAAAAGAAGAAGCTTCAAGCAAAAATCGATGCATTGTGCATTGATACTAGCTCCGAAGACAGTGAGGATGAAAGCTCAGACACTGACGATGAAGAAGCCACTCTATACGTGGAGATTGGCAAAGAAGTTTGTGGAATAGCTATGGAAGCTTATCCAGATGTGTCAAACTACGAGTTCTGCCTCATGGCCGGTCAGGTAAACAACCTACCTATGACTCAGAATCAGAAAGAGAAGACGAGATTGACCTTGACAAGATTCAAGGAGAAATCGAAAGATTTGAGAAAACTCTGAGCAGACAGCAAGAGAAACTACAAATTGCTGAAACTCTGACCAAGCAGACTACTGAAAAGTATGTCTTGATGAAGGAAGAGACAGAAGAAAAGGATGCTGAAATAAGGCGTCTTAAGAAGTTGATTGCTGAAGCTACAGAGAAGAATTCTCAAATGGCATTAGAATTGGATGAATATCAGTCCTCAATTCTAAAGTTACTTGTTGAGATCCAAGAAATGAAAAAGATGAAAATCAATTTCAAATCTTATGCTGACGCAAGTAATACGCTGACTGAACTAAAATCTTATTTGAGAGATCCATCTCAGAAAGAAGGTTTAGGCGCGACGTATGAAGGTGATGACGTAGAAATCTTGAGTAAAGACAAATCACCGATTTCCTTCGTACGTGCTACTAATAGTGGTCAACCAGAACTCTATCAGTTTGGCCAATCTAAGGTTGTTGAAACATGCAATCAAGTACCTACGACCATAAAGCCCGCTGTTGCCACTCAAAGTAACAAGACTTTAAAAGGAAAACAGGTTGCTGTGAAGCAAACTGAAAAGAAGAAGGATGCTGTGAAGCATTCCGCCAAACAAGTTGTTGAAAAGCAATTTGTTAAGTTAAAAGGCAAGATTACTAAAAGTAATCAGAAGACCTTTGCTGACAAACCTAAATCAAGTAAGGTTGCTGACACAAAAGCTCAGCATTCTCCGAAAAGTGGACTCGGTTTCAAAAACAAGCAAAGTCAGCTTTTTCACGAGTATAAGCAAAGTCAGCAAAGATACTTCAAAGAGATGAACAAAATCAAGCCTAAGAGTTCTGAAAAGACTCTAAATGCTAGGGCTAGAAGGAACCTTGCTAGAAAAGAACTTACTGAAAAGTATGTTTAGCAAACAGGTCAACCGAGCAAGACACCACATCAAAAAGTGGACTTGATCAGCACGAATCAAAAGTCTTTCAGCTCAAAACCTCCTAGTTCCTCAGCAAGTAGAAAACAAGTCAAAGTTGAAAAACTTGAGACTTGGGTTTCCACTGGACGCATTCTTGAACATGTTAATGGACATCCAATATTGGATAATTAACTTGTTTGCTCTTGATTGTGTAGACTTCAGCCACGGAGACAAACGATGCAATCTGGCACTTTGACAGTGGTTGTGGAAAGCACATGACGGGCAAAAAGAATAACCTTATAAACTATAGACGGTGGTCTAAAGGTCCAACAATAAGGTTTGCTGGTGGAGGCTCCGGTTCTACAAAAGGCTATGGTGACGTGAAGTTAGGATGCATAACCATCACTGGAGTTCTTTTCAGCATGAGTCAGTTTGCTGACAAAGGATACTTCATCAAAATCAAAAGTGATGAATGTAAACTTATAGATTTCGAGACCAAAAAGGTTATTATGATTGCAAGAAGATCAGGAGGCTTGTACACCGTAGATTGGTCTTCAGCAATCGTTGAAAAATGCCTTGTCTCAGATCACGATTGCCTTGCTGAAAAAGCATGGTTATGGCATAAACGAACAAGTCATTTAAACTTCAAGACGTTGAATAAGCTGTCTAAAAAGGCACTTGTAGTTGGATTACATAAGGTTACTTTTAAGAAGGATGATGTTTGCAATGCATGTCAGCAAGGAAAGCAAACCAAATCCTCTTTCAAGAACAAGGCAGTACCGTCAACTACAAAACCTTTACAACTCTTGCACATGGACTTGTTTGAATCGTCTTCAACAAGCTATGCTGGTAAGAAGTATGGTCTGGTCGTGGTGGATGACTATTCAAGATTCACTTGGGTAGTATTCATCAAGCACAAGGAGTGCCTGCTGAAGAAGAAAGATCAGAATGTATGAAAAAGTTAATCATACATGAGCAAAGAACTGAATCTAATGCTAGGCAAATCAAGTCAATCGAACTAAATGATGATTCTGACAATGACTCTCCTCCCCCAAGTCATGACAAGATAAATATAGTTCACGACAAGGAATTTCCAGCAAAAGACGCAGTTGATGAACGCAAGTTTGTCAGTCCCGGTTCAGTCAAATAAATTTGTTATTTAGCCAAAGGCAATCCACAACTACAACGAAAACCGTAGTGTAGCAGCAGAATGACTCGAGTGTCGTTCTCTCAGGACTATAACTAGCTTTATCTATTTAATAAGAAAATATAAAACAGCAAATAAAAAGCAATAGGGTGTTTTCAAGCAGATAATGGAGGTTGGTGATAGTATGGTCCTTCTTAACATAATGGGTCGATAATCATGCATAAATTCCTCGGTCTTGCATAGAGATCTTTGAATGAATCTTGGGTCCTGTTGTAAGTATTGTGCACTACGAAGATAGTATGGGTCTGACCTGTCAACAACTAACGTCCTATTGTGTTCCGTAATCATTCAACACTACGAAGATAATTAAGTCTGTTTGGCCGACAAGTGTCCTAGTGTTCATAATGATCAATACAACATACGAGAATTTTGGTGTTCAACTCATCAACGAAATAAAGCAATGACACGGAGTATAATGCGCGATATAGCCATTAGCATGATTATCTTCCCTCGCTAAGAATTCACATACTACCACCAACGATAAATTTAGCTACTCATAATGTGCATGCACTCAATAGCAATCATAGAAGAAAACATATTGAAAGAATATATAAAATAAGTAGATAAAAGTTGTAAGATACAAAGTTACCGAAGGTTGTCAATCTCCGGACGATTGTGATCCTACGCGCTCCAATCTGCTATGAAAAAGTATCCCCTAAGCTACGGAACTCCCAGGACAGGCCCCGGGAAGTTCCTACCTAAAACTATAGAGAGAGGTCAGAAAGAAGGCTTGGAAAGATATGATTTTCGGAGAGAAAACTCGCAACTATATATAGGCCCGGAATTCCTCCGGGGCGGTTCGCCCGAGAGCTGGAGCGGTTCGCCCCCCAGTGTAAACGTGAGATTTTCGCGTTTTCGACGCGGTTTTGGATTTCTTCACCTTTTCGGACTCGGTTTATGACTTCTAGTAGCCTTCTAACCTCCAGATTCGGCCCCTAGACTCCAAATCCTATCCGGAAACCTTCAGATACTCCAAATATGCTTCTGGAACACCAATTCCTTGTAGACTTCAATATAATTGCCCGTAAATCTCCGAATTTCAACCAAAACCTGTAAAATAAAATCTAAAGGGAAACGTGACACTATTCTAATATAATGTACTAAAATATAGCTAAATTAACATAGATGATAGCTAAAATAGGTGAAAAAGACTCGAATGAAAGTGTAAAATACACATTCATCAAACTCCCCAAACCGAACCTTTGCTTGTCCTCAAGCAACTAAGCTAGACTCTAATACAAAAAACATGCAAGACTCAAAAATGGAGTTTTCATGCCAAATAAAATGAACTAAATTACTTAATCTACCAAATAACATATGAACAAAAACCATATAAATCAAAGCATGAATAGGTTGAAGAATACCTCGATTGACTTATACACATCCACATAAGCACTTATGTCAAGACAAGATAGTCTCTCGTAACATTCTCTACCTGGACCTAGTCAGTGACGACGTAATGATGCATGCTAAGATACGAATGGTTGCCCCGTGCCTATGAAACTGAGGACTTACTGTTGTTCCACCATGTTAAGACTTTTCCTCAAAAGAGGTCGAACCAGTACTGGCTCTCATCAAACGAAGGAGGGTTCCCTATAAAAGATAACACTCCCCTATTCTACCCATCTCTCAAGTAAAGTCTTAAGCTATTCACCACTTCCTGAATGGCAGGACGAGGGTGGTCTAGAACAGATGACACTCAAGACAAAAAAGATAAAAAATAGAAAAAACACAATTACGAACAATACGAAAAATGGAAAAGACTCAAACTTTGTTAAACTGCTATTTGGCTTTATTTTTTGGACCCTTCTTTGCTTTTTTGGGGTCTTCTCTTTTTTTTTTCCTTTCCAGATTCTTTTTTTCTTTTTCTCTTTTTTTTCTTCTGGAATTTTTCTTTCTTTTTTTTTTTTCGATTTTTTCTAGCCAGCAGTAGCATAACAAAAAGAGAAACAAAAAGACTCATACGACTTCCCCAAACCTATTCGAAAGAATAGGTTAGAGTACAAAATTCACGAAAAAGGAAAAATAAACTCACGATACGAAAAATGAAAAACAGAAACAAGTCTATGATGGTGTAACCCCCTCCCCAAACCTATTCGGAAGAATAGGTTATAAACAAAGGATCACACAAGCTCACACTACCTCCTTCCTAGGCATTTAGCAATCTCAAAGCATGGTGAAGACTTGTTGCCTCTTAGGTACATAATTACTCGGGAAAACAACCATAAGACCCTAACATGCATCATCCTATTATAAAGGCCTTCGTGAACCGCAGTAGAGAAAACACCACTAAGTGATGTCGAGACTACCTAGCTCAACTAAGTGCAATACATAAATGTGACAAGCCAAGCTAGAAAGTCCTCAAACAAATTCATAGAGACGAAGCATACGATTAATGGCATAGCTAGTTGATTTACCCAATAAAAAAGTTCAAAAAATTCGGCAATAAACTCCATATAAAAACATGCAAAACTATCCTAGGATGAATGTAGTGAATGCAACCTAAAAAATCTAAGAAAGCAGTAAACGTGCAAATGCAAATGCAAACGGATAAAGCATGCGAGGTACTATACTCAGCCTACCAATGTCAAGCTCCAAATTAATTATACTAGATCACTTAAATCCCATCCCCCCTCATGAAATTAACGCTAGTCCCTAGCAGTAAGAAAATGAGGAAATAAGATGTGATACTAGATGTTACCCCATGGTTTGGCCTCGGTCGGCTGAGTATGCTGCTCTTGAGTTATTGGGCCTCTTTTGGGAGCTTCATATATGATCATCGGGACTTGTCGTAGTGGCAGTAGTTCCATCAAAAGATTGGACAGGACCGACTCAACCATCTGTATCATCATCGTCCCTCGTGTCTTCATTGTCAATACTTTCACGCACATCGTCACTAGTAGAGTTGTAGTGGCAGGTTGAATTCTCTAGATTAACCGCCGCTGTTATGGAATTCTCCATCCTGTAGTCCTCCAATAGGATGTGAACTGTTGAAGGGGAAAGGGCAGTGGTATCAGGACCTCCCCCTCCAATGGTTCACTCCACGAGAAGGTTTCAGTTAGCTGTTCGGATACTCAGAAGTCTTCTACCTTTTTCTTCAATTTTGTCCACATTCTCTACAGTTGATGCTCCCAATATCAATGTTATGCTCCTTTTAGAGGCAGGCAAGGGGCACCCCAACAAGGTGTTGGGTACCCATGTCATTACGTTTTGGAACCAAGCTAGCGCTTCGGAACCTTCTAGCAACTGCGAACTCAAGATCAAATCCGTCGCTGTTAGAATGTCCCGGTGCCTTCCTGTTCACTCGAACTCTGCAGTTCTCGTGATGGAGTGCTGACATAATAGTTGTTTCTGACCCTTCGGTGGTGCATGAATAGGCATAGGAGTCCTTACTCCAGGTGTATTCTAACTCCTCCTCTCGGATAATCCACGGCGTTGTTGCCAAACCCCTTGGCTCGAACGCACATCTAGCGAGATCACCTTCCTTGACATGGTTCTTCACAGCAATCATACGGGAATACTCTCTACCCTTAGTATGGTACCTAAAAACAGCGATTAGCACCTCGTACGACTCAAAACAAACTCAAATATATGCTAGTGTAAAAGCGAGACACACAAGTGATAAATTCATCAATCGAACTCCCCAAACCGCAATGTCTAGCCTAGCTACTTCATCATGCAACATATCAACGTATCTACTACATGCAATACATCACATCATGCTCTTACTAGACAACCAATAACCTTGATAACAAGGTTTCAATTCATACCATAGCAGCGCAAAAAATTCAATAGCATAAATCCTTATTCTCAACTAATAAGCATTTTATCGTCAAATCCACCAACATTACACCAATAAACATATCCATATGCTATAAATCAAAGATAAAGACATAATGCATAACAAGATATATCATCTAATAGAAAAATACCCAAATCAACAATTCAAGCAAAATTGAGCATGCAATTGATAGTAAATAACATGTCTAAACAACATACCCATGCATCAAACAAGCGTAATTGAAGCTCAAATTAGAAAATCCCCAAATTCGAAAATTAGGGTTCTTAAAGATGATACCTCAAATCTGCAAATCTAACGAATTAGGATGAAATCTGATCGGTTAGGGTGATAGATCATGTAGTAGGCTTCGAAACAAGCTAAAGAACACTCAATTTGGTCAAGAAATGAAGAAGTTATGGAGATTTAGAAGTAAAATCGCACTTTTCGGGTTATTTGGGAGTAAGGATGAAGAAGAATGAAGAAAATATGGTTTTGGGGTTGAAATCCGCGTTTTTCAAGATCTGGGACTGTGGGGCGGTTCGCCCCACCACGGGGCGGTTCACCCCCCAAGTGGGGCGGTTCGCCCCGTGCTCCCCAATGCGGGGAGACGGGTCCCGATGTCAGAAAATGCGGTTTTAATCCCGAAACTAATTTTTTTCAAAAAACCACTCGAAAAATTTCACTCAAACAAAAGCATATACGACACACACATGAACAAATTCACATATGATAAGCAAATAGTTCAAGAATGAAATGCATGCAGAAAAGCAGTAAAGAAAGCGATAAAAAATTCCGGGTTGCCTCCCGGATAGCGTCATTGTTTTAAGTCTTTGACTCGACTCCTGTTTGCGCCTATCTCTTCTTTTTGCGGGTACTAGTCTTCCCCTTCATTGATCTCCTTTCCATGCCACGAACCTGTGAATAAGAAAGAATATAGGCTGCAAGACCACAATAGTGAGTAATAATATCTGGCGGCTCTGGTGGATCAGGTATGGCTTGCAATACGTGTTGTTTGCCATCCACCTCGATGGTGCAAGTTCTTTGGTAGATGTCCATTACTGAGCGTAGCTTGGTCAAGAATGTTTGCCCTAAGAGTATGACATCCCCCGTCCCAGGTGCAGATGCCGGCATAACTACGAAATTGGTGTTTATTGATGCTCCACGAATCTTGACCAACACATTTTTCACAACGCCCTCGCGTCTCATGAATGATCCATCCGCCAGTCGCACAATAGCCCTTTCCTCAGATAGTTTTCCAAGGTTACTCTTTTCAAACACATTCAACGGAATTATGTTTGAGTAGGATCCCGTGTCTAGTGTGGCATGGACATCTTCAAGCTCACCAATCCCTACCTTAACATCGAAACTTTTAGGGAGTGGTTCGGGATCCTCTTGCTCCTCATCACTTGTGTCAGAACCAAGGTCCTTCTCTTCTTCCACAGCCTGTAGTAGTTCTTCCTTCATGCAACACTCGCACCTAACGACCTTCTCAGTGTTGCCTTGTTCGTTACTTGCTCTTCGGTCGATCAACTCTTGCATCTTTTGATGGGCAAGCCTAGTGCTCTCTTCTAACCTATCGAGCCTTGCCCTAGTTATCTCGGAATCCTCCTCATACCGTTTGAGAAAACTTTGTGTGTGATCAACCATCTTCTGTAAGTTCTCCATCAGTAGAGCCGTCTTCGACTTCGGTGGCTCTTTCGGAGCGGGGTTTTCGCAGTGATCATTACCATAGTTAAGCCTACTACGGTCTTGGTTAGGTCCATAGGTTTGGTTAGCCGGTGCATATCCTTGATTGTTGCGGTATCCTCTTCTCCAGAATCCACCTCGAAGATTCCTACCGTCTTGTCCGTAGATAACTTCTTGAGTACCAAACTCCGTAGCAAAGGCTTCTTCTTCGCCTCCTCGAGCCCAGTTGCCATCATCGTATGCCAACTCCGATTTACACATATGAGCTCCATGCCCATAGTTCTTGCATATTCGGCATACTTCGTTCGAAACAGTTGTTCCGGTGGCGCTCTTGAGGACTTGCTTCAATTCGTTGGTAAAGCACTCGAATTGATCCCCATTCCCCCTGTACATAGGGGCTTCTTGATTGGGTGGAGCTTCGGGTCCACGTCTCCTAACCATTGCTCTTGGGTCCTTGAACTGCGAACCCTTAGCAAGCCTTCCGAAAACTGCCCAGACGGCTTCTGCGGTTTCCTCCCAAATATTGCCTCGGCATTGGAAATCCACCACTTGTTGGTTTTCGAAGGTTAGTCCATTGTAGAAGTGTTGGACTAGGTCGGAGAGTTCAAAACCATGGTGAGGGCACTTGTTCGTGAGATCTTGGAACCTTTCGAACGCGGTGTAGATGGTCTCATCATAGTCCTGCTTGAATCCAGTGATTTGCGCCTTGAGCGCGGTAGTCAGAGTGTGTGGGAAGTATTTTTCCATGAAAGCTGAAAAAACCTTTTCCCAAGTGTCCAGCGAGCCGGATGGTAGAGAACTCAGCCATGACTTGGCTCTGTCGCCAAGTCCCATTGCAAAAACCTTCATTCTCAACTCATCCGTTGTTATGTCAGCTCCGGGTCGTGGGAGTTGGTTGACGAAATCATCGATATCGTTCAAATACCCCATCACATCTTCCCTTGATAAGCCATAGAACCTCGGAAGTTGTTGGAATGCGTGGTTTTTGATCTCCAGATCTCGGGTCGCAGACGAAAGAACAATCGCCGGTCCCCTCATACGATCCTTGGTGGGTTGTACCCATGCCTTCAGTGGTCTAGCTTCTGCCATTCCGTCGATTTCCTTGAATAGACTAATTAGAGATTCAGAGAAATCGGTTTCCTCAATTTTCTCTAGTGCGCGCCTTTCAAGTAGTCGCCTTCTCTGGTGGTAGACTCTATCGATCTCAGCAATTGAATTAGCAAGCGGTGTACCTGCAGAACATGTATGCGGCATACACTATCTGTGACATACTAGAAGAGGTGATTAGAAACAAATAGGAAAACAGAGGGAGATTAAAAAGGAAAACTAAAACTAAAAGAAATAGGAATCTAAAGCTGTAAATAAAAACAAATTAAATATAAAAAAGGAGTATAGTCCCCGGCAACGGCGCCAATTTGATGAACGCAAGTTTGTCAGTCCCGGTTCAGTCAAATAAATTTGTTATTTAGCCAAAGGCAATCCACAACTACAACGAAGACCGTAGTGTAGCAGCAGAATGACTCGAGTGTCGTTCTCTCAGGACTATAACTAGCTTTATCTATTTAATAAGAAAATATAAAACAACAAATAAAAAGCAATAGGGGGTTTCCAAGCAGATAATGGAGGTTGGTGATAGTATGGTCCTTCTTAACATAATGGGTCGATAATCATGCATAAATTCCTCGGTCTTGCATAGAGATCTTTGAATGAATCTTGGGTCCTGTTGTAAGTATTGTGCACTACGAAGATAGTATGGGTCTGACCTGTCAACAACTAACGTCCTATTGTGTTCCGTAATCATTCAACACTACGAATATAATTAAGTCTGTTTGGCCGACAAGTGTCCTAGTGTTCATAATGATCAATACAACATACGAGAATTTTGGTGTTCAACTCATCAACGAAATAAAGCAATGACACGGAGTATAATGCGCGATATAGCCATTAGCATGATTATCTTCCCTCGCTAAGAATTCACATACTACCACCAACGATAAATTTAGCTACTCATAATGTGCATGCAATCAATAGCAATCATAGAAGAAAACATATTGAAAGAATATATAAAATAAGTAGATAAAAGCTGTAAGAGACAAAGTTACCGAAGGTTGTCAATCTCCGGACGATTGTGATCTTACGCGCTCCAATCTGCTATGAAAAAGTATCCCCTAAGCTACGGAACTCCCAGGACAGGCCCCGGGAAGTTCCTACCTAAAACTATAGAGAGAGGTGAGAAAGAAGGCTTGGAAAGATATGATTTTCGGAGAGAAAACTCGCAACTATATATAGGCCCGGAATTCCTCCGGGGCGGTTCGCCCGAGAGCTGGGGCGGTTCGCCCCCCAGTGTAAACGCGAGATTTTCACGTTTTCGACGCGGTTTTGGATTTCTTCACCTTTTCGAACTCGGTTTATGACTTCTAGTAGCCTTCTAACCTCCAGATTCGGCCCCTAGACTCCAAATCCTATCCGGAAACCTTCAGATACTCCAAATATGCTTCTGGAACACCAATTCCTTGTAGACTTCAATATAATTTCCCGTAAATCTCCGAATTTCAACCAAAACCTATAAAATAGAATCTAAAGGGAAACGTGACACTATTCTAATATAATGTACTAAAATATAGCTAAATTAACATAGAAGATAGCTAAAATAGGTGAAAAAGACTCGAATGAAAGTGTAAAATACACATTCATCAGCAGTTGCTCCGGAAGTTGCTGAAACTACGCAACCTCCAGTGCCTGCTGATGAACTACCACATTCAAGCAATGCTGAACAAGCAGTTGCTGATGAACCTATCTCAGCAGAAACACAAAATCCCAGTAGTACTGAACAAGTACATACTGAAGAGTCACATGCTGATGAGCAAACATATCCAGATCCAACAAGCAGAAAACCTGTTAATAAATGGATTAGAGATCATCCCTCTACGGATATGATTGGCGATATTAATAAACGCCAAGTGACTAGATCCAAAGCATCTACTACTCATGGACTTTCTGAAGAAGCAACTGTCGTAGAAGTAGAATCATTGTTCTCTTGCTTTGTTTCAGAAATTGAACCTAAAACCATAGAAGAAGCTTTAAAGCATTCTGAATGGATAAAGGCAATGCAAGAAGAATTGGATCAATTCGAAAGGAACAAAGTCTGGAAACTTGTACCACTTGCTGAAGGCAAGAAAGCTATTGGTACAAAGTGGGTGTTCAGAAACAAGCTGAGTGAGTCTGGTTAAGTAACAAGAAATAAAGCACGTTTAGTTGCTCAAGGTTACTGTCAGACTGAAGGATTGGACTATGATGAGTCTTATGCACCAGTTGCAAGATTGGATGCAATTAGGCTTTTCTTAGCCTTTGTTGCTCACAATGACTTCATTGTTTACCAAATGGATGTTAAAAGTGCATTCTTGAATGGTGAACTTGCTGAAGAAGTCTACTTAGAACAACCCCCTGGCTTTGAACTTCCCTCAGAAATCAAGATGGTATACAAGCTTCAGAAAGCTGTATATGGTCTAAAGCAAGCACCAAGAGCATGGTATGATACCTTGGCTAAGTTCTTGCTGGAGAATGGTTTCAAGAAAGGTGAAGTTGACAAAACCTTATTTACCATGAACCATGATGGTAAAATACTCTTAGTTCAAATTTATGTGGATGACATAATTTTTGGATCTAAGGACAAGCAACTTTGTGATGATTTTGCCAAACTCATGACAAACAAGTTTGAAATGAGTATGATGGGAAAATTGAATTATTTCCTAGGATTGCAAGTCAAGCAACTCAAAGATGGAATATTCATAAATCAGGCAAAGTATGCGAAAGAAATGCTCATAAAGTTTGGGATCAAAGAGGAAGAGAAACCTGAAAAGATCCTATGAGTGTTGGTACCAAATTGGGCTATACTAAAGAAGATAAAAGTGTTGAAGAACACAAGTATAGGAAGCTCATTGGTTCCTTGTTGTATTTAACAACAAGTAGACCTGACATTCAGTATGTTGTTTGTGTGTGTGCAAGATTCCAATCTGATCCAAGAGAATCACACTACAAAAAGGCAACCAAGATACTGAAATATGTCAAAGGTACAGTCAATGTTGGATTATGGTATCCTAAAGATTCTGGACTAGAATTGGTTGGTTATTCTGATGCTGATCATGGAGGATCAACTCTTGATAGAAAAAGTACCTCTGGAACTTGTCAGTTTTTGGGTACTAGATTAATATCATGGTTCAGCAAGAAGCAAACCTGTGTTGCCAATTCATCCACTGAATCTGAATACATTGCAGCTGGTTGTTGCACAACTCAAATCCTATGGATTCAGCAACAATTAAGAGATTATGGTATTTCTGCAAAGAAAACACCAATCTTTTGTGATAATACAAGTGCTATTGCCATCACGCAAAATCCTAAGTTTCACTCTAGGACTAAGCACATTGATATTAGACATCATTTCATTAGAGATCATGTGGAAAAAGGAGATATTGAGGTTGTGAAAGTAGGTACTGATGATCAAATTGCTGACATCTTTACCAAGCCCCTACCAGATAATAGGTTCGCAATGCTAAGGTATAACTTTGGACTGATTGAACTACCTGAATAAAGGATACATTTGGCAGAATGCTGAAACAGGTATTCAGCAAGCCAAAGTAATCTTACTTAAAAGCTCCGTCCACTAATTTCTTCTAAGAAATGATAGGTCACTACATGATTGCTGAAATAGGCATTCAGCAAGTAATTCCTTCAAAACGGGTATTTGTTATGAAACTTGATCACTTGCTGAGACAGGCACTCAGTAAGAGAAAAACCTTAAGGATTGCTGAAATGGGCATTCAGACAATCAAAGATACTGAAATAGGTATTCAAGTATCAAGGGAATATTCTGAGACGGGAACTCAGAAAAAGAGCAAAACTCATTTCTCAGATTTTACCAACAAATATCTCAAGTACAAAAGAATTTACTGATACGGGAAATCAGAAAAATCTTTTGAACTTAAGAAATTATGAGATATCTAAGTAAGGGGGAACTTTCAGCAAGTATCTAGGCTATTTATGCAAACTCGCTGAAAAGATTCTTGTCTATTTCAGCAAGCAATCTAATCCCATAAAACTCGGTAAAATCAATTTGTGACGTTAATCCGGCACAGATAAACTCGTAATAATCATGACATGAAATACAATCGTGGTCATTGATTAAAAGGAGTTATTGATCTAACGGTTAACAAAACAAAGAGAGAGAATGCTCTGACGGTTTTAGTTAGTGGGCCACTACGCATTCAATGCAAAGGCTCCACTAACGCCTTTGTTTATCTGTTTTGCCCTTGCTGAGAACTCAAATCGATTGAGTTTCTCACACATCAGAGACACTATATAAAGAAGGAGTTAGAGAAATGACAAAATTCTTTAACTCACATTTCCTTTCTGTGCAAATTTTAGCCTGAATCTACTGTACCTCCGTGTAAGAAAATATGGTCAGAGTTACCCCTAGGGTACGCAGCGGAATTTCAAAAAATTTCTTAACATGCAGGTTAATTGATTATGTATATGCAGTATATATTTAAACACGTCAATTAGAAAACTAACCTTACTTCCAAAGCAGCTTCCAAGTCTTCGTAATAATCCGGTGTATCTTCTCCTTCGTCGAAGTCGAAGATATCTGCAATACTTTGATTATCTGCAAGACAATAAAAGTTAGTTTTTAGCTCCTAGAACCTCAACCTTGGTATCCACGGATGAACAGCCTATCGGAAAGAATGCTAGGATATTCTTTGTGTGACCAAGAAGATGGGGGGGCGATTCCTCCGGCAGGTGGCGCGCGCGTGTTGGCTAATTAGGAGAGGAGAGTTTTTATTTTCTCTAAGAAAACTGGGTAGAATGACTGTCAAAGTCTATGTCAAAAACTCTCTAATAGTCTACTATATATAGTAGTCAATAGAAGTCTAAAGCATAAGCAATTAGACTTCGTAAAGGAATAAGAATCTAATTCTTATCGCACTAGGAAACCAATATCAAGTCTAGATTCATTCCCAATCAAATTAAAACTCAATCAGGAAAATCTAACTTATCCCTTAGACTTCTAATAGAGGAAGGATTCGAACTCCTTCCCCTATCCAGCCTATGCGCGCGCGCGCGCCCAGGGACAGTAGGTGTGTCCCGATTTTGGGACCCACTTATAGTTCTAAGGCAATTCAAACTCCAAGTAGATTTTGCCCATGTGCATATGTTAATTCTAAATTAACATATCCTTTCAAATCAAACCTCCATTATATTTCAAAAATATAATCTTTAATTGTATTTACATAAAATACAATTAATTAGTCAATTCAATTAATAATTCCAAATCACTAATTGAGCCACCAAATATTATAATTAATTGCAAATCAATTATAATCCATCAATCACAATTAATTCCAAATTAATTGCGATTCCATCTTCAAGGATATTCTGATAGGCTGAATCACCACATAGTGTGACCCATAGGGCCTCATCGTATTAAGCAAGTCCTAGACTAGGCAACATGGAATTCCTAGACGGTTCCATTTGCAATATTAATACATGAGGACATTTGAGAGGTTTCTCAAAGCTAACCCTTTCGTTGCGAAGCCTGTTGCACTCAACGCGGCGATGGTAACATCCCTTCATCTGACTTGCTCGAATGTATCTAGGATCGATGAAGTGTCTATCCCAATAATACATCCACGGGCGTCTTCAGTGAGTTGCATGGTGAATCCAATATCTATTATGACCATCATAATAATATTGATACGCTGGCCAGCGGTTTTACCATCACAACTATGAACGACTATGAGCGGTGCTCTCCTGTGCTACACATGAGAGATGAATCCTTCACAGAATCACTTATCATCCCCATTTGTATGTAGCCATAATCCTGGATCGTGTCTTAGGTCAACTGCTTATTCAGAGATGACATCAACGGGTCCACCAAGGATATGGGGTAACAAATGTGATGATAAAGTCCTGTAAGTACAAAGGACGAATGGCATCACTTCGACAACTTACCAGTTCCCATAGACACTTCGGTGTAGAGTATACATCGATGGGAGTGTCCGGTGGGTACTTCCATTGTTCGATAAAGCTTCTTCGAACAACTATGCGCAGTTATGGGAACGTTTCTCGATTGTCCAACAATCCGTTCCGTGGCCGTGGGATCGACTCACACTTGCTCCAACAAGTAAAACCTCCACGCATACTAGTCTTGTCTGGTTCATTCAGACCCCTACATCCGAGATGAACCTCGACTAGGGAGAGTTTAGGATAGATGATAACTCACATAGCTCCCACTATCTGTGTGATCGGTCATCTATCCGAGGGGACATGTTTAATATCAATACAGACAGTAATAGAGATATGACATGCTGCATGCCCGGTGTAATATAAATATGAAAGCGATACTCAATAGTAAAATGCAACAAACATATATTATATTACGTTGACCTGTGTAATAGTACATATATGCCCTCTATAAGGGCACCATGCCCTTAGTAAGGATTGTCTCTAGGACATATACACTATCAATCTCCCACTTGGACTAGAGCGAGTCACCTTTATGCCTAATACCCAGATTAGCATAATGTCTTAAGTGGACTTCCACTGATAAGACCTGGGTGAAAGGATCTGCCACGTTGTCCGTGGTAGAGACACGTTCTATACTAACTTCTCCTCTATCAATAATCTCAAGTATAACGTGATACTCTCTAAGTACATGTTCGTTCTTGTTTGTAGATCTAGGCTCCTTAGCTTGAGCGACGGTGCCCGTATTGTCCCAATAAATCGTTATTGGACTAGGAGCAGGAACAACCCTCAATTCCTTCAAGAACTCTGAAATCCAGACAACTTCTTTCGAAGCTTCTGATTCAGTAATGCACTCGGCTTCTGTGGATGAGTCAACAATCGTGGCTTGCTTAGAACTCTTCCAACAGATAGCTCCTCCGTTCAATTTGAATACGTATCATGTCTGTGACTCTAAGTCATCAGGATCTGATTCAAATCCAGCGACGACATAACCAGACATCTTTAATTCTGGTTCTCCACCAAACACCAAGAACATTTTCTTAGTCCGTCGAAGGTACTTAAGAATGTTCTTTACAGCAGTCCAGTGAGGTACTCCTTGATTCTGTTGGTGTCGACAAGTGACACTAAGTGCATATGCCACATCGGGCCTTGTGCAATTCATTGCATACATTATAGACCCTACTGCCGAAGCATAGGGCACACGACTCATTGCCTTTCTTTCTTCATCAGTTTTAGGACTATCCTTAACTGATAAGACAATCCCATGCCTAGCTGGGAGAAAGCCTCTCTTTGAGTCGTCCATCTTATAACGCTTCACTATTTTGTCGATGTAGGTGGACTTTGTCAAACCTAACATCCTCTTGGATCTATCTCTATAGATCTTGATCCCTAGGATGTTCACCCAAGTCCTTCATTGAGAAGGTAATTGATAACCAAACTTTAGTCTCTTCTAGCATAGAGACATTGTTTCCCATGATCAAAATGTCATCAACATAGATGATCATGAAAACGACTCCCTTGTCGTTGTGCCTAGTGTAGACACAAGGATCTTCCTTGCTTCTGATGAAGTCAAACGATTTGACAGCTTCATCAAAGCGGATATTCCAGCTCCTAGACGCTAGCTTTAGCCCATAAATGGATCTCTGTAATTTGCATACAGCAGTTGGCCTGGTTTTACTAATAAAACCTTTCATCTGTACCATACAGACCTCTTCCTCAAGGTTGCCATTGAGGAAAGGCAGTCTTTACATCCATCTGTCCGATCTCATAATCATAGTAGGCACCTATCGCAAGTAGAATTCGAATGGACTTCAATTTTGCTACCGGTGAAAAGGTTTCATAGTAATCGATGCCATACCTTTGCATGTAGCCTTTCGCAACAAGCCTAGCTTTGTGCGTTTGTACCTTGCCATCGGCATCTGTCTTTCGTTTAAAGACCCATTTGAACCCAATAGGTCTAACCCATTGGGGCAAGTCTACCAAGTTCCAAACTTGGTTCAGGTACATGGAGTCCATCTCCAATTCCATGGTCTCTTGCCATTTGTCTAAGTCAATATCAATTATTGCCTCTTTGTAGGTCTCGGGATCTTCCCGATCTGATAAGCCGACATCAAGTTCACTGATGTTTTCTATCATAAGGCTTTGCTTCTGAGGTCCTTTTAGGATCCTCTTCGACCTACGGAGCTCGACTGGTTCTGGTGCTTTTCTTTTCTGGCTTCGTGTAACAAGGACATTATCAGTGGGCACTGATGCAGCTGGCCGCGCCACGCGACCCTGTTCCCTAGCGGGAGGCTGCTCTTGTGCAACTTGTTGCACAGTTTGATTGACAACGGGTTCTATTGGTGTGGTTTCAACTATTGATCTAATCACAGGACTCCCACTGACTATGACATGCCTAGCAAGTGTCATATCATTACCCTTGTCTGCTTTGAAAGCTCCCACTGAACTTGAGTCCAAATCAGAAGATTTAAAGAACTCATGTTCGCGCGTGTCAAAGTCTTGAATTTCTTCAAGTTCTATCATGTCATCCAACCTCTCTTCTTCGAGGTATTTTGCTTCTAAAAACTTAACGTTTCTAGATACTATCTGTAACGCCCCAAATTTCAGAAGTTTAAAAGGGTTGAGAACGCTACTCATACCATCAAGGTGCACCTTTCTTTTCGGGAATCCACCTAGAAGAACTTCAGAGTTAAGCGTGCTTGCTCTGGAGCAATTCTAGGATGGGTGACCCACTGGGAAGTTCCCGGTGCGCGCACGAGTGAGGACAAAGTGCGCGGATTAGAACCCGTGTTGGTCTGTGGGGCCAGCATATCACCCCGGAGAGCGCCCATGAGTAACCACGCCGGACGGATTGGTCGGGTCGTTACACTATCACCCAATGATCTTCAACATGATAGAATTCATAGCCTCTCGTCTAACGAGGATAGCCTATGAAATATACTTTGACACCTTTGGCATCTAACTTATCAGTGAGCATCAGTTTGACTATCGCAAGACAGCCCCAAGGTCTAAGATAGCCCAGTGAGGGCTTCTTTCCCTTCCATAACTCACAAGGAGTTTTCTCCACTGATTTAGATGGTACACGGTTCAGAATGTAGATTGCAGTTTGTAGTGCATATCCCCATAGATGTTTTGGAAGAGTCGAGAATCCAATCATTGATCTCACCATGTCTAACAGGGTTCGATTCCTTCTCTCAGACACACCATTTAACTATGGTGTTCCAGGAGGAGTCCATTGCGATTGAATTCCATTTTCCTTCAAGTAGTCGATAAATTCTTCACTAAGGTATTCACCTCCTCGATCTGATCGAAGAGTGACTATCCTTAGGTTCAATTCATTCTCGACCTCATTCCTAAACTCCTTGAATTCCCCAAAGGTCTCGGATTTATTCGTCATAAGATAAATATATCCATACCTTGAGAAATCGTCAGTAAAGGTAACGAAGTAAGGATAACCCCCACGCGCATGAACTTTAAAGGGTCCACATACATCGGTATGTATGAGCTCTAAGCAGCGAGTGGCACGAACATCTTGTCCAACAAAAGGTTTGTTCGTCATCTTACCCTTAACACATGATTCACATGTACCATATGATTCGAAATCAAATGGTTCTAAGTAGTCCAACTTCCTTAGTCTTTGAATCCGTGTTGCATTGATATGGCCTAGCCAACAATGCCATAGATAAGATGGATTATTCTTCCTACTTGAAGACGGTTGTTTGTTATGTATATGAAATAAAGGTAGACTACTTTGCAAAATATATAAAGCATTCACTAAGCGAGCCTTTCCATAATACTGGTCATTTAATGAAAAATAACAAGTATTAGGAAAAACCCCAATTGTCCAACAATGGAATGGAAATAATATTTCTGACAATGGATGGAACAAAATAAACGCTATCAAGTTCTAAACATTGTCCTGAAGGTAAATCTATCTTGCAGCGTCCAACGCGTTTGGCTTCGGCTGGATTGCCGTTCCCAACATGCAAGTCGATTTCACCTTGCTTGACTAGCCTGTGTTCAATGGCCCCTTGCACATTATTATAGATGTGCGAGCCACAGGCTGTATCTAATACCCAACCATTGGAGTCAAAAGTAGTCATGTTCATTTCAATAACAAACATACCTGAGCTAGAAGTCGGTGGCTTCTTAGCTTGATCTGCCCTCAGCTTAGGGCAATCTTTCTTCCAATGTCCTTTCTGCTTACATAAATGACATTCATCTGTGCGTACCGTTCCGCTTCTCTTGAATTTCCTTTTCTGGTTCAGACGCTTAGGCTTATCACTCGAAGTGTTAGCCTTGGCTCCCGACTTTCCCTTACCCTTAGCACCTTTGTTTCTCGGGTTTGGGTTAGACGGTTGCCCAAAAAACATGATCGACTATTCCTTCTTAGGAAGAGTTTGATCATATGTCTTCAGCAGATTATGGAGTTCAGGCAGTGTTACGTCCTTCGCATTCATCGTGGTTAACGATGAACTGCGAATACGAACTCGACAATGATTGAAGGACAAAGATCACCATGATCTTATTCTCATCTTGAGAACATGTTTAGACATGTTCCCTCCTTCATTGAGCTTGCATCTGTGTATCTCTTTGATCAAATCAAATTCAACACTTCTAGCTGTCGTCTCCAAGAGCGACTCAAGATGCTTTAGCATCTCATACGGCAACATGCTATCATGTTGTCTCTGCAGCTCATTGCTCATTGCCGCCAGCATAATACACTGCGCGGATCTAGCATCCACATGATGCTTATCAGACTTTGCCTTGTTGGCTTGATTCCAAATCAGCAACTAAATCGGCAGTCTGATTCTCGGGACACACGGGATTAGCCTCGTCCAAGACGTACTCAATCCTTTCGTACCTCAGCACCAAACATATATTCCTGATCCAATCTAGGAAGTTTAGTCCGGTCAAAATTTGCTTCTCTAAGACAGCACGGAGCGAGATTCTTGCCATTTCGGTTTCCAGGAGAAATAATATAGAACGAAAACAATAAATCAACTATTGAAATATTATTTCTAAATACACAGTCAACATAACTAAAACAACAAGGTCCTTTAGCTGTTTAGCTCCCACTATTTTCACATATTCTTGCCCCCACAACAAACATACGGGTAATGTCCAACAAGTTACCGTAGTGGCCAAGATCCAAATCCATATTATGCTATACTCCAACGGGGGCTGGTCGCACAGCATAATATGACCGGTAGGACTAGTAGAACTATCCAATTGCGTCACGAAACTCTTGGTTGTTAAATCTAATTTAACCCGATGCCCTACATACTGTACCTATCGAGGTCGCTAGATACAATATGCAGTAAGTCATAACCATAGGCTTACTCTAATCTGACGATTACTGCGAGTCTGCAAGACGAGGTCGCCAACACAAGAAAACGCAATGAAAGTTCAGAATTAAAGCACCCTATGGAAAGCATCTCAGAAATACATACATATATATATTTCTATACTTATATTGGTTGGGGCTTGTCGCTTGAGGGTTGTTATCAGTCATCTACAAACAAATAAGGGCGCCGCCTACCCATCATGCATGAACGATCTACATGTAATGGATGCCGCCTATCCATTCTAGTTCTAAACGCGGTCAAGCACATAATGGGTGCCGCCTACCCATACATAAAATATGCGGTCCGATATATAAGAGGGCGCCGCCTACCCTCGCATGCATAGCGGTTGAACGGAATGTAAAATACTTGGTACTTAAACATGCATTGTCAAACAATAGCATATCGAGCATATGAAACAAGTAGTAGCCTATGTGGATGACAAATGACTTCATAATTTCATTATGAAAATTATAATCCCATACTTATAATCTCTATGAAATAATTGAAAATTTGGACTAGATTGAATAATCGAAAATTCTATTGACCAAGTAGCAATTTTCGAAAACTCGAAGGACTTAATTGTAATTTTAAAAACCTCGAAGGTGTTAAATCTAAAATTCAAAAGTAGAAGGACTAATTTGCAATAAACAATAAATTGATAAATTACAAATAAGCCCTTTAACTTTATACTAATTAAATTTAACCCCTCTAGTTTAAAACAATTACAATTAAATCATATTTATATTCCAAATATAAAATTCAATCCTCAAAACTTTCAAAAATTCGATTTTGCGTCCAACCCGAAAATATATATATATTTATTTATTTATTTTTTTTGAAAACGTGGGACGGGACCTCCCGTCCCCCCGGTGCCCGCGGCACGTGGGTACCGGCGCCGCGGACCCGGGCGACCGCCGCCCGCGGCACGCGGGCACCGGTGCCTCGGGTGCATGGGCGCCGGGCGCCTGCGTCCGCAGGTACCCGGGTGCCCGCGGCACACGGGCGCCTAGGGCCCGTGCCGCGAGCACACGGCGCCTGCGGTGCCGCAGGCGCCCGGCGCCCCAGGCGCACGGGCGCCGCGGGTGCCCGCGGCACGCGGGCACGGCGCCCGGCGCCCCACGCCGGCGCCCGCCTCCTGCGTCACGCAGGTGGCCCGGTCAATATATATATATATTTTAAATCTTTTTTTTTTTTTTTTGAAAAAATATAAATTCTAAATTTGTATAAAAAAACAAAACTTTTGAAAATCGAACTAATCATAGAATCAATTGCATCCACATATCTACAAAATCATACAATATATATACGTATATACGTAATCAATTAACTTGGCTCTGATACCACTGTAAGAAAATATGGTCAGAGTTACCCCTAGGGTACGCAGCGGAATTTCAAAAAATTTCTTAACATGCAGGTTAATTGATTATGTATATGTCGTATATATTTAAACACGTCAATTAGAAGACTAACCTTACTTCCAAAGCAGTTTCCAAGTCTTCGTAATAATCCGGTGTATCTTCTTCTTCGTCGAAGTCGAAGATATCTGCAATACTTTGATTATCTGCAAGACAATAAAAGTTAGTTTTCAACTCCTAGAACCTCAACCTTGGTATCCACGGATGAACAGCCTATCGGAAAGAATGCTAGGATATTCTTTGTGTGACCAAGAAGATGGGGCGGCGATTCCTCAGGCAGGTGGCGCGCGCGTGTTGGCTAAAGAGGAGGGGAGAGTTTTTATTTTCTCTAAGAAAACTAGGTAGAATGACTGTCAAAGTCTATGTCAAAAACTCTCTAATAGTCTACTATATATAGTAGTCAATAGAAGCCTAAAGCATAAGCAATTAGACTTCGTAAAGGAA
This sequence comes from Plantago ovata, assembly GCA_028274465.1. NCBI lineage: Eukaryota > Viridiplantae > Streptophyta > Magnoliopsida > Lamiales > Plantaginaceae > Plantago > Plantago ovata. The sequence continues at coordinate 42,769,672 of CM051457.1, read as the reverse complement.
TAAAAATCTAATTCTTATCGCACTAGGAAACCAATATCAAGTCTAGATTCATTCCCAATCAAATTAAAACTCAATCAGGAAAATCTAACTTATCCCTTAGACTTCTAATAGAGGAAGGAGTCGAACTCCTTCCCCTATCCAGCCTATGCGCGCGCGCGCTCTCCCATGGACAGTAGGTGGGTCCCGATTTTGGGACCCACTTATAGTTCTAAGGCAATTCAATCTCCAAGTAGATTTTGCCCATGTGCATATGTTAATTCTAAATTGACATATCCTTTCAAATCAAACCTCTATTATATTTCCAAAATATAATCTTTAATTGTATTTACATAAAATACAATTAATTAGCCAATTCAATTAATAATTCCAAATCATTAATTGAGCCACCAAATATTATAATTAATTCCGAATTAATTCTAATCCATCAATCACAATTAATTCCAAATTAATTGCGATTTCATCTTCAAGGATATTCTGATAGGCTGAATCACCACATAGTGTGACCCATAAGGCCTCATCGTATTAAGCAAGTCCTAGACTAGGCAACATGGAATTCCTAGACGGTTCCATTTGCAATATTAATACATGAGGACGTTTGAGAGGTTTCTCAAAGCTAACCCTTTCGTTGCGAAGCCTGTTGCACTCAACGCGGCGATGGTAACGTCCCTTCATCTGACTTGCTCGAATGTATCTAGGATCGATGAAGTGTCTATCCCAATAATGCATCCACGGGCGTCTTCAGTGAGTTGCATGGTGAATCCAATATCTATTATGACCATCATAATAATATTGATACGCTGGCCAGCGGTTTTACCATCACAACTATGAACGACTATGAGCAGTGCTCTCCTGTGCTATACTTGAGAGATGAATCCTTCACAGAATCACTTATCATCCCCATTTGTATGTAGCCATAATCCTGGATCGTGTCTTAGGTCAACTGCTTATTCAGAGCTGACATCGACGGGTCCACCAAGGATATGGGGCAACAAATGTGATGATAAAGTCCTGTAAGTACAAAGGACGAATGGCATCACTTCGACAACTTACCGGTTCCCATAGACACTTCGGTGTAGAGTATACATCGATGGGAGTGTCCGGTGGGTACTTCCATTGTTCGATAAAGCTTCTTCGAACAACTATGCGCAGTTATGGGAACGTTTCTCGATTGTCCAACAATCCGTTCCGTGGCCGTGGGATCGACTCACACTTGCTCCAACAAGTAAAACCTCCACTTATACTAGTCTTGTCTGGTTCATTCAGACCCCTACATCCGAGATGAACTCGACTAGGGAGAGTTTAGGATAGATGATAACTCACATAGCTTCCACTATCTGTGTGATCGGTCATCTATCCGAGGGGACATGTTTAATATCAATACAGACAGTAATAGAGATATGACATGCTGCATGCCCGGTGTAATATAAATATGAAAGCGATACTCAATAGTAAAATGCAACAAACATATATTATATTACGTTGACCTGTGTAATGATGAATGTGTATTTTACACTTTCATTCGAGTCTTTTTCACCTATTTTAGCTATCCTCTATGTTAATTTAGCTATATTTTAGTACATTTTATTAGAATAGTGTCACGTTTTCCTTTAGATTTTATTTTACAGGTTTTGGTTGAAATTCGAGAATTTCCGGACAATTATATTGAAGTTGACAAGGAATTGTTGTTCCAGAAGCCTATTTGGAGTATCTGAAGTTTCCGGATAGAATTTGAAGTCTAGGGGCCGAATCTGGAGGTTAGAAGGCTACTAGAAGTCAGAAACCGAGTCCGAAAAGGTGAAGAAATCCAAACACGCGTCGAAAACTTGGAATTCCGCGAGAAAAACTCTGGGGGGAACCGCCGCGTGCTGGGGCGAACCGCCCCGTAGTTTTTCGGGGCCTATATATAGTGCTCAGTTTTTCTCCGAAAATCATATCTTTCCAGACCTACTTTCTCACCTCTCTCTATAGTTTTAGGTAGGAACTTCCCGGGGCCTGTCCTGGGAGTTCCTTAGCTTAGGGGATACTTTTTCATAGCAGTTTGGAGCTCGTAGGACCGCAATCATCCGGAGATTGACAACCTTCGGTAACTTTGTATCTTACAGTTTTATTCTACTTATTTTACTATATTCTTTCAATATGTTTTCTTCTATGATTTCTGTTGATTGCATGCCTATTATGAGTAGCTAAACTTATCGTTGGTGGTAGTATGTGAATTCTTAGCGAAGGGAAGATAATCATGCTAATGGCTATATCGCGCATTATACTACGTGTCATTGCTTTATTTCGTTGATCAGTTGTAACAAAAATTCTCGTATGTTGTATTAATTATTATGCACAACTGGACACTTGTCAACCATCAGACCAATTATCTTCGTAGTGTTGAATAATTACGGAACACATTAGGACAATCGTGATTGACTTGTCAGACCAATTATCTTCGTAGTGCTTAATATTTGCAACAGGACACTAGATTGATTCAAAGATCTCTATGAAAGACCGAGGAATTTATGCATGATTATCGACCCGTTATGTTAAGAAGGACCATACTATCACCAATCTCCATTATCTGCTAGAAACCCCCTATTGCTATCTGTCTGCTGTTTTATATTCTCTTGTTAAATAGATAAAGCTAGTTATAGTCCTGAGAGAACGACACTTGAGTCATTCTACTGCTACACTATGGTTTTCGTTGTAGTTGTGGATTGCCTTTGGCTAATTACAAATTTATTTGCTTGAATTCAGAGCACGACATCCGCGTTCATCAAATTGGCGCCGCTGCCGGGGACTATACTCCTTTTTTCTGTTTAATTTGTTTATATTTTCAGCTTTAGATTCCTAATTCTATTAGTTTTAGTTTTCCTTTTTAATCTCTCTCTGATACTTCTTTCCTAGTCTGTTTCTAATCACCTTTCCTAGTCTGTTACAGATAGTGTATGCCGCATACACGTTCTGCAGGAACACCACTTGCTGATTCAATTGCTGAGATCGACAGAGTCTACCACCAAAGAAGGCGACTACTTGAAAGGCGCGCAATAGAGGAAACCGATTTCTCTGAATCCCTACTTAGTCTTTTCAAGGAAATCGACGGAATGGCAGAAGCTAGACCACTGAAGGCATGGGTTCAACCCACCAAAGATCGTATGAGGGGACCGGCGATTGTTCTTTCATCTGCAACCCGAGATCTGGAGATCAAGAACCACGCATTCTGACAACTTCCGAGGTTCTATGGCTTATCAAGGGAAGATGTGATGGGGTACTTGCACGATATCGATGATTTCGTCAACCAACTCCCGCGACCCGGAGCTGACATAACAACGGATGAGTTGAGGATGAAGGTTTTTGCTATGGGACTTGGCGACAGAGCCAAGTCATGGCTGAGTTCTCTACCAGACGGATCGCTGGACACTTGGGAAAAGGTTTTTTCAGCTTTCATGGAGAAATACTTCCCTCACACCTTGACTACGGCGCTAAAGGCGCAAATCACTGGATTCAGACAGGACTATGATGAGACCATCTACACCGCGTTCGAGAGGTTCCAAGATCTCACGAACAAGTGCCCTCACCATGGTTTTGAACTTTCCGACCTAGTCCAACACTTCTACAATGGACTAACCTTCGAGAACCAACAAGTGGTGGATTTCCAATGCCGAGGCAATATTTGGGAGGAAACTGCAGAAGCCGTCTGGGCTGTTTTCGAAAGGCTTGCTAAGGGTTCGCACTTCAAGGACCCAAGAGCAATGGTTAGGAGATGTGGACATGAAGCTCCACCAACTCAAGAATCCCCTATGTACAGGGGGAATGGGGATCAATTCGAGTGCTTTACCAATGAATTGAAGCAAGTCCTCAAGAGCGCCACCGGAACAACTGTTTCGAACGAAGTATGCCGAATATGCAAGAACTATGGGCATGGGGCTCATATGTGTAGATCGGAGCTGGCATACGATGATGGCAACTGGGCTCGAGGAGGCGAAGAAGAAGCCTTTGCTACGGAGTTTGTTACTCAAGAAGTTAGCTACGGACAAGACGGTAGGAATCCTCAAGGTGGATTCTGGAGAAGACGATACCATAATAATCAAGGATATGCACCGGCTAACCAAACTTATGGACCTAACCAAGACCGTAGTAGGCTAAACTATGGTAATGATCACTGCGAAAACCCCGCTCCGAAAGAGCCACCGAAGTCAAAGTCGGCTCAACTGATGGAGAACTTGCAGAAGATGGTTGATAACACACAGAGTTTTCTCAAACCTTATGAAGAAGATTCCGAGAAGACTAGGGCAAGGCTTGATAAGTTGGAAGAGAGCACTAGGATTTCCCATCAAAAGATGCAAGAGTTGATCGGCCGAGGAGCAAGTAGGGAACAAGGCAAACTGCCTAGCAGCACTGTGAAGTCGAATGCCATTACATTGGCTGGTGATGTACCTGACGAAATCACCATCAGGAAGGTTGTTAGGTTCGAGTGTTGCATGAAGGAAGAACTTCTACAGGCTGAGGAAGAAGAGAAGGGCCTTGGTTCTGACACAAGTGATGAGGAACAAGAGGATCCCGAACCACTCCCTAAAAGTTTCGATGTAAAGGTAGGGATTGGTGAGCTTGAAGATGTCCGTGCCACACTAGATACGGGATCCTACTCAAACATAATTCCTTTGAATGTGTTTGAAAAGAGCAACATTGGGAAACTATCTGAGCAAAGGGCTATTGTGCAACTGGCGGATGGATCCTTTATGAGACCCGAGGCGTTGTGAAAAATGTGTTGGTCAAGATTGGTGAAGCATCTATATACACCAATTTCGTAGTTATCCCGACATCTCACCTGGGACGGGGGATGTCATACTCTTAGGGCAAACGTTCTTGACTAAACTACGCTCAGTGATGGATATCTACCAAAGAACTTGCACCATCGAAGTGGATGGCAAGCAACACGTGTTGCAAGCCATACCTGATCCACCTGAACCGCCTGATATTACTACTCACTACTGTGGTCTTGCAGCTTATATTCTTTCTTATTCACAGGTTCGTGGCATGGAAAGGAGATCAATGAAGGGGAAGCCTAGTACCCGCAAAAAGAGGAGATAGGCGCAGACAGGAGTCGAGTCAAAGACTTTAAACAATGACGCTATCCGGGAGGCAACCCGGAATTTTTATCGCTTTCTTTACCGCTTTTTTGCATGCATTCATTCTTGAACTATTTGCTTCTCGTATGAGAATTTGTTCATATGTGTGTCGTATGTGCTTTTTTTGAGTGAGATTTTTCGAGTGGTTTTTAAAAAAAATTGGTTTCGGGGATTAAAACCGCATTTTCTGACGTCGGAAACCGTCTCTCCGCATTGGGGAGCACGGGGCGAACCGCCCCACACGTGGGGCAAACCGCCCCGCACGAGGGGCGAACCGCCCCAAGGTCCTAGAACTTCAAAAACGCGGATTTCTTCCCCAAAATCTCATTTTCTTCATTCTTCTTCATTCATCCTCCCAAAAAACCCGAAAAACGCGATTTCATCTTTAAATCTTCATAACTTCTTCATTTCTTGACCAAATTGAGTGTTCTTTAGCTTAATTCGAAGCCTATTACATGATCTATCATCCTATTCGATCAGATTTCATCCTTATGCGTTAGATTTACAGATCTGAGGTATCATCCTTAGAACCCTAATTTTCGAATTTGGGGGTTTTCTAATTTGAACTTCAATTATGTTTATTTGATGCATGGGTATGTTGTTTGTATGATTAGACATGTTATTTACTATCAATTGCATGCTCAATTTTGCTTGGATTGTTGATTTGGGTATTTTGCTGCTAGATGATATATCTTGTTCTGCAATATGTCTTTATCTTTGATTTCTTGCATATGATTGTGTTTATTGACGTAATGTTGGTAGATTTGACGATAGAATGCTTAATTGTTGAGTATGAGGATTTATGATGATTAGATTTTTCGTTACTATGGTATGAATTGAGCCTTGTTATCAAGGATATTGGTTGTCTAGTAAGAACATGATGTGATGTATTGCATGTAGTAGTTACATTGGTATGTTGCATGATGAAGAAGCTAGGCTAGACATTGCGGTTTGGGGAGTCCAATTGTTGATTTTATCACTTGTGTGTTTCGCTTTTACTCTAGTATGTATTTGAGTCAGTTTTGTGTCATACGAGGTGCTAACAGCTGTTTGTAGGTACCATACCAAGGGAAGGGAGCATTCCCGTATGATTGCTGTGAAGAACCATGTCAAGGAAGGTGACCTCGCTAGATGTGCGTTCGAGCCAAGGGGTTTCGCAACAACGTCGTTGTTAGGAAACTTGTAATTTTGATGAGCAATTTACCATGCTAAATTAAGGAAAGTCCAGTAACTAGTACTCTTAAGGTCCATAGGAATTTAGAATTTTAAGGACATTGTAAAAGAGGAACATTTGCTGATGACTTAGTTAGGTGCTAAGTTAAGTTATTTCTTTTGCGTATGATGTATTTTATGATGTATCTTATTTTCTGAAAAGAAAATAACCTATTGAAGCATTTGCTGAAGATATACTTTGTTTATTACAAACAAATTATTGAAGCAAATAGAAACCGCTCAGAATCTTGAAGACTTTTGAAGATCTGAAGACTTGAAGATTTGAAGATCTGAAGACTAGAAGATTGCTGAAGACTGGTATCTACAAAGGCACGTGTTGCTCAGAAAGTGAAATTTCAGCAACAACATTGCATAAGTGAAAATCTGAAAGACAGAGTAGGTTGTGCTTGCTGAAACTGAGACCAATCACTTACTGATTGAACATATGTAACCTCTTGCTGAATGTACGTGAATTTGCGCTCCAATGTTACTGTTTGAATTCTATTCAAATGTGCATTTAATGCAAAGCTTACACACGAAGGACATGAAGACTAGAAGACAAACAAAGACGCTGCTGAAAGTACAAAAGCAAGATAGTGACATGTTAAGGAACAAAATCCTTAGGATTTGAAATTCAAACGTCTCCTTACTTGCACTATAAATAGAGGTCATCCGGCAAAGAGTTGAAGTGTGTCAACAACGTGATCAAACTCTCACTTGTGCTTAAAAACTCACAAACCTTCAAACACTCTTACTGCCATTGATCCGTTCCAAGACTTAAAGCTTGAAAAAGCTACTTGTGAAGAAGTAGAACAAACTCAGCTAAGAAATTAGTTAAGTGTTCTTTCTTTCGAACAAGAACGAGTCTTGACACCAGAAACAATCAAACTTGTTTACTACAAAGTATTCCAAGTTGTGTTTCTTAGATTACTTGTTGTAACTGAATAAGTTATAATTAAGTCATCTCACCCCAAAACTCTCTAACTGAAAATACACCCTTTCAGGCGTGATATTCAGGGGGAACTTAATCGAGCATAGTTTTGCTGATTAAAAGTACCAAGTTTGGTGGAGAACAAGGTTGAGTTCTCTAGTTTAGGTTGGAGACGAAGCAAGTGTGCTTTGGTTTCTGTTGAATCGCTCTAGATAGGAGATTGTAAGGAACCTCAATCATATCTTAGTGGATTCAGTCCTAGAAAGGACGAAGTGGATTAGTTGAGAGATTACGCCACTCTCAGATACCACTATAAAAGTGTTTGTGTGATTTATTTACTGTATTTAGCTTTCAGCAATTCATATCTCTTTGTACACAGTCACTCACTTCACTTGCTGAAACCTTTACTTGCTGAAAAAGCACTTATTGTTTCAAAGACTTCCGCTCTCTGATTTTAAGTATCAGCAAACCAAGCTACTGTAAAGTAACTTACGCTTGCTGAGAAAGTTAAGTATCAGCAAACTCATTACTGAAAAGTAATAAGTACTTGCTGAGAAAGTTTTAAACGACGAAAGTTTGAAAAGACTATTCACCCCCCCCTCTAGTCTTTTCTTGTTGTTTAAAGGGACCAACAGTCGTGGATTATCCAAGAGGAGGAGCTAGAGTACACCCGGAGTAAGGACTCCTATGCCTATTCATGCACCACCGAAGGGATAGAAACCATTATTACGTCAGCACTCCATCACGAGGACTACAAAGTTCGTGTGAACTGGAAGGCACCGGGACATTCTCGCCGCGACGGATTCAATCTTGAGTTCGCAGTTGCTAGAAGGTTCCGAAGCGCTAGCTTGGTTCCAAAACATAATGACATGGGTACACAGTCCCTCGTTGGGGTGCCCCTTGCCTGCCTCTAAAGTGAGTATCATATAGACATCGGTCGGATCCACAGTAGAGGATGTGGTCGAAATTGGAGAAAAAGGTAGAAGACTTCTGAGTATCCGAGCAGCTTACTGAAACCTTCTCGTGGTGTAAAACGTTGGAGGGGGAGGTCCTGATACCACTGCCCTTTCCCCTTCAACAGTTCACATCCTATTGGAGGGCTCCAGGATGGAGGATTCCATAACAGCGGCGGCTACCCTTGAGAATTCTACCTGCCACTACAACTCTACTAGTGAGGATGTGCGTGACAGTAGGGACAATGAAGGCCATACCGGCAATGATGATTCTGATAAAGGAGTTGTTCCTGTCCAGCCTATAAATGGAACTACCGCACCTACCTGAAGACCTGATGACACCCTATAAGGCTCATAGAGGAGGCCCAATAAATCACAAGCAGCATACTCAGCCGACCGAGGCCAAACCATGGGGTAACATCTAGTATCACATCTTAATTCCTCATTTTCTTACTGCTAGGGACTAGCGTTAATTTCATGAGGGGGGATGGGATTTAAGTGATCTGATGTTGTTAGTTTGGAGCTTGGTATTGGTAGGATGAGTATAGTACCTCGCATGCTTTATCCGTCTGCATTTGCATTTGCACGTTTACCGCTTTCATAGATTTTTTAGGCTGCACTCACTACATTCATCCTAGGATAGTCTTGCATGTTTTATATGGAGTTTATTGCCGAATTTTTTAAACTTTTTTATTGGGTAGATCATCTAGCTGTGCCATTAATCGTATGCTTCATCTCTATGAATTTGTTTGAGGTTTTTCTCGCTTGGCTTGTCACATTTATGTATTGCACTTAGTTAAGCATGGTAGTCTCGACATCAGTTAGTGGTGTTTTCTCTACTGCGGTTCACGAAGGCCTTTATAATAGGATGATGCATGTTAGGGTCTTATGGTTGGTTTCCCGAGTAATTATGAACCTAAAAGGCAACAAGTCTTCACCATTCTTTGAGATTGCTAAATGCCTGGAAGGAGGTAGTGTGAGGTTGTGTGATCCTTTGTTTATGACCTATTCTTCCGAATAGGTTTGTGATGAATGTGTATTTTACACTTTCATTCGAGTCTTTTTCACCTAATTTAGCTATCCTCTATGTTAATTTAGCTATATTTTAGTACATTTTATTAGAATAGTGTCACGTTTCCCTTTAGATTTTATTTTACAGGTTTTGGTTGAAATTCGGAGATTTACGGACAATTATATTAAAGTCTACAAGGAATTGGTGTTCCAGAAGCATTTTTGGAGTATCTGAAGGTTTCCGGATAGGATTTGGAGTCTAGGGGCCGAATCTGGAGGTTAGAAGGCCATTAGAAGTCTGAAACCGAGTCCGAAAAGGTGAAGAAATCCAAATCCGCGTCGAAAAATGCGGAAATTCCGCGAAATACTGGGGGGCGAACCGCCCCAGCTCTCGGGCGAACCGCCCCAGAAGTTTTTGGGGCCTATATATAGTTGCGAGTTTTCTCTCCGAAAATCATATCTTTCCAAGCCTACTTTCTCACCTCTCTCTATAGTTTTAGGTAGGAACTTCCCGGGGCCTGTCCTGGGAGTTCCGTAGCTTAGGGGATACTTTTCATAGCAGATTGGAGCGCGTAGGATCACAATCATCCGGAGATTGACAACCTTCGGTAACTTTGTATCTTACAACTTTTATCTACTTATTTTATATATTCTTTCAATATGTTTTCTTCTATGATTGCTATTGATTGCATGCACATTATGAGTAGCTAAATTTATCGTTGGTGGTAGTATGTGAATTCTTAGCGAGGGAAGATAATCATGCTAATGGCTATATCGCGCATTATACTCCGTGTCATTGCTTTATTTCGTTGATGAGTTGAACACCAAAATTCTCGTATGTTGTATTGACCATTATGCACACTAGGACACTTGTCGGCCAATCAGACTAAATTACCTTCGTAGTGTTGAATGATTTCGGAACACAATAGGACGCTAGTTGTTGACAGGTCAAACCCAAATTATCTTCGTAGTGCACAATATTTACAATAGGACCCAAGATTCGTTCAAAGATCTCCATGCAAGACCGAGGAATTTATGCATGATTATCGACCCATTATGTTAAGAAGGACCATACTATCACCAACCTCCATTATCTGCTTGAAAACCCCCTATCACTTTTTATCTGCTGTTTTATATTTTCTTATTAAATAGATAAAGCTAGTTATAGTCCTGAGAGAACGACACTCGAGTCATTCTGCTGCTACACTACGGTTTTCGTTGTAGTTGTGGATTGCCTTTGGCTAAATAACAAATATTATTTGATTGAATCTGACACGTTCATCAAATTGGCGCCGTTGCCGGGGACTATACTCCTTTTTTCTATTTAATTTGTTTTTATTTACAGCTTTAGATTCCTATTTCTTTTAGTTTTAGTTTTCCTTTTTAATCTCTCTCTGTTTTCCTATTTGTTTCTAATCACTTTACCTAGTCTGTCACAGATTGTGTATGCCGCATACACGATCTGCAGGAATACCGCTTGCTGATTCAATTGCTGAGATCGATAGAGTCTACCACCAAAGAAGGCGACTCCTTTTCAAGGAAATCGACGGAATGGCAGAAGCTAGACCACTGAAGGCATGGGTACAACCCACCAAGGATCGTATGAGGGGACCGGCGATTGTTCTTTCGCCTGCAACCCGAGATCTGGAGATCAAAAACCACGCATTCCAACAACTTCCGAGGTTCTATGGCTTATCAAGGAAGATGTGATGGGGTACTTGAACGATATCGATGATTTCGTCAATCAACTCCCACGACCCGGAGCTGACATAACAACGGATGAGTTAAGGATGAAGGTTTTTGCAATGGGACTTGGCGACAGAGCCAAGTCATGGCTGAGTTCTCTACCAGCCGGCTCGCTGGACACTTGGGAAAAGGTTTTTCAGCTTTCATGGAGAAGTACTTCCCACACACTCTGACTACTGCGCTCAAGGCGCAAATCACTGGATTCAAGCAGGACTATGATGAGACCATCTACACCGCGTTCGAGAGGTTCCAAGATCTCACGAACAAGTGCCCTCACCATGGTTTTGAACTCTCCGACCTAGTCCAACACTTCTACAATGGACTAACCTTCGAGAACCAACAAGTGGTGGATTTCCAATGCCGAGGCAATATTTGGGAGGAAACCGCAGAAGCCGTCTGGGCAGTTTTCGAAAGGCTTGCTAAGGGTTCGCAGTTCAAGGACCCAAGAGCAATGGTTAGGAGACGTGGACCTGAAGCTCCACCGACTCAAGAAGCCCCTATGTACAGGGGGAATGAGGATCAATTCGAGTGCTTTACCAACAAATTGAAGCAAGTCCTCAAGAGCGCCACCGGAACAACTGTTTCGAACGAAGTATGCCGAATATGCAAGAACTATGGGCATGGAGCTCATATGTGTAGATCGGAGTTGGCATACGATGATGACAACTGGGCTCGAGGAGGCGAAGAAGAAGCCTTTTCTACGGAGTTTGGCACTCAAGAAGTTAGCTACGGACAAGACGGTAGGAATCCTCGAGGTGGATTCTGGAGAAGAGGATACCGTAACAATCAAGGATATGCACCGGCTAACCAAACTTATGGACCTAACCAAGACCGTAGCAGGCTGAACTATGGTAATGATCACTGCGAAAACCCCGCTCCGAAAGAGCCACCGAAGTCGAAGACGGCTCTACTGATGGAGAACTTACATAAGATGGTCGATCACACACAAAGTTTTCTCAAACGGTATGAAGAAGATTCCGAGAAGACTAGGGCAAGGCTCGATAGGTTGGAAGAGAGCACTAGGCTTGCCCATCAAAAGATGCAAGAGTTGATCGACCGAGGAGCAAGTAGGGAACAAGGCAAACTTCCTAGCAACACTGAGAAGTCATTGTCCATTAACTTAGTGGGTGATCTACCTGTTGAAATCACCATCAAGAAGGTTACTAAGTGCGAGAGTTGCAAGAGGGACCTGCCTCCACAAGCCGAAGAAGAAGGAAAGTACCTTGGTACCAACAAGAGTGAAGAAGAGCAAGAGGATTCCGAGCCACTCCCTCAAAGTTTCGATATTAAGGTCGGGATTGGGGAGCTCGAAGATGTCCGAGCCACACTGGACACAGGATCCTACTCTAATGTGCTCCCATTGAACGTTTTCGAGAAGAGCAACCTTGGAGAACTAACTGTGCATAAGGCTATTGTGCAACTGGCAGATGGATCCCTTGTGAAACCCGAAGGCGTTGTGAAGAATGTATTAGTCAAAATTGGTGAAGCTTCTGTCCACACCGATTTTGTAATTATGCCAGCATCAGCACCAGGAACGGGGACGTCATACTCTTAGGACGGACATTCTTGACCAAAATACGCTCAGTGATGGACATCTACCGAAGGACTTGCACTATCGAAGTGGATGGCAAGCAACACGTGTTGCAAGCCATAACTGATCCACCTGATCCACCCGATACTTCTATCACTATTGATTACAGTGGTCTTAACATCTATGTTCACTCTTATTCACAGGATCAAAGCACGGGAAGGAGAGTAATGACGGGGAAGTCTAGTACCCACAGAAGGAAGAGATAGGCGCGGACAGGAGTCGAGTCAAAGACTTTAAACAATGGCGCTATCCGGGAGGCAACCCGGAGATTTTATCGCTTTCTTTACCGCTTTAGATTTTATCTCACGAGTTTGATTGAGTATTATAGGTCACTTATACAAGCATTAGCTCTCACCTTGGATCCACTTTCGACGTTCGGGACGAGCGACGACGTTCAGGTTTGGGGAGGAGGTTATCGCTGGTTATCTCTATACTTATCTTGCTTATGATAAACTCGTAAAATTTTTTGCATTTGCACGTTTACTGCTTTCCTAGAATAGTTTTGCATGTTTTATATGGGGTTTATTGCCGAATTTTTTGAACTTTTTTATTGGGTAGATCAACTAACTATGTCATTAATCGTATGCTTCATCTCTATGAATTTGTTTGAGGTTTTTCTCGCTTGGTTTGTCACATTTATGTATTGCACTTAGTTGAGCTAGGTAGTCTCGACATCAGTTAGTGGTGTTTTCTCTACTGCGGTTCACGAAGGCCTTTATAATAGGATGATGCATGTTAGGGTCTTATGGTTGTTTTCCCGAGTAATTATGTACCTAAGAGGCAACAAGTCTTCACCATGCTTTGAGATTGCTAAATGCCTAGGAAGGAGGTAGTGTGAGTTTGTGTGATCCTTTGTTTATAACCTATTCTTCCGAATAGGTTTGGGGAGGGGGTTACACCATCATTAGACTTGTTTCTGTTTTTCATTTTTCGTATCGTGAGTTTATTTTTCCTTTTCTGTAATTTTGTACTCCAACCTATTCTTTCGAATAGGTTTGGGGAATTCGTGTGAGTCTTTTTGTTTCTCTTTTTGTTATGCTACTGCTGGCTAGAAAAAAATCAGAAAAAAAAGAAAGAAGAATTCCAGAAGGAAACAAAAAAAAGAAAATGAAAAAGAATCTGGAAAGAAAACAAAAAAAAGGAAAAAAAAGGAAGACCCCAAAAAAGCAAAGAAGGGTCAAAAAATAAAGCCAAATAGCAGTTTAGCAAAGTTTTGAGTCTTTTCCATTTTTCGTATTGTTCGTAATCGTGTTTTTCTATTTTTTATCTTTTTCGTCTTAAGTGTCATCTGTTCTAGACCACCCTCGTCCTGCCATTCAGGAAGTGGTGAATAGCTTAAGACTTTACTTGAGAGATGGGTAGAATAGGGGAGTGTTATCTTTTATAGGGAACCCTCCTTCGTTTGATGAGAGCCAGTACTGGTTCGACCTCTTTTGAGGGAAAGTCTTAACATGGTGGAACAGTAGTAAGTCCTCAGTTTCAAAGGCACGGGGCAACCATTCGTATCTTAGCATGCATAATTACGTCGTCACTGACTAGGTCCAGGTAGAAAATGTTACGAGAGACTATCTTGTCTTGACATAAGTGCTTATGTGGATGTGTATAAGTCAATCGAGGTATTCTTCAACCTATGTTCATGCTTTGATTTATATGGTTTTGTTCATATGTTATTTGATAGATTCAGTAATTTAATTCATTTTATTTAGCATGAAACTCCATTTTTGAGTCTTGCATGTTTTTTGTATTAGAGTCTAGCTTAGTTGCTTGTGGACAAGCAAAGATTCGGTTTGGGGAGTTTGATGAATGTGTATTTTACACTTTCATTCGAGTCTTTTTCACCTAATTTAGCTATCCTCTATGTTAATTTAGCTATATTTTAGTACATTTTATTAGAACAGTGTCACGTTTCCCTTTAGATTTTATTTTACAGGTTTTAATTGAAATTCGGAGATTTACGGGCAATTATATTAAAGTCTACAAGGAATTGGTGTTCCAAGAGCATATTTGGAGTATCTGAAGGTTTCCGGATAGGATTTAGAGTCTAGGGGCCGAATCTGGAGGTTAGAAGGCCATTAGAAGTCTGAAACCGAGTCCGAAAAGGTGAAGAAATCCAAATCCGCGTCGAAAAACGCGGAAATTCCGCGAAATACTGGGGGCGAACCGCCCCAGCTCTCGGGCGAACCGCCCCAGAACTTTTTGGGGCCTATATATAGTTGCGAGTTTTCTCTCCGAAAATCATATCTTTCCAAGCCTACTTTCTCACCTCTCTCTATAGTTTTAGGTAGGAACTTCCCGGGGCCTGTCCTGGGAGTTCCGTAGCTTAGGGGATACTTTTTCATAGCAGATTGGAGCGCGTAGGATCACAATCATCCAGAGATTGACAACCTTCGGTAACTTTGTATCTTACAACTTTTATCTACTTATTTTATATATTCTTTCAATATGTTTTCTTCTATGATTGCTATTGATTGCATGCACATTATGAGTAGCTAAATTTATCGTTGGTGGTAGTATGTGAATTCTTAGCGAGGGAAGATAATCATGCTAATGGCTATATCGCGCATTATACTCCGTGTCATTGCTTTATTTCGTTGATGAGTTGAACACCAAAATTCTCGTATGTTGTATTGACCATTATGCACACTAGGACACTTGTCGGCCAATCAGACTAAATTATTTTCGTAGTGTTGAATGATTACGGAACACAATAGGACGTTAGTTGTTGACAGGTCAGACCCAAATTATCTTCGTAGTGCACAATACTTACAAAGGACCCAAGATTCATTCAAAGATCTCCATGATGAACGTTGTCAGGGTTCAATCAAATAAATTTGTAATTAGCCAAAGGCAGTCCACAACTACAACGAAAACCGTAGTGTAGTAGCAGAATGACTCGAGTGTCGTTCTCTCAGGACTATAACTAGCTTTATCTATTTAACAAGAGAATATAAAACAGCAAATAAAAAGCAATAGGGGTTTTCAAGCAGATAATGGAGGTTGGTGATAGTATGGTCCTTCTTAACATAATGGGTCGATAATCATGCATAAATTCCTCGGTCTTGCATGGAGATCTTTGAATGAATCTAGGGTCCTGTTGTAAGTATTATGCACTACGAAGATAATATGGGTCTGACCTGTCAACAACTAACGTCCTATTGTGTTCTGTAATCATTCAACACTACGAAGATAATTAAGTCTGATTGGCCGACAAGTGTCCTAGTGTGCATAATGATCAATACAACATACGAGAATTTTGGTGTTCAACTCATCAACGAAATAAAGCAATGACACGGAGTATAATGCGCGATATAGCCATTAACATGATTATCTTCCCTCGCTAAGAATTCACATACTACCACCAACGATAAATTTAGCTACTCATAATGTGCATGCAATCAATAGCAATCATAGAAGAAAACATATTGAAAGAATATATAAAATAAGTAGATAAAAGTTGTAAGATACAAAGTTACCGAAGGTTGTCAATCTCCGGATGATTGTGATCCTATGCGCTCCAATCTGCTATGAAAAAGTATCCCCTAAGCTACGGAACTCCCAGGACAGTCCCCGGGAAGTTCCTACCTAAAACTATAGAGAGAGGTGAGAAAGAAGGCTTGGAAAGTATGAATTTCGGAGAGAAAACTCGCAACTATATATAGGCCCGAAAATACTCTGGGGCGGTTTGCCCGAGCCATGGGGCGGTTCGCCCCCCAGTTTTTCGTGGAATTTCCGCGTTTTTCGACGCGGATTTGGATTTCTTCACCTTTTCGAACTCGGTTTCAGACTTCTAATGGCCTTCTAACCTCCAGATTCGGCCCCTAGACTCCAAATCCTATCCGGAAACCTTCAGATACTCCAAATATGCTTCTGGAACACCAATTCCTTGTAGACTTCAATATAAATGCCCGTAATTCTCCGAATTTCAACCAAAACCTGTAAAATAAAATCTAAAGGGAAACGTGACACTATTCTAATAAAATGTACTAAAATATAGCTAAATTAACATAGAGGATAGCTAAAATAGGTGAAAAAGACTCGAATGAATGTGTAAAATACACATTCATCACTCCATGCAAGACCGAGGAATTTATGCATGATTATCGACCCATTATGTTAAGAAGGACCATACTATCACCAACCTCCATTATCTGCTTGAAAACCCCCTATCACTTTTTATCTGCTGGTTTATATTTTCTTATTAAATAGATAAAGCTAGTTATAGTCCTGAGAGAACGACACTCGAGTCATTCTGCTGCTACACTATGGTTTTCGTTGTAGTTGTGGATTGCCTTTGGCTAAATAACAAATATTATTTGATTGAATCTGACACGTTCATCAGTTTGGGGAGGGGGTTACACCATCATTAGACTTGTTTCTGTTTTTCATTTTCGTATCATGAGTTTATGTTTCCTTTTCCGTAAATTTTGTGCTCCAACCTATTCTTTCGAATAGGTTTGGGGAAGTCGTGTGAGTCAATTTGTTTCTCTCTTTGTTATGCTACTGCTGGCTAAAAAAAATCAAAAAAAAGAAAGAAAAAATTCCAGAAAAAAAAAAGAAGAAAAAGAAAAAAGAATCTGGAAAGAAAAAAAGAAAAAAAGAGAAGACCCAAAAAAAAAAAAAAAAAAAGGCGAAGAAGGGTCCAAAAAGGAAAGCCAAATAGCAGTTTAGCAAAGTGTTGAGTCTTATTTTCCATTTTTGTAATGTTCGTAATCATGTTGTAATTTTTTATCCTTTTTGTCTTGAGTGTCATCTGTTCTAGACCACCCTCAACCTGCCATTCAGGAAGTGGTGAATAGCTTAAGACTTTACTTGAGAGATGGGTAGAATAGGGGAGAGTTATCTTTTATAGGGAACCCTCCTTCGTTTGATGAGAGTCAATACTGGTTCGACCTCTTTTGAGGAAAAGTCTTAACATGGTGGAACAGCAGTAAGTCCTCAGTTTCATAGGCACGCGACAACCATTCGTATCTTAGCATACATCATTACGTTGTCACTGACTAGGTCCAGGTAGAGAATGTTACGAGAGACTATCTTGTCTTGATATAAGTGCTTATGTGGATGTGTATAAGTCAATCGAGGTATTCTTCAACCTATATTCATGCTTTGATTTATATGGTTTTTGTTCATATGTTATTTGATAGATTCAGTAGATTAGTTCATTTTATTTGGAATGAGACTCCATTTTGTGTCTTGCATGTTTTTTGTATTAGAGTCTAGCTTAGTTGCCTGAGGACAAGCAAAGGTTCGGTTTGGGGAGTTTGATGAATGTGTATTTTACACTTTCATTCGAGTCTTTTTCACCTATTTTAGCTATCCTCTATGTTAATTTAGCTATATTTTAGTACATTTTATTAGAATAGTGTCACGTTTCCGTTTATATTTTATTTTACAGGTTTTGGCTGAAATTCGAGGATTTCCGGGCAATTATATTGAAGTTGACAAGGAATTGTTGTTCCAGAAGCCTATTTGGAGTATCTGAAGGTTTCCGGATAGGATTTGAAGTCTAGGGGCCGAATCTGGAGGTTAGAAGGCTACTAGAAGTCAGAAACCGAGTCTGAAAAGGTGCAGAAATCGAAAAACGCGTCGAAAACGCGGAATTCCGCGAGAAAAACTCTGGGGCGAACCGCCGCGTGCTGGGGCGAACCGCCCCGTAGTTTTTCGGGGCCTATATATAGTGCTCAGTTTTTCCCCGAAAATCATATCTTTCCAGACCTACTTTCTCACCTCTCTCTATAGTTTTAGGTAGGAACTTCCCGGGGCCTGTCCTGGGAGTTCCGTAGCTTAGGGGATACTTTTTCATAGCAGTTTGGAGCTCGTAGGACCGCAATCATCCGGAGATTGACAACCTTCGGTAACTTTGTATCTTATAGTTTTATTCTACTTATTTTACTATATTCTTTCAACATGTTTTCTTCTATGATTTCTGTTGATTGCATGCCTATTATGAGTAGCTAAACTTATCGTTTGTGGTAGTATGTGAATTCTTAGCGAATGGAAGATAATCATGCTAATGGCTATATCGCGCATTATACTCCGTGTCATTGCTTTATTTCGTTGATCAGTTGTAACCAAAATTCTCGTATGTTGTATTAATTATTATGCACAACTGGACACTTGTCGACCATCAGACCAATTATCTTCGTAGTGTTGAATAATTACGGAACACATTCGGACAATCGTGATTGACTTGTCAGACCAATTATCTTCGTAGTGCTTAATATTTGCAACATGACACTAGATTGATTTAAAGATCTCTATGCAAGACCGAGGAATTTATGCATGATTATCGACCCGTTATGTTAAGAATGACCATACTATCACCGATCTCCATTATCTGCTAGAAACCCCCTATTGTTATCTGTCTGCTATTTTATATTCTCTTGTAAATAGATAAAGCTAGTTATAGTCCTGAGAGAACGACACTCGAGTCATTCTACTGCTACACTACGGTTTTCGTTGTAGTTGTGGATTGCCTTTGGCTAATTACAAATTTATTTGCTTGAATTTGGAGCACGACATCCTCGTTCATCATGTAATAGTACATATATGCCCTCTATAAGGGCACCATGCCCTTAGTAAGGACTGTGTCTAGGACATATACACTATCACTCCGGTCAAAAAGCAAACTATCTTTTTCGTACACATCTTCTCTATAAAAAGAAATGGCACCAAAAACACAGTCCTCCAAGACCTCCAAGTCGTCTAAGGTTGACAGTGCTGAAAAACGCACTGCTCCGGTGACTACTCAGGTATCAAACACAACGAAAGTTGTGTAGAAAAACGATAGGATCTCATAAAAACCTATGCCTCCTTCATATCTTCACACTGCAAAGTGTGAGATGATGATGCAATGGGGTGGATTTGAAAAAGAGAAGTATATTCGATACTTCTATGAACAAGAACTTAATGATGAAAATGAAGAGGCGCTTGAATTTATCAAGCAGCAAGGCCTCATGAATTTTATAATTGCTCACACTAAGCAAGTGAGTATGTTGGACACAATGGATTTCTACAATAATGCAGAAATCCAGTCCCTAACTGATAGTAAAGGAGTCACTGAAAAAGTGATCTTTACTACAGTTCAGAACACGCAAATCGTCCTGAAATGGACTGATTTAGCGGAAATCTTTCACATTCCAACCACTGGAACTGAAGATGACGTCACTGCCACTGATGAAGAAATTGAAGCTTTCTACAGTGACGTCAGAAATGAGAAAATGAAGAAAGGAGAGATTGCTCCCGTGACTTGGACAAAGCACGTTAAGAGAAAGCATCTCTGCCATTCACTTGGTCTAGTAGCTCTGCTACTGATAAAAGTTTTGGACTCCCAAGTTGGAGGAATAGACCAAGTAGGCCTGAGAAGGTGGCCGCTGCTGATGCATATCCATGAAAATAAAACGGAACTTAACTTGGCTAAGTACATTTTCAACAGGCTTGTTGATTGTGTCACTAAGTTCAAGGTTAAGGTGGAAGACAACAAGGTCTCACCTTCCTTTCCAGTTATGTATGGAATAAAGATATGCTATATCCTCGAACACTTCAGGATTCAGCTGAGAAACCCATTGCCAATCAAGAAATCTGTATGCAATGTGGGAAGATCCTTCTACAAGCAGAATGTACCTAAGATTGTTGGCAAGAAACTTGAAAAATCTAAGAAGACAACAGCTGCAGATGTTGTCAGCTCAAGTCAGCAAGAAAGGTATACAACAGCTGCAGATGTCACCACTCAGCGACTTAGAGATGAAACTGCTGTAGATGGTGGTGACAAAGATGAAACTGCTGTAGATGGTGATCAACAAGGTACGTGTACAACAGTCGTTGCTGAAAATGCAACTATTGACGCCTCTGCTGGGAAACTGAAGAAATCTAACAAGAAAAAGAGGAAAGCTGATGATGACACTCAGACTGCAGCGTCATCAGCAAACCCTGTCCCAAAGAGGAAAAGGACAAGTAACACAAGGAAGAAAACACTGGCTCGCAAGTCAGTACCTATTGTCCATGACCTCTCAGACAATTCCCAGACAATTGCTGAAACGCAAGTTCCAGTAGATGTTGACCAGGTAGTTACTAAAGCCTATGTCAGCAACATTGAAGTGTTTGCGGAAGCCTTCAATGATCGACTCAACGTTGATCCTTCTACTGAGAACAGACCACAAGGCAGTGGAAATGAAATTCCTGCCCAAGTCCCAGATATCTACATTGTAGATAATCTAGATGATCAAACTCTGGAACCAGCAAGTGACATTGCTGCTGATCTGAGAACTGCGGCACTTGCTGATGCTGCTGAAAAGATGGTTGCTGAACAAGCAACTCATCAAGTTGCTGAAACCACGGTTGCTGAAGAACCAGTTGCTGAGACAGCAATGGTTCAAGTTCCAGAAGTTGCTGAAGAAACACAAGAAGCACTATTCAACGACGCATCTCGTGATGCTGAGAATACTAGCCCAAGTTCACCAAAGATATCAATTTACAAAGTCCATCTTGTACTTGAAGCTATAAGCCAACAAATGGAGTTGGAGATTGAAGAACCATCCAACAAATCCATTGATGTCTTCATGACAAGCAGTGAGCTTAAAGGTCAAGATGCTTCTTCTTAACTTGTCATTTCAGAGACAAGGGAGATTGCTGAAACCGCGCAGCTTTCTCAAACAGAGCAAACCAAGAAGTCTGCTGAAGAAACAGTCCCAGAAAATGAAGAAACTGTTAATGCTGAAAGGACTGAGCCACAACCTGTCCTTCTTCAGCAGGTAGATAACTCAACCATCAGTAAAACTTCACTTTCTGAAACTTATTCTTTTGCTAATATTATGATATCTCTACATACTTCTCAAGATGCAAGTCAGATGGTTGCTGAAGCCTCTGCACCAGAATCAACACTCCCTGCTCAGCAGGTAGTTAACGTTTTTGGTAATAAAACTAAGTTTGACAGCTTAGTACTTGTGTCTAACTCACATTTATTTCAGGATGAACAAATGGAGGATGCTACTCAAGCTCCTCAAGGAATGGAAATTGTACAACATGAGCTTGCTGAATCTCAGCAGGTAATTCATGTTTCAGCTTTGAACTCTAAGGCAATTATCCAAACCTCTCCTAATCTAAATATTGTTCTTTTTCAGGCTCAAAAGGAGACCACTGAAGTGGTGCACATCACTGAAGATCCACAAGTGAGTTCTGAGGAACTGTACTTGAACTTCAAAAGAACAACTTTGTCAAGAGTTGCTAAGTCCGTCAGCAACTGGCAAAGGTACAGAAGAATGGATTTTTCTGATCTCCACCTTCATCTTTCAAACGAGAAAAAGAGATCTTCTCTGCTGAAGCTCGAGACGTTTGTCCACTCCATACTTCCTGAAGACATGTCATATTCTCAGCTAATGAGCTCGAATCTGATTGCTCAAATCAGAGAGAATATGAAGGCAAAATTCAAGAGTGCCTCTCCAGATGAACAAGCTGTGATGCTCAAGGGTTTATTTGTACCCGTGGTGGCTGATCCCCACAAAATCAATGAGGAAGAGGAAGTATCGAGTGTTGCTTTATACAAGCATCTCGAGCTAGTAATTCTTACTGATGATGATGAAGAGGAAGAAGATGAAAACATTCCGACTGATCCCAGTGATGATGAAGGGAAAGATTCAAAGGACAAAAAGGATGACGATGATGACAATCAAGGTCCAAGTCCTGATGCTGGTCGTTTAAAAATGACGGTTGCTGAAAATGATCAACAAGACAATCAGCAAGCCGAACAACCACAACCTCAGCATGAATCTCAACCTGCTCCTGCTGCTGTTGAAAATCAAGCACCTGTACAAGGTGCTGATACTGAAGAAGAATATGCCAGAAAGCGAGCTGCCTTGAAACATGGCAAAAGCCAACTTTCTAATGCCAAGGTCACTGATGCAAACCTTGATGATGAAGATGAATTGGATGAAGATTACCAACGCGCTCTACAAAACAGTCTCATGATCCATGCAAGACATACGCAGGATCTAGAAATTGGTCAATATTCAGGAGTAAGACCACAGGAAGTCCCCTCCCTTCCACTTACTACTGGCGAAACTCCAGAAATTGAGTCTCAAATGTTGCCCTCAGCAACTACTCAATTAAAACTAACTACTGGCGAAACTCCAGTAATTGAGTCTCAAACGTTGCCCTCAGCAACTACTCAATTAAAACTAACTACTGGTGAAACTCCAGTTGTTGAGTCTAAAGTGTTGCCGTCAGCAACCACTCAACCAAAAGGAAATGAAGCTGCTGACTTCGGTTCCAAGGTTGCTGACCTTGATGAATCTGAGGATGACGACGATTTATCAACAAATGAGGATGAACAACCCAAGAGAGATCCCAAAGTGGTTCAAATCCCTCCTTCTGACTATATAAATGATATAGACGATGATCTGAGAGGAGAATTGCTGATGAAGGATGATCAGTTTGCTTCAGAACTGAAAGTTCATTCCTTGACCCCAAACCTAGTGTTGTTCCCACGAGTTGAGGAGTTTACTCCTAGAATTCTGGCACTGAAGAAAGTCCATGATGCCTGCAAAGCAGAAGATGAGGCATTGCTTGCTGAGAGCCCGCTTGATATTGGAAAAATACTGGCTACAGTGCTGAGACGCACTACTACTCTTACAATAGCTCATAAAGACATCAGTCTTTATAACAAGAGCTATGAAGAAGATGTAAGTCAAGCACTCAAGCTAGCAAAGACCGCTCTAGTAAAGGCTCAGACTTTCATGGAAGATAAGGCCGCAACAGAGAAAAGACATGAAGAGAACATGGTGAGTATTCAAAAAGAGTTGTCAAAGATGACTTCTGATCAGCAACAAATCATCATGAAATACAACAGCTTAAGTACTCTTGCTGAAAACTGCAATGAGTTCTATTCTCTGCACATCACTTCGATGTTGCAATCCATGTCTAAGGGGGAAAAGAGAAATACAAGAAAAAGAACCCAAACCCCTCCTATTGTTGATGAGCCACTGCCCATAGAACCTCTTGCTGAAAGAGAGCAAAGTTCTAAAAGGCGAGCAGAATCTGAGTTAAATTCAGCGAGTCCCAAAAAGAGAAAAACTGTTGCTGAAACTCAAGATTTTTGCCATACTGAAAGTCATAAAGATCTGAATGAAGATGATGATGATGATGACAATCAGACCATGGCTCAAGCCATAAGAGCTAGACCAATTACAGCCTTAACTCCGTATCAAAGCATTTCTCTTCTGACTCAAGATCTTCAGCAAGAGATCAAGACAATGCAAAGTCAAGAAGAAGAAGGCAAAGACAGGAAGAAAAGAGGCTGGCCAGCATTGCTATTGGCTCCGGCATCGAGTATACAAAGACCAGCAATGATGAAACCACTCAGAATGTGATCGGAAACATTCATGGTTGCTGGATCTTAAAGCTGGAAGACTTGCTGGTGAAGGAGTTCTTTCCTACAGCCATATTGAACCAAATGTTCACATGGATTGAACTCAAGGTAAAAAGGAAACAAAGGGAAGAGTCCCTTCCAAGAAACATTGCTGGGAGATGGTTGAATCTTGAGGTCTCACTAAGAAGAACTGCAATTGGTAAGACTTTTAGACAAGAACCAGATTTGATAAAACCAGTTGGCATTGCTTATTACTCTGACCCAGTAACCAAGAAAACAAAGAAGAGACTTGGATTGATTCCTTATGAGTACTTCTATCTCACTGCTAAGGATCAAGAAGAAGATCTTCTCTGGCTGAGAAAGATTCATCATAAAAGCATTTCAGATACACAGCTTCTCCATGCCAGCAATTGGGGCATGCATTTGTGGGTAACTCATTACATGGAAATGAATGCTGAAAAGCATCATCATACTGCCTGCAAAAATGCAAGGATTCTTCAACTACAAGTCCGTAGGCTTCTTGAGAACTACGAAAAGGACTGTGTTGAATTTACTGCACTTGCTGAGAAGAGTGTAAGAGAGATTTTGAGAAAATCCTCTGGAAGAGCTTAACTCTCTGTAATAGTTTTGTTAAAGTTTTGTTTGCCGATTTTGTTTAGTTATCTCTGTTACTTCTTGTAAACTTCTGAAAGATAACTATCAGCAATGAAGCTTTTGACTCTTATTGGTTTTTGATTATGCAATTTACTTATGCTGACTGTTTAATTATTCAAGTATGCTTGCATTAATCAACTGATTTATTCAACATCAGAAACCTCTAAAAGGGTAACAATTAATTTAGCCATGGATTGCTAACATCAAAAAGGGGAAAATTTGTTAGGAAACTTGTAATTTTGATGAGCAATTAACCATGCTAAATTAAGGAAAGTCCAGTAACTAGTACTCTTAAGGTCCATAGGAATTTTATAATTTTAAGGACATTGTAAAAGAGAAACGTTTGCTGAAGACTTAGAATAGGTGCTAGATAGGTTGGTTTTACCGCTTATGATATATCTTGTTTTCTGAAAAGAAATACAAATTATTGAAGCATTTGCTGATGATGTACTTTGTTTTTACAAACAAACTATTGAAGCATTTAGAACCGCTCAGAATCTTGAAGATTTCGAAGACTGAAGACTAGAAGATTTCTGAAGACTGGTATCTACAAAGGCACATGTTGCTCAGAAAGTGGAAACTTCAGCAACAACTTGCATAAGTGAAAATCTATACGACAGAGTAGGTTGTGCTTGCTGAAACTGAGACCCACCACTTGCTGATGGAACATATGTGACCTCTTGCTGAAAGTATTTGTATTTGCGCTCCAATGTTACTGTTTGAATTTTATTCAAAAGAGCATTAAATGCAAAGCATGCACGCGAAGGACATGAAGACTAGAAGACAAACAAGGACGCTGCTGAAAGTACAAAAGCAAGATAGTGACATTTTAAGGAATAAAAGCCTTAGAATTTGAAATTCAAACGGCTCCTTATTTCACTATAAATAGAGGTCATCCGGCAAAGAGTTGAAGTGTGTCAACAACGTGATCATACTCTCACTTGTGTTTAAACTCACATACCCTTCAATACTCTCTACTGCCATTGATCCGTTCCAAGACTTAAAGCTTGAAAAAGCTACTTGTGAAGAAGTAGAACTTACACGACTAAGAAATTAGTTAAGTGTTCTTTCTTTCTTTCGAACAAGAACAAGTCTTGACACCAGAAACAATCAAACTTGTTTACTGCAAAGTATTCAAAGTTTTGTTTCTTAGATTACTTGTTGTAACTGAATAAGTTATAATTAAGTTATCTCATCCCAAACCTCTCTAACTGAAAATACACCCTTTCAGGCGTGATATTCAGGGGGAACTTAATCGAGCATAGTTTTGCTGATTAAAAGTACCAAGTTTGGTGGAGAACAAGGTTACGTTCTCTAGTTAGGTTGGAGACAAAGCAAAGTGTGCTTTGGTTTCTGCTTGGATCGCTCTAGATAGGTGTTGTAAGGAACCTCAAACTTATCTTAGTGGATTCAGTCCTAGAGAGGACAAAGTGGATTAGTTGAGAGATTACGCCACTCTCAGATACCACTATAGAAGTGTTTGTGTGATTTACTTATTGTACTCGTTTTCAGCAAATCTTATCTATCTATACACAGTCACTCACATCACTTGCTGAAACCTTCTTTTACTGAAAAAGCACTTATTGTATCAAAGACTCCCGCTCTCTGATTTTAAGTATCAGCAAACCTAGTTACTGTAAAGTAACTTGCGCTTGCTGAGAAAGTTAAGTATCAGCAAACTCATTACTGAAAAGTAATAAGAACTTGCTGAGAAAGTTTTTAAACGACGAAAGTTTGAAAAGACAATTCACCACCCCCCCCCCCCTCTAGTCTTTTCTTGTTGTTTAAAGGGACCAACACTAGTCTATTCCAGCAGAAGATTTTCTAAGAATCTCCTTTACACTCTTCGCAGCAAGAGCAGTGAATTCAACACAGTCCTTCTCGTAATCTTCAAGTAGCTTACGGACTTCAAGTTGAATAATTCTTGCATTCTTGCAGGCAGTATAATGATGATTTTCACCATTCATCTCTTTGTAGTGTATTACCCACAAGTGCATGCCCCAATTGCTAGCATGTAGAAGTTGAGTGTCTCAAATACCGTTGTTGGCATGAATCTTCCTTAACCAGAGAAGGTCTTCTTCTTGATCCTTAGCAGTAAGGTAAACGTACTCATAAGGAATCAAGCCATATTTCTTTTTGGACTTCTTGGTTATAGGACATCCATCGGCTTGATTAAATCTGGCTCTTGCTTCATCTTTTTGCTGATGGAAGTTCTTCTTACCAAGATTTCTAAGTTCAGCCATTTTATAGCAATGTTCCTTGGGTAGGGAGGAGGATCCCTTTCTTTTCTTGCAACTTTCAATTCAATCCAAGTGTACATTTGGTTCAGTACAACAGTAGGAAAGAAGTCATTGGCCAAAAGATCTTCCAACTTTATGATCCAGCACCCATGGAGGTTTCTGATCACGTTCTGAGTGGTTTCCTCATTGTTGGTCTTTGTGTAATCAATGCCAGTGCCAATTGCAATGTTAGCTAGCCTTCTTTCTTCTTGTCTTGGGTTTCTTCTTCTTGACTTAGCATTATCATGATCTTTTGCTGAAGATCTGGAGTCAGAAGAGAAGTGTTTGGAATGGCCAGATGGAGTTAAGGCAGAAAGAGGCTTGGCCCTTATAGCTTGAGCTATTGTTTGGTCATCATCATTATCATCATCTTCATTCATGTCTTGATGACTTTCAGTGTGACATAATTCTTGAGTTTTAGCAGAAGTTCTTCTCCTTTTAGGATTTGCTGAACTTCTCTCAGAATTTGTTTCAGCTCTTTTCTTAGAACTTTGCTCTATTTCAGCAAGAGGTTCTCTGGGAGGCGGTCCAGGCAGATTTAATGGAGCTTCAGCTTCAGAGGGATTAATCGATCTGTCTATTGAAGACTTTCTTTTTATAGAATCTTCCCCCTTAGACATGGATTGCATCATCGGTCTGATGTGTAAAGAGAAAAACTCATTGCAGTTTTCAGCAAGAGTATTTAGGCTGTTGTATTTCAGAATCATGTCTTGCTGAATTTTAGTTAGCTTAGACAATTCTTCTTTGATAAAAGCCAGATTCTCCTCATGTCTGCGCTCATTGTTGACGTTTTCTTCAAGTATAGCCTGAGCCTTTCTCAATGCGCTTTTAGCAAACTTGAGTGCCTGACTGACATCATCTTCATAGCTTTTGTGATGTAGACTTATGTCTTTCTGAGCTATGGTAAGTGTAGTAGTGCGTCTCAGCACAGTAGTCAGTATTTTGCCAATGTCAAGTGGACTCTCAGCAAGCAAGGCATCATCCTCTTCTTGGCATGCTTTGTGAACTGCCATTAGTGCTCTTATTCTAGGAGTAAACTTCTCAATGTTTGGGAACGGCACTAGAGAGGGAGTGAGTGAGTGAGCTTTGATTTCAGTGGCGATCTGATCATCGTTTCTCAGCAAGCGACTTCTCTCCATATCTCCTTCATCATTGATGAGAGATGGTGGAGGAATTTCGACTTCTTTAGGTTCAACATTCATTGACGTTTCTTCGTCATTTGCTGAGAAGTTAGATAGATCTTCTTCTTCATCAGATTCATCAAGGCCAGCAACCTTGATTCCAAAATCCTTAGCTTCAGTCACTTCTGGTTGAGTGGTTGCTGAGGGCAACTCTTTGGACTCAACAACTGGAGTTTCACCAGTAGTAAGTGGAAGGGAGGAGACTTCCTTGTTGTTCACTCCTGAAGATTGAGCAATATCAAGATTCTTTGTGTGTCTGTCGTGAATCTGTAGACTATTCTGTAAAGCTCTTTGGTAATCTTCATCCATATCTTCATCTTCTCCAAGGTTTGAATCAGTGACCTGAGCTTCGAGTAATGCTAACTCGGCATCAGAAATCTTAGCTTTGCCTTTAGGCATTTCAGCACGCTTTCTGGCGTACTCTTCTTCAGTTTCAGCAACTTGTTCAGTTGCTGGAGTACTTTTCTCAGCAGGAGTAGGAGTGGATTCTTGTTGCTGACTCGGAGGTTGATCAGCTTGCTGATTTTCAGTGTTGTCTTGATTTTCATGATCAGCGACTGCCAATTTCACTCCGCCAGCATCCGGACTAGGACCTTGATTATCATCATCATCGTCCTTACTGTCCTTAGAATCTTTGGCTTCATCATCACTGGTATCTTTAAGGATATTTTCATCCTCTTCTTCTTCATCATCATCCGTCAGTATGACCAACTCTAGATGTTTGTACTTTGCAGCACTTGTAACTTCCTCTTCCTCATTGATTTTGTGGGGATCAGCCACCACGGGTACAAAGGAACCCTTGAGCATCACAACTTGTTCAGCTGGAGAGGCACTCTTGAATTTGGCTTTCATATTCTCTCTGATTGTAGCAATCAGATTTGAACTCATTTGCTGAGACTATGAGAGTTCTTCAGGAAGTATTGAGTGTACAAACGCTCGAGTTTGAATAGAGAATTTCTCTTCTTTTCATTGGATAGATGGATGTGAAGATCTGAAAAGTCCTTCCTTCTGTATCTTTGCCAGTTGCTGACAGACTTACCAACTCTGGTCAAAGTGTTCCTTTTGAGTTTGAGTATAGTTCTTCAGAACTAACTTCAAGAGCTTCCGTGATGTGAACCACTTCATCATTCTCCTTTTGAGCCTGAATAAGAGTAAAGTTAATTACATGAATGTTTTGGAAAATAGTTTTAGAGTCTAAAACTGTAACATGAATTACCTGCTGACTTTCAGCAAGCTCATGTTGCACACTGAGTTGTGCGGGAACTATTTCCATTGCTTCAGGAGCTGTAGAAGCATCCGTGAATTATTCATCCTGAAATTGTTAGATACAAGTACTAAGTTTTCACACTTAGTAAATTTACCAAAATTTTCATCTACCTGCTGAACAGGAGTTGTGGATTCTGGTGCAGAAGTTTCAGCAATCTTCTGACTTGTATCTTGAGAAGTCTGTAAATAAATGATCATATTAGCTAAATATAATGTTTCAGATAGTGAAGTTTTGCTTATATCTGAGTTAACTACCTGCTGAAGAAGGGCAGGGGTGACTCCGTCCTTTCAGCATTGATAACATCTTCATTATCTGGGACTTGTTCTTCAACAGACTTCTTGTCTTGCTCTATTTGATCAGAAGGCTGTGCAGATTCAACAATCTCCCTTGTCTCTGAATTGACAAGTTGAGCAGAGACATCTAGACCTTTAAGTTCACTACTTGTCATGAACAGGTCTACTGACTTATTGGAGTTGTCATCAATCTCCATGTCCATTTGCTGGCTTAGGTCAGTCAGCACCAGTTGGACTTTGTCAATAGAGGTTATTGGTGAACTAGGTCTAACATTCTCAGCATCATGAGATGCATCGTCGAATAATGTCTCTTGTTGTGTTTCAGCAACCTCTGGGACTTGAACCATTGGAGTCTCAGCAACTGGTTCTTCAGCAATTGCAGCTTCATCAATTTCTCGGACTGGACTAGTTGCTATTTCAGCAACTGTCTCTTCTGTTGCCTTGCTCGCAACATTTTCAGCAAGTTGATGAACAAGATTGTCAGACCCGAACAATCAAATAAATTTGTTTGAAAGCCAAAGGGCAACTCACAACTACACAAAACACGTAGTGCATAGGTAAGTAGACCTCGAGTGTCGATCTCTAGGGACTAAACTAGCTTTAACTAAATAACTATATATAATTTCAGAAAACAAATTTATATTAACTCGACTTAACAATATATGGAGAAAGCTGGTAATAGTATGCTCGTTCTAAGCATCAAGTTCTAATTATGCATGAAAGTGCAACTCGTACTGCCTTAAAAGTAACTCGATTTACAAAAACCAAAGACAGATTTTTAGACGTGTATTTTGAAAGCTTCCTATCTATACTAATACTTGGCTAAGGTTGTCAGTCTTAGTTCAAGCAGTACTTGCAAATTATATACAATCGAATCGATGATCTTGAATTGTCCTAGTGTTTCTAACACTTTTCTACGAAGATATATGGCTTAGTCGGATCAAAGAATCGAATTAGGATAATTAAACAAGTAAAAGACTCAGAAACTCAATCATGCATAATACGAACCCTAGCTACGAATTCACATACTATCACCAACTAGATGCTTAGCTACTCATATCAATAACACAATCAACAATCATAATTGAAGCAATAATGAATGAAAGCATGGTGAATTGAAAGATAAATAGGAGAATTGTGAGATACAAGGTTACCACCAAAGGTTGTCAATCTCCGGTGAATTGCTAAACTCACAAAGATCTAGCAAGGTGAGATCAGTACGTGTCCAAATCTCTCCTCTAGCTCCAAATTCGCTAAGATACAAAGGTTCTAAGAGGAAATATACCCAGAACAAGCTCTAGGGTTTAAGTCTGTAAAATAATGATGAAAGATATGAAAATTCGCAGATTTTGGGATATATATATAGTGCTGTCGGAAAGCCCCCGGCGGACCGCCCCGTACGCGGTGGTGCGCCCGCCACGCGGCGGTGCGTCCCGCACGGGCAGAATGCGGCCCGTGCGGAATTCCTCATCCGGATCTTCGATTTCGGCCCCTTGCACGGTTTTGAGCTCCGAAACTTGATCTCTTGGCCTTGAAACTCGTCTCGGTACTCCTTGACACACCACGGGTGATCGCGTTGCACCAAAATATCATTGTTTCGCCATGAATTACTTCCAAAAATGCGATTTCCACCTAAAACCTGAAAAGAACAAAAGAAATGGAAACGTGACACTATTCTAACAAAATGCACTAAAATGCATGCAAGAGGATTGTTAGGAAACTTGTAATTTTGATGAGCAATTAACCATGCTAAATTAAGAACAGTCCAGTAACTAGTACTCTTAAGGTCCATAGGATTTTAGAATTTTAAAGGACATTGTAAAAGAGGAACGTTTGCTGATGACTTAGATAGGTGTTAGAT
>CM051457.1:42540143-42738120 GCA_028274465.1 Plantago ovata | reverse complement strand
ACAAGAAATCATCATGAAGTATAACAGTCTCAACACTCTTGCTGAAAATTGCAATGAGTTTTATTCTCTGCACATCACTCCGATGTTGCAATCCATGTCTAAGGGGGAAAAGAAGACTAGAAAAAGCAATCAAACCCCTCCTACTCCTGCTGATGATGTGCCACTTCCACTAGAACCTCTTGCTGAAAGAGAGCAAAGTTCTAAAAGACAAGCAGAAACTGAGTTAAATTCAGCAAGTACCAAAAAGAGAAAAACCGCTGCTGAAACTCAAGATTTCTGTCACATTGAAAGTCATCACAATCTGAATGAAGATGATGACAATCAAACAATAGCTCAAGCCATAAGAGCTAGACCCTTAACAGCCATAACTCCATCTGGCCACTCAAGGCATTTTTCGTCTGACTCTTCAGCAAGAGATCAAGACAATGCTAAAACAAGAAGAAGAAGGCAAAGACAGGAAGAGAAAAGGCTGGCCAACATTGCTATTGGCTCCGGCATTGAATATACAAAGACCAGCAATGATGAAACCACTCAGAATGTGATCAGAAACATTCATGGTTGCTGGATCCTAAAGCTGGAAGATTTGTTGGTAAATGAGTTCTTTCCTACAGCCTGTTTGAATCAGATGTTCAAATGGATTGAACTCAAGGTCCAAAAGAAGCAAAGGGAAGAATCCCTCCCAAGAAATATTGCTAAGAAATGGTTGAATCTTGAGGTTTATGTAAGAAGAGTTGCCATTGGTAAGACATTTAGACAAGAACCAGATATAGTCAAACCAACTGGCATCGCTTTCTATGCTGACCCGGTAACAAAGAAACCTAAGAAGAAACTTGGATTGATTCCTTATGAGTACTTCTATCTGACTGCTCAGGATCAAGAAGATGATCTTCTCTGGTTAAGAAAGATTCATCCGAGAAACATTTCAGATACACAGCTTCTCCATGCCAGCAATTGGGGTATGCATTTGTGGGTTGTTAACTACATGGAAATGAATGCTGAAAAGCATCATCATACTGCCTGCAAAATGCAAGAATTCTTCAACTACAAGTCCGTAGGCTACTGGAAAACTACGAGAAGGATTGTGTTGAATTCACTGCTCTTGCTGAGAAGAGTGTAAGAGAGATTCTAAGAAAATCCTCTGAAAGAGTTTAAGTCCCTGCAATAGTTTCTTGTGAAAAGTTTTTGTTTGCTGATTCTCTGTTATCTACGCTTTCTTGTAAACTTATGAATGATAACTTTCAGCAATGAATTCTTTTTGACTCTTATTGGTTTTTGATTATGCAACTTACTTATGCTTACTGTTTATTAATTCAAGTATGCTTGCATTAATCATCTGATTTATTCAACATCAGAAACCTCTAAAAGGGTAACAATTAATTTAGCCATGGATTGCTAACATCAAAAAGGGGGGAATTTGTTAGGAAACTTGTAATTTTGATGAGCAATTAACCATGCTAAATTAAGAACAGTCCAGTAACTAGTACTCTTAAGGTCCATAGGATTTTAGAATTTTTAAAGGACATTGTAAAAGAGGAACGTTTGCTGATGACTTAGATAGGTGTTAGATAAGTTTTATCTTAGTGGATGACGTACTTTAATTTCTAAAAAGAAATTAATCTATTGACACCTTAGCGTATGATGTATTTTATTTTCTGAAAAGAAAATATCTTATTGATGCGTAGCTTTGATTTTTCTGAAAAGAAAATGACCTATTGAAGTATTTGCTGAAGATGTATTTTGTTTATTACAAACAATTTATTGAAGCAAATAAGAAACCGGTCAGAATCTTGAAGACTTTTGAAGATCTGAAGATTTGAAGACTTGAAGACTTGAAGATTGCTGAAGACTGGTAAGGCACGTGTTACTCAGAAAGTGAAATTTTCAGCAACAGCATTGCATAAGTGAAAATCTGAAAGACAGAGTAGGTTGTGCTTGCTGAAACTGAGAATGAACACTTGCTGATGAACACATGTGACCTCTTGCTGAATGTACGTGATTTTGCGCTCCAATGTTACTGTTTGAATTCTATTCAAAGGTGCATTTAATGCAAAGCTTGCACAAAGGACATGAAGACTAGAAGACAAACAAAGGTTGCTGCTGAAAGTACAAAAGCAAGATAGTGACATGTTAAGGAACAAAAGCCTTAGGATTTGAAATTCAAACGGCTCCTTACTTCCACTATAAATAGAGGTCATCTGGCAAAGAGTTGAAGTGTGTCAACAACGTGATCAAACTCTCACTTGCGCTTAAAACTCACAAACCTTCAAACTCTCTTACTGCCATTGATCCGTTCCAAGACTTAAAGCTTGAAAAAGCTACTTGTGAAGAAGTAGAATAAACTCGGCTAAGAAATTAGTTAAGTGTTCTTTCTTTCGAACAAGAACAAGTCTTGACACCAGAAACAATCAAACTTGTTTACTGCAAAGTATTCCAAGTTGTGTTTCTTAGATTACTTGTTGTAACTGAATAAGTTATAATTAAGTTATCTCACCCCAAAACACTCTAACTGAAAATACACCCTTTCAGGCGTGATATTCAGGGGGAACTTAATCGAGCACAGTTTTGCTGATTAAAAGTACCAAGTTTAGTGGAGAACAAGGTTGAGTTCTCTAGTTTAGGTTGGAGACGGAGCAAGTGTGCTTTGGTTTCTGTTGAATCGCTTTAGATAGGAGATTGTAAGGAACCTCAATCATATCTTAGTGGATTCAGTCCTAGAAAGGACAAAGTGGATTAGTTGGGAGATTACGCCACTCTCAGATACCACTCTAAAAGCGTTTGTGTGATTTACTTACTGCATTTAGCTTTCAGCAAATTCTATCTGTTTGTACACAGTCACTCACATCACTTGCTGAAACACTTTACTTGCTGAAATAGCACTTATTGTTTCAAAGACTTCCGCTCTCTGATTTTAAGTATCAGCAAACCAAGCTACTGTAAAGTAACTTACACTTGCTGAGAAAGTTAAGTATCAGCAACCTCATTACTGAAAAGTAATAAGTACTTGCTGAGAAAGTTTTAAACGACAAAAGTTTGAAAAGACTATTCACCCCCCCCCTCTAGTCTTTTCTTGTTGTTTAAAGGGACCAACAAGGATAGCTAAATTGATGAAAAAAGACTCGAATGATAGTGTAAAAAACACTGTCATCAAACTCCCCAAACCGAACCTTTGCTTTTCCTCAAGCAACTAGCTAGACTCTATGCAACCTACATGTAACACAAAGAGGAGTCTCATTCCAAACAAGAAGAAATAATCGATTGTATCTACCAAATGCTTTTGAACAATGACCATACAAATCATAACATGGAAGTAGGTTGAAAAATGTCTCGATTGAACCTATACACATTCACATATGCACTTTGTTAAACAAGGGAGTCTCTCGTAACATTCTCTACCTGGACCTAGTAAAAAATGACGACATAATGATGCATGTCAAAATACAAATGGTTGCCCCGTGCCTATGAAACCGAGGACTTACTACTGTTCACCAAGTGAGACTTTCCCTCAAGAGAGGTCGAACCAATACTAGCTCTCATCAAACGAAGGAGGGTTCCCTAATAGACAACACTCCTCTATTCTACCCGACTCTTAAAGAAAAACTCTTCACCACTTCCTGAATGGCAGGACGAGGGTGGTCTCGAACAAGCCTTGGACTAGGCGACACGAGAACACAAGGAAGAATTTACAAATCGAATACGAACTACTACAAAAGCTGAAAAACAATGCAACACTTTGCTAAAACTTCTTTTGGCTTGCTTGGACCCTTCTTTTGCTTTTTTGGGTCTTATTCTTTTTTTCTTCTTTTTTTCTTTTCTTTTTTCTTTTTCCAGATTCTGAAATTTTTCTCTTTTTTTTTTTTTTTTTTTTTTTTTTATATAGCCAGCAGTAGCACAATGAAAGTACAATAATAGGAAATAACAATGACACTACAACGACCTCCCCAAACCTATTCAAAAGAATAGGTTGGAGCACAAACTCACAAGAAAATATAAAAACAAACTCAACATGACTCAACAAGACGAAAATCAAGTCATAATGATAGTAACCCCCTCCCCAAACCTATTCGTTAGAATAGGTTTCAACAAAGGATCACACACCTCACTATACCTCCTTCCTAGGCATTTAGCAATCTCAATAAGCAAGGTGAAGACTTGTTGCCTCTTACATACATAATTACACGGGCATACAACCAAAGACTCTAACATGCAACATTTTATAAGGCCTTCGCGAACCGCAGTAGAGAAAACACCACATAGTGATGTCGAGACTACCAAGTTTAACTAGTGCACATACAAATATGACAAGCCAAGCGAGACAAACCTCAAACTATTCCATAGAGATGCAATGCATGGGCAATGGTCATAAACACTTAGTCTATACAATAAAAAATTTCAAAATATTTGGCAATAAACTCCACACAACATCATGCAAAGACTACACTAAAGATGAATGCATGTGAACAAACTAAATCCTAAGAAAACAGTAAACGTGCAATGCAAAGACTACAAGATACAATACTCAACGAAATAAGTCATCCAATACGAACATCATTGTTCACACATCACACCCCCCACATGAAGCTCAAGCTGGTCCCCAACAAAAGAGAATGAGGAATACAAAGTGATACTAGATGTTACCGAATGTGTGGCCTCGGTCGACTGAGTATACCAGAATGGACATGTGAAAAGACTAGTAATCCGGGTCATAATCCCCATAATAGTCACTGTAAGAAAATACGGTCAGAGTTACCCCTAGGGTACGCAGCGGAATTTCAAAACATTTCTTAACAGGCAGGTTAATTGATTATGTATATATCGTATATATCTAAACGCGTCAATTAGAAGACTTACAATACTCCAAAAGCAAGCACAGCTTCCAAGTCTTCGTAATAATCCGGTGAATCTTCTCCTTCGTCGAAGTCGAAGATATCTGCAATACTTTGATTATTTGCAAGACAATAAAAGTCAGTTTCCAGCTCCTTGAACCTCAACCTTGGTATCCACGGATGAACAGCTTTTCGGAAAGAATGCTAGGATATTCTTTGTATGGCCAAGAAGATGGGGCGGCGGTTTTTCCTCCGGTGAGGGTGGCGCGCTTGGGGCTAGGTAGAGGTAGGGGATAGATTTTATTTTCTCTAAGAAAACTGGTAAGAAGAATGATCTAAAATCTATCTGTTGAATCAACCATGATAAAAGCTCTCTAATAGTCTACTATATATAGTAGTCAATAGAAGCCTAATGAATAATCAATTAGACTTCATAAAGGAATAAGAATCCAATTCTTATCGCACTAGGAAACCAATTCAAGTCTAGATTCATTCCCAATCAAGTTATAACTCAATCACGAAAATCTAACTTATCTCTTGGACTTCTAATAGAGGAAGGAGTCGAACTCCTTCCCCTATACCATCTGTGCGCGCGCGCCCCCCCAAGGATAATAGGTGGATCCCGATTTTGGGACCCACTTATAGTTCTAAGACAATTCGAACTCCAAGTAGATTTTGCCCATGTGCATATATTAATTCTAAATTAACATATCATTTCAAATCAAACCTCTATTATATTTCTAAAATATAATCTTTAATTGTATTTACATAAAATACAATTAATTAGCCAATTCAATTAATAATTCCAAATCATTAATTGAGCACAAAATATTATAATTAATTCCAAATCAATTATAATCCATCAATCACAATTAATTCCAAATTAATTGCGATTCCATCTTCAAGGACATTCGGATAAGCTGAATCACCACATAGTGTGACCCATAGGGCCTCATTGTATTAAGCAAGTCCTAGACTAGGCAAAATGAAATTCCTAGACGGTTCCATTTGCAATATTAATACATGAGGACATTTGAGAGGTTTCTCAAAGCAAACCCTTTCGTTGCGAAGTCTGTTGCGCTCAACACGGCGATGGTAACGTCCCTTCATCTGACTGACTCGAATGTATCTAGGATCGATGAAGTGTCTATCCCAATAATACATCCACGGGCGTCTTCAGTGAGTTGCATGGTGAATCGAATATCTATTATGACTATCATAATAATATTGATACGTTGGCCAGCGGTTTTACCAATCACAACTATGAACGACTATGAGCAGTGCTCTCCTGTGCTACACATGAGAGATGAATCCTTCACAGAAACACTTATCATCCCCATTTGTATGTAGCCATAATCCTGGATCGTGTCTTGGGTCAACTGCTTATTCAGAGCTGACATCGACGGGTCCATCAAGGATATGGGGCAACAAATGTGATGAGAAAGTCCTGTAAGTCCAAAGGACGACTGGCATCACTTCGACAACTTACCGGTTCCCATAGACACTTCGGTGTAGAGTATACATCGATGGGAGTGTCCGGTGGGTACTTCCACTGTTCGGTAATCATCCTTCGAACAACTATGCGCAGTTATGGGAACGTTTCTAAATTGTCCAACAATCCGTTCCGTGGCCGTGGGATCGGCTCACACTTGCTCCAACAAGTATAACCTCCACGCATACTAGTCTCAGCTGGTTCATTCAGACCACTACATCCGAGATGAACCTCGACTAGGGAGAGTTTGGGATAGATGATAACTCACATAGCTCCCACTATCTGTGTGATCGGTCATCTATCCGAGGGGACATGTTTAATATCAATACAGACAGGAATAGAGATATGACATGCTGCATGCCTGGTGTAATATAAATATAAAAGTGAGACTCAATAGTCAAACAACGAACATATATTATATTACGTTGACCTGTGTAATAGTACATATATGCTGTAACGGTATCGGTTTTGAAAACAAAATAATTTCTTGGAAAAGAAAATCCAAAATAACTTTAATAGCAACGGTCGGCAATTAATGCCAAAATAATCTTTGACGCGCACAGCGCTAACAGAAATAAGTAAATATCCAACGATAACTCAAAATTCAAATGAAACAACGAGTGAAGACAGTAAAAAGTTCATCTTCTTATTTTGAAATAAAATCCCAAGACACCCCAGACCCTTCTCTCAGTCGCTGGCATCCTATTCGCGAACATCCTCAGCAGTATCTGGAAGGAAGGAATTTTGAAAACAAGAGAGTGTGAGATAAAGGATCTCAGTGAGGTTCTAAGTTAAAAACAGAAAGTAAACAGTTTTGAAATCAAAATCCTTTTCAAAAAAACAAACAAACAGAACAGGTCACATAACAGAATAACAGAACAGATAAGTTGAAGACCGTTGGTGCAGCCCGCCTTATTGCTCCTACTCCCAGAATGCCCTTATAACTCCCTCCAGAGGGTGCACAACTCCGGACAGAAACAGAAACCCCCGTGTACTTTGGGGAAACAGAACCTACGACCCTAATAGACCTCAGCGACTTCTGCCTCGCGCCTAAAAGGGATTAGACTAGGCAATAATCAAGCAAACCCGATAGTCCTCTACTACCCAAGCCTACCTAATTACGACCTAATCGACCGGTCACACAGAAACAGAACAGATACAGATAATCAACACCGAGAGGTGTTCCTGCAGAAAAGTCAGTCCAGAACAGAGTAGCAATAAATATAGAAAGTAAATAGTCATACTTAGGACTTAAATACCTTTACGCGGAAGCATACAGTAAAACAGAATATGTAGTAGTAGGTACAAGTTGTCACATATCCTTCCAGTTTTTCGCAAATATATAGGTTTAGGGGTGAACACTCACCTTAACTTGCGAGCAAAAGAACTCCAACGAGTATTGAGCTTACGGGTTATCGAACAACGGAGAACCTAAAAAGAAAGTACTAATTACACTTTAGAAGTCGAACGGACGGAAGGAAAAAGGTTGAAAAAGAAGTGATAAAGACGGGGTTCGAACTCGGGACCTCTAAGTTAGTCAAGCAAGAACCTAACCAACTAGGCTAGCAAGTCAAGTCATTATTAAATTACAAAAACAGAAATGAAGTTGAAATATTTTCAGAAATACTCTTTCGGTTTTCAGTTTCTGGAAATTACCAAAATACCCTCAGTGGTAAATTGCAAAAAGATCCTTTTCAAAATCAGAAAGTTCAAACAAAACCAGAAGTTTCCAAACATACAAATCAGTCCTCAAAGAATAAAATGGTTTACAAAAAAGTCCTCTGTCAGTCAACTACGGTCAAAGGTAAATTGCAAAAAGGTCCTTTAGGTTTTCAGACTTCCCAGATCAATCCACAAAGTTCAAACTAATATCACTAAAGTCCAAAACAGTCCTTTTCGAGGTCAACAGAAAACCATGGTCAACATACGAGGTCAAAACACAAGTCCAACAATCAGTAACAACAATCTAACAATCCTAAGTCTCGGTTCTCAGTTCGAATCAAAATAACATGGTCAGATTGAATAGGGGTAAAA
Organism: Plantago ovata; assembly: GCA_028274465.1. Taxonomy (NCBI): domain Eukaryota; kingdom Viridiplantae; phylum Streptophyta; class Magnoliopsida; order Lamiales; family Plantaginaceae; genus Plantago; species Plantago ovata. The sequence continues at coordinate 42,729,771 of CM051457.1, read as the reverse complement.
TGGTCCAAGGGAAAAAAGTCCAAAACAGAATATGAATTTCGAATCGAAAGAAACAGTAAAGGAATCGATATTTACCTTCGAATCGAACGGAAAGGAATCAAGCTGCGAATCAAATCGAAAACATAGAATTAAAAACGAGATTCAATCGAAATGCAACCGAGATTAAATTCAAAAAGGGAAGGCAGAACCAAAGCTTACCGATCGAGATCGGTATCTGACGGACCGGACGACAAATCGGCGACGAACGGATCGGAGGACAGACGGATTGGGAACGGCGGCGGCGGCGGATCGGCCGATCTTGGAATCGGCGGAGCAGACGAACGGAAGACGGCAACACGGATCGAATCGGACAGATCGATCGAGACGTCGGCGGCGAACAGAACTGATCGATCGATCTCGGCGGCGCGATCACGAACAGCGACGGCGGACGGGCGAACAGCGACGGCGGCGCGCGAAACGGGGAACAGAACAGATCGATCGATCGATCCACAAGTCACTGCGCAGCGACGGCGTAAGCAATTCGCGGTGGCGGTGCACGAATCCGAGTAGCGCGGTGACGCGGAGTCAGGCGGCGGGTCGGACGGAGCAAGGCGGCGGCGGCGATGACTGACCGGAACGGAAGAGCAGCAGCAACAATCTTTCTTTCTTCTTTTTCTTTTTCTCTCTTATCTTCTCTCTTTCTTTCTCTCTTTAGTTTGAACGGCTGAATGAGGAGATGGGAGGAATGCTGATTAGGGTTATGGTTAAGTTACTAATGGGCCGGTCAATGGGCCTTTGACTGGGCTAAAGAATTGGGCCATAAAAGAGGTCAGAACGGTCCAGTCTTCCAGCTCGATCCAAACGAAACGAGACGAACTAGCTTACGCGAAATTAATTAAATAATTATCGAATAAATAATTTACTCTGATAATTAATTAACTAAATTAAATAATTAAATAATAAAATAATTAAAAAAAGGGGTGTTACATATGCCCTCTATAAGGGCTGCATGCCCTTAATAAGGACTATCTCTAGGACATATACACTATCAATCTCCCACTTGAACTAGAGCCAGTCACCTTTATGCTTAATACCCAGATTAGCATAATGTCTTAAGTGGACTGATGAACGCGGATTTGTCGGTTCCGGTTCAATCAAATAATATTTGTTATTTAGCCAAAGGCAATCCACAACTACAACGAAAACCGTAGTGTAGCAGTAGAATGACTCGAGTGTCGTTCTCTCAGGACTATAACTAGCTTTATGAAATCTAATTTAGAATATAAAAACAGCAGACAGATAGCAAAGCGGTTTCTAACAGATAATGGAGATTGGTGATAGTATGATCCTTCAAAGCATAACGGGTCGATAATCATGCATAAATTCCTCGGTCTTGCATAGAGATCTTTGAATCAATCTAGTGTCCTGTTGCAATTATTAAGCACTACGAAGATAATTGGTCTGACAAGTCAATCACTATTGTCCTAATGTGTTCCGTAATTATTCAACACTCGAAGATAAACTCGCGAACAGGTCGACGAGGGTCCAATTGTGCATAATAATTAATACAACATACGAGAATTTAAGCTGTGCCTGATCAACGAAATAAAGCAATGACACGGAGTATAATGCGCGATATAGCGATTAGCATGATTATCTTCCCTTCGCTAAGAATTCACATACTACCACCAACGATAAGTTTAGCTACTCATAATAGGCATGCAATCAACAGAAATCATAGAAGAAAACATGTTGAAAGAATATAATAAAATAAGTAGAATAAAACTGTAAGATACAAATTTACCGAAGGTTGTCAATCTCCGGAGAATTGCGATCCTACGAGCTCCAAACTGCTATGAAAAAGAGTCCCCTAAGCTACGAACCCCCAGAACAGGCTCCGGGAAGTTCCTACCTAAAACTACAGAGAGAGGTGAGAAAGTAGGTCTGGAAAAGTATGATTTTCGTAGAAAACTGAGCAACTATATATAGGCTTCGAATTACTGTGGGGCGGTTCGCCCCACACACCGGGCGGTTCGCCCCACATCTGCGGCGGTTCGCCCGGAGAGTTTTTCACGGAATTCCACGTTTTCGACGCGTTTTTGGATTTCTTCCCCTTTTCGGACTCTGTTTCTGACTTCTAATGGCCTTCTAACCTCCATATTCGACCCCTAGACTCCAAATCCTATCCGAAAACCTTCAGATACTCCAAATAGGCTTCTGGAACACCAATTCCTTGTCAACTTCAATATAATTGCCCGGAAATCCTCAATTTTCACCCAAAACCTGTAAAATAAAATCTAAAGGGAAACGTGACACTATTCTAATAAAATGCACTAAAATATAGCTAAATTAACATAGAGGATAGCTAAAATAGGTGAAAAAGACTCGAATGAAAGTGTAAAAAACACATTCATCAAACTCCCCAAACCGAACCTTTGCTTGTCCTCAAGCAACTAAGCTAGACTCTAATGCAAAAAACATGCAAGACACAAAATGGAGTCTCATGCCAAATAAAATGAACTAATCTACCGAATTTACCAAAAAACATATGAACAAAAACCATATAAATCAAAGCATGAATATAGGTTGAAGAATACCTCGATTGACTTATACACATCCACATAAGCACTTATGTCAAGACAAGATAGTCTCTCGTAACATTCTCTACCCGGACCTAGTCAGTGACGACGTAATGAAGCATGCTAAGATACTAATGGTTGTCCCGTGCCTATGAAACTGAGGACTTACTGTTGTTCCACCATGTTAAGACTTTCCCTCAAAGAGGTCGAACCACTACTGGCTCTCATCAAACGAAGGAGGGTTCCCTATAAAAGATAACACTCCCCTATTCTACCCATCTCTAAAGTAAAGTCTTAAGCTATTCACCACTTCCTGAATGGCAGGACGAGGGTGGTCTAGAACAGATGACACTCAAGACAAAAAAGATAAAAAAATAGAAAAACACGATTAAGAACATTACAAGAATTGGAAAAAGACTCAACACTTTGCTAAACTGCTATTTGGCTTTCTTTTTTGGACCCTTCTTTGTTTTTATTGGGGTCTTTTCTTTTTTTCTTTCCAGATCTTTTTTTCTTTTTTTTCTGGAATTTTTCTTTTTTTTTCGATTTTTCTAGCCAGCAGTAGCATAACAAAAAGAGAAATAATATGACTCACACGACTTCCCCAAACCTATTCGAAAGAATAGGTTGGAGTACAAAATTTACGGAAAAGGAAAAACAAACTCACGATACGAAAATGAAAAACAGAAACATGTCTATGATGGTGTAACCCCCTCCCTAATCCTATTCGGAAGAATAGGTTATAACAAAGGATCACACAACCTCAAACTACCTCCTTCCTAGGCATTTAGCAATCTCAAAGCATGGTGAAGACTTGTTGCCTCTTAGGTACATAATTACTCGGGAAACAACCATAAGACCCTAACATGCATCATCCTATTATAAAGGCCTTCGTGAACCGCAGTAGAGAAAACACCACTAAGTGATGTCGAGACTACCAAGCTTAACTAAGTGCAATACATAAATGTGACAAGCCAAGCGAGAAAAACCTCAAACAATTTCATAGAGATGAAGCATACGATTAATGGCATAGTTAGTTGATCTACCCAATAAAAAAGTTCAAAAAATTCGGCAATAAACTCCATATAAAACACGCAAGACTATCCTAGGATGAATGTAGTGAATGCAACCTAAAAAATCTAAGAAAGCGGTAAACGTGCAAATGCAAATGCAGACGGATAAAGCATGCGAGGTACTATACTCATCCTACTAATACCAAGCTCCAAACTAACAACATCAGATCACTTAAATCCCATCCCCCCTCATGAAATTAACGCTAGTCCCTAGCAATAAGAAAATGAGGAAATAAGATGTGATACTAGATGTTACCCCATGGTTTGGCCTCGGTCGGCTGAGTATGCTGCTTGTGAGTTATTGGGCCTGCTCTGGGAGCTTTATAGGGTGTCATCAGGTCTTCTGGTATGCGTGGTAGTTTCAATTATAGGACGGATAGGAACAACTCCTCCATTAGTATCATTATTGCCCGTATGGCCTTCATTGTCACTACTGTCACGCACATCCTCACTAGTACAGTTGTAGTGGCGGGTAGAATTCTCAAGAGTAGCCGCCGCTGTTATGGAATCCTCCATCCTGGAGCCCTCCAATAGGATGTGAACTGTTGAAGGGGAAAGGGCAGTGGTATCAGGACCTCCCCCTCCAACGTTTTACACCACGAGAAGGTCACAGTAAGCTGCTCGGATACTCAGGAGTCTTCTACCATCTTTTCCAATGTCGACCACATTCTCTACGGTTGATGCGACCGATGTCTATATGATGCTCCCTTTAGAGGCAGGCAAGGGGAACCCCAACGAGGGGCTGGGCGCCCATGTCATTATGTTTTGGAACCAATCTAGCGCTTCGGAACCTTCTAGCAACTGCGAACTCATGATTGAATCCGTTGTGGCGAGAATGTCCCGGTGCCTTCTAGTTCACTCGAACTTTGCAGTCCTCGTGATGGAGTGCTGACGTAACAATGGTTTATGTCCCTTCGGTGGTGCATGAATAGGCATAGGAGTCCTTACTCCAGGTGTACTATAGCTCCTCCTCTTAGGCAATCCACAACGTTGTTGCAAAATCCCTTGGCTCAAACGCACGTCTAACGAGGTCACTCTTCTTGACATGGTTGTAATCGATCCCTCTCCAATTCTTCACAGCAATCATACGGGAATGCTCCTTTCCCTTGGTATGGTTCCTACAAACAGCAGTTAGTACCTCGTATGACACAAAACTGACTCATGCATATGCTAGTGTAAGAACGAAATATACAAGTGATAAAATCAACAATCGAGCTCCCCAAACCGTAATGTCTAGCCTAGCTTCTTCATCATGCAACATACCAATGTAACTACTACATGCAATACATCACATTATGCTCTTACTAGACAACCAATATCCTAGATAACAAGGCTCAATTCATACCATAGTAGCGAAAAATTCTTCCATCATAAATCCTCATACTCAACAATTAAGCATTCTATCGTCAAATCCACCAACATTACATCAATAAACACAATCATATGCAAGAAATCAAAGATAAAGACATATTGGGTAACAAGATATATCATCTAGTAGCAAAATTCCCAAATCAACAATCCAAGCAAAATTGAGCATGCAATTGATAGTAAATAACACTTCTAATCACACAAACAACATACCCATGCATCAAACAAGCATAATTGAAGCTTAAAATAGAAAACCCCAAAATTTGAAAATTAGGGTTCTTGGAATGATACCTCAGATCTGAAAATCTAATGCATTAGACGAAATCTGTTCAGATGGGAAGCTAGATCATGTAATAGGCTTCGATTTAAGCTAAAGAACACTAAATTTGGTCAAGAAATGAAGAAGTTATGAAGATTTGAAGTTGAAATCGTGATATTCGGTTTTGGGGAAGGTGGAATGATGAAATTTGAAGAAAATGAGGTAAAGGGGAAGAAATCTGCGTTTCTGAGCTTCTGGAGCCGTGGGGCGGTTCGCCCCGCACGCGGGGCGGTTCGCCCCGTGCTACCCGATGCGGGGAGACGGCTTCCGTCGTCAGAAAACGCGGTTTAAATCCCCGAAACCAATTTTTTCAAAAAACCACTCGAAAAATATCACTCAAACATAAGCATATACGACACAGACATGAACAAATTCGCATACGAGAAGCAAATAGTTCAAGAATGAATGCATGCAGAAAAGCAGTAAAGAAAGCGATAAAAACTCCGGGTTGCCTCCCGGATAGCGCCATTGTTTAAAGTCTTTGATTTGACTCCTGTCTGCGCCTATCTCTTCTTTTTGCGGGTACTAGGCTTCCCCTTCATTGATCTCCTGTCCATGCCACGAACCTGTGAATAAGAAAAATATAGGCTGCAAGACCACAGTAGTGAGTAGTGAAAGAAATATCGGGCGGATCAGGTGGATCAGATATGGCGTGCAATACGTGTTGCTTGCCGTCCATTTCAATAGTGCAAGTTCTTTGGTAGATGTCCATCACGGAGCGTAGTTTAGTCAAGAACGTTCGCCCTAAGAGTATGACATCCCCCGTTCCAGGTGCAAACGCCGGCATAACTACAAAATTGGTGTAAACAGAAGCTTCACCAATCTTGACCAACACATTTTTCACAACTCCTTCGGGTCTCATAAATGATCCATCCGCCAGTTGCACAATAGCCCTTTGCTTAGATAGTTTTCCAAGGTTACTCTTTTCAAACACGTTCAAAGGAATTATGTTTGAGTAGGATCCCGTGTCTAGTGTGGCACGGACATCTTCAAGCTCACCAATCCCTACCTTAACATCGAAACTTTTAGGGAGTGGTTCGGGATCCTCTTACTCCTCATCACTTACGTCGGTACCAAGGTCCTCCTCTTCTTCCTTAGCCTGTAGAAGTTCTTCTTCTTGCAACACTCGCACTTAACGACCTTCTTGATGGTGATTTCGTCAGGTAGATCACCAGCCAATGTAATGGCATTCGACTTCACAGTGTTGCTAGGCAGTTTGCCTTGTTCCCTACTTGCTCCTCGGTCGATCAACTCTTGCATCTTTTGATGGGCAAGTCTAGTGCTTTCTTCCAACCTATCAAGCCTTGCCCTAGTCTTCTCGGAATCTTCTCCATAACATTTGAGAAAACTTTGTGTGTGATCAACCATCTTCTGCAAGTTCTCCATCAGTTGAGCCGACTTCGACTTCGGCGGCTCTTTCGGAGCGGGGTTCTCGCAGTGATCATTACCATAGTTTAGCCTACTACGGTCTTGGTTAGGGCCATAAGTTTGGTTAGCCGGTGCATATCCTTGATTGTTTCGGAATACTCTTCTCCAAAATCCACCTCGAGGGTTCCTACCGTCTTGTCCGTAGCTAACTTCTTGAGTACCAAACTCCGTAGCAAAGGCTTCTTCTTCGCCTCCTCGAGCCCAGTTGCCATCATCATACGCCAGCTCCGATCTGCACATATGAGCCCCATGCCCATAGTTCTTGCAAATTCGGCATACTTCATTCGAAACAGTTGTTCCGGCGGCACTCTTGAGGACTTGCTTCAATTCGTTGGTAAAGCACTCGAATTGATCTCCATTCCCCCTATACATAGGGGCTTCTTGAGTCGGTGGAGCTTCAGGTCCACGTCTCCTACCCATTGCTCTTGGGTCCTTGAACTGCGAACCCTTAGCAAGCCTTTCGAAAACTACCCAGACGGCTTCTGCGGTTTCCTCCCAAATATTGCCTCGGCATTGGAAATCCACCACTTGTTGGTTCTCGAAGGTTAGTCCATTGTAGAAGTGTTGGACTAGGTCAGAAAGTTCAAAACCATGGTGAGGGCACTTGTTCGTGAGATCTTGGAACCTCTCAAACGCGGTGTAGATGGTCTCATCATAGTCCTGCTTGAATCCAGTGATCTGCGCCTTTAGAGCGGTAGTCAAGGTGTGAGGGAAGTATTTCTCCATAAAAGCTGAAAAAACCTTCTCCCAAGTGTCCAGCGAGCCTGCTGGTAGAGAACTCAGCCATGACTTGGCTCAATCGCCAAGTCCCATTGCAAAAACCTTCATCCTCAACTCATCCGTTGTTATTTCAGCTCCGGGTCGTGGGAGTTGGTTGACGAAATCATCGATATCGTGCAAGTACCCCATCACATCTTCCCTTGCTAAGCCATAGAACCTCGGAAGTTGTTGGAATGCGTGGTTCTTGATTTCCAGATCTCGAGTTGCAGACGAAAGAACAATAGCCGGTCCCCTCATACGATCCTTGGTGGGTTGAACCCATGCTTTCAGTGGTCTAGCTTCTGCCATTCCGTCGATTTCCTTGAAAAGACTGAGTAGAGATTCAGAGAAATCGGTATCCTCTATTTCCTCTAGTGCGCGCCTTTCAAGTAGTCGCCTTCTTTAGTGGTAGACTCTGTCGATCTCAGCAATTGAATCAGCAAGCGGTGTTCCTGCAGAACGTGTATGCGGCATACACTATCTGTAACAGACTAGGAAAGCAGTATCAGAGAGAGATTAAAAAGGAAAACTAAAACTAGTAGAATTAGGAATTGAAAGCTGAAAATATAAACAAATTAAACAGAAAAAAGGAGTATAGTCCCCAACAACGGCGCCAATTTGATGAACGCGGATTTGTCGGTTCCGGTTCAATCAAATAATATTTGTTATTTAGCCAAAGGCAATCCACAACTACAACGAAAACCGTAGTGTAGCAGTAGAATGACTCGAGTGTCGTTCTCTCAGGACTACAACTAGCTTTATCAAATCTAATTTAGAATATAAAAACAGCAGACAGATAGCAAAGGGGTTTCTAACAGATAATGGAGATTGGTGATAGTATGATCCTTCAAAGCATAACGGGTCGATAATCATGCATAAATTCCTCGGTCTTGCATAGAGATCTTTGAATCAATCTAGTGTCCGGTTGCAATTATTAAGCACTACGAAGATAATTGGTCTGACAAGTCAATCACTATTGTCCTAATGTGTTCCGTAATTATTCAACACTCGAAGATAAACTCGCGAACAGGTCGACGAGGGTCCAATTGTGCATAATAATTAATACAACATACGAGAATTTAGGCTGTGCCTGATCAACGAAATAAAGCAATGAAACGGAGTATAATGCGCGATATAGCCATTAGCATGATTATCTTCCCTTCGCTAAGAATTCACATACTACCACCAACGATAAGTTTAGCTACTCATAATAGGCATGCAATCAACAGAAATCATAGAAGAAAACATGTTGAAAGAATATAATAAAATAAGTAGAATAAAACTGTAAGATACAAAGTTACCGAAGGTTGTCAATCTCCGGAGAATTGCGATTCTACGAGCTCCAAACTGCTATGAAAAAGAGTCCCCTAAGCTACGAACCCCCAGAACAGGCTCTGGGAAGTTCCTACCTAAAACTACAGAGAGAGGTGAGAAAGTAGGTCTGGAAAAGTAAGATTTTCGTAGAAAACTGAGCAACTATATATAGGCTTCGAATTACTGTGGGGCGGTTCGCCCCACACACCGGGCGGTTCGCCCCACATCTGCGGCGGTTCGCCCGGAGAGTTTTTCGCGGAATTCCGCGTTTTCGACGCGTTTTTGGATTTCTTCCCCTTTTCGGACTCGGTTTCTGACTTCTAGTGGCCTTCTAACCTCCAGATTCGACCCCTAGACTCCAAATCCTATCCGGAAACCTTCAGATACTCCAAATAGGCTTCTGGAACACCAATTCCTTGTCAACTTCAATATAATTGCCCGGAAATCCTCGATTTTCACCCAAAACTTGTGAAATAAAATCTAAAGGGAAACGTGACAATATTCTAATAAAATGCACTAAAATATAGCTAAATTAACATAGAGGATAGCTAAAATAGGTGAAAAAGACTCGAATGAAAGTGTAAAAAACACATTCATCAAACTCCCCAAACCGAACCTTTGCTTGTCCTCAAGCAACTAAGCTAGACTCTAATGCAATAAACATGCAAGACACAAAATGGAGTCTCATGCCAAATAAAATGAACTAATCTACCGAATTTACCAAAAAACATATGAACAAAAACCATATAAATCAAAGCATGAATATAGGTTGAAGAATACCTCGATTGACTTATACACATCCACATAAGCACTTATGTCAAGACAAGATAGTCTCTCGTAACATTCTCTACCCGGACCTAGTCAGTGACGACGTAATGAAGCATGCTAAGATACTAATGGTTGTCCCGTGCCTATGAAACTGAGGACTTACTGTTGTTCCACCATGTTAAGACTTTCCCTCAAAGAGGTCGAACCACTACTGGCTCTCATCAAACGAAGGAGGGTTCCCTATAAAAGATAACACTCCCCTATTCTACCCATCTCTAAAGTAAAGTCTTAAGCTATTCACCACTTCCTGAATGGCAGGACGAGGGTGGTCTAGAACAGATGACACTCAAGACAAAAAAGATAAAAAAAATAGAAAAACACGATTAAGAACATTACAAGAATTGGAAAAGGACTCAACACTTTGCTAAACTTCTATTTGGCTTTCTTTTTTGGACCCTTCTTTGTTTTTATTGGGGTCTTTTCTTTTTTTCTTTCCAGATCTTTTTTTCTTTTTTCTTTTTCTCTTTTTTTCTGGAATTTTTCTTTTTTTTTTCGATTTTTCTAGCCAGCAGTAGCATAACAAAAAGAGAAATAATATGATTCACACGACTTCCCCAAACCTATTCGAAAGAATAGGTTGGAGTACAAAATTTACGGAAAAGGAAAAACAAACTCACGATACGAAAATGAAAAACAGAAACATGTCTATGATGGTGTAACCCCCTCCCCAATCCTATTCGGAAGAATAGGTTATAACAAAGGATCACACAACCTCACACTACCTCCTTCCTAGGCATTTAGCAATCTCAAAGCATGGTGAAGACTTGTTGCCTCTTAGGTACATAATTACTCGGGAAACAACCATAAGACCCTAACATGAATCATCCTATTATAAAGGCCTTCGTGAACCGCAGTAGAGAAAACACCACTAAGTGATGTCGAGACTACCAAGCTTAACTAAGTGCAATAAATGTGACAAGCCAAGCGAGAAAAACCTCAAACAAATTCATAGAGATGAAGCATACGATTAATGGCATAGTTAGTTGATCTACCCAATAAAAAAGTTCAAAAAATTCGGCAATAAACTCCATATAAAACACGCAAGACTATCCTATGATGAATGTAGTGAATGCAACCTAAAAAATCTAAGAAAGCGGTAAACGTGCAAATGCAAATGCAGACGGATAAAGCATGCGAGGTACTATACTCATCCTACTAATACCAAGCTCCAAACTAACAACATCAGGTCACTTAAATCCCATCCCCCCTCATGAAATTAAAGCTAGTCCCTAGCAATAAGAAAATGAGGAAATAAGATGTGATACTAGATGTTACCCCATGGAGGCCTCGGTTGGCTGAGTATGCTGCTTGTGAGTTATTGGGCCTGCTCTGGGAGCTTTATAGGGTGTCATCAGGTCTTCCGGTATGCGTGGTAGTTTCAATTATAGGACGGATAGGAACAACTCCTCCATTAGTATCATTATTGCCCGTATGGCCTTCATTGTCACTACTGTCACGCACATCCTCACTAGTAGAGTTGTAGTGGCGGGTAGAATTCTCAAGAGTAGCCGCCGCTGTTATGGAATCCTCCATCCTGGAGCCCTCCAATAGGATGTGAACTGTTGAAGGGGAAAGGGCAGTGGTATCAGGACCTCCCCCTCCAACGTTTTACACCACGAGAAGGTCACAGTAAGCTGCTCGGATACTCAGGAGTCTTCTACCATCTTTTCCAATGTCGACCACATTCTCTACGGTTGATGCGACCGATGTCTATATGATGCTCCCTTTAGAGGCAGGCAAGGGAAACCCCAACGAGGGGCTGGGCGCCCATGTCATTATGTTTTGGAACCAATCTAGCGCTTCGGAACCTTCTAGCAACTGCGAACTCATGATTGAATCCGTTGTGGCGAGAATGTCCCGGTGCCTTCTAGTTCACTCGAACTTTGCAGTCCTCGTGATGGAGTGCTGACGTAATAATGGTTTATGTCCCTTCGGTGGTGCATGAATAGGCATAGGAGTCCTTACTCCAGGTGTACTATAGTTCCTCCTCTTAGGCAATCCACAACGTTGTTGCAAAACCCCTTGGCTCAAACGCACGTCTAACGAGGTCACTCTTCTTGACATGGTTGTAATCGATCCCCCTCCAATTCTTCACAGCAATCATACGGGAATGCTCCTTTCCCTTGGTATGGTTCCTACAAACAGCAGTTAGTACCTCGTATGACACAAAACTGACTCATGCATATGCTAGTATAAGAACGAAATATACAAGTGATAAAATCAACAATCGAGCTCCCCAAACCGTAATGTCTAGCCTAGCTTCTTCATCATGCAACATACCAATGTAACTACTACATGCAATACATCACATTATGCTCTTACTAGACAACCAATATCCTAGATAACAAGGCTCAATTCATACCATAGTAGCGAAAAATTCTTCCATCATAAATCCTCATACTCAACAATTAAGCATTCTATCGTCAAATCCACCAACATTACATCAATAAACACAATCATATGCAAGAAATCAAAGATAAAGACATATTGGGTAACAAGATATATCATCTAGTAGCAAAATTCCCAAATCAACAATCCAAGCAAAATTGAGCATGCAATTGATAGTAAATAACACTTCTAATCACACAAACAACATAACCATGCATCAAACAAGCATAATTGAAGCTCAAAATAGAAAACCCCAAAATTTGAAAATTAGGGTTCTTGGAATGATACCTCAGATTTGAAAATCTAATGCATTAGGACGAAATCTGTTCGGATGGGAAGCTAGATCATGTAATAGGCTTCGATTTAAGCTAAAGAACACTAAATTTGGTCAAGAAATGAAGAAGTTATGAAGATTTGAAGTTGAAATCGTGATATTCGGTTTTGGGGAAGGTGGAATGATGAAATTTGAAGAAAATGAGGTAAAGGGGAAGAAATCTGCGTTTCTGAGCTTCTGGAGCCGTGGGGCGGTTCGCCCCGCACGCGGGGCGGTTCGCCCCGTGCTACCCGATGCGGGGAGACGGCTTCCGTCGTCAGAAAACGCGGTTTAAATCCCCGAAACCAATTTTTTCAAAAAACCACTCGAAAAATATCACTCAAACATAAGCATATACGACACAGACATGAACAAATTCGCATACGAGAAGCAAATAGTTCAAGAATGAATGCATGCAGAAAAGCAGTAAAGAAAGCGATAAAAACTCCGGGTTGCCTCCCGGATAGTGCCATTGTTTAAAGTCTTTGATTTGACTCCTGTCTGCGCCTATCTCTTCTTTTTGCGGGTACTAGGCTTCCCCTTCATTGATCTCCTGTCCATGCCACGAACCTGTGAATAAGAAAGAATATAGGCTGCAAGACCACAGTAGTGAGTAGTGAAAGAAATATCGGGCGGATCAGGTGGATCAGATATGGCGTGCAATACGTGTTGCTTGCCGTCCATTTCAATAGTGCAAGTTCTTTGGTAGATGTCCATCACGGAGCGTAGTTTAGTCAAGAACGTTCGCCCTAAGAGTATGACATCCCCCGTTCCAGGTGCAAACGCCGGCATAACTACAAAATTGGTGTAAACAGAAGCTTCACCAATCTTGACCAACACATTTTTCACAACTCCATCGGGTCTCATAAATGATCCATCCGCCAGTTGCACAATAGCCCTTTGCTCAGATAGTTTTCCAAGGTTACTCTTTTCAAACACGTTCAAAGGAATTATGTTTGAGTAGGATCCCGTGTCTAGTGTGGCACGGACATCTTCAAGCTCACCAATCCCTACCTTAACATCGAAACTTTTAGGGAGTGGTTCGGGATCCTCTTACTCCTCATCACTTACGTCGGTACCAAGGTCCTCCTCTTCTTCCTTAGCCTGTAGAAGTTCTTCCTTCTTGCAACACTCGCACTTAACGACCTTCTTGATGGTGATTTCGTCAGGTAGATCACCAGCCAATGTAATGGCATTCGACTTCACAGTGTTGCTAGGCAGTTTGCCTTGTTCCCTACTTGCTCCTCGGTCGATCAACTCTTGCATCTTTTGATGGGCAAGTCTAGTGCTTTCTTCCAACCTATCAAGCCTTGCCCTAGTCTTCTCGGAATCTTCTCCATAACATTTGAGAAAACTTTGTGTGTGATCAACCATCTTCTGCAAGTTTTCCATCAGTTGAGCCGACTTCGACTTCGGCGGCTCTTTCGGAGCGGGGTTCTCGCAGTGATCATTACCATAGTTTAGCTTACTACGGTCTTGGTTAGGGCCATAAGTTTCGTTAGCCGGTGCATATCCTTGATTGTTTCGGAATCCTCTTCTCCAAAATCCACCTCGAGGGTTCCTACCGTCTTGTCCGTAGCTAACTTCTTGAGTACCAAACTCCGTAGCAAAGGCTTCTTCTTCGCCTCCTCGAGCCCAGTTGCCATCATCGTACGCCAGCTCCGATCTACACATATGAGCCCCATGCCCATAGTTCTTGCAAATTCAGCATACTTCATTCGAAACAGTTGTTCCGGCGGCGCTCTTGAGGACTTGCTTCAATTCGTTGGTAAAGCACTCGAATTGATCCCCATTCCCCCTATACATAGGGGCTTCTTGAGTCGGTGGAGCTTCAGGTCCACGTCTCCTACCCATTGCTCTTGGGTCCTTGAACTGCGAACCCTTAGCAAGCCTTTCGAAAACTACCCAGACGGCTTCTGCGGTTTCCTCCCAAATATTGCCTCGGCATTGGAAATCCACCACTTGTTGGTTCTCGAAGGTTAGTCCATTGTAGAAGTGTTGGACTAGGTCAGAAAGTTCAAAACCATGGTGAGGGCACTTGTTCGTGAGATCTTGGAACCTCTCAAACGCGGTGTAGATGGTCTCATCATAGTCCTGCTTGAATCCAGTGATCTGCGCCTTTAGAGCGGTAGTCAAGGTGTGAGGGAAGTATTTCTCCATAAAAGCTGAAAAAACCTTCTCCCAAGTGTCCAGCGAGCCTGCTGGTAGAGAACTCAGCCATGACTTGGCTCTATCGCCAAGTCCCATTGCAAAAACCTTCATCCTCAACTCATCCGTTGTTATTTCAGCTCCGGGTCGTGGGAGTTGGTTGACGAAATCATCGATATCGTGCAAGTACCCCATCACATCTTCCCTTGCTAAGCCATAGAACCTCGGAAGTTGTTGGAATGCGTGGTTCTTGATTTCCAGATCTCGAGTTGCAGACGAAAGAACAATAGCCGGTCCCCTCATACGATCCTTGGTGGGTTGAACCCATGCTTTCAGTGGTCTAGCTTCTGCCATTCCGTCGATTTCCTTGAAAAGACTGAGTAGAGATTCAGAGAAATCGGTATCCTCTATTTCCTCTAGTGCGCGCCTTTCAAGTAGTCGCCTTCTTTAGTGGTAGACTCTGTTGATCTCAGCAATTGAATCAGCAAGCGGTGTTCCTGCAGAACGTGTATGCGGCATACACTATCTGTAACAGACTAGGAAAGCAGTATCAGAGAGAGATTAAAAAGGAAAACTAAAACTAGTAGAATTAGGAATTGAAAGCTGAAAATATAAACAAATTAAACAGAAAAAAGGAGTATAGTCCCCAACAACGGCGCCAATTTGATGAACGCGGATTTGTCGGTTCCGGTTCAATCAAATAATATTTGTTATTTAGCCAAAGGCAATCCACAACTACAACGAAAATCGTAGTGTAGCAGTAGAATGACTCGAGTGTCGTTCTCTCAGGACTATAACTAGCTTTATCAAATCTAATTTAGAATATAAAAACAGCAGACAGATAGCAAAGGGGTTTCTAACAGATAATGGAGATTGGTGATAGTATGATCCTTCAAAGCATAACGGGTCGATAATCATGCATAAATTCCTCGGTCTTGCATAGAGATCTTTGAATCAATCTAGTGTCCGGTTGCAATTATTAAGCACTACGAAGATAATTGGTCTGACAAGTCAATCACTATTGTCCTAATGTGTTCCGTAATTATTCAACACTCGAAGATAAACTCGCGAACAGGTCGACGAGGGTCCAATTGTGCATAATAATTAATACAACATACGAAAATTTAGGTTGTGCCTGATCAATGAAATAAAGCAATGACACGGAGTATAATGCGCGATATAGCCATTAGCATGATTATCTTCCCTTCGCTAAGAATTCACATACTACCACCAACGATAAGTTTAGCTACTCATAATAGGCATGCAATCAACAGAAATCATAGAAGAAAACATGTTGAAAGAATATAATAAAATAAGTAGAATAAAACTGTAAGATACAAAGTTACCGAAGGTTGTCAATCTCCGCAGAATTGCGATCCTACGAGCTCCAAACTGCTATGAAAAAGAGTCCCCTAAGCTACGAACCCCCAGAACAGGCTCTGGGAAGTTCCTACCTAAAACTACAGAGAGAGGTGAGAAAGTAGGTCTGGAAAAGTATGATTTTCGGAGAAAACTGAGCAACTATATATAGGCTTCGAATTACTGTGGGGCGGTTCGCCCCACACACCGGGCGGTTCGCCCCACATATGCGGCGGTTTGGCCGGAGATTTTTTTGCGGAATTCTGCGTTTTCGACGCGTTTTTGGATTTCTTCCCCTTTTCGGACTCGGTTTCTGACTTCTAGTGGCCTTCTAACCTCCAGATTCGACCTCTAGACTACAAATCCTATCCGGAAACCTTCAGATACTCCAAATAGGCTTCTGGAACACCAATTCCTTGTCAAATTCAATATAATTGCCCGGAAATCCTCGATTTTCACCCAAAACCTGTAAAATAAAATCTAAAGGGAAACGTGACACTATTCTAATAAAATGCACTAAAATATAGCTAAATTAACATAAAGGATAGCTAAGATAAGTGAAAAAGACTCGAATGAAAGTGTAAAAAACACATTCATCATGGACATCCACTGATAAGACCTTTGTGAAAG
This sequence comes from Plantago ovata, assembly GCA_028274465.1. Taxonomy (NCBI): domain Eukaryota; kingdom Viridiplantae; phylum Streptophyta; class Magnoliopsida; order Lamiales; family Plantaginaceae; genus Plantago; species Plantago ovata. Next base: position 42,713,286 of record CM051457.1, on the reverse strand, counting down.
GATCTACCACGTTGTCCGTGGTAGAGACACGTTCTATACTAATTTCTCCTCTATCAATAATCTCACGTATAACGTGATACTTTCTAAGTATATATTTGTTCTTGTTTGTAGATCTAGGATCCTTGGCTTGAGCGACGGCGCCCGTATTGTTACAATAAATCGTTATTGGACTAGGAGCAGGAACAACCCTCAATTCTTTCAAGAACTATGAAATCCAGAAAGCTTCTTTCGATGCTTCTAATGCAGCAATGTACTCGGCTTCTGTGGATGAGTCAGCAATCGTGGCTTGCTTAGAACTCTTCCAACAGATAGCTCCTCCGTTCAATTTGAATACGTATCCTGTCTGTGACTTAAAGTCATCAGGATCTGATTCAAATCCAGCGTCGACATAACCAGACATCTTTAATTCTGGTTCTCCACCAAACACCAAGAACATTTCTTTAGTCCGTCGAAGGTACTTAAGAATGTTGTTTACAGTAGTCCAGTGAGGTACTCCTGGATTCTGTTGGTGTCGACAAGTGACACTAAGCGCATATGCCACATCGGGCCTTGTGCAATTCATTGCATACATTATAGACCCTACTGCCGAAGCATAGGGCACACGACTCATTGCATTTCTTTCTTCATCAGTTTTAGGACTATCATTAACTGATAAGATAATCACATGCCTAGCTGGGAGAAAGCCTCTCTTTGAGTCGTCCATCTTATAACGCTTCAGTATTTTGTCGATGTGGGTGGATTGTGTCAATCCTAACATCCTCTTGGATCTATCTCTATAGATCTTGATCCCTAGGATGTAGTTCGCTTCACCCAAGTCCTTCATTGAGAAGGTACTTGATAACCAAACTTTAGTCTCTTCTAGCATAGAGACATTGTTTCCCATGATCAAAATGTCATCAACATACATGATCATGAAAACGACTCCCTTGTCGTTGTGCCTAGTGTAGACACAGGGATCTTCCCTGCTTCTGACGAAGTCAAACGATTTGACAGCTTCATCAAAGCGGATATTCCAGCTCCTAGACGCTTGCTTTAGCCCATAGATGGATCTTTGTAATTTGCATACAGCAGTTGGCCTGGTTTTACTAATAAAACCTTCCGGTTGTACCATATAGACCTCTTCCTCAAGGTTGCCATTGAGGAAGGCAGTCTTTACATCCATCTGCCAGATCTCATAATCATAGAAGGCAGCTATCACAAGTAGAATTCGAATGGACTTCAATTTTGCTACCGGTGAAAAGGTTTCATCGTAATTGATGCCATACTTTTGCGTGTAGCCTTTCGCCACAAGTCTAACCTTGTGCGTTTGTACCTTGCCATCGGCATCTGTCGTTCATTTAAAGACCCATTTGCACCCAATAGGTCTAACCCCTTGGGGCAAGTCTACCAAGTTCCAAACTTGGTTCAGGTACATGGAGTCCATTTCCAATTCCATGGCCTCTTGCCATTTGTCTGAGTCAATATCAATTATTGCCTCTTTGTAGGTCTTGGGATCTTCCCGATCTGATAAGCCGACATCAAGTTCACTGATGTCTTCTATCATAAGGCTTTGCTTCTGAGGTCCTTTTAGGATCCTCTTCGACCTACGGAGCTCGACTGGTTCTGGTGGTTTTCTTTTCTGGCTTCGTGTAACACGAACATTATCAGTGGGCACTGATGCAGCTGGTCACGCCCCACGACCCTGTTCCCTAGCGGGAGGCTGCTCTTGTGCAACTTGTTGCACAGGTTGATTGACAATGGGTTCTATTGGTGTGGTTTCAACTGTTGATCTAATCACAGGACTCCCACGGACTATGACATGCCTAGCAAGTGTCATATCATTACCCTTGTCTGCTTCGAAAGCTCCCACTGAACTTGAGTCCAAATCAGAAGATTTAGAGAACTCATGTTCGCGCGTGTCAAAGTCTTGAATTTCTTCAAGTTCTATCATGTCATCTAACCTCTCTTCTTCGAGGTATTCTGCTTCTAAAAACTTAACATTTCTAGATACTATCACCTTGTGATCTTCAGCATGATAGAATTCATAGCCTCTCGTCTGACGAGGATAGCCTATGAAATATACTTTGACACCCTTGGCATCTAACTTATCAGTGAGCATCAGTTTGACTATCGCAGGACAGCCCCAAGGTCTAAGATAGCCCAGTGAGGGCTTCTTTCCTTTCCATAACTCATAAGGAGTTTTCTCCACTGATTTCGAGTGTACACAGTTCAGAATGTAGATTGCAGTTTGTAGTGCATATCCCCTTAGATATTTTGGAAGAGTCGAGAATCCAATCATTGATCTCACCATGTCCAACAGGGTTCGATTCCTTCTCTCAGACACACCATTTAATTGTGGTGTTCCAGGAGGGGTCCATTGTGATTGAATTCCATTTTCCTTCAAGTAGTCGATAAATTCTTCACTAAGGTATTCAACTCCTCGATCTGATCGAAGAGTGACTATCCTTAGGTTCAATTCATTCTCGACCTCATTCCTAAACTCCTTGAATTTCCCAAAGGTCTCGGATTTATTCTTCATAAGATAAATATATCCATACCTTGAGAAATCGTCAGTAAAGGTAACGAAGTAAGGATAACCCCCACGCGCATGGACTTTAAAGGGTCCACATACATCGGTATGTATGAGCTCTATGCAGCGAGTGGCACGAACACCTTGTCCAACAAAAGGTTTGTTCGTCATCTTACCCTTAACACATGATTCACATGTACCATATGATTCAAAATCAAATGGTTCTAAGTAGTCCAACTTCCTTAGTCTTTGAATCCGTGTTTCATTGATATGGTCTAGCCGACAATGCCATAGATAAGATGGATTATTCTTCCTACTTGAAGACGGTTGTTTGTTATGTATTTGAAATAAAGGTAGACTACTTTGCAAAATATATAAACCATTTACTAAGCGAGCTTTTCCATAATACTGGTCATTTAGTGAAAAATAACAAGTATTATTAGCAAATCGAAAGGAAAAACCCAAATTGTCCAACAATGGAATGGAAATAATATTTCTGACAATGGATGGAACAAAATAAACGTTATCAAGTTCTAAACATTGTCCTGAAGGTAAATCTATCTTGCAGCGTCCAACGCGTTTGGCTTCGACTGGATTGTCGTTCCCAACATGCAAGTCGATTTCACCTTGCTTGACTAGCCTGTGATCAATTAGCCCCTGCACATTATTACAAATGTGTGAGCCACGGGCTGTATCTAATACCCAACCATTGGAGTCAAAAGTAGTCATGTTCATTTCAATAACAAACATACATGAGCTAGAAGCCGGTGGCTTCTTAGCTTGATCTACCCTCAACTTAGGGCAATCTTTCTTCAAATGTCCTTTCTGCTTACAGAAAAGACATTCATCTGTGCGTACCGTTTCGCTTCTCTTGAATTTCCTTTTCTGGTTTAGACGCTTAGGCTTATCACTCGAAGTGTTAGCCTTGGCTCCCAACTTTCCCTTACCCTTAACACCTTTGTTTCTCAGGTTTGGGTTAGACGGTTGCCCAACATACATGATCGACTTTTCCTTCTTAGGAAGAGTTTGATCATATGTCTTCAGCAGATTATGGAGTTCGGGCAGTGTTACGTCCTTCGCATTCATCGTGTAGTTAATGATGAATTGCGAATACGAACTCGACAATGATTGAAGGACAAAGATCACCATGATCTTATTCTCCAGCTTGACACCGGCCTTGGCAAGCTTCTCAAAGAGACCAATCATTTTGAGAACATGCTCAGACATGTTCCCTCCTTCATTGAGCTTGCATCTGTGTATCTCTTTGATCAAATCAAATTCAACACTTCTAGCTGTCGTCTTAAAGAGCGACCCAAGATGCTTCAGCATCTCATACGGCAACATGCTTTCATGTTTCCTCTGCAGCTCATTGCTCATTGCCGCCAGCATAATACACTGTGCAGATCTAGCATCCTCATGATGCTTATCAGACTTTGCCTTGTTGGCTTGATTCCAAGCAGCAACCTGATCGGCAGTCTGATTTTCGGGGCACACGGGAATGACCTCGTCCAAGACGTACTCAATCTTTTCGTACCTCAGCACCAAACGTATATTCCTGATCCAATCTAGGAAGTTTGGTCCGGTCAAAATTTGCTTCTCTAAGACAGCACGGAGCGAGATACTCGCCATTTCTAATTTTCTAAGGAGAAATAATATAGAACGAAAATAATAAATAAACTATTAAAATATTGTTTCTAAATACACAGTCAACATAACTAAACAACAAGGTCTTTTAGCTGTTTAGCTCCCACTATTTTCACATATACTTGCCCCCAAAACAAACATACGGGTAATGTCCAACAAGTTACCGTAGTGGCCAAGATCCAAATCCATACTATGCTATACTCCAACGGGGGCTGGTCGCATAGCATAATATGACCGGTAGGACTATCCAATTGCGTCACGCAACTCTTGGGTGTTAAATCTAATTTAACCCGATGCTCTACATATTGTACCTATCGAGGTCGCTAGATACAATATGTAGTAAGTTATAATCATAGGCTTACTCTAATCTGACGATCACTGTGAGTCTGTAAGACGAGGTCGCCAATACAGGAAAACGCAATGAAAGTTCAGAATTAAAGCACCCAATGGAAAGCATCTCAGAAATACATACATATACATATTTCTGCACTTATATTGGTTGGGGCTTGTAGCTTGAGGGTTGTTATCAGTCATCTACAAACAAATAAGGGCGCCGCCTACCCATCATGCATGAGCGGTCTACACGTAATGGATGCCGCCTATCCATTCTAGTCCTAAACGTGGTCAAGCACATAATGGGCGCCGCCTACCCATACATAACATATGCGGTCCGACAAATAAGAGGGCGCCGCCTACCCTCGCATGCATAGCGGTCGAACGGAAAGTAAAATACATGGTATTTAAACATGCATTGTCAAACAATAGCATATCGAGCAAACAAACAAGTAGTAGCCTACGTGGATGCCAAATGACTTCATAATTTCATTATGAAAATTATAATCCCATACATATAATCTCTATGAAAAAATTGAAAATTTGGACTAGATTGAAACATCGGAAATTCTATTGACCAGGTAGCAATTTTCGAAAACCCGAAGGACTTAATTGCAATTTTCGAAACCTTGGAGGTGTTAAATCTAAAATTCAAAAGTAGAAGGACTTATTTGGAATAAACAATAAATTGATAAATCACAAATAAGCCCCTTAACTTTATACTAATTAAATTTAACCCCTCTATTTAAAAACAATTACAATTAAATCATATTTATATTCCAAATATAAAATTCAATCCTCAAATATTCAAATTCGATTTTGGGTCCAACCCGGGAAAAATATATATATATATATATATATATATATATATATATATATATATATATATATATATATATATATATATATATATATATATATATATATATATATATATATATATATATATATATATATATATATATATATATATATATATATATATATATATATATATATATATATATATATATAAATACGGGGACGGGATCCTAACGTGCCTGCGGCCGCAGGCGCCCGCCGCCTACATCGCGCAGGCGGCCGATCGATATAAATATATTTAATTAATTGTTTTTTTTTAAATTATAAATTCTAAGTTTATATAAAAACAAACTTTTGAAAATCGAATTAATCATAGAATCAATTGCATCCACATAAACTACAAAATCATACAACATATATACGTATATACGTAATCAATTAACCTCGCTTTGATACCACTGTAAGAAAATACGGTCAAAGTTACCCCTAGGGTACGCAGCGGAATTTCAAAATTTTTCTTAACATGCAGGTTAATTGATTATGTATATATCGTATATATCTAAACACGTCAATTAGAAGACTTACAATACTCCAAAAGCAAGCACAGCTTCCAAGTCTTCGTAATAATCCGGTGAATCTTCTCCTTCGTTGAAGTCGAAGATATCTGCAATACTTTGATTATCTGCAAGACAATAAAAGTCAGTTTCCAGCTCCTTGAACCTCAACCTTGGTATCCACGGATGAACAGCTTATCGGAAAGAATGCTAGGATATTCTTTGCGTGGCCAAGAAGATGGGGCGGCGGTTTTTCCTCCGGTGAGGGTGGCGCGCGCGTGGGGCTAGGTAGAGGTAGGGGAGAGCTTTTATTTTCTCGAAGAAAACTGGTAGGAAGAATGATCTAAAATCTATCTGTTCAATCAACCATGATAAAAGCTCTCTAATAGTCTACTATATATAGTAGTCAATAGAAGCCTAATGAATAATCAATTAGACTTCATAAAGGAATAAAAATCTAATTCTTATCGCACTAGGAAACCAATTCAAGTCTAGATTCATTCCCAATCAAGTTAGAACTCAATCAGGAAAATCTAACTTATCCCTTGGACTTCTAATAGAGGAAGGAGTCGAACTCCTTCCCCTATACCATCTGTGCGCGCGCGCCCCCAAGGATAATAGGTGGATCCCGATTTTGGGACCCACTTATAGTTCTAAGGCAATTCAAATTCAAAGTAGATTTTTCCCATGTGCATATATTAATTCTAAATTAACATATCCTTTCAAATCAAACCTCTAATTATATTTCTAAAATATAATCTTTAATTGTATTTACATAAAATACAATTAATTAGCCAATTCAATTAATAATTTCAAATCATTAATTGAGCCACAAAATATTATAATTAATTCCAAATCAATTATAATCCATCATCAATCACAATTAATTCCAAATTAATTGCGATTCCATCTTCAAGGATATTCGGATAAACTTAATCACCACATAGTGTGACCCATAGGGCCTCATTGTATTAAGCAAGTCCTAGACTAGGCAAAATGGAATTCCTAGACAGTTCCATTTGCAATATTAATACATGAGGACATTTGAGAGGTTTCTCAAAGCAAACTCTTTCGTTGCGAAGTCTGTTGCGCTCAACGCGGCGATGGTAACGTCCCTTCATCTGTCTGACTCGAATGTATCTAGGATCGATGAAGTGTCTATCCCAATAATACATCCACGGGCGTCTTCAGTGAGTTGCATGGTGAATCCAATATCTATTATGACTATCATAATAATATTGATACGCTGGCCAGCGGTTTTACCAATCACAACTATGAACGACTATGAGCAGTGCTCTCCTGTGCTACACATGAGAGATGAATCCTTCACAGAAACACTTATCATCCCCATTTGTATGTAGCCATAATCCTGGATCGTGTCTTGGGTAGTGCTTATTCAGAGCTGACATCGACGGGTCCACCAAGGATATGGGGCAACAAATGTGATGATAAAGTCCTGTAAGTACAAAGGACGACTGGCATCACTTCGACAACTTACCGGTTCCCATAGACACTTCGGTGTATAGTATACATCGATGGGAGTGTCCGGTGGGTACTTCCATTGTTCGGTAATCATCCTTCGAACAAGTATGCGCAGTTATGGGAACGTTTCTTGATTGTCCAACAATCCGTTCCGTGGTCGTGGGATCGGCTCACACTTGCTCCAACAAGTATAACCTCCACGCATACTAGTCTCAGCTGGTTCATTCAGACCCTTACATCCGAGATGAACCTCGACTAGGGAGAGTTTGGGATAGATGATAACTCACATAGCTCCCACTATATGTGTGATCGGTCATCAATACGAGGGGACATGTTTAATATCTATACAGACAGGAATAGAGATATGACATGTTGCATGCATGGTGTAATATAAATATGAAAGCGAGACTCAATAGTCAAACAACACACATATATTATATTACGTTGACCTGTGTAATAGTACATATATGCCCTCTATAAGGGCTGCATGCCCTTAATAAGGACTCTCTCTAGGACATATACACTATCAGTCATTCCACTTGTCAGAGAGAAGATTCTGGGACTGCTGTAGGGTCTCCTGTTGCCGGTCCAAGAGCATCTACTGCTGCAATATGAGTTGCCTATCGTTCCGGCGATGCTCCTCTGGGAGCTCCCAATCACTGTTGCGCTGGGCAACATATCCATCAAGTGTATGTTGCAAACCTTGTACAGTGGAGGTCAGGTTTGCAACATTGGCATCGAACCCACGGAATTTGTCATCGAGGTAGGTCCTGAGCTCAGAAAAATCAAATCCACGGGAACCACGTGTGGCTCGAGGTGGCTGTTGTGGCCCACTCGGAGCAGCGGTGTCTGGAATAGGGTGGTGAGTCATCGGCGGCTGCATTTGAAGGTATGGTCTGTCGGAACCTATGCTCCTGCTCAGTGATAGATGTTGGAGTCAAGGTCGAGATGATTGAGCCGGTCTCGTCGATACCCTCTACCCTGTGGTATCTGTAGTAGGCGGTGATCAGGGAGGGAAAGACAAAGGGCTTCCTCTTTTTGTCCCAATGACTCTCATACTCTTCATAGATGATGTTGCCGATGTCTATGTTATGCCGACCCAAAAGACAGTAGATAAGCTCTGCATACCATGGCTGAATCGAAGTATCATTGGAATGAGGAATGGGATTGGCTATGATGAACTTCATAGCAGTCTTAGCCTCAAGGTTGAGGTCCCTTTTGTTCAGTTGCTCCGGTCTGTTGCCATATGGGTACACATAGTCCCGGTGGAAAATCACCTGTGTAACGCTGTCGTCAATCACCCGGCTGGCCCTCGAGTACCTGTATGCATGTGCACTCCCGGTGAACTCCGGTTCCCCCAAATGGATGAAATCTGAAATCATCTGCGGGGTCCACGACACTAGTGTGCCCCATACCGGGATACCCCCATGTCCCTGCGGTCTGTGTATCCTACGTAGAATTCTTGGAGGAGCGATACATCATACCCTTGGAAACGGTTAGAGGTGTACCATTTCCAGTTCCTTCTTCCCTCCAAGCTGTAGAGCATCCGACACGCCGGTGTGTTAGCATGGCTTGCTGGAATTCGGATTTTTCGGTCTCGGACTGTGGAGCGGGGCTTGGCTGAGGCAGCTTCCTCCTCAAGGTCCAACTTAATAGAGTGTGCCTGGAGCGATGGTTCATAGGATCCACTAGGTCGGGAGCTCGAGGCTGCTCCCTTGCCCTTTTTTCTCTTAGATGAGCCTGCTTTCTTCTTGTCTCGAACCATGGTACCTGAAACGCAGCAATTAGTACCTTATACTCAACAAAAATGATATGCTATGCAAATGCAAGTGTGTGCAAGCAAACGAGTGTCAACTTCGACCAACTCTACTCCCTTACCCCATGTTCTAGTCTAGCTACCTATGCTAAGAACAATCATGCAATTCATCACAATCATGTACTATATCATAATCAATGCTCATGCTAGACAACGAATAACCTCAATTCATAAGGCAACATGCATACCATAGTATCAAATCACCACAAATCTCACAATCTACCCAATCAAGTGTTCTACCCAATAGTCTATAGTCATCATATCAAGTTGCTCGTATTTAAGTAGGCATGAATGAATCAAAACAATGCAATCAAGATTTAGAAATCCTAATTGAGCAAAAGCCCCAATTCAACCATTCCAACGAAATTGAGCATGCAATTGATAGAGAAATCATGTAATAATCACACAAACAAGTAACCCATACATCATATAAGCTTAATTGAAGCAAAAATCAAGAAACCCCCAATTTCAAAAATTAGGGTTCTTGAGGGGTTACCTCAGATATGGAAATCGGATGAAGTATGAAGACATTTGTTTGGATGAAGATGAAGAGCACGTAATGGGCTTCGATTTAAGCTAAAGAACACAAAATTTGGTGGAGAATTGGAAGAGTTATGGAAGATTGAAGGTTTTTGAAACAAATTTGATTTTGGGAGTAAAAGGGAGAAGAGGGATGAAGAATGAGGGAAAAAGGGGTCTCAAACCCGTTTTTGTGGTATCTGGGTGTGTGGGGCGGTGCGCCCCATAGCTCCATAGAGCCACGACTCTCTGGAGTTGGGGGGCGGACCGCACCCCATGTGGGGTGGTGCGCCCCGCAGCTCCAGAGAGCTGCGGCTTTCTGGAGTTGGGGGGCGGTGCACCTCGCAGCTCCAAAAAGCTACGACTTTCTGGAGCTGGGGGGCGGACTGCCCCCCATGTGGGGCGGTGCGCCCCACAGCTCTCTCTGGAAGTGGGGGGCGGCCGCCCCCCATGGGAGGCGGTGTGCCTCCCACTTACAGAGGCTGGGGGACGAAATTTTCGGCCCCTCGCACAAAATTTTCTCTCCAAAACATTTTCCTCACTTAAACACTCGAAAAACTTCACTTAAACACATATAATGAGCACAAAACAAAAAACAAACCACAAAAACTTATCAAAAAACAAGTGTTCGATGTATGTATGCAATGAAAGAAAGCAATAGAAACTCCGGGTTGCCTCCCGGAAAGCGCCATTGTTTAAAAAGTCTCTGACTCGACTTCTTCTCGCTCTTTAGTTCTTGTCCTTACGGGTACTAGACTTCCCCTTCATCGATCTCTTCCTCATACCTAGTACCTGAGAATGAGAGATAACATACGCAGCAGGACCAAAAAAGTTAATAGCATGAGAAACATTAAAGCGAGGACTAGGATCAGATATGTCTTGCAACACATGTTGCTTGCCATCCACCTCAATGGTGCAAGTTCTCCTGTAGATGTCGATTACGGAGCGTAATTTGGTTAAGAATGTTCGCCCCAAGAGAACAACATCACTAATCCCAGGCGTAGACGCCGGCATCACAACGAAATTGGTATAAACAGAAGCTTCACCAATCTTGACCAATACATTCTTCACAATGCCCTCTGGTCGTACAAAGGATCCATCCGCTAGTTGCACAATGGCTTTGTGCTTTGCAAGCTCTCCTAGACCACTCTTCTCAAACACATTCATGGGGAGAACATTAGAGTAAGATCCCGTGTCTAGTGTAGCACGGACATCAATGAGACTACCAACCCCAATCTTAACATCGAAGCTATCAGGAATTGGCTCAGGATCCTCTTGCTCCTCATCACTCACATCAAAACCAAGGTCCTTATCTTCCTCCTTAGCGAGTGGAGGCTCACCGTTTTCGCAACACTTGCACGCTGCAACCTTCTTAATAGTAATCTCCACAGGGAGATCTCCTACCAAAGTGATGGACATCGACTTCTCAGTATTGCTAGGCAACTTCCCCTGCTCCCTACTCGCTCCTCGGTCTATTACCTCTTGCATCTTTTGGTGAGCAAACCTAGTACTTGCCTCCAATTGATCGAGCCTACTCCTCGTCTTCTCCGAATCTTCCTCATACCTCTTCATAAACCCCTGAGTATTATCAACCATCTCTTGCAAAGTGTCCAAGAGAGTAGCTGATTTGGACTTTGGTGCTTCGGTTCTAGGTGGAGGATTCTCACAATGATCATTACCGTAGTTGAGATTACTACGGTCTTGGTTGGGTCCATAGGTCTGGTTTTGAGGTGCATACCCTTGGTTGCTTCGGAACCCCTTCTTCCAATATCCACCTCAAGGATTCCTACCATCTTGCCCATAGCTAGCTTCGCCAAGTTCAGCAGCAAACACCTCTTCTTCTCCTGCTTCCACCCAATAAACCCCATCATTGGCCAAATCGGACCTACACATATGAGCCCCATGCCCATAGTTCTTGCACACCCTACAAACTTCATTGGAAAGAGGCTGCCCCATCGAGGTCTTAAGAGCCTGCCTCATCTCATGGGCGAAGCCATCGAACCTATCCCCATTCTCACCGTTCAACTGCACCTCGGGTTTCGTTGGAGCTTCAACTACACGCCTCATGTTCATACCCCTTGGGTCCTTAAACTGAGATCCCTTCGCGAGCCTTTCAAAACATGCCCACACATCTTCAGCGGTTTCCTCCCAGATATTTCCTCGACATTGGAAATCCACAACCTGTTGGCTCTCATATGTGAGCCCATTGTAGAAGTGCTGGACAAGGTCGGAGAGTTCCATCCCATGGTGTGGGCACTTGTTCATGAGGTCCTTGTACCTCTCGAGAGCAGTATAGATGGTCTCATCGTAGTCTTGCTTGAAACCACTGATTTGCGCCTTCAGCGCGGTAGTAAGAGTATGGGGAAAATACTTCTCCATAAAAGCTGAAAACACCTTACCCAGGTGTCAAGTGATCCGGCTTCCAGAGAGCCTAACCATGCCTTTGCCTTATCTCCAAGACCCATAGCAAAGACCTTCATCCTCAGCTCATCATCCGTAATCCCAGCTCCAGGCCTTGGAAGATTGTTGATGAAATCCTCAATATCATTCAAGTACCCCATAACATATCCTCCCTAGCCAAACCGTAGAACCTCGGAGTTGCTGGAACATGTGATTCTTGATCTCTAAATCACGAGTTGCAGCAGAAAGAACAATAGTCGGACCTCTCATCCGTTCCTGGTTGGGTTGAACCCATGATTTCAAGAGTGGGCGAGTCATCACAAAACCTTCCCAAGAATCCGGTTGCTTAAAAATCTCCTGTAGAGAATTAGAGAAATCTTCCTCCACTACCTCAACTCAAGCACTCACTCGCTTCCTTTGATGATATACCCTATCAATCTCCGCAATAGGTTCAACAAGAGGAATTCCACTAGATCTCGTGCTCCGCATAAACTACCTGAAACGAATCAAGTGAGTATCAAAGGGAAACAAACATAAACTACTAAGTTATGGAAATTGAATGCTGAAAATAAACAAGCTAAAGAGTAAAAAGGTATTATAGTCCCCGGCAACGGCGCCAATTTGATGAACGAGATTGTCAGACTCGAACAATCAAATAAATTTGTTTGGAAGCCAAAGGGCAACTCACAACTACACAAAACACGTAGTGAAGAGGTAAGATGACCTCGAGTGTCGATTGATAGTGTATATGTCCTAGAGACAGTCCTTACTAAGGGCATGGTGCCCTTATAGAGGACATATATGTACTATTACACAGGTCAACGTAATATAATATATGTTTGTTGCATTTTACTATTGAGTATCGCTTACATATTTATATTACACCAGGCTGCAGCATGTCATATCTTTATTGCTGTCTGTATTGATATTAAACATGTCCCCTCGGATAGATGACCGATCACACAGTTAGTGGGAGCTATGTGAGTTATCATCTATCCCAAACTCTCCCTAGTCGTGGTACATCTCGGATGTGGGGGTCTGAATGAACCTGACAAGACTAGTATGCGTGGAGGTTATACTTGTTGGAGCAAGTGTGAGCCGATCCCACGGCCACGGAACGGATTGTTGGACAATCAAGGAACGTTCTCATAACTGTGCATAGTTGTTCGAAGAAGCTTTATCGAACAATGGAAGTACCCACCGGACACTCCCATCGATGTATACTCTACACCGACGTGTCTATGGGAACCGGTGAGTTGTCGAAGTGATGTCATTCGTCCTTTGCACTTACAGGACTTTATCATCACATTTGTTGCCCCATATCCTTGGTGGACCCGTCGATGTCAGCTCTGAATAAGCAGCTGACCTAAGACACCATCCAGGATTATGGCTAAATACAAATGGGGGTGATAAGTGATTCTGTGAAGGATTCATCTCTCAAGTGTAGCACAGAAGAGCACTGCTCATAGTCTGCATAGTTGTGTTGGTAAAGTCACTGGCCAGTGTAAATGAAATATTATGATGGTCATAAGTATATCTTAACCAAGCAACTCCCTGAGGCGCCCGTGGATGTATTATTGGGATAGACACATCATCGATCCTAGATACATTCGAGCAAGTCAGATGAAGGGACGTTACCATCGCCGCGTTGAGCGCAACAGGCTTCGCAACGAAAGGGTTAGCTTTGAGAAACCTCTCAAACGTCCTCACGTATTAATATTGCAAATGGAACCGTCTAGGAATTCCATGTTGCCTAGTCTAGGACTTGCTTAATACGATGAGGCCCTATGGGTCACACTATGTGGTGATTCAGTCTATCAGAATATCCTTGAAGATGGAATCGCAATTAATTTGGAATTAATTGTGATTGATGGATTATAATTAATTTGGAATTAATTATAATAATTGGTGGCTCAATCAATGATTTGGAATTATTAATTGAATTGGCTAATTGATTGTATTTTATGTAAATACAATTAAAGATTATACTTTAGAAATATAATGGAGGTTTGATTATAAAGGATATGTTAATTTAGAATTAACATATGCACTTGGGCAAAATCTACTTGGAGTTTGGATTGCCTTAGAAATATAAGTGGGTCCCAAAAGTGGGACCCACCTCCCGTAGGACGAGGCGCGCGCGCGCGCGTGGCCAGATAAGGGGAAGGAGTTCGACTCCTTCCTCTATTAGAAGTCCAAGGGATAAGTTAGATTTTCCTGATTGAGTTTTAATTTGATTGGGAATGAATCTAGACTTGATATTGGTTTCCTTATGCGATAAGAATTAGATTCTTATTCCTTTACGAAGTCTAATTGCTTATGCTTTAGGCTTCTGTAGACTACTATATATAGTAGACTATTGGAGAGAGTTTTATATACAATTTCAGACACAATTATTCTACCCAGTTTTCTTAGAGAAAATAAAACTCTCCCCTCCTCCCTTAGCCTCACGCGCTCGCACCACCACCGGAGGGAATTGCCGCCCCGTCTTCTTGGTCACACAAAGAATATCCTAGCATTCTTCCGATAGGTTGTTCATCCGTGGATACCAAGGTTGAGGTTCTAGGAGTTGGAAACTAACTCTTATTGTCTTGCAGATATACAGAGTATTGTAGATATCTTCGACTTCGACGAAGGAGAAGATACACCGGAATATTATGAAGACTTGGAAGCTGCTTTGGAAGTAAGGTTAGTCTTTTAATTGACGTGTTTATATATATACGACATATGCATAATCAATTAACCTGATGTTAAGAAAATTTTTAAAATTCCGCTGCGTACCCTAGGTGTAACTCTGACCATATTTTCTTACTGTGGTATCAGAGCGAGGTTAATTTATTACGTATATACGTATATATATATATTGTATGATTTTGTAGATATGTGGATGCAATTGATTCTATGATAAATTCGATTTTCAAAAGTTTTGTTTTTATATAAATTTAGAATTTATATTTTTCAAAAAAAAAAAAAATTAAAAAATATATATTTTTTCGACCGGGCCGCCTGCGTGACGCAGGCGGCCTGCGGCGGCAGGTGCCCGAGGCGCCTGCGGCCGCAGGCTCCCTGCGTGCGAACGCGGGCGCCCGGCGCCCGGGGCGCCCGTACCCGCGTGCCGCGGGCACCGGGGGTACGGGACTAGCTCCCGTCCCATGTTTTCAGAAAAAATTAAAAAATATATATATATATATATTTTCGGGTTGGACCCAAAATCGAATTTTGAAAGTTTTGAGGATTGAATTTTATATTTGGAATATAAATATGATTTAATTGTAATTGTTTTAAACTAGAGGCGTTAAATTTAATTAGTATAAAGTTAAAGGGCTTATTTGTAATTTATCAATTTATTGTTTATTGCAAATTAGTCCTTCTACTTTTGAATTTTAGATTTAACACCTCTAAGGTTTTTAAAATTACAATTAAGTCCTTCGGGTTTTCGAAAATTGCTACTTGGTCAATAGAATTTTCGAATGTTCAATCTGGTCCAAATTTTAAATTATTTCATAGAGATTATAAGTATGGGATTATAATTTTCATAATGAAATTATGAAGTCATTTGTCATCCACATAGGTTACTACTTGTTTCATATGCTCAATATGCTATTGTTTGACAATGCATGTTTAAATACCATGTTTTTACATTCCGTTCGACCGCTATGCATGCGAGGATAGGCGGCGCCCTCTTATATGTCGGACCGCATATTTATGTATGGGTAGGCGGCACCCATTATGTGCTTGACCGCGTTTAGAACTAGAATGGATAGGCGGCATCCATTACGTGTAGACCGTTCATGCATGATGGGTAGGCGGCGCCCTTATTTGTTTGTAGATGACTGATAACAACCCTCAAGCTACAAGCCCCAACCAATATAAGTACAGAAATATATATATGTATGTATTTCTGAGATGCTTCCCATAGGGTGCTTTAATTCTGAACTTTCATTGCATTTTCTTGTATTGGCGACCTCGTCTTACAGACTCGCAGTAATCGTCAGATTAGAGTAAGCCTATGGTTATGACTTACTGCATGTTGTATCTAGCGACCTCGATAGGTACAATATGTAGGGCATCGGGTTAAATTAGATTTAACAACCAAGAGTTGCGTGATGCAATTGGATAGTCTTACTAGTCCTACCGGTCATATTATGCTATGCGACCAGCCCCCGTTGGAGTATGGCATAGTATGGATTTGGATCTTGGCCACTACGGTAACTTGTTGGACATTACCCGTATGTTTGTTGTGGGGGCAAGCATATGTGAAAATAGTGGGAGCTAAACAGCTAAAGGACCTTGTTGTTTAGTTATGTTGACTGTGTATTTAGAAATAATATTTCAATAGTTGATTTATTATTTTCGTTCTATATTATTTCTCCTGGAAACCGAAATGGCGAGAATCTCGCTCCGTGATGTCTTGGAGAAGCAAATTTTAACCGGACCAAACTTCCTAGATTGGATCAGGAATATACGTTTGGTGCTGAGGTACGAAAAGATTGAGTACGTCTTGGACGAGGTCATTCCCGTGTGCCCCGAAAATCAGACTGCCGATCAGGTTGCTGCTTGGAATCAAGCCAACAAGTCAAGGTCTGATAAGCATCTTGAGGATGCTAAGTCCGCGCAGTGTATTATGCTGGCGGCAATGAGCAATGAGCTGCAAAGTCAACATGAAAGCATGTTCCCGTATGAGATGTTGAAACATCTTGAGTCGCTCTTTAAGACGACATCTAGAAGTGTTGAATTTGATTTGATCAAAGACATACACAGATGCAAGCTCAATGAAGGAGGGAACATGTCTGAGCATGTTCTCAAAATGATTGGTCTCTTTGAAAAGCTTGCCGATGCCGGCGTTAAGCTAGAGAACAAGATCATGGTGATCTTTGTCCTTCAATCATTGTCGAGTTCGTATTCGCAGTTCATCATTAATTACACGATGAATGCGAAGGACGTCACACTGCCTGAACTTCATAATCTACTGAAGACATATGATCAAACTCTTCCTAAGAAGGAAAAGTCGATCATGCTTGTTGGGCAACCGTCTAACTCGAACCCGAAAGGCAAAGGTGCTAAGGGTAAGGGAAGGTCGGGAGCCAAGGCTAACACTTGGAGTGATAAGCCTAAGCGCCCGAACCAGAAAAGGAAGTTCAAGAGAAGCGGAACGGTGCGCTCAGATGAATGTCTTTTCTGTAAGCAGAAAGGACATTGGAAGAAAGATTGCCCTAAGCTTAGGGTAGATCAGGCCAAGAAGTCATCAGCTTCTGGCTCAGGTATGTTTGTTATTGAAATGAACATGACTACTTTTGACTCCAATGGTTGGGTATTAGATACAGCCTGTGGCTCACACATTTGTAATAATGTGCAGGGGC
Source organism: Plantago ovata (assembly GCA_028274465.1). Classification (NCBI taxonomy): domain Eukaryota; kingdom Viridiplantae; phylum Streptophyta; class Magnoliopsida; order Lamiales; family Plantaginaceae; genus Plantago; species Plantago ovata. The sequence continues at coordinate 42,695,868 of CM051457.1, read as the reverse complement.
TAATTGATCACAGGCTAGTCAAGCAAGGTGAAATCGACTTGCATGTTGGGAACAACAATCCAGTTGAAGCCAAACGCGTTGGACGCTGCAAGATAGATTTACCATCAGGACAATGTTTAGAACTTGATAACGTTCATTTTGTTCTATCCATTGTCAGAAATATTATTTCCATTCCATTGTTGGACAACTGGGGTTTTTCCTAATACTTGTTATTTTTCATTAAATGACCAGTATTATGGAAAGGCTCGCTTAGTGAATGGTTTATATATTTTGCAAAGTAGTCTACCTTTATTTCAAATACATAACAAACAACCGTCTTCAAGTAGGAAGAATAATCCATCTTATCTATGGCATTGTTGGCTAGGCCATATCAATGAAACACGGATTCAAAGACTAAGGAAGTTGGACTACTTAGAACCATTTGATTTTGAATCATATGGTACATGTGAATCATGTGTCAAGGGTAAGATGACGAACAAACCTTTTGTTGGACAAGGTGTTCGTGCCACTCGCTGCTTAGAGCTCATACATACCGATGTATGTGGATCTTTTAAAATCCATGCGTATGGGGGTTATCCTTACTTCGTTACCTTCACTGACGATTTCTCAAGGTATGGATATATTTATCTTACGAAGAATAAATCTGAGACCTTTGGGAAATTCAAGGAGTTTAGGAATGAGGTCGAGAATGAATTGAACCTAAGGATAGTCACTCTTCGATCAGATCGAGGAGGTGAATACCTTAGTGAAGAATTTATCGATTACTTGAAGGAAAATGGGATTCAATCGCAATGGACTCCTCCTGGAACACCACAGTTAAACGGTGTGTCTGAGAGGAGGAATCGAACCCTGTTAGACATGGTAAGATCAATGATTGGATTCTCGACTCTTCCAAAGTATCTGTGGGGATATGCACTACAAACTGCAATCTACATTCTGAACCGTGTACCATCTAAATTAGTGGAGAAAACTCCTTATGAGTTATGGAAGGGAAAGAAGCCTTCACTAGGCTATCTTAGACCTTGGGGCTGTCCTGCGATAGTCAAGCTGATGCTCACTGATAAGTTAGATGCCAAGGGTGTCAAAGTATATTTCATAGGCTATCCTCGTCAGACGAGAGGCTATGAATTCTATCATGCTGAAGATCACAAGGTGATCGTGTCTAGAAACGTGAAGTTTTTAGAAGTTGAATACCTCGAAGAAGAGAGGTTAGATGATATGATAGAACTTGAAGAAATTCAAGACTTTGACACGCGCGAACATGAGGTCTCTAAATCTTCTGATTTGGACTCAAATTCAGTGGGAGCTTTCGAAGCAGACAAGGGTGATGATATGACACTTGCTAGGCTGTCATAGTCAGTGGGAGTCATGTGATTAGATCAACAGTTGAAACCACACCTGTAGAACCCGTTGTCAACCAACCTGTGCAACAAGTTGCACAAGAGCAGCCTCTCGCAAGGGAACAGGGTCGCGCCCAACGACCAGCTGCATCAGTACCCAATGATAATGTTCGTGTTACACGAAGCCAGAAAAGAAAAGCACCAGAACAAGTCGAGCTCCGTAGGTCGAAGAGGATCCTTAGAGGACCTCAGAAGCAAAGCCTTATGATAGAAGACATCAGTGAACTTGATGTCGGTTTATCAGATCGGGAAGATCCCGAGACCTACAAAGAGGCAATAATTGATATTGACTCAGACAAATGGCAAGAGGCCATGGAATTAGAAATGGATTCAATGTACCAGAACCAAGTTTGGAACTTGGTAGACTTGCCCCAAGGGGTTAGACCAATTGGGTGCAAATGGGTCTTTAAACGAAAGACAGATGTCGATGGCAAGGTACAAACGCACAAAGCTAGGCTTGTGGCAAAAGGCTACACGCAAAGTTATGGCATCGATTACGATGAAACCTTTTCACCAGTAGCAAAATTGAAGTCCATTCGAATTCTACTTGCGATAGCTGCCTACTATGATTATGAAATCTGGCAGATGGATGTAAAGACAGCCTTCCTCAATGGCAACCTTGAGGAAGAGGTCTATATGGTACAGCCGGAAGGTTTTATTAGTAAAACCAGGCCAACTGTTGTATGCAAATTGCAAAGATCCATCTATGGGCTAAAGCAAGCGTCAAGGAGTTGTTTTCATGATCATTTATGTAGATGACTTTTTGATCATGGGAAACAATGTCTCTATGCTAGAAGAGACTAAAGTTTGGTTATCAAGTACCTTTTCGATGAAGGACTTGGGTGAAGCGAACTACATCCTAGGGATCAAGATCTTTAGATATAGATACAAGAGGATGTTGGGAATGACACAGTCCACCTACATCGACAAAATACTGAAGCGTTATAAGATGGACGACTCAAAGAGAGGCTTTCTCCCAGCTAGGCATGGGATTGTCTTATCAGTTAAGGATGGTCCTAAAACTGATGAAGAAAGAAATGCAATGAGTCGTGTGCCCTATGCTTCGGCAGTAGGGTCTATAATGTATGCAATGAATTGCACAAGGCCCGATGTGGCATACGCGCTTAGTGTCACTTATCGACACCAACAGAATCCAGGTGTACCTCACTGGACTGCTGTGAAGAACATTCTTAAGTACCTTAGACGGACTAAAGAGATGTTCTTGGTGTTTGGTGGAGAACCAAAATTAAAGATGTCTCGTTATGTCGACGCTGGATTTGAATCAGATCCTGATGACTTTGAGTCATAGACAGGATATATATTCAAATTGAACGGAGGAGCTATCTGTTGGAAGAGTTCTAAGCAAGCCACGATTGCTGACTCATCCACAAAAGCCGAGTGCATTACTGAATCAGAAGCATCGAAAGAAGTTGTCTGGATATCAGAGTTCTTGAAGGAATTGAGGGTTGTTCCTGCTCCTAGTCCAATAACTATTTATTTTGACAATACGGGCGCCGTCGCTCAAGCTAGGGAGCCTAGATCTACAAACAAGAACAAACATATACTTAGAAAATATCACGTTATACGTGAGATTATAGATAGAGGAGAAGTTAGTATAGAACGTGTCTCTACCACGGACAACGTGGCAGATCCTTTCACCAAGGTCTTATCAGTGGAAGTCCACTTAAGACATTATGCTAATCTGGGCATTAGGCATAAAGGTGACTGGCTCTAGTCCAAGTGGGAGATTGATAGTGTATATGTCCTAGAGACAGTCCTTACTAAGGGCATGGTGCCCTTATAGAGGACATATATGTACTATTACACAGGTCAACGTAATATAATATATGTTTGTTGCATTTTACTATTGAGTATCGCTTTCATATTTATATTACACCAGGCTGCAGCATGTCATATCTTCATTGTTGTCTGTATTGATATTAAACATGTCCCCTCGGATAGATGACCGATCACACAGTTAGTGGGAGCTATGTGAGTTATCATCTATCCCAAACTCTCCCTAGTCGTGGTACATCTCGGTTGTGGGGGTCTGAATGAACCTGACAAGACTAGTATGCGTGGAGGTTATACTTGTTGGAGCAAGTGTGAGCCGATCCCACGGCCACGGAACGGATTGTTGGACAATCAAGGAACGTTCCCATAACTGCGCATAGTTGTTCGAAGAAGCTTTATCGAACAATGGAAGTACCCACCGGACACTCCCATCGATGTATACTCTACACCGATGTGTCTATGGGAACCGGTGAGTTGTCGAAGTGATGCCATTCGTCCTTTGCACTTACAGGACTTTATCATCATATTTGTTGCCCCATATCCTTGGTGGACCCGTCGATGTCAGCTCTGAATAAGCAGCTGACCTAAGACACGATCCAGGATTATGGCTAAATACAAATGGGGGTGATAAATGATTCTGTGAAGGATTCATCTCTCAAGTGTAGCACAGGAGAGCACTGCTCATAGTCTGCATAGTTGTGTTGGTAAAGTCACTGGCCAGTGCAAATGATATATTATGATAGTCATAAGTATATCTTAACCAAACAACTCCCTGAGACGCCCATGGATGTATTATTGGGATAGACACATCATCGATCCTAGATACATTCGAGCAAGTCAGGTGAAGGGACGTTACCATCGCCGCGTTGAGCGCAACAGGCTTCGCAACGAAAGGGTTAGCTTTGAGAAACCTCTCAAACGTCCTCACGTATTAATATTGCAAATGGAACCGTCTAGGAATTCCATGTTGCCTAGTCTAGGACTTGCTTAATACGATGAGGTCCTATGAGTAACACTATGTGGTGATTTAGTCTATCAGAATATCCTTGAAGATGGAATCGCAATTAATTTGGAATTAATTGTGATTGATGGATTATAATTAATTTGGAATTAATTATAATAATTGGTGGCTCAATTAATGATTTGGAATTATTAATTGAATTGGCTAATTAATTGTATTCTATGTAAATACAATTAAAGATTATATTTTAGAAATATAATGGAGGTTTGATTATAAAGGATATGTTAATTTAGAATTAACATATGCACTTGGGCAAAATCTACTTGGAGTTTTGATTGCCTTAGAAATATAAGTGGGTCCCAAAAAGTGGGACCCATCTCCCGTAGGACGAGGCGCGCGCGTGCGCGTGGCCAGATAAGGGGAAGGAGTTCGACTCCTTCCTCTATTAGAAGTCCAAGAGATAAGTTAGATTTTCCTGATTGAGTTTTAATTTGATTGGGAATGAATCTAGACTTGATATTGGTTACCTTGTGCGATAAGAATTAGATTCTTATTCCTTTACGAAGTCTAATTGCTTATGCTTTAGGCTTCTGTATACTACTATATATAGTAGACTATTGGAGAGAGTTTTACATACAATTTCAGACACAGTTATTCTACCCAGTTTTCTTAGAGAAAATAAAACTCTCCCCTCCTCCCTTAGCCTCACGCGCGCGCACCACCATCGGAGGGAATTGCCGCCCCGTCTTCTTGGTCACACAAAGAATATCCTAGCATTCTTCCGATAGGCTGTTCATCCGTGGATACCAAGGTTGAGGTTCTAGGAGTTGGAAACTAACTCTTATTGTCTTGCAGATATACAGAGTATTGTAGATATCTTCGACTTCAACGAAGGAGAAGATACACCAGAATATTACGAAGACTTGGAAGCTGCTTCGGAAGTAAGGTTAGTCTTCTAATTGACGTGTTTATATATATACGACATATGCATAATCAATTAACCTGTATGTTAAGAAAATTTTTAAAATTCCGCTGCGTACCCTAGGGGTAACTCTGACCATATTTTCTTACATCGATCTCTAGGGACTAAACTAGTTTTAACTAAATAACTATATATAATTTCAGAAAACAAATTTATATTAACTCGACTTAACAATATATGGAGAAAGTTGGTGATAGTATACTCGTTCTAAACAATTACATCAATATGAAACTTCGAAAAAAATTGTAAATCTACACTAACCTCTTTATTCCACAAGAGAGCTAAACCTCCAGATTTCCTGTGTGCTGCTACTGAAAAACCAAAAATATTAAACTTTGCTTTTAATTGATCTACCCTACGGTTCTACAACGCGTCTCCATAAGGAAGACAATGTGGGGGTGAGACTCACGAATCAAGTCTCCAAGTTCTCTCAATGTCCAGCGGCCCCCCAGCCCCTGGCTGTTCCAGCTCAAGCAACTCATTGGCGTAGGCGGGGTTGCTAAGCAACCTCCGCCTCTGGTCTCATATCGTGGATTTGGATGCCCTGATTGGGGCGCTTGTTGGGTCTATCAGGAATGGGTTCCATTGGGATATCATTTGTGTAAGTGGCATCCATGGGAACGACATCTTTGGCTTTATCAGCTTTAGAAGGCCTCCCCCTTTTGCCGAGTGGTTTGGTATTGGGTTTTGGATTGGGTTGTTGTTTGTTGGGTGGAGATGGGTTAGGGAAACGGTTCCACTTGTGCTTTTTAGTGTTAGGGCGGTGTGATGGGGGTGGGGGTGGAGGGGGGGAGATACATTTGAGTTGAGCCGGGATAATACGGATGAGCAGGGTCGTAATTGTAGGGTGGGTAAGAGGCATAAGAATCTTCACCATACGGGATTATAGCTAGTGGATCACGAGGCAGTGGGCTATTTGGGGGTGTTGGTAGTAGAGGGCCTGTATATGGGTTAGCATGAATTGGGCTGGCAGGGGTAAGGGCAATTGGGATAATGGGTTGGGCCGCAGATTCTGGTCGAGATGGATGTGGCATGCGCAATGGGGTTTTTGGGCCTGGTGTATTATGGCTTGGCGGGGAGGGTAGTATGGGACCAGTAGTGTTGGGCCGTGGGACAGTGAGTTGCTTGGAGGAGCCAGCAGTAGCCTGATCAGTTGGGAGACGTTGGGGGTCAAGAGTAATATTTTGACTTGGCGTGGGATGAGTGGAGCTGTTCTGATTTTCTGGGGGGGGTACTATTTTTAGGCATATGTTGGTTACAGTAGTATCCGATGCAGAGCCATTCACATTAGTCTTCGATTTTCCAACAAAAACAGGAGTTTCTTTCGCTCCTTCTGGTTCTCCACCAAAAAGCCTATTACTTTGGGGATTGTTTGGTTGTGCCCGTAACCAGTCGCCCCATCCGAGAGTCTGTTCCGAAGTATCGCCCCCAGAAGCTTCCAGGTCAAACTGAATACGGAAGTCTTTCAATAGATGTCCAATAACCCCGCACCTGTAGAAGAAATTGGGTAGTCGTTCATAGGAGAAAGTTACAAGTATTGATTCGCCAGGTGCCCCTCTAACCTTCATAGCCCATTTAAGAGGACGGGTAATATCCATGCGAACCTTAATTCTCATAATCAAATCACTTAAACGACCATCAGAATTCTGGATAAAATCAATAAACGTGCCTAGACCTTTCCCTATTGCCTGTGCCATAGGTAGATTAATGCGACTTAAAGGTATATTTGACACATGAACTAGAAAAGTAGTGTAGTTAAGATCAATAGCCTTTGGATCTTCCCCACGTTCAATCGACGCTAAAACACAAGATTTTTTTCAAAAAACCAGGGACCATTATCCATAACCTTAGATTTATCGTATCTAGAGCATGCTGGAATTGGAACAATAAACGATCCTCATTTACCTTAATGACTTCCATCCCGTGGAACAATCCCCAACTGTTACGCATCACCCTTTGGAATGAATCAAGATGAATTGCTCTCTTCGAAAAGGTTCTGCCAACCAGAAAGTGAGTGAATCGATCGCCGCTTGGAATCCATGCGTCAGCCGGGGCCTCTACTCCTTCCTCCTCATCGTCCAACAATTGAAGCTGGCGATTCATACGAGCAATGAGATCATCAGCCATGGTAGAAGCAGACTTTGAACCGAATTGGAATATATAGTCGTTGCATAGCCGGGAACTTAAGGGGAACTCTCTGCAACACAATGAAAAAGACACAAAGAAAGATGTAAAATAAGATTGAATAAATATGAAAAGAGACGTATGTAAATAAAAATCTGCAGAGTCCTTAATCCTCTAAAACACGTATAAGCCAGGGTCAAGAGGGAGTTTGATTCTAAAGCGTTTGATGTCAAAAGGATTAGTTCGAAGATAAGAGCTTGAACTAATAGCATTAGGCCAGATCGCAGAATGGTGTTTGGGATGGAAATAACAGTCATCCACCATCGGCTCGACACAGCGAGGGATTAGATCTTCAATAGAAGGAGGCATTTCACTCATACGAGGAAGGGGGGAAGAAAGATGGAGGAGATCGCGGAAACGCTCAGGTGACGGCGGCGCCGCCTCTAAGGAAGGAGGAAAGAGAGAGAGAGAGGACTTATAAGTTATAACACACCACAAATTAATTTATTAACTAGTGTTAAATCCTAAACGTATCCTGCACGTACCGTATCCTACTTTTTTTTATTTTGACGTTTCCATATATCGGTATCGTATCCGTATCCGTCCCCATCCCCGTTCCGGTGCTTCTTAGGTTATCATCAATAATATACCCCCTGATTTGAAAAAGGCAAGTGTTGTTGACATGAGACAATCTACTTCAACCACCAGATTTTGACTCCCTCCGTCAAGTCAAATATTCCCATTTTATTTTGTTGACCATTTTTGGATCGTAAATTACTTCTAAATCACATCGAATAAAAAATTTAGAAAAATTATTATAAAATAGTTTGATATTTGTACTATTTTAATATAAATTTTTTCATTTTTTTCTCCTATATGATTTATAAGTAATTTGCCATCCTAAAAAAGTCAACAAAACGAAACGGGAAGCTTTAACCGGACGTAGGTAGTATAAGCTATAGCAGTCTCGGCCAACACTCGTCGGCTCCTCACTATGCGAATATCTCTTCGAAATATGACCTGGGAAAGCAATAGGAGGTTTGATTTTCAATAAATTATGAAAGAATCATCTCAATAAAGAAAAGGGAAGGAAAACAAAATAAGAGGTGGAGTTCTTTTGCTACCTTTCATCTCCAGCGATCCTGTTCAGACTTCAAATAATCCGTATTGCGTTTCTTTTGACCTGAACTTTTACGGTGCAGCCTCATTTTTTTTGATGGTTCGCACAAAAGAAGTAGGTTTCCTCCTCGCCGCCACCGAAATTTTCTAGAGAGAGAATTCTAATTTTGTGGTGTATGATTGAATGTGTGAATCCGAAGATGTATATCATCTACTACCAACTACCGAAATTAAGGCTTGTGAGTGATATAACTGTACTGTTATGTTCGATGATTCATCTATGTCAGTTTCGTAGGGATATTTCTGAAAAATCGCCTCTATGAAACCACCTGTTTCTATTCAATAAAAGGCCCACCTTTTTCTGAATGGAATTTGAAAAGTGGTACCCGGCCTGTAAGTTACCCCATGGGATACAATCAAACATGCAAAAAAAACATGTTGGGCCTGCCCGAGAGGAATTGCATGGGAAATGGATGTGGTTTGACCACATTTAGCCTATAATACACTTGCTTGGTTTTTCTCCGAAAACATATTTGTAGTGTGGACTAGAAACGCATTTAAGCGCTTGGTTTTGTTTCAAAAATACATATCGGTCGTGTGTTTACTCGTGCTTCTGGATGATTTTACTTAATTGCCCTTAGTTTAGTGATGAGGTAAAAATGTGGATCGTGCCGTTTCCTCACCATCTCCAAGATCTCCTCCCGTTAGAGTCGTTCTTGGGTTTATTTCTTAGCGGAAACCTGGGGATGGGGTGGGGATGTTAGTGGTTTACCGGTCTGCCGATAGTCAGACCGGCGTTGCATTTAAGTGGAAATACCCGAAGGAATGGAAAGACATGTAGAGAGTGGAAGTGTGTTGAGAGTGTGTAGAAGTAGTAGTGTACATTGGCTATATATAGACAAATGTGGGTGAGGTGTAGCTCCCAGCTGTCTGTCCTTTCGAGGGTGTGGACACTTCGGTATGAACGCTCGGTGGCTCTGAAGATACATATGTTTCGAGGGTGTCTGTCCTTTCGAGGGTGTAGACACTTCGATGGTAGCTTTGATTGTAGGCGCTTCGAGGGTGTCTGATGTCACTTCGACGGTGGCTCTATATTTCGAGGCATTGTCTTAGTGGAGACATATATACCCATATCTTAAGTCCCCCAAGTTTTGATGGATGATAGTAGGGAATCCATCGAAAGTTCAATGGTATTCAAAAGCCTTGGGAATTTCATCTTGGTTTCTTCTTGTCTCGAAATGTTCATTTTCTCAGGGGAATTTTGGCTCGTCGAACTCTTTATTCATTCTTGAAATGTTATTTCGAAATGTTCTTTGGTTTCGATTGTCCAGAATTTTTCGGACTTAGTGTTTGAAATGTTTTCATTTGGTCTTGTAATTGGGGGACGTTCTATTGGTTTCCCATAGTTCGAGTGTTCGTGGCAATTTTGTTTTCGTCAAAATAATCGCGTATCACTCTTGTTTCTTATCAAACGAATGAGTCATCCGAAATATTGATAAGTTTTCGGGCAGCGTATTCGATAAGTAGAATCCCGTCGGAATGTCTGTATCGAATCATCTCCCTCATCCCGAAAAGAATGTTTTCGAAGACCGGGATATTCAGACAGATTACCTTCTCGTCGGAATGGTATCTTTCGAGATACCCTCGTGATCCTTTGGATCTGATGCTAAGTGTCACCGTGTTTCGATGCATCATCCGTCGATGATGTTACCGGAAACTAATGGCAAATTATGCAAATTTGATCAAAATGCTTGTCATAAGTAAGTAATTTCTCTCGCTTTTAATGGTGATACAGCCTTCTTTCCAGTGGCGGCCTTGTCAAAGGCGGTATGGTCGAGGGTTTTGTTTGGTTATAACAGCTATAAAGTTGATGTCTTGTACATGTGCTACTTCGAAGCTTCTTCACGGGTCGAAACCTATACGAGCAGTATTTATTTGGGCTTTTGACGTTCCATGGTCGATCTAGGGATTTTCCCTCCAGGTTCTTGAGCCGGTAGCTTCCGTTTGGTGGTGCTTCTTTTTTCTTCCTTCTTTCGGAGGTTTCTAGATGGTTTTTCGAGGTTTCAAGTCCGCGTTTCCCCTCTTCGAGGCTTCGAGACGGTTTTTCCAACCAATCTCCTTTTATTCCTTTTAGGAGATTTTGAGGTGGTTTTTTCAAGGTTTCGAGGTGGTTTTTCCAACCACTCATTTATTCCTCATTTGGAGGTCTCGAGGTGGTTTTTCCAACCACTCCCATTGAAAGGGGGCATCATGAGTGATTTCGCAAGCTTTTCACTTGCTTATTTCGATAGGTTTTTCTTTGAGGAAGGTTTTCCCCGTCAAGTTCTTTTTTCGAAATGTATCTCTTCTGAAAGTTCGTTTCGGGGTAATCCTTTTTGGAGGTTTCGAGGAGGTCTTTCCAACCTACCCTTCCTCTTTTTTCTCATTTCGAGGCTTCGAGTTGGTTTTTCCAACCTACCCTTCCTCTTTTTCCTCATTTCGAGGCTTCGAGGTGGTTTTTTCAACCTACCTCTTCTTCTTTTTCCTCTTTTCGAGGCTTCGAGGTGGTTTCTGCAACCTACCTCTTCTTCTTTTTCCTCTTTTTGAGGCTTCGATTTGGTTTCAAGGTGGTTTTTCCAACCTACCTCTTCTTCTTTTTCCTCTTTTCGAGGCTTCGAGGTGGTTTCTCTAACCTACCTCTTCTTCTTTTTCCTCTTTTCGAGGCTTCGAGGTGGTTTCTCCAACCTACCTCTTCTTCTTTTTCCTCTTTTTGAGGCTTCGATTTGGTTTCGAGGTGGTCTTTCCAACCTATCTCTTCTTCTTTTTCCTCTTTTTGAGGCTTCGATTTGGCTTCGAGGTCCGTCTTTAATTCCTCTCGTGGAGGGTGCGAGGACCGTCTTTTATTTGAGATGGTTTCTCCAACCAATCTTGTTTTAGTAGTTTGAGTAACTTAATACGTGGAGCTTTTCCATTCAATGTGGATGTATGAATGGATGAGTGTGGATGTATGAATGGATGATGGTGGATGTATGATAAGTGATATTTTGATTGTAAGTTAGAATACTTACTTTTTCGTCGGAAATGTAGAGGATTATTTCCGGAACTCCATTTAATAAGATTGTAGTTGGCAATTGAGTTTCGAAATAAATGAAACCCATTATTTGAATGTGTATCGTAGCTTCAAGTCCGTCTTTAAACTTTCTTTTCTGAGTCGAGGGTGTTGGACTTCTTGTTCGATATTCTTTGTGATGTGGGAATAAAGGTACAAGGGATCTTCGACTGATGAACCATCGAACAGGGAAGGTATCGAACATCTTCATACCTATCGTATCTAAGGTCATCCTGATAGGGAAGTATTACCACATCTATCGAACGGTTTGGGTACCTCGAACAACATAGCAGGAAAGCAAACAAGGTTTTACCCCTCCAAAAGTACCATACCCTCGAACCACCCAGGGAACAACCCAACATCTGTCAGAGGTTATGTCCGACTTTAAGGGAGCCGCCGCCACGAAAAGATCACAGAACATATCCTACTATATATGCGTGCTCATTTATTATGCCTCATCATTATTATCCACATACATCTACATTTTATCTCTCTTCTCTCCAACACATTGAATTGTTAGACAACCTAACTCCGGTAGGCCGTTCTACAGTCCCCTCCCCTTTAATCCTCCTCCATCGCAGGTGCTCGAGTTCTCCAAGTTCTATCAATACTCCTCCCATACGCTCTCATGGGTCGAGAGATGATGGCGTAGATCGTCTGACCGAATTTATCCTCATCATCTTGGCGCCGTCTGTGGGAAACTTGAGACAAGAAGCCATGGTGAAGCGGAAGATCAAAACACCTGGAGCACCCACCAGAAGCAAAGAAGACCAAACGACGAAGACAACGGAAAAAACCAACCTTGAAAACCTTGATAGAATCTCGGAATTAGAATCGGACGAAATCCCTCCCAGCCGCACTGTGGCCGCGTCCCAGTCGGAGGGTGAGTCAGGAGAAAATCCCGACCAACCGGAACCTCCTACGGAACCTTCCGTAATGTTCACGAAGAGTCGTCTCAAGGATTTGATGCGATCGGTTTGTGAGACGTACGTAGAGACCCGAAAGCTGCCGGAGAAGCAACAAGAGAGAACCATCCACCGGAAAAAGTCGGGAGCATACCTATGCCACCCCACAAAGTGTAAGAAAATACGGTCAGAGTTACCCCTAGGGTACGCAGCGGAATTTCAAAATTTTTCTTAACATACAGGTTAATTGATTATGTATACGTCGTATATATATAAACACGTCAATTAGAAGACTAACCTTACTTCCAAAGCAGCTTCCAAGTCTTCGTAATAATCCTGTGTATCTTCTCCTTCGTCGAAGTCGAAGATATCTGCAATACTCTGATTATCTGCAAGACAATAAGAGTTAGTTTTCAGCTCCTAGAACCTCAACCTTGGTATCCACGGATGAACAACCTATCAGAAAAATGCTAGGATATTCTTTGTGTGACCAAGAAGACGGGACGGCGATTCCTCCGGTGAGGTGGCGCGCGCGTGTGGCTATAGAGAGGAGGGGAGAGATTTTTATTTTCTCTAAGAAAACTGGGTAGAATAACTGTGTGTAAAACTGTATCCAAAGCTCTCTAATAGTCTACTATATATAGTAGTCAATAGAAGCCTAAAACATAAGCAATTAGACTTCGTAAAGGAATAAGAATCTAATTCTTATCGCACTAGGAAACCAATATCAAGTCTAGATTCATTCCCAATCAAGTTAAAACTTAATCAGGAAAATCTAACTTATCCCTTGGACTTCTAATAGAGGAACGAGTCGAACTCCTTCCCCTACTCAGCTCCTGCGCGCGCGCTCTCCCAGGGACAATAGGTGGGTCCCGATTTTGGGACCCACTTATAGTTCTAAGGCAATTCAAACTCCAAGTAGATTTTGTCCATGTGCATATGTTAATTCTAAATTAACATATCCTGTCAAATCAAACCTCTATTATATTTCCAAAATATAATCTTTAATTGTATTTACATAAAATACAATTAATTAGCAATTCAATTAAATATTCCAAATCATTAATTGAGCCACCAAATATTATAATTAATTTCAAATCAATTATAATCCATCAATAACAATTAATTCCAAATTAATTGCGATTCCATCTTCAAGGATATTCTGATAAGGTGAATCACCACATAGTATGACCCATAGGGCCTCATCGTATTAAGCAAGTCCTAGACTAGGCAACATGGAATTCCTAGACGGTTCCATTTGCAATATTAATACATGAGGACGTTTGAGAGGTTTCTCAAAGCTAACCCTTTCGTTGCGAAGTCTGTTGGGCTCAACGCGACGATGGTAACGTCCCTTCATCTGACTTACTCGAATGCATCTAGGATCGATGAAGTGTCTATCCCAATAATACATCCACGGACGTCTCAGGGAGTTGCTTGGTTAAGATATACTTATGACCATCATAATATATCATTTGCACTGGCCAGTGACTTTACCAACACAACTATGCAGACTATGAGCAGTACTCTCATGTGCTACACTTGAGAGATGAATCCTTCACAGAATCACTTATCATCCCCATTTGTATGTAGTCATAATCCTGGATCGTGTCTTAGGTCAACTGCTTATTCAGAGCTGATATCGATGGGTCCACCAAGGATATGGGGCAACAAATGTGATGATAAAGTCCTGTAAGTACAAAGGACGACTGGCATCACTTTGACAACTTACCGGTTCCCATAGACACTTCGGTGTAGAGTATACATCGATGGGAGTGTCCGGTGGGTACTTCCATTGTTCGATAATCCTTCTTCGAACAACTATGCGCAGTTATGGGAACGTTTCTCGATTGTCCAACAATCCGTTCCGTGGCCGTGGGATCGGCTCACACTTGCTCCAACAAGTATAACCTCCACGCATACTAGTCTCGCATGGTTCATTCAGACCCCTACATCCGAGATGAACCTCGACTAGGGAGAGTTTGGGATAGATGATAACTCACATAGCTCCCACTATCTGTGTGATCGGTCATCTATCCGAGGGGACATGTTTAATATCAATACAAACAGTAATAGAGATATGACATGCTGCATGCCTGGTGTAATATAAACATGAAAGCGATACTCAATAGTAAAAGCAACAAACATATATTATATTACGTTGACCTGTGTAATAGTACATATATGCCCTCTATAAGGGATCCATGCCCTTAGTAAGGACTGTCTCTAGGACATATACACTATCAATCTCCCACTTGGACTAGAGCCAGTCACCTTTATGCCTAATACCCAGATTAGCATAATGTCTTAAGTGGACTTCCACTGATAAGACCTTGGTGAAAGGATCTTCCATGTTGTCCGTGGTAGAGACACGTTCTATACTAACTTCTCCTCTATCAATAATCTCACGTATAACGTGATATTTTCTAAGTACATGTTTGTTCTTGTTTGTAGATCTAGGCTCCCTAGCTTGAGCGACGGCGCCCGTATTGTCACAATAAATCTTTATTGGACTGGGAGCAGGAACAACCCTCAATTCCTTCAAGAACTCTGAAATCCAGACAACTTCTTTCGATGCTTCTGATGCAGCAATGTACTCGGCTTCTGTGGATGAGTCAGCAACCGTGGCTTGCTTAGAACTCTTCCAACAGACAGCTCCTCCGTTCAATTTGAATACGTATCCTATCTGTGACTTAAAGTCATCACGATCTGATTCAAATCTAGCGTCGACATACCCAGACATCTTTAATTCTGGTTCTCCACCAAACACCAAGAACATCTCTTTAGTCCGTCGAAGGTACTTAAGAATGTTCTTTACAGCAGTCCAGTGAGGTACTCCTGAATTCTGTTGGTGTCGACAAGTGACACTAAGCGCATATGCCACATCGGGCCTTGTGCAATTCATTGCATACATTATAGACCCTATTGCAAGCATAGGGCACACGAATCATTGCATTTCTTTCTTCATCAGTTTTAGGACCATCCTTAACTGATAAGACAATCCCATGCCTAGCTGGGAGAAAGCCTCTCTTTGAGTCGTCCAACTTATAACGCTTAAGTATTTTGTCGATGTAGGTGGACTGTGTCATTCCTAACATCCTCTTGGATCTATCTCTAAAGATTATGATCCCTAGGATGTAGTTCGCTTCACCCAAGTCCTTCATTGAGAAGGTACTTGATAACCAAACTTTAGTCTCTTCTAGCATAGAGACATTGTTCCCCATGATCAAAATGTCATCAACATAAATGATCATGAAAACGACTCCCTTGTCGCTGTGCCTAGCGTAGACACAGGGATCTTCCTTGCTTCTGATTAAGTCAAACGATTTGACAGCTTCATCAAAGCGGATATTTCAGCTCCTTGACGCTTGCTTTAGCCCATAGATGGATCTTTGTAATTTGCATACAGCAGTCGGCCTGGTTTTACTAATAAAACCTTCCGGCTGTCTTCTATCATAAGACTTTGCTTCTGAGGTCCTTTTAGGATCCTCTTCGACCTACGGAGCTCGACTGGTTCTGGTGCTTTTCTTTTCTGGCTTCGTGTAACACGAACATTATCCGTGGGTACTGATGCAGCTGGTCGCGGGGCGCGACTCTGTTCCCTTGCGGGAGGCTGCTCTTGTGCAACTTGTTGCACAGGTTGGTTGACAACGGGTTCTATTAGTGTGGTTTCAACTGTTGATCTAATCACAGGACTCCCACTGACTATGACATGCCTAGCAAGTGTCATATCATTACCCTTGTCTGCTTCGAAAGCTCCCACTGAACTTGAGTCCAAATCGGAAGATTTAGAGTCCTCATGTTCACGCGTGTCAAAGTCTTGAATTTCTTCAAGTTCTATCATGTCATCTAACCTCTCTTCTTCGAGGTATTAAGCATCTAAAAACTTGACGTTTCTAGATACAATCACCTTGTGATCTTCAGCATGATAGAATTCATAGCCTCTCGTCTGACGAGGATAGCCTATGAAATATACTTTGACACCCTTGGCATCTAACTTATCAGTGAGCATCAGTTTGACTATCGCAGGACAACCCCAAGGTCTAAGATAGCCCAGTGAGGGCTTCTTTCCCTTCCATAACTCATAAGGAGTTTTCTCCACTGATTTAGATGGTACACGGTTCAGAATGTAGATTGCAGTTTGTAGCGCATATCCCCACAGATACTTTGGAAGAGTCGAGAATCCAATCATTGATCTTACCATGTCTAACAGGGTTCGATTCCTTCTCTCAGACACACCATTTAACTATGGTGTTCCAGGAGGAGTCCATTGCGATTGAATTCCATTTTCCTTCAAGTAGTTGATAAATTCTTCACTAAGGTATTCACCTCCTCGATCTGATCGAAGAGTGACTATCCTTAGGTTCAATTCATTCTCGACCTCATTCCTAAACTCCTTGAATTTCCCAAAGGTCTCGGATTTCTTCTTCATAGGATAAATATATCCATACCTTGAGAAATCGTCAGTAAAGGTAACGAAGTAAGGATAACCCCCACGCGCATGGACTTTAAAAGGTCCACATACATCGGTATGTATGAGCTCTAAGCAGTGAGTGGCACGAACACCTTGTCCAACAAAAGGTTTGTTTCTCATCTTACCCTTAACACATGATTCACATGTACCATATGATTCAAAATCAAATGGTTCTAAGTAGTCCAACTTCCTTAGTCTTTGAATCCGTGTTTCATTGATATGGCCTAGCCGACAATGCCATAGATAAGATGGATTATTCTTCCTACTTGAAGACGGTTGTTTGTTATGTATTTGAAATAAAGGTAGACTACTTTGCAAAATATATAAACCATTCACCAAGCGAGTTTTTCCATAATACTGATCATTTAATGAAAAATAACAAGTATTATTCGCAAATCGAAAGGAAAAACCCATATTGTCTAACAATGGAATGGAAATAATATTTCTGACAATGGATGGAACAAAATAAACATTATCAAGTTCTAAACATTGTCCCGAAGGTAAATCTATCTTGCTGCGTCCAACACGTTTGGCTTCAACTGGATTGCCGTTCCCAACATGCAAGTCGATTTCACCTTGCTTGACTAGCCTGTGATCAATTAGCCCCTGCACATTATTACAAATGTGTGAGCCACAGGCTGTATCTAATACCCAACCATTGGAGTCAAAAGTAGTCATGTTCATTTCAATAACAAACATACCTGAGCCAGAAGCCGGTGGCTTCTTAGCTTGATCTGCCCTAAGCTTAGGGCAATCTTTCTTCCAATGTCCTTTCTGCTTACAGAAAAGACATTCATCTGTGCGTACCGTTCCGCTTCTCTTGAACTTCCTTTTCTGGTTCGGACTCTTAGGCTTATCACTCCAAGTGTTAGCCTTGGCTCCCGACTTTCCCTTTCCCTTAGCACCTTTGTTTCTCAGGTTTGGGTTAGACGGTTGCCCTACAAGCATGATCGACTTTTCCTTCTTAGGAAGAGTTTGATCATATGTCTTCAGCAGATTATGAAGTTCAGGCAGTGTTATGTCCTTCGCATTCATCGTGTAATTGATGATGAACTGCGAATACGAACTCGGCAATGATTGAAGGACAAAGATCACCATGATCTTGTTCTCTAGCTTAACGCCGGCATCGGCAAGCTTTTCAAAGAGACCAATCATTTTGAGAACATGCTCAGACATGTTCCCTCCTTCATTGAGCTTGCATCTGTGTATCTCTTTGATCAAATCAAATTCAACACTTCTAGCTGTCGTCTTAAAGAGCGACTCAAGATGCTTCAGCATCTCATACGGCAACATGCTTTCATGTTGCCTTTGCAGCTCATTGCTCATTGCCGCCAGCATAATACACTACGCGGATCTAGCATCCTCAAGATGCTTATCAGACTTTGCCTTGTTGGCTTGATTCCAAGCAGCAACCTGATCGGCAGTCTGAGTTTCGGGGCACACGGGAATGACCTCGTCCAAGACGTACTCAATCTTTTCGTACCTCAGCACCAAACGTATATTCCTGATCCAATCTAGGAAGTTTGGTCCGGTCAAAATTTACTTCTCTAAGACAGCACGGAGCGAGATACTCGCCATTTCTAATATCCTAAGGAGAAATAATATAGAACGAAAATTATAAATCAACTATTGAAATATTATTTCTAAATACACAGTCAACATAACTAAACAACAAGGTCCTTTAGCTGTTTAGCTCCCACTATTTTCACATATGCTTGCCCCCACAACAAACATACGGGTAATGTCCAACAAGTTACCATAGTGGCCAAGATCCAAATCCATACTATGCTATACTCCAACGGGGGCTGGTCGCATAGCATAATATGGCCGGTAGGACTATCCAATTGCGTCACGCAACTCTTGGTTGTTAAATCTAATTTAACCCGATGCCCTACATACTGTACCTATCGAGGTCGCTAGATACAATATGCAGTAAGTCATAACCATAGGCTTACTCTAATCTGACGATCACTGCGAGTCTGTAAGACGAGGTCGCCAATACAAGAAAACGCAATGAAATTTCAGAATTAAAACACCCTATGGAAAGCATCTCAGAAATACATACATATATATATTTCTGTACTTATATTGGTTGGGGCTTGTTGCTTGAGGGTTGTTATCAGTCATCTACAAACAAATAAGGGCGCCGCCTACCCATCATGCATGAGCGGTCTACATGTAATGGATGCCGCCTATCCATTCTAGTTCTAAATGCGGTCAAGCACATAATGGGTGCCGCCTACCCATACATAAATATGCGCTCCGACATATAAGAGGGCGCCGCCTACCCTCGCATGCATAGCGGTCGAACGAAAAGTAAAATACTTGGTATTTAAACATGCATTGTCAAACAATAGCATATCGAGCATATGAAACAAGTAGTAGCCTATGTGGATAACAAATGACTTCATAATTTCATTATGAAAATTATAATCCCATACTTATAATCTCTATGAAAAATTGAAAATTTGAACTAGATTGAAAAAATCGAAAATTCTATTGACCAAGTAGCAATTTTCGAAAATCCGAAGGACTTAATTGCAATTTTTAAAACCTTGGAGGTGTTAAATCTAAAATTCAAAAATAGAAGGACTAATTTGCAATAAACAATAAATTGATAAATTACAAATAAGCCCTTTACTTTATACTAATTAAATTTAACCCCTCTAGTTAAAAACAATTATAATTAAATCATATTTATATTTCAAATATAAAATTCAATCCTAAAAATTTTCAAAATTCGATTTTGGGTCCAACCCGGAAAATATATATATTTATTAAAACATGGGACGAGACCTAGTCCTGTCCCCACGGTACCTACGGCCCCGGGAGCACGGCGCCCGCGACACGCAGGCCTATCGAAAGAATGCTAGGATATTCTTTGTGTGACCAAGAAGATGGGGCGGCGATTCCTCCGGTGAGGTGGCGCACGCGTGTGGCTATAGAGAGGAGGGGAGAGCTTTTTATTTTCTCTAAGAAAACTGGGTAGAATAACTTTGTGTAAAACTGTATCCAAAGCTATCTAATAGTCTACTATATATAGTAGTCAATAGAAGCCTAAAGCATAAGCAATTAGACTTCATAAAGGAATAAGAATCTAATTCTTATCGCACTAGGAAACCAATATCAAGTCTAGATTCATTCCCAATCAAGTTAAAACTCAATCAGGAAAATCTAACTTATCCCTTGGACTTCTAATAGAGGAAGGAGTTGAACTCCTTCCCCTACCCAGCTCCTGCGTGCGCGCTCTCCCAGGGACAATAGGTGGGTCCCGATTTTGGGACCCACTTATAGTTCTAAGGCAATTCAAACTTCAAGTAGATTTTGCCCATGTGCATATGTTAATTCTAAATTAACATATCCTTTCAAATCAAACCTCTATTATATTTCCAAAATATAGAATTTAATTGTATTTACATAAAATACAATTAATTAGCCAATTCAATTATAATCCATCAATCACAATTAATTTCAAATTAATTGCGATTCCATCTTCAAGGATATTCTGATAAGGTGAATCACCACATAGTGTGACCCATAGGGCCTCATCGTATTAAGCAAGTCCTAGACTAGGCAACATGGAATTCCTAGACGGTTCCATTTGCAATATTAATACATGAGAACGTTTGAGAGGTTTCTCAAAGCTAACCCTTTCGTTGCGAAGTATGTTGCGCTCAACGCGGCGATGGTAACGTCCCTTCATCTGACTTGCTCGAATACATCTAGGATCGATGAAGTGTCTATCCCAATAATACATCCATGCACGGGCGTCTCAGGGAGTTGCTTGGTTAAGATATACTTATGACCATCATAATATATCATTTGCACTAGCCAGTGACTTTACCAACACAACTATGCAGACTATGAGCAGTACTCTCTTGTGCTACACTTGAGAGATGAATCCTTCACAGAATCACTTATCATCCCCATTTGTATGTAGCCATAATCCTGGATCGTGTCTTAGGTCAACTGCTTTTTCAGAGCTGACATCGACGGGTCCACCAAGGATATGGGGCATCAAATGTGATGATAAAGTCCTGTAAGTACAAAGGACGAATGGCATCACTTCGACAACTTACCGGTTCCCATAGACACTTCGATGTAGAGTATACATCGATGGGAGTGTCCGGTGGGTACTTCCATTGTTCGATAATCCTTCTTCGAACAACTATGCGCAGTTATGGGAACGTTTCTCGATTGTCCAACAATCCGTTCCGTGGCCGTGGGATCGGCTCACACTTGCTCCAACAAGTATAACCTCCACGCATACTAGTCTCGTCTGGTTCATTCAGACCCCTACATCCGAGATGAACCTCGACTAGGGAGAGTTTGGGATAGATGATAACTCACATAGCTCCCACTATATGTGTGATCGGTCATCTATCCGAGGGGACATGTTTAATATCAATACAAACAGTAATAGAGATATGACATGTTGCATGCCTGGTGTCATATTTATATTGTAGTTTGATATGATGTATTCTGATTAATATCAATACAAACAGTAATAGAGACATGTTGCGTGCCTGGTATCACTCTCTTGTCTTCTAGTTTGATATGATGTATTCTGATTATTATTCATATGAATTGATGTCTATGTTGATGAATATGAGTAGCTAAATCTTTTGTGTTGGTGGTAGAATGTAGAATATGCATGCCATGGGTTATGTTTATGCTTACATGAGATTGTGATTCAATCTTGCTGCAAATTCCTTCATATGATTCTTAGTTGCATATAAAATATATTCGAATTGAGTATAGTGACAAACTCTTGGTCAATGAAAGCTATAGGATTGTATGTTAGAGATTTGCAGCATGCTAGATAAATGGTGTTAGTGACAAGCACCTCTAAAGTATTGATAGTGGTATTTTATGATGTGTGTCTTGAAAGTTACCTAGACGAGTTGCTTAGCAGACTTGATCGAAGGTTTTACGCACTGAACTTGTGAGCATATTCGTAACCCATGCATGTGTATTTGATTTCTACCACCAACCGTTTTCCAGACTTGATTACATCAATCTGATTTCTCGTTGCTTTGTTCTAAGGGAACAATTCTACAAACAATTGAACTCGTTGACTGAAATTACTAGCAAAAACCTCAAGCAAAGCCACGTTAGGTCCCGAGAGAACGACACTCGGGGACAACTTGCCATTGCACTCTAGTTTGTGTAGTGATAAGTGTTCTTAGGCTTTTAAACAAATTTAATTGGTGAAAAACGACATCATCAATTTGGCGCCGCTGCCGGGGACTTAACTCCTTTGGTTGGTGTTTTTGTTTTGGTTTTTTCAGCCAACATCTCTTCTTTGTCTCATTTGAGTTTTTGTTTCTTTTTGCTTGAGATACTCACTATCTTGTATTTCAGGTGAGTGCATGCCTAGAACCCGAACGGGTGGACCTATTATTGAACCTTTTGTAGACGAGATCGATCGTTTGTTTCAAAGGAGAAGAAGGAATTTGAATCTCGAGTTTGAAGGAGTAGCATCTAGAGCTTCCACTTCTGGTATTCGGGAAGAATCTTCTTCTTATCTTTTGGAGCCAATTCTTGAATCTGTTTACATGGAAGGTGAAATGGCGGAGCGGCCTATACGTACACTTACTAAGCCTACGGTTGGGTCTAGAGGACCAACAATTGTCCTCAATGATGCCACAAGGAACTTGGAGATCAAGAATCACATGTTCCAACAACTTCCCAAATTCTATGGGATGGCTAATGAGGACGTGATAGGGTACTTGAATGAGCTCGAAAATTTTGTTCTCCATCTTGGGCGACCAGGAGCTGGTGTTACGGATGATGATCTCCGCATGAAGGTCTTTTCTATGGGGCTAGGTGATCGTGCAAAGGCTTGGCTTAATACTTTGGAGGCCGGGTCTTTGACAACATGGGATCTTTGTTTTGATAAGTTCATGGAGCGTTACTACCCCTCTTCCAAGACAATGGCTATGAAGAGCCAAATTAGCTCCTTCGAGCAGAGGTATGATGAGCCTTTCCACGAGGCCTATGATCGATTCATGGGGTTGCATCATCGATGCCCACATCACGGGTATGATAAAGGTCAGCTTCTCAAATTCTTTTACAATGGTTTACATCCCGAGATTCAATCTCAGGTGGATAGTATTTGTGGAGGTAGTATGGGGGAGTTGCTTCCTTCTCAAGCCCAAGTGAAGCTGGACATGATGTACCGGAATTCCCAAAACCGGAATGTGAGGGCTCGTGTGCTCCAAAAGGAGCAAAGAGGTGAGGCGAAGGTAGTAGTAGAACAAAATGCCTTCGATGGGTTCGCCCATGAAGTGAAGCAAGCTTTGAGGCAAAGCGTTCCTTCTCCTTCTACGGAAGTTTGTGGTGTGTGCAAGAACTATGGGCACCCGGCCTACTTGTGCCGTTCTGAATTTGCTAGAGAGCAATATATCACGAACGATGTCCGTCAAGAAGTGTATGCTGCTGAGGGAGAACAAGTAGTTGGAGATGTGAACTACGGGCAAGGTTATGGCAATATGAGGCCACAAAACCGTGGACCCCGAGGTGGGTACCAGAATCAAGGCAACCGTGGTTATCTTCATAACCCAGATCAAAATGCCTATAGGCCTCATCAAGATAGAAGTCATCTCAGCTATGGGAACAATTGGTATGAAGGAGCACCGCCTTCTAATCCTACACCTCCACCTCAGGTTGCTAGTTCGGGACCACAAGGTGGAGGGTGCTTCCTTCACCTCTTGTCTCTTCTCTCAACGATCTTGTGTTGAAGACAAATAAGTTTATGGAGCATTACTATCGTAATGAAGCTACTAACAATCAGCGGTTCGAGAAGCTTGAGGCTAGTAGTAGCAACCTTCATAAGAAGTTGCAAGAGCTGATAGATCGGGGTCTAGTAGAGAGCAAGGGAAGTTTCCCGGGAACACGGAGAAGGCTATGGCCATAACCGTGGTGACTGATTTACCCGTGGAGATCACGGTTGTGAGAGACAATGCACTAGTTGAGGTGCCAAGTTGCAAGATAACTGAAACTTGCAAGGTTACTGAGGAGGCCGAGACTCCTAAGGTGGTTATGGAAGAGGAAGTTGTCGCACAATCTGATGCGATAGTTGAAGAGGTGAAAGAAAACTCATCGTATGAGGATGAGATGGTGGATATGGTGGAAGTGTCCATCCAAGAGAGCTTCGATATTGAAATCGGCTTGGGGAAGAAGGACGGAATAGTGGCAACTCTAGACACGGGAGCGGGTGTGAATGTTATACCCTTGAACGTGTATGAAGAGTCGGGTTTGTCTTGCTTGAGACCTATGAAATGCATGGTGCAATTAGCGGATGGGTCCATGAAAAAGCCGTTGGGTGTGATTGAGAACTTGGCGGTGAGGGTTGCCGGTGTAGAGGTGAAGACTAATTTCATCGTTATGCCTACATCTTCCGCTAAGCTCAAGGATGTGGTTCTCTTGGGTAGAGCCTTCATCAACAAAGTGCGTATGGTCATAGACATGTATCGCCGAACATGTCACTTTGAGGTAAATGGCAAGCAACACACGTTGTGAGCCATTGTTGATTCATGTGCTTATGTTGATACTAACGAACTTGTAGGATTTTTTGGTCCACTTTATGTTCGTCAAGATGTGCAGGGAATTGATGCTTTGAGAGGCAATTGGAGGGGGAAGTCTAGTACCCGAGGCGAAATCAATCCCGCATGAGTTGTGAAGAGTCGAGCCAACGACTTTTAAACGAAGGCGCTTCTCGGGAGGCAACCCGAGGGTGTAGGTACTTGCATGTAGATTAGGAGCACGTTTAAAATTTTGTTTCGTTGATTAGACAAGGTTTTTGGGGTGAAAATTTAGCAAAAGTCGAAAAAAAATGGACTTGGGAGCTTCAGGTCCCAAGCGAACCGCTTGGCGAGCCCAAGCGGAGCGCTTGGCACGCCCAAGCGGTCCGCTTGAATTTCCAGTAAGAATTTCATTCTTACTGGAAATCCAAGTGGAGCGCTTGGCAGGTCCCAAGCGGACCGCTTGCCAAGCGCTTCGCTTGGGACAGCCCAAGCGCTTCGCTTGGCTTTCCTTAAGAAAGCTAAGCGGAGCACTTGAGTATCAAAGCTCCCCACTTCGTTTTTCTTCCTCCATTGCCGATTTAGCACCCCAAAAATCTCAATCTCTCTCAATTCTCCACCAATTCTTGCAATCTTGTGCATTTTACAAAGCCCATCACCCCCTCTATCATCTAAACCGATCAAATTTCACGTTTGAAGCATCCATAACAAGGAATCAAAGGTATCTCTCATGAACCCTAACTTTCTTGAATTTGGGATTTTATCTTAATTAGCTTCAATTGTGTTATGCATTGGTGAATTAGAGTTTGATGATGATTGTTGAGCTTGTTTCTTACTAGATGTGATATTTAAATTCGAATTTTACTCCTCTTGATTTATGATGAACTCTATTGCTCGAATTTTTGCTATATAATTGTTTGATGATTGTTAGCCTTGAATTTGAGTTATGTTATGATTATGGTGATGTTGTGATTTCATGAGAATGTGTTGGATTGGTTGGGTAATTCAATTGGAGAGTTTGTTTGCTTGGTTTAGATTCGTATGGATTTACCGTAACGAAGTGTTAAAGCTTCTCGATTTGTTCGTATGAACTTTAGCAAGCCCTCAAACTCACCATGAGATTACTTGAGTGAGTATTGGAGTCTAGGAGTCAAGTCAAATTCTCATTGTCTCTTCAAGCTATCTAATGAGATTTTACTAGGTACCATGGACACAAGAGCCAAGAAGAAAGCAAGGAAGGATGGAGCTTCAACCTCCAAGGAGATTCCCCGTGATGAAAGCGACCGTGACCCATACAAAGAATCAGACGCATTGCGGAGGTTCCGATACAACTTCTATAGGGGAGGAGAACGGTCAGTGATTTGGGACCGTAGCATCTCCTTTACTTCAAAGGAGTTGGACGTACTAAAGGGGACAAAATATGAGAACAAGGGACTTTTCTTTGATGTACCCTATGCACCCTATGCTCACCTTACCAGGCTTATAACGGCGAGAGGATGGATCTTCTATGGGAAAGAACTCTCCGGATGGGATAGAGACCTTGTCGAGGAGTTCCACATTGCCTTCGAGGACTATAACTATAAGGCCGAAGCAGTACCTATTCGTGGTGTGATGGTCCCTTTCTCACCATTGAGTATCACTAGTTTCATTATGGGACTAGAGGAACCAATGCGGAAAGACAAGAATAAGGTAGCATACTATGTGAGTGATCCCTATGTGCACTATGTCTATGACCCAACGATTGAGAAGTTTCCGAGGAGGATATTCGGGGTTCTGACAACCAAGGACTACAAGCCAAGGAAG
Source organism: Plantago ovata (assembly GCA_028274465.1). Taxonomy (NCBI): domain Eukaryota; kingdom Viridiplantae; phylum Streptophyta; class Magnoliopsida; order Lamiales; family Plantaginaceae; genus Plantago; species Plantago ovata. The sequence goes on along the minus strand of CM051457.1, from coordinate 42,669,692 downwards.
ACGCGTCTCGATAACACCTTGAAGTATAAAGATTTGCACTTGCACGCCCGCATGATCCTACCTTTCGTGGTAGCTAATCTGATCCCGGGACTCATAACCGAAGAGATAACGCCGGAAGTCGGGATCTTAATCTATTCCCTCATGGTGAACTTGCCCATCACTCCCGGGGACATCATCTTCCAGCAATTCGAGATTAAACGAGAACCCGGCCACCCACTAGTCTTCCCACATCTGATCACTACTATGTGTGAGAAAGCAAATGTGCCAAACATCCGGCGCACTGAGGCATCGAGGGAACCAATCGACATAGAGACACACGATCTGATACTCCACCGCTTCGGAGTAGAGCAAGGGTTCGAAGACCCTTTTCCTCTTGTCATCCCTCACCGATCCGAGTGATTTTGCGGTGGTGGTACTCCTTTTTGATACTCTTAATTGATGATGCAACTTGAAGACTCTTGTACTCTTTATTTGCTTTTGTAGTTGTGGCCTGTGTGCCTTTTGTCGTGATTAGTTTAGTCTAGTTTTTGTCTTCGTGCCTTAGGTGATTAAGATAGGAAAAAACATCGAAAATCTGGAAACAGAGCTAAGCGAAGCGCTTGGAAGGGCCAAGCGGTCCGCTTGAAATTCCAGAAAGTTTTGCAACTTCTTGGAAATTCAAGCGGAGCGCCTGGAGCCTCCCAAGCGCTCCGCTTGCCAAGCGAACCGCTTGGCTCCCGCCAAGCGGTCCGCCTGGACCCTATACCCAGATTTTCCTCGTTTTTTCAATTCTTCACACCTTTGCGCACCCGTTTTCACATGTTTCTTAAGTCCTTTCTGGTACTACTCATATATAGGAGATTGGACACGAACCTTTATCTCAGGGAAGTGTACTTTCAATCCAATTTTTCCTTTTCATTCAACTTTTCTTTGCTCGAGGACGAGCAAAAGTTTAGGTTTTGGGAGGGGGTATTGGATTTTCAGTACTATATGCTTGTGTGGTTCGTACATGCCTGATTTTACTCAAGTTCATGTGATTTGTCGTGTTTTTTAAAATTTTTGCATGCATATCATCCATAGATTAGTTGTTGCACGTTGTTGTGTGTGGAATTTATTGCCAAGTCTTTTGAACTTTTTTATTTAGTAGACTAAGTGATGAACGTATTTTTGACGCGTTCATCTTGTCTTTTTCACCTTCTTTTGCTATCTTCTAGCCTTGTTTTTTGGTTAGTTTCGTAGAATTGTGTCACGTTTTGTGTTTTCTGCATTTTCAGGCACTTAGGTACGAAACGACGTTTTTGGAGCTAAAAACGAGCCTTTTTGATGGAAAAGATGGCCCCGTTGAAGTTCCCCAATCTCCGTGGCTTGTTCGTAAGTGTTTGAGTATCAATAAGCATCGAGAAGGATGAGTCCAAGGCACCCGAGGGCCATGCGAGGGCAAATAGATTGAGTTTGAAGACAAAAATCTGCCCAGGAGCCAAGCTAAGCGCCTGGAATAGTGAAGCGCTTCGCTTAAATTTCCAGGAGCTTTGGCACAGAAGCCAAGCGAAGCGCTTGGAGTGCCCGAAGCGCTTCGCTTGCCAAGCGCTCCGCTTGGCTTCTCCAAGCGGTCCGCTTGGCAGCGGATACGTTTTCGGATTTTCCTTCTTAGATCTGATCTTTGATCATTTTTTGAATATCTTTTGAACTGTAACTTCGTTTTGGAGAGCTCCTAAGCGCCAAAACTCAGAGAATATTCAGATTACTTTGTATTTTAGCTCGGTATTCAAGGTTTTGATTGGGATTCATCCTTTGTAATCATCTACGGAGAGGTTTTCATTGATTTCCACCGATTAGTGACAACTCTGGTGGTAACTTGTATCACACTCTTGTCTTGTAGTTTGATATGATGTATTCTAATTATTATGCATATGAACTGATGTCTATGTTGATGAATATGAGTAGCTAAATCTTTTGTGTTGGTGGTAGAATGTAGAATATGCATGCTATGGGTTATGTTTATGCTTACATGAGATTGTGATTCAATCTTGCTGCAAATCCCTTCATATGATTCTTAGTTGCCTATAGAATATATTCGAATTGAGTATAGTGACAAACTCTTGGTCAATGAAAGCTATAGGATTGTATGTTAGAGATTTGCAGCATGCTAGATAAATTGTGTTGGTGACAAGCACCTCTAAATTATTGATAGTGATCTTTCATGATGTGTGTCTTAAATTTGCCTAGACGAGATGCTTAGCAGACTTGATCGAAGGCTCTACGCACTGAACTTGTGAGCATATACGTAACCCATGCATGTGTATTTGATTCTACCACCAACCGTTTTCCAATCTTGTTTACAACAATCTGATTTCTCGTTGCAACTGTTCAAAGGAAACAATTCTCTAAACATTTGAACTAGTTGACTGAAATTACTTGCAAAAACCTCAAGCAAAGCCGCTCGAGAACTTTGTTCTCCATCTTGGGCGACCAGGAGCTGGTGTTACGGATGATGATCTCCGCATGAAGGTCTTTTCTATGGGGCTAGGCGATCGTGCAAAGGCTTGGCTCAATACTTTGGAGGCCGGGTCTTTGACGACATGGGATCTTTGCTTTGACAAGTTCATGGAGCGTTACTACCCCGCTTCCAAGACAATGGCTATGAAGAGCCAAATTAGCTCCTTCGAGCAGAGGTACGATGAGCCTTTCCACGAGGCCTATGATCGATTCATGGGGTTGCATCATCGATGCCCACATAACGGGTATGATAAAGGTCAGCTTCTCCAATTCTTTTACAATGGTTTACATCCTGAGATTCAATCTCAAGTGGATAGTATTTGTGGAGGTAGTATAGGGGAGTTGCTTCCTTCTCAAGCCCAAGTGAAGTTGGACATGATGTACCGGAATTCACAAAACCGGAATGTGAGGGCTCGTGTGCTCCAAAAGGAGCAAAGGGGTGAAGCCAAGGTAGTAGTGGAACAAAATTAATGCCTTCGATGGGTTCGCCCATGAAGTGAAGCAAGCTTTGAGGCAAAGCGTTCCTTCTCCTTCTACGGAAGTTTGTGGTGTGTGCAAGAACTATGGGCACCCGGCCTACTTGTGCCGTTCTGAATTTGCTAGAGAGAAATACATCACGAACGATGTCCGACAAGAAGTATACGCTGCTGAGGGAGAGCAAGTAGTTGGAGATCTGAACTACGGGCAAGGTTATGGCAATGTGAGGCCACAAAACCGTGGACCCCGAGGTGGGTACCAGAATCAAGGCAACCGTGGTTATTTTCATAACTCGGATCAAAATGCCTATGGGCCTAATCAAGATAGAAGTCGTCTCAGCTATGGGAACAATTGGTATGTAGGAGCACCGCCTTCTAATCCTACACCTCCACCTCAGGTTGCTAGTTCGAGACCGCAAGGTGGAGGGGTGCTTCCTTCACCTCTTGTCTCTTCACTCAATGATCTGGTTATGAAGACGAATAAATTCATGGAGCATTACTATCGTAATGAGGCTACTAACAATCAACGCTTTGAGAAGCTTGAGGCTAGTAGTAGCAACCTCCATAAGAAGCTACAAGAGCTTATAGATCGAGGGGCGAGTAGAGAGCAAGGGAAGTTTCCCGGAAACAGGGAGAAGGCTATGGCCATAACCGTGGTGACTGATTTGCCCGTGGAGATCACGGTTGTGAGAGACAATGCACTAGTTGAGGTGCCAAGTTGCAAGGTAACTGAAACTTGCAAGGTGAGTGAGGAGCTTGAGACTCCTAAGGTAGTTGTGGAAGAGAGAGAGGTCGCACAATCTGATGCGATAGTTGAGGAAGTGAATGAAAACTCATCGTCTGAGGATGAGTTGGTGGATATGGTGGAAGTGCCTATCCAAGAGAGCTTTGATGTGGAAATCGGCTTGGGTAAGAAGGATGGAATAGTGGCAACTCTAGACACGGGAGCGTGTGTGAATGTCATACCTTTGAACGTATACGAAGAGTCGGGTTTGTCTGGCTTAAGACCAATGAAGTGCATGGTACAATTGGCGGATGGGTCTATGAAGAAGCCATTGGGTGTGATCGAGAATCTAGTGGTAAGAGTCGCCGGTGTAGAGGTCAAGACGAACTTCATCGTCATGCCTACATCCTCCGCAAAGCTCAAGGATGTGGTTCTTTTGGGTAGAGCCTTCATCAATAAAGTACATATGGTGATAGACATGTACCGTCGTACATGTAGCTTCGAGGTAAATGGCAAGCAACATACGTTGCGAGCCATAGTTAATTCATGTGCTTATGTTGATACTAACGAACTTGTAGGATTCTTTGGTCCTCTTTATGTTCGTCAAGATGTGCAGGGACTTAGTGCTTTGAAGAGCACTTGGACGGGAAAGTCTAGTACCCGATGTAAAATTGATCCCGCATGAGCTAAGATGAGTCGAGCCAACGACTTTTAAACGAAGGCGCTTCTCGGGAGGCAACCCGAGGTTGTAGGTAATTGCATGTAGATTAGAAGCACGTTTAAATTTTGTTTCGTTGTTTAGACAAGTTTTTTGGGGTGAAAATTTAGCAAAAGTTGAAAAAAAATAGATTTGGGAGCTTCAGGTCCCAAGCGAACCGCTTGGACAGCCCAAGCGGTCCGCTTGGATTTCCAGTAAGAATCCCATTCTTACTGGAAATCCAAGCGAAGCGCTTGGCTCGCCCAAGCGGTCCGCTTGAATTTCCAGTAGGAATGAAAATTCCTACTGGAAATCGAAGTGGAGCGCTTGGGAGTGCCCAAGCGGACCGCTTGCCAAGCGCTTCGCTTGGGACACCCAAGCGCTTCGCTTGGCTTTCCTTAAGGAAGCAAGCGGGGCACTTGAGATTCAAAGCCTCCCACTTCGTTTTCTTCCTCCTTTGCCGATTTTGCACCCAAAAAATCTCAATTTCTCTCAATTCTCCACCAATTCTTGCAATCTTGTGCATTTTACAAAGCCCATCACCTCCTCTATCATTTAAACCGATCAAATTTCACGTTTGAAGCATCCATAACAAGGAATCAAAGGTACCTCTCATGAACCCTAACTTTGTTGAATTTGAGATTTCATCTTAATTAGCTTCAATTGTGTTATGCATTGGTGAATTAGAGTTTGATAATGATTATTGAGCATGTTTCTTACTAGATGTGATGTCTAAATTCAAATTTTTCTCTTCATAATTTATGATGAACTCTAGTGATTCAAATTTTTGCTATGTAATTGTTTGATGATTGTTAGCCTTGAATTTGAGTTATGATTATGATTATGGTGATGTTGTGATTGCATGAGAATGTGTTGGATTGGTTGGGTAATTTAATTGGAGAGTTTGTTTGCTTGGTTTAGATTCGTATGGATTTATCGTAATGAAGTGTTAAAGCTTCTCGATTTTTTTCATATGAACTTTAGCAAGCCTTCAAACTCACCATGAGATTACTTGAGTGAGTTTTGACGTCTAAGAGCCGACTTGTTGCGTTATGACTTGTTTAAAACGAAGAACGTATCTTGTCTTAGAGTAGAAGTAGATTGTTTGGTAGTAGTATAAGAGTCTAAGTCTCATTGTCTCTTGAAGTTATCTAATAAGATTCTTCTAGGTACAATGGCATCAAGAAGATCCAAGAGATCAAGGGGAGAAGGGACCTCGAGTGCCCAACAAACGGCCACACCCGGCGAGTATCGCCAATCGGGGAGGGCAATGCAATTCGAAGCGAATTTCCATGCCCACAAGCACACATACATTTCCGAGAGGAGCATTCGCTTCACGGCTGGTGAAAGCGGATTGGATGGTGCCAGAGAGCTCAACAAGCTCATTACTGAGCGAGGCTGGAAGTACTATGGCGAGGTCATGCCAAATTGGGACCAAGCAGTAGTGGAGGACTTCTACATTGCCTTCACGGACTACAATGAACGGACCGGTGAGGTTCCCGTCCACGGTGTTGGGGTCGAGTTTACTCCTTTGAGCATCACTAGCTTCATCATGCGATTGGATAGGCCACTGACGCGGGATCCAAACCGCCGGCCTGAAATCCACGAGAGATTTGATCCCGCGGAGCTCTATGTCTACGACAGGGAGTCTGATCACTACCCCATGGAGGTACTGAATGGCATTACCGTGGATGATTATGAATTGCCTGAGGAGCCACCCCGGATTTTGCGCCACAACGATCTCACCTTCGAGGCAAGGATGATGTTGAAGTTCGTTCAAGCCAATCTGATCCCTAGCACGCATGATTCCGAGGTTCAGTCCTATTACGGAGTCCTAGTCCATGCTCTCTTGCATGATTTGCCTCTCACTCCTGGCGTCGTCATCTTCGAGGAATTCAAGCGCCGCCGTAATGCCAACCGGAAGCTTGCCTTTGGGAACTTGATCACGGCCATGTGCAAGGAGGCCGGAGTTCCCGACCTCGTGCTGGACAAGAAGCCGAAGAAGTCCATCAACATTGATACGTACAATGAGATGCACGGGGCTTGGTGCACTCAGCAAGGAGAGCCTATGCCACCGAGGGTTACGCGCCATGTGACACCTCCTCCACCTCCGCCTACGGCCGGACAAGGAAGCTTCGACTTCTCGGGGTTCAACCAGATCTTGGTCGATCAGTTTGGTAGCTTCCAAACCACCATGTTGGAGGCTCAGTCGACCCAATTCCAGGGATTTGAGGAGCGCGAAGTCAAGAGGTGGGAGGACTTCCGTGTGATGGAGGAGCAACGTTGGGATGATTACCAGGGGCGTGTAGATCAGCGTTGGGAGGCCGCTCGAGCAGAGGACACTAGGCGTTGGAGATCCCACCAGGAGGAGACGATGAACCGCTATGATGCCTTAGCTCGCTGAATTCCGGGGTACCCTTTCCATGATCAGACCGGTGGTAGTGGGAGTGAATTTCCTAACACCCCCTACGACCCCTAGAGACACCAGCCAACAGGGGCCACATTTATCGGTAGTATTTGTATATTATCATTATTTTGGCTCGTTTACTATTGTTGGTTGAAAATCTTTTCATTTCGATTTGGTTGTATGATGCTATGACTTTTGACTCTTGTACTCTTTATTTGCTTTTGTAGTTGTGGCCTGTGTGCCTTTTGTCGTGATTAGTTTAGTTTAGTTTTTGTCTTGGTGCCTCAGGTGATTAAGAGAGGAAAAACATCGAAAATTTGGAAACAGGGGCCAAGCGAAGCGCTTGGAAGTGCCAAGCGGTCCGCTTCAAATTCCAGGAAGTTGCTTGGACCCTGTACCCAGATTTTCCTCGTTTTTCCATTCTTCTCACCTTTGCGCACCCGTTTTCACTTGTTTCTTGAGTCCTTTCAGGTACTACTCATATATAGGAGATTGGACACGAACCTTTATCTCAGGGAAGTGTACTTCAATCCAATTTTTCCTTTTCTTTCAACTTTTCTTTACTCGAGGACGAGCAAAAGTTTAGGTTTGGGGAGGGGGTATTGGATTTTCAGTACTATATGCTTGTGTGGTTCGTACATGCCTGATTTTACTCAAGTTCATGTGATTTGTCGTTTTTTTTTCAAATTTTTGCATGCATATCATCCCTAGATTAGTTGTTGCACGTTGTTGTGTGTGGAGTTTATTGCCAAGTCTTTTGAACTTTTTTATTGAGTAGACTAAGTGTTTATGGCCATTGATCATATGTTGCATCACTTTGCAAGTAGTTTGAGGCTTGTCTCGCTTGGTTTGTCACATTCGCATGTGCACTAGTTAAGCTTAGTAGTCTCGACATCACCTTGAGTGGTGTTTCTTCTGCTGCGGTTCACGATGGCCTTATGAAATGATGCATGTTAGAGTCTATGGTTGTAACCCGTGTAATTATGTACGTAAGAGGCGACAAGTTCTTCACCTCAATTTGAGATTGCCAAATGCCTAGGAAGGAGGTAGTGTGAGGTGTGCGATTCCTTTGTATTAAACCTATTCTTCGAATAGGTTTGGGGAGGGGGTTGCTTCGTTGATCTTGTCTTTCGTCTTTGAGTCGTTGTAAAGTTTCCGTTTTCTTTTTCTTTTTGTTTTGTGTCCCAACCTATTGTTTCGAATAGGTTTGGGGAGGTGTCTTTGTAAGGAGTCTTTCCTTTTTCCTTTTCGTTTTTGTGCTCAAACCTATTCTCTCGAATAGGTTTGGGGAGGTGTTTTTGACACATAGTACTGCTGCTTGCCCCTATAAAAAAAGAAAGAGAAAAAAGAAAAGAAAAAAAAAGAGAAAAAGAAAAGGAGAAAATAAAAAAAAATAAAAAAAAAGAAGAAAGAAAATAAAGAATAAGACCCAAAAGCAAAAGAAGGGTCGTTGCAAGCCAAAAGCAGTCTCGTAGTGTCAAGTGTCATGTAAATATTTGTTTTTGAAGTTATCAAGTTGTAAATTCTATCTTTCTTTTCGTGTCGCCTTTGTCCAAGGCCTGTTCTTGACCACCCTCGTCTTGCTATTCAAGAAGTGGTTAAAGGAGACTCATTCTTTGAGAGTCTGGGTAGAATAGGGGAGTGTTCTCTTTCTAAGGGAACCCTCCTTCGTTTGATGAGAGCTAGTATTGGTTCGCCCTCTCTTGAGGAAAAGTCTCGCTTGGTGAGCAGAGGTAAGCCATCGGTTTCATAGGCACGGGGCAATTGTAGTATGATAACATGCATCATTGTGTCGTCACTGACCAGGTCCAGGTAGAAGATGTTACGAGAGACTCCTTTGTTTAACCAAGTGCACTTGAGAATGTGTATATTCGCAATCGAGGCATACTTCAACCTATTTGCATGTCATGCTTATTTGGTCTTGTTCATAAGCATTTGGTAGATTCAATAGATTAGTTCATCTTACTTGGCATTAGACTCCTTTTGTGTTGCATTTAGGTTAGTTTGTTGCTTGAGGACAAGCAAAGGTTTGGTTTGGGGAGTTTGATGAACGTATTTTTGACCTTCTTTTGCTATCTTCTAGCCTTATTTTTTGGTTAGTTTCGTAGAATTGTGTCACGTTTTGTGTTTTCTGCATTTTCAGGCACTTAGGTACGAAACGACGTTTTTTGAGCTAAAAACGAGCCTTTTTGATGGAAAAGATGGCCCCGTTGAAGTTCTCCAATCTCCGTGGCTTGTTCGTAAGTGTTTGAGTATCAATAAGCATCGAGAAGGATGAGTCCAAGGCACCCGAGGGCCATGCGAGGGCAAAAAGATTGAGTTTGAAGACAAAAATCTGCCCAGGAGCCAAGCTAAGCGCCTGGAATAGTGAAGCGCTTCGCTTCAATTTCCAGGAGCTTTGGCATAGAAGCCAAGCGAAGCGCTTTGAGTGCCCGAAGCGCTTCGCTTGCCAAGCGCTCCGCTTGGCTTCTCCAAGCGGTCCGCTTGGCAACGGTTACGTTTTCGGATTTTTGATCATTTTTTGAATATCTTTTGAACTGTAACTTCGTTTTGGAGAGCTCCTAAGCCCCAAAACTCAGAGAATATTCAGATACTTTGTATTTTAGCCTGGGATTCAAGGTTTTGATTGGGATTCATCCTTTGTAATCATCTACGGAGAGGTTTTCTTTGATTTCCACCGATTAGTGACAGCTCTGGTGGTAACTTGTATCACTCTCTTGTCTTGTAGTTCGATATGATGTATTCTAATTATTATTCATATGAACTGATGTCTATGTTGATGAATATGAGTAGCTAAATCTTTTGTGTTGGTGGTAGAATGTAGAATATGCATGCTATGGGTTATGTTTATGCTTACATGAGATTGTGATTCAATCTTGCTGCAAATCTCTTCATATGATTCTTAGTTGCCTATAAAATATATTCGAATTGAGTATAGTGACAAACTCTTGGTCAATGAAAGCTATAGGATTGTATGTTAGAGATTTGCAGCATGCTAGATAAATGGTGTTGGTGACAAGCACCTCTAAATTATTGATAGTGATCTTTCATGATGTGTGTCTTAAATTTGCCTAGACGAGTTGCTTAGCAGACTCAATCGAAGTATCTACGCACTGAACTTGTGAGCATATACGTAACCCATGCATGTGTATTTGATTTCTACCACCAACCGTTTTCCAATCTTGTTTACAACAATCTGATTTCTCGTTGCTATTGTTCAAAGGAAACGATTCTCTAAACATTGAACTCGTTCACTGAAAATACTTGCAAAAACCTCAAGCAAAGCCACGTTAGGTCCCGAGAGAACGACACTCGGGGACACCTTGCCATTGCACTCTAGTTTGTGTAGTGATAAGTGTTCTCAGGCTTTTAAAACAAATTTAATTGGTGAAAAATGACATCATCACTAAGTGTTTATGACCATTGATCATATGTTGCATCACTTTGCAAGTAGTTTGAGGCTTGTCTCGCTTGGTTTGTCACATTCTCATGTGCACTAGTTAAGCTTAGTAGTCTCGACATCACCTCGAGTGGTGTTTCTTCTGCTGCGGTTCACGATGACCTTATTAAATGATGCATGTTAGAGTCTATGGTTGTAACCCGTGTAATTATGTACGTAAGAGGCGACAAGTTCTTCACCTCGATTAGAGATTGCCAAATGCCTAGGAAGGAGGTAGTGTGAGGTGTGCGACTTCTTGTATTAAACCTATTCTATCGAATAGGTTTTGGGAGGGGGTTACCTTATTGATCTTGTCTTTCGTCTTTGAGTCGTTGTAAAGTTTCCCTTTTTCTTTTTCTTTTTGTTTTGTGTCCCAACCTATTCTTTCGAATAGGTTTGGGGAGGTGTCTTTGTAAAAGAGTCTTTCCTTTTTCTTTTTCGTCTTTGTGCTCAAACCTATTCTTTCGAATAGGTTTGGGGAGGTGTTTTTGACACATAGTACTGCTGCTTGCCCCTATATATATAAAAAAAAAAAAAAAAAAAGAGAGAAAAGGAAAAGAAGAAGAAAGAAAAAGAAATATTAAAAAAAAAAAGAGAAAAGAAAATAAAGAATAAGACCCAAAAGCAAAAGAAGGGTCGTTGCAAGCCAAAAGCAGTCTCGTAGTGTCAAGTGTCATGTAAATATTTTGTCCTTGTGAAGTTATCGAGTTGTAAATTCTATCTTTCGTTTCGTGTCGCCTTTGTCCAAGGCCTGTTCTTGACTACCCTCGTCTTGCTATTCAAGAAGTGGTTGAAAGAGGCTCATTCTTGAGAGTCTGGGTAGAATAGGGGAGTGTTATCTTTCTAAGGGAACCCTCCTTCGTTTGATGAGAGCCAGTATTGGTTCGCCCTCTCTTGAGGAAAAGTCTCGCTTGGTGAACAATAGTAAGCCCTCGGTTTCATAGGCACGGGGCAATTGTAGTATGAAAACATGCATCATTGTGTCGTTACTGACCAGGTCCAGGTAGAAGATGTTACGAGAGACTCCTTTGTTTAACCAAGTGCACATGAGAATGTGTATATTCGCAATCGAGGCATACTTCAACCTACTTGCATGTCATGCTCATTTGGTTTTGTTCATAAGCATTTGGTAGATTCAATAGATTAGTTCACTTTACTTGGCATGAGACTCCTTTTGTGTTGCATTTAGGATAGTTTGTTGCTTGAGGACAAGCAAAGGTTTGGTTTGGGGAGTTTGATGAACATATTTTTGACGCGTTCATCTTGTCTTTTTTACCTTCTTTTGCTATCTTCTAGCCTTGTTTTTTTGTTAGTTTTGTAGAATAGTGTCACGTTTTGTGTTTTCTGCATTTTCAGACACTTAGGTACGAAACAGCGTTTTGGAGCTAAAAACGAGCCTTTCTGATGGAAAAGATGGCCCCGTTGAAGTTCCCCAATCTCCGTGGCTTGTTCGTAAGTGTTTGAGCATCAAAAAGCATCGAGAAGGATGAGTCCAAGGCACCCGAGGGCCATGCGAGGGCAAAAATATTGAGTTTGAAGATAAAAATCTGCTCAGGAGTCAAGCTAAGCGCCTGGAATAGTGAAGCGCTCCGCTTCATTTTCCAGGAGCTTTGGCACAGAAGCCAAGCGAAGCGCTTGGAGTGCCAAAGCGCTTCGCTTGCCAAGCGCTCCGCTTGGTTTCTCCAAGCGGTCCGCTTGGCAGCGGTTACATTTTCGGATTTTCCTTCTTAGATCTGATCTTCAGTCATTTTTTGAATATCTTTTGAACTGTAGCTTCGTTTTGGAGAGCTCCTAAGCCCCAAAACTCAGAGAAAACTCAGATTACATTGTATTTTAGCTTGGGATTCAAGGCTTTGATTGGAATTCATCCTTTGTAATCATCTACGGAGAGGTTTTCTTTGATTTCCACCGACTAGTGGCAACTTTGGTGGTAACTTGTATCACTCTCTTGTCTTGTAGTTTGATATGATGTATTCTGATTATTATTCACATGAATTGATGTCTATGTTGATGAATATGAGTAGCTAAATCTTTTGTGTTGGTGGTAGAATGTAGAATATGCATGCCATGGGTTATGTTTATGCTTACATGAGATTGTGATTCAATCTTGCTGCAAATTCCTTCATATGATTCTTAGTTGCCTATAAAATATATTCGAATTGAGTATAGTGACAAACTCTTGGTCAATGAAAGCTATAGGATTGTATGTTAGAGATTTGCAGCATGCTAGATAAATGGTGTTAGTGACAAGCACCTCTAAAGTATTGATAGTGGTCTTTTATGATGTGTGTCTTGAAAGTTACCTAGACGAGTTGCTTAGAAGACTTGATCGAAGGTTTTACGCACTGAACTTGTGAGCATATTCGTAACCCATGCATGTGTATTTGATTTCTACCACCAACCATTTTCCAAACTTGATTACATCAATCTGATTTCTCGTTGCTTTGTTCTAAGGGAACAATTCTACAAACAATTGAACTCGTTGACTGAAATTACTAGCAAAAACCTCAAGCAAAGCCACGTTAGGTTCCGAGAGAACGACACTCGGGGACAACTTGCCATTGCACTCTAGTTTGTGTAGTGATAAGTGTTCTTAGGCTTTTAAACAAATTTAATTGGTGAAAAACGACATCATCAACAAGTTACCACCAAAGCTGTCACTAATCGGTGGAAATCAAAGAAAACCTCTCCGTAGATGATTACAAAGGATGAATTCCAATCAAAATCTTGAATCCCAAGCTAAAATACAATGTAATCTGAGTTTTCTCTGAGTTTTGGGGCTTAGGAGCTCTCCAGAACGAAGCTACAGTTCAAAAGTATTCAAAAAAATGACTGAAGATCAGATCTAAGAAGGAAAATCTGAAAATGTAATCGCTGCCAAGCGGACCGCTTGGAGAAGCCAAGCGGAGCGCTTGGCAAGCGAAGCGCTTTGGCACTCTAAGCGCTTCGCTTGGCTTCTGTGCCAAGCTGCTGGAAAATGAAGCGGAGCGCTTCACTATTCCAGGCGCTTAGCTTGGCTCCTGGGCAGATTTTTGTCTTCAAACTCAATCTTTTTGCCCTCATACGGCCCTCGGGTGCCTTGGAATCATCCTTCTATATGCTTATTGATGCTAAAACACTTACGAACAAGCCACGGAGATTGGGGAACTTCAACGGGGCCATCTTTTCCATCAAAAAGGCTCGTTTTAGCTCCAAAAACGCCGTTTCGTACCTAAGTGTCTGAAAATGCAGAAAACACAAAACGTGACACTATTCTACAAAACTAACCAAAAAACAAGGCTAGAAGATAGCAAAAGAAGGTAAAAAAGACAAGATGAACACGTCAAAAATACGTTCATCAAACTCCCCAAACCAAACATTTGCTTGTCCTCAAGCAACAAACTATCCTAAATGCAACACAAAAGGAGTCTCATGCCAAGTAAAGTGAACTAATCTATTGAATCTACCAAATTCTTATGAACAAAACCAAATGAGCATGACATGCAAGTAGGTTGAAGTATGCCTCGATTGCGAATATACACATTCTCATGTGCACTTGGTTAAACAAAGGAGTCTCTCGTAACATCTTCTACCTGGACCTGGTCAGTGACGACACAATGATGCATGTTATCATACTACAATTGCCCCGTGCCTATGAAACCGAAGGCTTACTACTGTTCACCAAGCGAGACTTTTCCTCAAGAGAGGGCGAACCAATACTGACTCTCATCAAACGAAGGATGGTTCTCTAGAAAGATAACACTCCCCTATTCTACCCAGACTCTCAACGAATGAGTCTCCTTCAACCACGTCTTGAATAGCAAGACGAGGGGTCAAGAACAGGCCTTGGACAAAGGCGACACGAAACGAAAGACAGAATTTACAACTCGATAACTTCACAATAACAAATATTTACATGACACTTGACACTACGAGACTGCTTTTGGCTTGCAACGACCCTTCTTTTGCTTTTGGGTCTTTATTCTTTATTTTCTTTCTTTTTTTTTTTTATTTTCTCTTTCTTTTCTTATTTTTTCTTCTTTTCTTTTTCTCTTTTTTTTTATAAGGGCAAGCAACAGTACTAAGTGTCAAAAACACCTCCCCAAACCTACTCGAAAGAATATGTTGGGACACAAAACAAAAAAAGAAAAAGGAAACTTTACAACGACTCAAAGACGAATGACAAGATCAACGAAGCAACCCCCTCCCCAAACCTATTCGATAGAATAGGTTTAATACAAGGAATCGCACACCTCACACTACCTCCTTCCTAGGCATTTGGCAATCTCTAATCGAGGCGAAGAACTTGTCGCCTCTTGCGTACATAATTACACGAGTTACAACCATAGACTCTAACATGCATCATTTTATAAGGCCATCGTGAACCGCAGCAGAAGAAACACCACTCAAGGTGATGTCGAGACTACTAAGCTTAACTAGTGCACATGCGAATGTGACAAACCAAGCGAGACAAGCCTCAAACTACTTGCAAAGTGATGCAACATATGATCAATGGTCATAAACACTTAGTCTACTCAATATAAAAGTTCAAAAGACTTGGCAATAAACTCCACACACAACAACGTGCAACAACTAATCTAGGGATAATATGCATGCAAAAACTGAAAACACGACAAATCACATGAACTTGAGTAAAATCAGGCATGTACGAACCACACAAGCATATAGTACTGAAAATCCAATACCCCCTCCCCAAACCTAAACTTTTGCTCGTCCTCGAGCAAAGAAAAGTTGAATGAAAAGGAAAAATTGGATTGGAAGTACACTTCCCTGAGATAAAGGTTCGTGTCCAATCTCCTAAATATGAGTAGTACCTGAAAGGACTCAAGAAACAAGTGAAAACGGGTGCGCAAAGGTGAGAAGAATGGAAAAAAACGAGGAAAATCTGGGTACAGGGTCCAGGCGGGCCGCTTGGCGGGAGCTAAGCAGTTCGCTTGACAAGCAGGGCGCTTGGGAGGTTCCAAGCGCTCCGCTTGAATTTCCAGAAAGTTACAAAACTTTCTGGAATTTCAAGCGGACTGCTTGGCCCTTCCAAGCGCTTCGCTTGGCTCTGTTTCCAGATTTTCGATGTTTTTTCCTATCTTAATCACCTAAGGCACCAAGACAAACACTGGACTAATGAATCACGACAAAAGGCACACAGGCCACAACTACAAAAGCAATAAAAAAGTAAAGAAGTCTTCAAGTTACATCATCAATTAAGAGTATCAAAAAGGAGTACCGCCACCGCAAAATCACTCGGATCGGTGACGGATGATAAGGGGAAAAGGGTCTTCGAACCCTTGTTCTACTCCGAAGCGGTGGAGTATCAGATCGTATGTCTCTATGTCGATTGGTTCCCTCGATGCCTCGGTGCGCCGGATGTTTGGCACATTTTCTTTCTCACACATAGCAGTGATCAGATGTGGGAAGACTAGTGGGTGGTCGGGTTCTCGTTTAATCTCGAATTGCTGGAAGATGATGTCCCCGGGAGTGATGGGCAAGTTCGCCATGAGGGAATAGATTAAGATCCCGACTTCCGGCGTTATCTCTTCGGTTATGAGTCCCGGGATCAGATTAGCTACCACGAAAGGTAGGATCATGCGGGCGTGCAAGTGCAAATCTTTATACTTCAAGGTGTTATCGAGACGCGTCTTCCTTGGCTTGTAGTCCTTGATTGTCAGAACCCCGGCTACCCTCCTCGGAAACTTCTCAATCATTGGGTCATAGACATAGTGCACATAGGGAACACTCA
This sequence comes from Plantago ovata, assembly GCA_028274465.1. Taxonomy (NCBI): domain Eukaryota; kingdom Viridiplantae; phylum Streptophyta; class Magnoliopsida; order Lamiales; family Plantaginaceae; genus Plantago; species Plantago ovata. The sequence continues at coordinate 42,653,740 of CM051457.1, read as the reverse complement.
CATAGTAGGATACCTTATTCTTGTCTTCCCGAAAGGGTTCCTCTAGTCCCATAATGAAACTAGTGATACTCAATGGTGAGAAAGGGACCATCACACGACGAATAGGTACTGCTTCGGCCTTATAGTTATAGTCCTCGAAGGCTATGTGGAACTCCTCGACAAGGTGTCTATCCCATCCGGAGAGTTCTTTCCCATAGAAGATTCATCCTCTTGCCGTTATAAGCCTGGTAAGGTGAGCATAGGGTGCATAGGGTACATCAAAGAAAAGTCCCTTGTTCTCATATTTTGTCCCCTTTAGTAGGTCCAACTCCTTTGAAGTAAAGGAGATGCTACGGTCGCAAATCACTGACCGTTCTCCTCCCCTATAGAAGTTGTATCGGAACCTCCGCAATGCGTCCGATTCTTTGTATGGGTCACGGTCGCCTTCATCACGGGGAATCTCCTTGGAGGTTGAAGCTCCATCTTTCCTTGCTTTCTTCTTGGCTCTTGTTGATGCCATTGTACCTAGAATAATCTTATTAGATAACTTCAAAAGACAATGAGACTTTGACTTGACTCCTAGACTCCAATACTAGACTCCAATACTCACTCAAGTAATCTCATGGTGAGTTTGAGGGCTTGCTAAAGTTCATATGAACAAATCGAGAAGCTTTAACACTTCGTTACGATACATCCATACGAATCTAAACCAAGCAAACAAACTCGCCAATTGAATTACCCAACCAATCCAACACATACTCATGCAATCACAACATCACCATAATCATAACATAACTCAAATTCAAGGCTAACAATCATTAAACAATTATATACCAAAAATTCGAGCAATAGAGTTCATCATAAATCAAGAGGAGCAAAATTCGAATTTAGACATCACATCTAGTAAGAAACATGCTCAACAATCATCATCAAACTCTAATTCACCAATGCATAACACAATTGAAGCTAATTAAGATAAAATCCCAAATTCAAGAAAGTTAGGGTTCATGAGAGGTACCTTTGATTCCTTGCTATGGATACTTCAAATGCGAAATTTGATCGGTTTAGATGATAGAGGGGGTGATGGGCTTTGTAAAATCCACAAGATTGCAAGAATTGGTGGAGAATTGAGAGAGATTGAGATTTTTGGGGTGCTAAATCGGCAATGGAGAAAGAAAAACGAAGTGGGGAGCTTTGGTACACAAGTGCCCCGCTTAGCTTTCTTAAGGAAAGCCAAGCGAAGCGCTTGGGCCGTCCCAAGCGAAGCGCTTGGCAAGCGGTCCGCTTGGGAAATGCCAAGCGCTCCACTTGGATTTCCAGTAAGAATGAAATTCTTACTGGAAATTCAAGCGGACTGCTTGGGCGTGCCAAGCACTCCGCTTGGATTTCCAGTAAGAATGAAATTCTTACTGGAAATCCAAGCGGACCGCTTGGGCTCGCCAAGCGGTTCGCTTGGGACCTGAAGCTCCCAAATCCATTTTTTTCGACTTTTGCTAAATTTTCACCCCAAAAACCTTGTCTAATCAACGAAACAAAATGTTAAACGTGCTTCTAATCTATATGCAAGTACCTACAACCTCGGGTTGCCTCCCGAGAAGTGCCTTCGTTTAAAAGTCGTTGGCTCGACTCTTCACAACTCATGCGGGATTGATTTCGCCTCGGGTACTAGACTTCCCCCTCCAATTGCCTCTCAAAGCATCAATTCCCTGCACATCTTGACGAACATAAAGTGGACCAAAAAATCCTACAAGTTCGTTAGTATCAACATAAGCACATGAATCAACAATGGCTCATAACGTGTGTTGCTTGCCATTTACCTCAAAGTGACATGTTCGGCGATACATGTCTATGACCATACGCACTTTGTTGATGAAGGCTCTACCCAAGAGAACCACATCCTTGAGCTTAGCTGAAGATGTAGGCATAACGATGAAATTAGTCTTCACCTCTACACCGGCAACCCTCACCGCCAAGTTCTCAATCACACCCAACGGCTTTTTCATGGACCCATCCGCTAATTGCACCATGCATTTCATAGGTCTCAAGCCAGACAAACCCGATTCTTCATACACGTTCAAGGGTATAACATTCACACCCGCTCCCGTGTCTAGAGTTGCCACTATTCCATCCTTCTTCCCCAAGCCGATTTCAACATCGAAGCTCTCTTGGATGGGCACTTCTACCATCTCATCCTCAGACGATGAGTTTTCTTTCACCTCTTCAACTATCGCATCAGATTGTGCGACAACTTCCTCTTCCATAACCACCTTAGGAGTCTCGACCTCCTCACTCACTTTGCAAGTTTCAGTTATCTTGCAACTTGGCACCTCATCTCGTGCATTGTCTCTCACAACCGTGATCTCCACGGGTAAATCAGTCACCACAATTATGGCCATAGCCTTCTACGTGTTCCCGGGAAACTTCCCTTGCTCTCTACTAGCCCCCCGATCTATCAGCTCTTGCAACTTCTTATGGAGGTTGCTACTACTAGCCTCAAGCTTCTCAAACCGCTGATTGTTAGTAGCTTCATTACGATAGTAATGCTCCATAAACTTATTTGTCTTCAACACAAGATCGTTGAGAGAAGAGACAAGAGGTGAAGGAAGCACCCCTCCACCTTGTGGTCCCGAACTAGCAACCTGAGGTGGAGGTGTAGGGTTAGAAGGCGGTGCTCCTTCATACCAATTGTTCCCATAGCTGAGACGACTTCTATCTTGATTAGGCCCATAGGCATTTTGATCCAGGTTATGAAGATAACCACGGTTGCCTTGATTCTGGTACCCACCTCGGGGTCCACGGTTTTGTGGCCTCATATTGCCATATCCTTGCCCGTAGTTCACATCTCTAACTACTTGTTCTCCCTCAGCAGCATACACTTCTTGACGGACATCGTTCGTGATATATCGCTCTCTAGCAAATTCAGAACGGCATAAATAAGCCGGGTGCCCATAGTTCTTGCACACACCACAAACTTCCGTAGAAGGAAAAGGAACGCTTTGCCTCAAAGATTGCTTCACTTCATGGGCGAATCCATCGAAGGCATTTTGTTCTACCACTACCTTGGCCTCACCTCTTTGCTCCTTTTGGAGCACACGAGCCCTCACATTCCGGTTTTGGGAATTCCGGTACATCATGTCCAGCTTCACTTGGGCTTGAGAAGGAAGCAACTCCCCCATACTACCTCCACAAATACTATCCACCTGAGATTGAATCTCGGGATGTAAATCATTGTAAAAGAATTGGAGAAGCTGACCTTTATCATACCCGTGATGTGGGCATCGATGATGCAACCCCATGAATCGATCATAGGCCTCGTGGAAAGGCTCATCATACCTCTGCTCGAAGGAGCTAATTTGGCTCTTCATAGCCATTGTCTTGGAAGCGGGGTAGTAACGCTCCATGAACTTATCAAAGCAAAGATCCCATGTTGTCAAAGACCCGGCCTCCAAAGTATTAAGCCAAGCCTTTGCACGATCGCCTAGCCCCATAGAAAAGACCTTCATGCGGAGATCATCATCCGTAACACCAGCTCCTGGTCGCCCAAGATGGAGAACAAAATTCTCGAGCTCATTCAAGTACCCTATCACGTCCTCATTAGCCATCCCATAGAATTTGGGAAGTTGTTGGAACATGTGATTCTTGATCTCCAAGTTCCTTGTGGCATCATTGAGGACAATTGCTGGTCCTCTAGCCCCAACCGTAGGCTTAGTAAGTGTACGTATAGGCCGCTCCGCCATTTCACCTTCCAAGTAAACAAATTCAAGAATTGGCTCCAAAAGATAAGAAGAAGACTCTTCTCGAATATCAGAAGTGGAAGCTCTAGATTCTACTCTTTCAAACTCGAGATTCAAATTCCTCCTTCTCCTTTGAAACAAACGATCAATCTCGTCTACAAAAGGTTCAATAATAGGTCCACCCGTTCGGGTTCTAGGCATGCACTCACCTGAAATACAAGATAGTGAGTATCTCAAGCAAAAAGAAACAAAAACAGAAATGAGACAAAGAAGAGATGTTGGCTGAAAAAACCTAAACAAAAACACCAACCAAAGGAGTTAGATCCCCGGCAACGGCGCAAAATTGATGATGTCGTTTTTCACCTATTAAATTTGTTTAAAAGCCTAAGAACACTTATCACTACACAAACTAGAGTGCAATGGCAAGTTGTCCCCGAGTGTCGTTCTCTTGGGACCTAACGTGGCTTTGCTTGAGGTTTTTGCTAGTAATTTCAGTCAACGAGTTCAAATGTTTGTAGAATCGTTTCCTTTGAACAAAGCAACGAGAAATCAGATTGTTGTAATCAAGTTTGGAAAACGGTTGGTGGTAGAAATCAAATACACATGCATGGGTTACGAATATGCTTACAAGTTCAGTGCGTAAAACCTTCGATCAAGTCTGCTAAGCAACTCGTCTAGGTAACTTTCAAGACACACATCATAAAAGACCACTATCAATACTTTAGAGGTGTTTGTCACTAACACCATTTATCTAGCATGCTGCAAATCTCTAACTTACAATCCTGTAGCTTTCATTGACCAAGAGTTTGTCACTATATTCAATTCGAATATATTTTATAGGCAACTAAGAATCATATGAAGGAATTTGCAGCAAGATTGAATCACAATCTCATGTAAGCATAAACATAACCCATAGCATGCATATTCTACATTCTACCACCAACACAAAAGATTTAGCTACTCATATTCATCAACATAGACATCAATTCATATGAATAATAATCAGAATACATCATATCAAACTACAAGACAAGAGAGATACAAGTTACCACCAAAACTGTGGAAATCAAAGAAAACCTCTCCGTAGATGATTACAAAGGATGAATTCCAATCAAAATCTTGAATCCCAAGCTAAAATACAATGTAATTTGAGTTTTCTCTGAGTTTTGGGGCTTAGGAGCTCTCCAAAACGAAGCTACAGTTCAAAAGTATTCAAAAAAATGACTGAAGATCAGATCTAAGAAGGAAAATCCGAAAACGTAACCGCTGCCAAGCGGACCGCTTGGAGAAGCCAAGCGGAGCGCTTGGCAAGCGAAGCGTTTTGGCACTCCAAGCGCTTCGCTTGGCTTCTGTGCCAAAGCTCTTGGAAAATGAAGCGGAGCGCTTCACTATTCCAGGCGCTTAGCTTGGCTCCTGGGCAGATTTTTGTCTTCAAACTCAATCTTTTTGCCCTCGCACGGCCCTCGGGTGCCTTGGACTCATCCTTCTCGATGCTTATTGATGCTCAAACACTTACGAACAAGCCACGGAGATTGGGAAACTTCAACGGGGCCATCTTTTCCATCAAAAAGGCTCGTTTTTAGCTCCAAAAACACCGTTTCGTACCTAAGTGCCTGAAAATACAGAAAACACAAAACGTGACACTATTCTACAAAACTAACCAAAAAAAAAGGCTAGAGGATAGCAAAAGAAGGTAAAAAAGACAAGATGAACGCGTCAAAAATACGTTCATCAGCATTATCTCTCTTCCTGAGACAGAATTCGGACGTGTTCGCTTGGGGAACTACCGATCTCCGAGGAATCAGTCCCCGAGTTATAGTTCACCGACTCAATGTGGATTCTAAAGCCAAGCCGATCAGCCAGAAATAGAGAAATTTCAGCAGGGAGAAGAACTTGATTATAAGCGAAGAAGTAGCCAAACTCTTGAAAGCTGGCCATATTCGTCCCACTCAATTCTCGGATTGGCTATGTAATGTTTTGCAAGTTAGCAAAGGAAAAGGCAAGTGGAGAATGTGCAACGACTTCACGGATCTCAACAAGCACTGCCCAAGAGACCCTTATCCCTTGCCTCGAATCGATCAATTGGTAGACTCAACGGAGGGAGCCGAACGGTTGAGTTTCATGGATGCTTTCCAAGGCTACTATCAAGTCCCTTTAGCCCGAGAAGACATAGATAAAACGGCTTTCATCACACATTCGGGTGTCTACTCGTTCAAAGTCATGCCTTTCGGATTAAAGAATGCGGGAGCCACTTACCAACGCCTCGTCAACATGATGTTCGAACAATAAATCGGGAAAACCATGGAAGTTTACGTGGACGACATGTTGGTCAAAAGCATTGAAGCAAAAGATCACGCTCGAAACTTAAGTAAGTGTTTCGAAATCTTGAGGAAGTTCGGAATGAAACTTAACCCCTCGAAGTGTGCCTTCGGCGTCAAGGGAGGGAAATTCCTAGGGTACATGGTCACACAGAGGGGTATCGAAGCAAATCCAGACAAAATCAACGCCATCCTAAATTTCCAAGCCCTCGAAACATCAATGAGGTCCAAAAGCTGGTGGGTCGAATCATAGCCTTAAGCCGTTTCATAGCGAAGTCTGGGGAAAAAAGTTTGCCATTCTTCAAAGTCCTACGGAATAGAAAGAACTTCGAGTGGGAAGAAGAAAGCGAGAAGGCTCTCCGCGATCTAAAAGAACATTTGGCCAAACCCCCTCTGCTCTCCAAGCCCAAAGAAGGGGATACGCTATACCTTCATGTGGCCATAGCGCAAGAAGTCATCACTTCCGTTTTAGTTCGACTAGAAGGAAACATGCACCAACCCATCTACTACCTGAGCAAGGTCCTCACCAAAGCAGAGGTTAACTATCTGGACATCGAAAAATTTGCATACTGTGTGGTGCTCGCGGCCAGACGCCTTCGACCGTACTTCCAATCACACGAAGTAGTAGTACTCACCTCCCAACCACTAAAGAGGATCTTAGGAAAACCGGACCTATCGAGGCGTTTAGTACAATGGTCCATCGAACTAATGGAGTACTCCATCGAATTCCAAGCACCTAGATCGAAACAAGCTCAAGTGATAGCAGATATTTTCCTGGGAGTCAAAGAAGAAATAAGTTGGATCCACACCCTCGAAGACTCCATAAGAGGCGAAAATTTGGAGCACCGGTGGGAAATCTATGTCGATGGGTCTTCCACTCGGGGACAAGGCGGAGTAGGCATTCACATGACAGACCCCATCGGAGTTGAGCTAGACTTTGCTGTTCGACTCGCTTTCCCTGCCACGAACAACGAAGCTGAGTACGAGGCCGTACTCATAGGTCTTCGACTCTCACTTGAAGGAGGCGCGAAACATGTACACTTGTACACGGATTCTCAGTTAGTGGCGCAACAACACGCATGTGTGTTCAAAGCCAAGGAAGAACCCATGAAACTCTACTTGGCCGAACTAAAAGAGATGACGTCGAAGTTCCAGAGCGTAGAGATATCTCAAATATCTTGAACGTTAAACAAGGTGGCAGACGGTCTAGCAAGATTCGGTAGCTCATCCCAAACGATAGCTACACGACAGGTACCAAAACACTCCCAACGGAGAATAAACCAATTTATGAAGAATAAATGCTTCGACAATATAATTCAAGCTCATTCTCCCAAACAGGTTACCCTTATGACAGTGCAACAACCGGCTATAGGAGAAGGAAAATTGAAACGAAAAAGGCAGGTCGAAGTTAACCTGGTCGGAGAGACCAAACATGATTGGTTAACAGACATCAAGCTAAAAATAACGTCCGAATTTATTTAATATATCGAACACCTACTCGATATCACTACATTCATTACTATCGAACACTAATTCGACATGATTCTTGCTACCGAACTAACATTCGAAGCTCCCCACATTTTTTACACTCGAATATTGCTTGTTCGAAACTCCCACATTTTTACACTCGAACATGTACGTAACCTGCATACGGATCACTATCTTAGCACTGTCGAATAACTATCCAAGAACTCAGCTTTAAACCATTTGTACTTCAGCTTTATAAGCAGGGAGTATGCCCGTCCGACAAAGCGGAGACCCGAAGGCTATGTAGAAGAGCGCAATACTTCATTTGGGATGGATCTGACCTTTATAAGAGATCGTTCGATGGCCCCCACCTCAAATGTGTGAGCAAAGAAGAAGCCCAGTCCATCTTGGAAGAAGTACACGCTGGAAGCTGCGGAAATCACTCAGGAGGAAGAGCCCTCGCACAGAAAGTAAGGAGACAAGGGTTCTATTGGTCGTCGATCATCAAGGATTCAAAGGCATATTTTCGGAAGTGCGACGAATGCCAGAGATTTGCACGGTAAACCAGAGCTCCAGGGGAACCATTAATGCCCATTCCAGTATCATGTCCGTTCGATAGATGGGGAATCGACATCGTGGGGAAACTCCCTACTTCGACAAACCTGAAGAAGTTTTTAATTGTCGCAGTCGAATATTTTTCTAAATGGGTCGAAGCAGAAGCCGTGGCGAAAATCACAGAGGAGACCATAAGAAGCTTTATTTGGAGAAACATAGTGTGCCGGTTCGGGTTGCCTAGGATCATCACATCAGACAACGGAACACAATTCACAGGGAAGAAAATAGAGCATGGTGCGCCGACTTAGGAATCAAGCAATGCTTCACCTCCGTAGGACACCCCCAAGCCAATGGTATGACAGAAGTCACTAATCGAACTATTGTTCACAACCTTGAGAAGCGCTTGAAGCAATCGAAATCAAGTTGGGTTGAGGAACTCCATGGTGTCCTATGGCACTACAAAAAATCAGAACTTTACCGACGGATAAAATGACGGATTTTATCCGTCGGTAAATAGCGACGGATCGGGCATTGTTAGCGACGGATGACGGATAACGAACAAAGTTGACCACTTTGTTCGTCATCCGTCGCTAATAGGTTTTTATCCGTCGGTATCTTAGCGACGGATAAGTTATCCGTCGCTAAATATTAAGAATAAACAAAAAAAAAAATTAAATTACACTTACCGACGGATAAGCTTATCCGTCGGTAAGCTCCATTTATACCGGCCGCGACTGGCAGAACGCCATTTCCATCTTCTTCTCCTTTCTTTCTTCTTTCCGTTTTTCACACTTCTCATCTCCATTTCTCCTTCAAAACTTCACCATTTTCATCCATTTTGGTAGCAAATTGAAGCTTATTGCACAAGGAACAAGGAACAACCTTCAATTTGGATTTTTTTTGGTCAATTTGTGCAAAATCAAAGGTATGAACTCTAACCCTTATTTGATTTTTAATTTGGGAATTATCTAATTGTTGGTTACATTGTCAAATGTATGTTACATAGTAGTTGATACAAGTATATTTTGCTTAAATGTGTAGTTGATTGTTGTTAAAATTGAGTAATGAATCGATTTTGGGATTTTATTAATTTGGGGATTTCTTAAATTATGGAAATGTATGTTAGTATTAAGTAGATATTAGTTGTTATAGTTGAATGTTAGTTTTGGATTATGTTAATTTGGGTTTGTTAATTAAAATCGAGACTTAGATCAATTTAGGGCTTTTTTTAGTTTTGTATTTAATCGAATTTAATGTTCCATAACTAGGTTATGTACTTATATAAGGTTAATTTTGTAGTTGAATACGATAAAATAGAGTAATTTATGAAAATCGAGACTTGTAGCTCAATTTGGGGGTTTTGAAATAAAGTGAAAATGGGTTCGAGATGATGATATGATGATGATGTTAGGTTAGAGATGATGTTCATATGGTTGTTGTTGACAATGCTAGGCTAGAGATGATGTTGTTAATGGTTGGTTGATTGGTGATAAGGTTGATGATGTTAGGCTAGAGATGATGTTGTTATATGGTTGATTGGTGATATGGTTGATAATGTTAGGCTAGAGATATGTTCATATGGTTGTTGTTGATGATGCTAGTCTAGAGATGTTGTTGATGGTTGGTAAAATTAAATGAAATGATTATAACATAATAATAAAATGATTATGATGTTAACTTCAAATCTGTATAAGACATATAAATATCCTTAAAACTACATTTCAATTCTAAATATGAATATTGAAAATGTATGAATTTAATAATTAAAGAATTTCAGGTTAGTCATTGTTGAAATGGAACCCGATCGGTCTTGGATGTATAAACGGACCAAGCATGGGATGATTCTGCCTAGTTTCGAGCAGGGGCTTGATTCATTTATTGCATTTGCACTTGCACACCCTGATTGTTTGAAATGTGGGGATATGAAGTGTCCTTGTAGTGCAAATAAATGTAGAAACACGCAATGGTTGAGCCCCAATATGGTTAAGCAGCACGTGAGAAGTAGGGGATTCGTGCCTGATTATGAGGTATGGAATCATCACGGTGAGACTGTTCCTTTGCTCCTAGACTATGGGAGCGCGAGAAAGATGAGACGGACCAAGGATTTGTCCGCCGTTTCCTCGGGTCCATCGTCAGTACATGGTGATATGGATGCCATGTTGGAGAATGTTGCACATGGTATTGATTTTGGTGTCAGTAATATGGAGGATGTTGAGGAGTCTCCAAATGCCGAGACTATGGCATTCTACGAGATGTTAGAGTCCTCAAAGAAGCCTATCTTTCCAGGCAGTCCTATGACCGAGTTAGAGTTGGTGTCTCAAACTTTGAGTGCCAAAGCTGAGGGTGCCCAATCAGAAGAGAACTTCAACACTTGGTTAAACATCCTTAGGAAGGCGTTTCCCGAGCCTAACTTGATTCCTACCAATTTCTATCACGCGCAGAAGAAGATGCGTGGTTTGGGGTTGCCTATGGAGAAGATTGATTGTTGCCCCGATATGTGCATGATTTATTGGGAGGAGGATGCAGAGTTGCTAAGTTGCAAACATTGTGGGAAGGAACGATACAAGCGTTACAAGCCTGGGGCTTCTAACAAACGACAGAAAATGAATCTTTCCCACAAGAAGATGTGGTACTTTCCTTTAGGTCCGCGTTTGAAGAGGTTGTATGCTTCAAATGCTTGTGCAGATAAAATGAAGTGGCACAAGGAGAGGGTGATACCTGCAGATATGGCGGGTAAGATGGAGCATCCAGCTGATTCACCGGCCTGGAAGGAATTTGATGAGACATATCCTGAGTTTGCAGCGGAACCGAGGAATGTAAGGTTGGGCCTTAGTTCTGATGGTTTTAACCCTTTTGGGAATGAGCGTAAGTATTCCATGTGGCCGGTAATGGTAACTCCGTACAATCTGCCGCCGAATGATTGCATGAAAGAACCATTCATGTTCTTGACTGTCTTGGTTCCCGGTCCTGATGATCCGGGACAGAAGCTGGATGTGTTCTTGCAACCCCTGATCAAGGAGCTTCATGATCTATGGGTGAACGGTATACCTGCTTATGATGTGTCTAGCAAAAAGAACTTCACTTTGAGAGCAGCTCTTCTGTGGACTGTTAGTGACTTTCCGGCTTACTCTATGCTTTCTGGGAGGAAGACTTCTGGATTTCATGCTTGCCCACATTGTTTGGAGGATACTAATGCTTTTAGACTTGACAAAAGTGGCAAGGAAACTTGGTTTGACTGCCACAAAAGGTTTCTACCGGATCATCATCCATTTAGGAACGACAAGGATCGATTCCTTAAGAATAGAGTTGAGACCAAAGGGCCCCCCAAACAACTAACCGGTGAGCAAATATTTGCAATTATCGAACACTTGGGACTTATGAAAGTGACGGAGATTGGTTGGGAGAAGCATAATGCTAAGATTCAGAAAGGTTGTGGGTGGAAGAAGAGGAGCATCTTTTGGGACTTGCCTTATTGGAGAAGTTTGAAGATACGTCATATGCTAGATTTCATGCATATAGAGAAGAACGTGTTTGAGAACTGTTTCAACACAATTTGCCAAATACCCAACAAGACCAAGGATACAGTTAAGTCTAGAGAGGAATTGGGTGGCTTGTGCAAAAGGCCAGGGTTATCGAAGAAGAATGCCCAAGGTGAATGGCCCAAGGCGGCTTACACGATAGACAAAGATGCTAGAGAAAAATTGTTTGATTGGGTGAAGTCTTTAAAGTTTCCCGATAACTATGCATCGAAGTTGGGGCGTTGTGTGGATCTGAACAAGACTAGGATGTATGGAATGAAGAGCCACGATTCTCATGTGTTCATGGAGAGGTTAGTTCCCATTGCATTTCGAGAACTCTTACCTCCATCCATTTGGAGCGCTCTTACCGAGCTAAGTTTGTTTTTCAAGAACATGTGCACAAGGGTTGTTGAAATAGAAGTTTTGAGGACACTTGAAAGGAACATACCCTTGATTCTATGCAAGCTTGAACGCATATTCCCTCCTAGCTTCTTTGATTCTATGGAGCACTTGCCGGTCCACCTCCCATATGAAGCGTTGCATGCTGGGCCGGTTCAGTTCAGGTGGATGTATCCATTTGAGAGGTATGATAATGGTTTAACTATATTTCTATCAATATTCACACATTCGAACTTAATAACAATAATCTAATCAATTGTAATTTCATAAACAGGTACTTAGGTAAGCTTAAGAAGTTTGTCAAGAACAAAGCTCAACCTGAGGGCTCCATTGCTAATGCATACATCCGATCTGAGAGTTCTCATTTCTGCTCCTATTACTTTGACGACGATGTCATGACCAAGACATCTAGGCCGGCTAGAAATGCCAACACTTTCACAGTTCAAGAGGATGATTCTATCACTCTTTCCATCTTTAGGGTAACTGGACGACCTATAGGTGAGGAGAAGAAAGAATATTTGACAGAGAAAGAGTACAGGGCTGCTCACTTTTACATCCTTAGGAACTGTGAAAGTGTGGACAAGTATATGGCCATATTTGATCGGTACTTTAAAGAACGTTGTTTGGAGAATGATCCAATAATGGCAGATGATACTATTGAGTACTTACGACAACAGCAAGTGGAAACTGAATTTCCACAATGGTTTGGTGCATATGCAAGAAATCCTGCCAACAATATCACATGTCCTTACGTACTAGCTCTAGCAAGTGGTCCTTTGCGGGGGGCCGTGACATTCACATCGTACGTAGTAAATGGACTTAGGTTTGACACGCATGACAGGTCATTGCACAAAGAAACTGCCAACAGTGGCGTTTCTATGCTTGGGGCAGATATAGGAGGGGAGGGGCAGGATTTCTTTGGTACCCTTAGACGGATTGTTCGTATTGAATATCCAGGTGTACCTTTGAAACGTACAGTTCTATTTGAGGTTGACTGGTACGACCCTTCTACAGATGGTACGAGAACACATGTGGATTATGATTTGGTTGAGATCAACCAGAAGAAGAAGTACAAAAAGTACGAGCCATTTGTGTTAGCCAGTCAAGCAACACAAGCTGTCTACTTTCCCTATCCAGGTGTGTCTAAGGCCAAGGGTGATTGGTTGGGTGTGATACCCATACGTGCTCGTTCCAAGATTGAGTATATAGAGAAGGACGAGTCCATAACCAACTCGTTCCAGTCGGATTTAGTGGATGATGTAGCACGACGCCCTATACAGGATAAAGATGGGCAGTTTGCCCTGCACGAGGATCATTTTGTAGAGTTAGAGTTGGAGGAACCTTTAATTGGTAATTAATAAATTATGTTGCTATGTCATTTATATGTATATTCCCTTGTGTGTGCATTTACGTTAATTGATAATGCTTTATATTGTACGTGCATATTTCATACCATCATACTAACCTTGATATTGTTTTATTTGCAGATGCCGAAACCTAGGTGCAACTACATTCCACCCGAGTTACGAGTTCCTGGAGCCCCAGGGTACGAGCAGGGTGTAGTTCCACCCATCATTGGATTATCGGAGGGGAGTAGCTCCTCATCGTCAACTAGGAAGAAGGTTAAGTTTGACCCATTTGCGAACCTACCTGCTGATGGTTGCCCATACGAGACGCCGACCCTGGGTGCCATGTATAAGGGGAAGCCTGTTCTGTTCCCTAACGGGAAATCTGCGTAAGTACACTTTTCTGTTGTTTAGTTTATTGTTTAACTTGTGACATATTACTTATACTTTATTATGCTTATTCATTCTTATTTGTATTTAACAATCATAATAGGTTTTACCCTGCATCTGCCCATTCGAAGATCGGTGACATCATCAACTCCAGGTTCATCGCTCCAACACCATCTGAGGACCGTGGTGGGGAGAAGTGGTCAAGGCTGCCTGACCATGTCATTGGCTTCTACTTCGATGAGCTGCGGGTATTGTAACAATCTTAAATGTTTAGTAAACGTTGTTTTATTTTTATTCTAAATTTACGTGAGTGGTATGTTAGCCACTATATTTGGGTGATATGTTAGTCACCATGTGTTAGTTGTTTTTTTAGGGCAATGTGAGTGGTATGTTAGCCACTATATTTGGGTGATATGTTAGTCACCATGTCTTAGTTGTTTTTTTAGGGCAATGTGAGTGGTATGTTAGCCACTATATTTGGGTGATATGTTAGTCACCATTGTGCTTACGTTGATCTTGTTCTTGTTGTATTGATTGTTGTGTCGTTCTAAATTGGTTGTTTTGGTGGTTAGAAACACTACTACTTGCCAAACGTGCTATTGAAGGAGATTTGGTTTGTTTTCAACACTGTTGGTGCTCGTTGTTACCGAGACAAGGTCCACGACCTTAAGGAGTCTCGAGTGAGGCCTAGATTTATCCACGAAAGCGAGTGGCCTCTGTGGTTGGCTTACTGGAAGACACAGGATGCCGAGGACCTAGCAGATCAGAACAAGAAGAATCGAGCACGGGCGGACAGAAACAGCTCCGGTGAAGACGAGGACTATTCGAAGCACCATCTCGGCACACAGTCTCAGGCCACTCGTGACCTCAATGCAGTAAGTTAACTTGTGCTTTACTCCAGTCACTTTCAATATTCTTAAAATTTTATTGTAAACACTGACACTTATTACTTTGCAAATTGAACAGAGGCTCACTGGACAAGGATGCTTGTCGTACTTGACCATGGTGAGAAATGCCAAGTTCAAGAACGGCAAGTGGACATGCAAGAAAGCCAAGAAACTGAATGTAAGTACATAAATGAGTACTTTGAGTTACTTGTACTGTATTTCTTTTTAAAAAGTTTCTATATGTATTGTAATATATCAACTCATGTATTGCTTAACTGCTTGTAGGAGGAGGTTGAGGCTTTTTACTTGGTTAAGATGCAAGAGAAGGGTGACATACTTACGATGGAGGAAGAGAACGCTGCCTTCCTCGAGGTGAACCCTCCTGGCCCTAAGTGGTCGATCTATGGCTTAGGGAACTTGGGACGTTCTCTTGCAGCTGAATCATTTCAGCGCTCTTCCGGTTCTACCTCCAGCACAGATTCTCGATTGGCTGAGGAGCTGGCAGCACTTAGGGCCGAGAATGCTATGATGAAGACATTCAGGACACACTTGTGTCTCAGGTATATTCATTTGTATGCTAATATTATGTTGATATGTCATGTAGATGTATAACCACTTGTATGCTCATTTACATTGCTTGCATCTATCTTTCATATTCTTAACTACATCGATCATTACTTGTGTCAGGTGGAGACGCAGAATTTGGTGCTGAAGAAGATTCTGGAGAAGCATCCCATTGGCATGGACCCGTTCGCAGAGGGAGCTGTGTTTCAGACCGGGGAGGGGAGCCCTGGTACGGCGGGGAGTGCGGGTTTGCAAGGCAGTTCTCATGCTCCTTCGGGTTCCAGTGGTCGTCGTCCCTAGATTTCTACATTTTAGTTGGACATTTATAGTAAAACTTTCACATTTACATTTGTAGTAAACGTTTTTCTATTTTGAAGAATCGAATTTTATTGAATTTTATTTTCAATTCAAATTTAATGATTTTTAATTTTTAGTACGTACGTAAATTTATATTATTAAACAGGTTGTTGTACAATTATCAAGAAAAATAATAAAAAAAAATTTTAAGAAAAAAAATATACCAACGGATAAATTTATCCGTCGGTAAATTCCGACGGATAAAGTTATCGACGGACCTAGTAGATGCGACGGATAACGTTATCCGTCGGTAATCGTCACCGACGGATAAATTTATCCGTCGGTCAGACGAATAAGGGCTGGTCAACGCCCCTATTCGTCAGTCCGTCGAACAACGCAGAGAACAGCTACGAAGGAGACTCCGTTTGCATGGTATACGGTTCAGAATCCGTCATCCCGTGTGAACTAACTGTCGAAACATTTCGAGTCAAGGAGTATGAGCCCAAACAGAATGACGAGGCGAGAACCTTCGAATTGGACCTAGTAGATGCGAGGAGGGAAGAAGCAGGAATCAAGATCCTAAGGTATCAAGCCATGATGACGAAAGCCTACAACAAGAACCTGATCAAGCGAGACTTAAATGTGGGGTATTTGGTGTTAAGGAAGGCTAACATACTGGAGAAAGTCGGAAAATTCCAAGAACCACGGAAGGGCCCTTTTCGAGTTACAGAGGCTTTATCGAACGGGTCTTACCGGTTGCAAGACCTTGAAGGGAACGATCTACTCCGACCTTGGAACATCAGAAATTTGAGGAGATACTACTCCTAAGGACACCATTTCGATCGTGCTATCGAAACTTTTGTTTTAGCAAGCCCCCCGCTAAACCACCTCTACGGAGGTCGTCACTGAAACGGGGAGGCCACTTTTGTAACAAACCTCTTTCTAAACTACATCTACGGAGGTCGTCACTGAAAAAAGAAGGTCACGTTTATCTAAACCAAGCTCCTCTAAGAGAAGGAAGCCTTCCAAACAAAAAGCTATTATCGTTTTTCTTACAAAGAGAAAGAACCCAAGTAAAACGGTAGACTAATACAATAGATGTTCGATAAGGCTATTGACGGATAGACCATCGAAAGCATTGTACTTCTCCATTCTTTTCCAACAAAATATAGAGTCAGTGCGAAGAATATCTATTCCGACGGGAAAATAATTCTTCGACTAGTCACTAACCTCGAAACATTTTTTCGAGATGAGAGCGGGCGATTTGGTAGGAGATACTCGACGGTTTATACTCCACCTAAATACGCCGCTCGAACAAAAGTCAAGGAAACAGGCAAACCTTAAGCCTAAACCTCGACGGAGGAAACGGCATTACGCGTTTGTACTTGAACCACAATCCACAGCAAATTATAAGTCAAAAAGGAAAGGATGAATCGAACCATCTAGTAGAAGGATTTTCAGATTCAAGAAAGAAAAAGATGAATCGAACAAAGAATAAACCACGAAATACTCAGATCCGTCATTAGCAAAAGTAAGACTCCCACGCTACAAAATACTAGACCTGGGAGGGCAAACCCGAAAGATTTCCAGGGACCATCGAACCACCTACAAAAGGATGGCCCTCAGAAATCTTCAAGGCCAGTCAAATAATAAACCTGTTCGAACCACAAGTAAAGAGCGCAAAATTAAAGAAACTTGTTCGTCCATAAGCAAAAAGAAGTTAGAGTACATAAATCACCCGGCATACCGGGCCTTTTGATAGTGTATATGTCCTAGAGACAGTCCTTATTAAGGGCATGGAGCCCTTATAGAGGGCATATATGTACTATTACACAGGTCAACGTAATATAATATATGTTTGTTGCTTTTACTATTGAGTATCGCTTTCATATTTATATTACACCAGGCATGCAGCATGTCATATCTCTATTTCAGTCTGTATTGATATTAAACATATCCCCTCGGATAGATGACCGATCACACAGATAGTGGGAGCTATGTGAGTTATCATCTATCCCAAACTCTCCCTAGTCGAGGTTCATCTCGGATGTAGGGGTCTGAATGAACCAGATGAGACTAGTATGCGTGGAGGTTATACTTGTTGGAGCAAGTGTGAGCCGATCCCATGGCCACAGAACGGATTGTTGGACAATCGAGAAACGTTTCCATAACTGCGCATAGCTGTTCGAAGAAGGATTATCGAACAATGGAAGTACCCACCGGACACTCCCATCGATGTATACTCTACACCGAAGTGTCTATGGGAACCGGTAAGTTGTCGAAGTGATGCCAGTCGTCCTTTGCACTTACAAGACTTTATCATCACATTTGTTGCCCCATATCCTTGGTGGACCCGTCGATGTAAGCTCTGAATAAGCAGTTGACCTAAGACACGATCCAGGATTATGGCTACATACAAATGGGGATGATAAGTGTTTCTGTGAAGGATTCATCTCTCAAGTGTAGCACAAGAGAGAACAGCTCATAGTCTGCATAGTTGTGTTGGTAAAGTCACTGGCCAGTGCATTGATATATTATGATGGTCATAAGTATATCTTAGTAACCAAACAACTCCCTGAGACGCCCGTGGATGTATTATTCGGATAGATACTTCATCGATCCTAGATGCATTCGAGTCAGTCAGATGAAGGGACGTTACCATCGCCGCATTGAGCGCAACAAACTTCGCAACGAAAGGGTTTGCTTTGAGAAACCTCTCAAACGTCCTCATGTATTAATATTGCAAATGGAACCGTCTAGGAATTTCATTTTGCCTAGTCTAGGACTTGCTTAATACAATGAGGCCCTATGGGTCACACTATGTGGTGATTCAGCTTATCACAGAATATCCTTGAAGATGGAATCGCAATTAATTTGGAATTAATTGTGATTGATGGATTATAATTGATTTGGAATGGATTATAATATTTGGTGGTTCAATTAATGATTTGGAATTATTAATTGAATTGGTTAATTAATTATATTTTATGTAAATACAATTAAAGATTATATTTTGGAAATATAATAGAGGTTTGATTTGAAAGGATATGTTAATTTAGAATTAACATATGCACATGGGCAAAATCTACTTGGAGTTTGAATTGCCTTAGAACTATAAGTGGGTCCCAAAATTGGGACCCACCTATCTTCCATAGGACATGCGCGCGCGCGCGTAAGCTGGATAGGGGAAGGAGTTCGACTCCTTCCTCTATTAGAAGTCCAAGAGATAAGTTAGATTTTCCTGATTGAGTTTTAATTTGATTGGGAATGAATCTAGACTTGATATTGGTTTCCTAGTGCGATAAGAATTAGATTCTTATTCCTTTACGAAGTCTAATTGCTTATGCTTTAGGCTTCTATTGACTATTATATATAATAGACTATTAGAGAGCTTTTTCATAATTCTGAACAATCAATTCTTAGAGAATTATTCTACCCAGTTTTCTTAGAGAAAATAAAAATCTCTCCCCTCCTCTATAAGCCACACGCGCGCGCCCCACCTTTCCGGAGGAATCGCCGCCCCGTCTTCTTGATCACACATAGAATATCCTAGCATTCTTCCGATAGGCTGTTCATCCGTGGATACCAAGGTTGAGGTTCTAGGAGCTGGAAACTAACTCTTATTGTCTTGCAGATAATCAGAGTATTGCAGATATCTTCGACTTCGACGAATGAGAAGATACACCGGATTATTACAAAGACTTGGAAGCTGCTTTGGAAGTAAGGTTAGTCTTCTAATTGACGTGTTTATATATATACGACATATACATAATCAATTAACTTGTATGTTCAGAAAATTTTTGAAATTCCGATGCGTACCCTAGGGGTAACTCTGACCGTATTTTCTTACAGTGGTATGAGAGCGAGGTTAATTGATTACGTATATACGTATATATATTGTATGATTTTGTAGATATGTGGCCGCCTGCGTGACGCAGGCGGCGGGCGCCGCGGCACCACGGGCACGGGCACCCGCGCCTGCGGACGCAGGCGCCCGTGCGCCTCCACCGCCGGGCGCCTGCGCTGCGGAGCCCGTGCCTGCTTGTCGCAGGCGCCGGGCGCCCGCGGCCGCAGGCACGGTAGGGGACGGGACTAGTCCCGTCCCATGTTTTAATATATATATATTTTCCGGGTTGGACCCAAAATCGAATTTTGAAAATTTTGAGGATTGAATTTTAGATTTAACACCTCCAAGGTTTCAAAAATTACAATTAAGTCGTTTTTGAAAATTGCTACTTAGTCAATAGAAAATTTTCGATTTTTCAATCTAGTCCAAATTTTCAATTATTTCATAGAGATTGTAAGTATGGGATTATAATTTTCATAATGAAATTATGAAGTCATTTGGCATCCACGTAGGCTACTACTTGTTTTGTTTGCTCGATATGCTATTGTTTGACAATGCATGTTTAAATACCAAGTATTTTACTTTCCGTTCGACCGCTATGCATGCGAGGGTAGGCGGCGCCCTCTTATATGTCGGACCGCATATTTTATGTATGGGTAGGCGGCACCCATTATGTGCTTGATCGCGTTTAGAACTAGAATGGATAGGCGGCATCCATTACGTGTAGACCGCTCATGCATGATGGGTAGGCGGCGCCCTTATTTGTTTGTAGATGACTGATAACAACCCTCAAGCGACAAGCCCCAACCAATATAAGTACAAAAATATATATATGTATGTATTTCTGAGATGCTTTCCATAGGGTGCTTTAATTCTGAACTTTCATTGCGTTTTCTTGTATTGGCGACCTCGTCTTACAGACTCGCAGTGATCGTCAGATTAGAGTAAGCCTATGGTTATGACTTACTGCATATTGTATCTAGCGACCACGATAGGTACAATATGTAGGGCATCGGGTTAAATTAGATTTAACAACCAGGAGTTGCGTGACGCAATTGGATAGTCCTACCGGTCATATTATGCTATATCGACCAGCCCCCGTTGGAGTATAGCATAGCATGGGCTTGGATCTTGGCCACTACGGTAACTTGTTGGACATTACCCGTATGTTTGTTGTGCGGGCAAGCATATGTGAAAATAGTGGGAGCTAAACAGCTAAAGGACCTTGTTGTTTAGTTATGTTGACTGTGTATTTAGAAGTAATATTTCAATAGTTGATTTATTATTTTCATTCTATATTATTTCTCCTTAGGAAATTAGAAATGGCGAGTATCTCGCTCCGTGCTGTCTTAGAGAAGTAAATTTTACCGGACCAAACTTCCTAGATTGGATCAGGAATATACGTTTGGTGCTGAGGTACGAAAAGATTGAGTACGTCTTGGACGAGGTCATTCCCGTGTGTCCCGAAAATCAGACTGCCGATCAGGTTGCTTCTTGGAATCAAGCCAACAAGGCAAGGTCTGATAAGCATCTTGAGGATGCTAGATCCGCACAGTGTATTATGCTGGCGGCAATGAGCAATGAGCTGCAGAGGCAACATGAAAGCATGTTGCCGTATGAGATGCTGAAGCATCTTGAGTCGCTCTTTAAGACGACAGCTAGAAGTGTTGAATTTGATTTAATCAAAGAGATACACAGATGCAAGCTCAGTGAAGGAGGGAACATGTCTGAGCATGTTCTCAAAATGATTGGTCTTTTTGAAAAGCTTGCCGATGCCGGCGTTAAGCTAGAGAACAAGATCATGGTGATCTTTGTCCTTCAATCATTGTCGATTTCGTATTCGCAGTTCATCATTAATTACACGATGAATGCGAAGGACGTAACACTGCCTGAACTTCATAATCTACTAAAGACATATGATCAAACGCTTCCTAAGAAGGAAAAGTCGATCATGCTGGTTGGGCAACCGTCTAACCCAAACCCGAGAAACAAAGGTGCTAAGGGTAAGGGAAAATCGGGAGCCAAGGCTAACACTTGGAGTGATAAGCCTAAGCGTCCGAACCAGAAAAGGAAGTTCAAGAGAAGCGGAACGGTACGCACAGATGAATGTCTTTTCTGTAAGCAGAAAGGACATTGGAAGAAAGATTGCTCTAAGCTTAGGGCAGATCAAGCTAAGAAGCCACCGGCTTCTGGCTCAGGTATGTTTGTTATTGAAATGAACATGACTACTTTTGACTCCAATGGTTGGGTATTAGATACAGCCTGTGGCTCACACATTTGTAATAATGTGCAGGGGCTAATTGATCACAGGCTAGTCAAACAAGGTGAAATCGACTTGCATGTTGGGAACGGCAATCCAGTTGAAGCCAAACGCGTTGGACGCAGCAAGATAGATTTACCTTCAGGACAATGTTTAGAACTTGATAATGGTTATTTTGTTCCATCCATTGTCAGAAATATTATTCCATTCCATTGTTTGACAATATGGGTTTTTCCTTTCGATTTGCGAATAATACTTGTTATTTTTCATTAAATGATCAGTATTATGGGAAAGCTCGCTTAGTGAATGGTTTATATATTTTGCAAACAACCGTCTTCAAGTAGGAAGAATAATCCATCTTATCTATGGCATTGTCAGCTAGGCCATATCAATGAAACACGGATTCAAAGACTAAGGAAGTTGGACTACTTAGAACCATTTGATTTTGAATCATATGGTACATGCGAATCATGTGTTAAGGGTAAGATGACAAACAAACCTTTTGTTGGACAAGGTGTTCGTGCCACTCGCTGCTTAGAGGTCATACATTCTGATGTATGTGGACCCTTTAAAGTCCATGCGCGTGGGGGTTATCCTTACTTCGTTACCTTTACTGACGATTTCTCAAGGTATGGATATATTTATCTTATGAAGAATAAATCCAAGACCTTTGGGAAATTCAAGGAGTTTAGAAATGAGGTCGAGAATGAATTGAACCTAAGGATAGTCACTCTTCGATCAGATCGAGGAGGTGAATACCTTAGTGAAGAATTTATCGACTACTTGAAGGAAAATGGAATTCAATCGCAATGGACTCCTCCTGGAACACCACAGTTAAATGGTGTGTCTGAGAGGAGGAATCGAACCCTGTTAGACATGGTAAGATCAATGATTGGATTCTCGACTCTTCCAAAATATATGTGTGGATATGCACTACAAACTGCAATCTACATTCTGAACCGTGTACCATCTAAATCAGTAGAGAAAACTCCTTATGAGTTATGGAAGGGAAAGAAGCCCTCACTGGGCTATCTTAGACCTTGGGGCTGTCATGCGATAGTCAAACTGATGCTCACTGATAAGTTAGATGCCAAGGGTGTCAAAGTATATTTCATAGACTATCCTCGTAAGACGAGAGGCTATGAATTCTATCATGCTGAAGATCACAAGGTGATCGTATCTAGAAACGTCAAGTTTTTAGAAGCTGAATACCTCGAAGAAGAGAGGTTAGATGACATGATAGAACATGAAGAAATTCAAGACTTTGACACGCGCGAACATGAGTTCTCTAAATCTTCTGATTTGGACTCAAGTTCAGTGGGAGCTTTTGAAGCAGACAAGGGTAATGATATGACACTTGCTAGGCATGTCATAGTCAGTGGGAGTCCTGTGATTAGATCAACAGTAGAAACCACACCAATAGAACCCGTTGTCAACCTACATGTGCAACAAGTTGCACAAGAGAAGCCTCCCGCAAGGGAACAGGGTCGCGTGGCGCGACCAGCTGCATCAGTACCCACTGATAATGTTCGTGTTACACGAAGCCAGAAAAGAAAAGCACTAGAACCAGTCGAGCGCCGTAGGTCGAAGAGAATCCTAAAAGGACCTCAGAAGCAAAGCCTTATGATAGAAGACATCAGTGAACTTGATGTCGGCTTATCAGATCGGGAAGATTCCGAGACCTACAAAGAGGCAATAATTGATATTGACTCAGACAAATGGCAAGAGTCCATGGAATTGGAAATGGACTCCATGTACCAGAACCAAGTTTAGAACTTGGTAGACTTGCCCCAAGGGGTTAGACCTATTAGGTGCAAATGGGTCTTTAAACGAAAGACAGATGCCGATGGCAAGGTACAATCGCACAAAGCTAGGCTTGTGGCGAAAGGCTACACGCAAAGGTATGGCATCGATTACGATGAAACCTTTTCACCGCTAGCAAAATTGAAGTCCATTCGTAGATTGTAATTTGTAGTGCATATCCCCACATATATTTTGGAAGAGTCGAGAATCCAATCATTGATCTTACCATGTCTAACAGGGTTCAATTCCTCCTCTCAGACACACCATTTAACTGTGGTGTTCCAGGAGGAGTCCATTGCGATTGAATTCCATTTTCCTTCAAGTAGTCGATAAATTCTTCACTAAGGTATTCACCTCCTCGATCTGATCGAAGAGTGACTATCCTTAGGTTCAATTCATTCTCGACCTCATTTCTAAACTCCTTGAATTTCCCAAAGGTCTCGGATTTATTCTTCATAAGATAAATATATCCATAACTTGAGAAATCGTCAGTAAAGGTAACGAAGTAAGGATAACCCCCACGCGCATGGACTTTAAAAGGTCCACATACATCGGTATGTATGAGCTCTAAGCAGCGAGTGGCACGAACACCTTGTCCAACAAAAGGTTTGTTCGTCATCTTACCCTTAACACATGATTCGCATGTACCATATGATTCAAATCGAGTGGTTCTAAGTAGTCCAACTTCCTTAGTCTTTGAATCCGTGTTTCATTGATATGGCCTAGCCGACAATGCCATAGATAAGATGGATTATTCTTCCTACTTGAAGACGGTTGTTTGTTATGTATTTGAAATAAAGGTAGACTACTTTGCAAAATATATAAACCATTCACTAAACGAGCCTTTCCATAATACTGATTATTTAATGAAAAATAACAAGTATTATTCGCAAATCGAAAGGAAAAACCCATATTCTCTAACAATGGAATGGAAATAATATTTCTGACAATGGATGGAACAAAATAAACATTATCAAGTTCTAAACATTGTCCCGAAGGTAAATCTATCTTGTTGCGTCCAACGTGTTTGGCTTCAACTGGATTGTCGTTCCCAACATGCAAGTCGATTTCACCTCGTTTGACTAGCCTGTGATCAATTAGCCCCTGCACATTATTACAAATGTGTGAGCCACATGATGTATCTAATACCCAACCATTGGAGTCAAAAGTAGTCATGTTCATTTCAATAACAAACATACCTGAGCTAGAAGCCGGTGACTTCTTAGCTTGATCTGCCCTAAGCTTAGGGCAATCATTCTTCCAGTGGCCCTTGAGCTTGCAATAGAGACAAATCTCGATCCTAAGTCGAAATTTAGCCATCCTACGATAGCGCCCATTCTTTCCACCCCTCTTTCTTTTGGGTCCACGATTGACCCTTAGGAATTCGTTGGCAATGGGTCTCTCAGCAATCAACTCTGTTGCTACCCCAACATTGGGATTGTGAATAGATTGCAACAATCTTTGCACGATCAAGATAATGGAAGCCTTAGCTTCTAGCTCCAAGCCATATCCAACAAGTTGTAAGAGGAAGTTAATCAGCGACTTAACTTGTTCAGGCGACAACTCTTCTGTCCCAAGCCTTTTGATAAGCATGATCGTTATAGCTTCGAACCCTTCACACATCCTTGGAGTATCCAAGAATGAGGAGAGATATTTCACAATCTCATATGGTTCCTTGTCTCGACATGGTCCAAACATATTGTCAGACATAGCTTTCAGCAACAAGTTCTTTACAAACTCGGCCCTTTCCACTTCCAATTCATAATAGCAATCATAGGTTGTCGTAGTGAATTCAGTGGGAGGTGGAGGGATAGGTTCGTCCAAGACGTACTCAACCTCGTTGTACCATAGCACCTTTCGTACCTCATGGATTCAATCCACATAGTTTGGTCCTGTTAGCTTTTGCAACTCCAAGTTGGCAACAAGCTCGGAGGACGGTATAGCCATTTCTAATTTCCTAAGGAGAAATAATATAGAACGAAAATAATAAATCAACTATTGAAATATTACTTCTAAATACACAATCAACATAACTAAACAACAAGGTCCTTTAGCTGTTTAGCTCCCACTATTTTCACATATGCTTGCCCCCACAACAAACATACGGGTAATGTCCAACAAGTTACTGTAGTGGCCAAGATCCAAATCCATACTATGCTATACTCCAACGGGGGCTGGTCGCATAGCATAGTATGACCGGTAGGACTATCCAATTGCGTCACGCAACTCTTGGTTGTTAAATCTAATTTAACCCGATGCCCTACATACTGTACCTATCGAGGTCGCTAGATACAATATGCAGTAAGTCATAACCATAAGCTTACTCTAATCTGATGATCACTACGAGTCTGTAACACGAGGTCGCCAATACAAGAAAACGCAATGAAAGTTTAGAATTAAAGCACCCTGTGGAAAGCATCTCAGAAATACATACATATATATATTTCTGTACTTATATTGGTTGGGGCTTGTCGCTTGAGGGTTGTTATCAGTCATCTACAAACAAATAAGGGTGCCGCCTACCCATCATGCATGAGCGGTCTACACGTGATGGATGTCGCCTATCCATTCTAGTTCTAAATGCGGTCAAGCACATAATGGGTGCCGCCTACCCATACATAAAATATGTTGTCCGACATATAAGAGGGTGCCGCCTACCCTCGCATGCATAGCGGTCGAACGGAAAGTAAAATACTTGGTATTTAAACATGCATTGTCAAACAATAGCATATCGAGCATACAAAACAAGTAGTAGCCTATGTGGATGCCAAATGACTTCATAATTTCATTATGAAAATTATAATCCCATACTTATAATCTCTATGAAATAATTGAAAATTTGGACTAGATTGAAAAATCGAAAATTCTATTGACCAAGTAGCAATTTTCGAAAACCCAAAGGACTTAATTGTAATTTTTGAAACCTTGGAGGTGTTAAATTTAAAATTCAAAAGTAGGACTAATTTGCAATAAACAATAAATTGATAAATTACAAATAAGCCCTTAAACTTTATACTAATTAAATTTAACCCCCTCTAGTTAAAAATAATTACAATTAAATCATATTTATATTCCAAATATAAAATTCAATCCTCAAAATTTTCAAAATTCGATTTTGGGTCCTACCCGGAAAATATATATATATCAAAACATGGGACGGGACCTAGTCCCGTCCCCTACCGTGCCTGCGACCGCGGGCGCCCGGCGCCTGCGGCACGCGCCTATGTGCGCGCGCGCGCCTGTCCTACGGGAGATAGGTGGGTCCCAATTTTGGGACCCACTTATAGTTCTAAGGCAATTCAAACTCCAAGTAGATTTTGCCCATGTGCATATGTTAATTCTAAATTAACATATCCTTTCAAATCAAACCTCTATTATATTTCCAAAATATAATCTTTAATTGTATTTACATAAAATACAATTAATTAGCCAATTCAATTAATAATTCCAAATCATTAATTGAGCCACCAAATATTATAATCAATTCCAAATCAATTATAATCCATCAATCACAATTAATTCCAAATTAATTGCGATTCCATCTTCAAGGATATTCTGATAAGATGAATCACCACATAGTGTGACCCATAGGGCCTCACTGTATTAAGCAAGTCCCAGACTAGGCAAAATGGAATTCCTAGACGGTTCCATTTGCAATATTAATACATGAGGACGTTTGAGAGGTTTCTCAAAGGAAACCCTTTCGTTGCGAAGTCTGTTGCGCTTAACGCGGCGATGGTAACGTCCCTTCATCTGACTGACTCGAATGCATCTAGGATCGATGATGTGTCAATCCCAATAATACATCCATGGGCGTCTCAGGGAGTTGCTTGGTTACTAAGATATACTGATGACCATCATAATATATCAATGCACTGGCCAGTGACTTTACCAACACAACTATGAAGACTATGAGCAGTACTCTCCTGTGCTACACTTAAGAGATGAATCCTTCACAGAATCACTTATCATCCCCATTTGTATGTAGCCATAATCCTGGATCGGGTCTTAGGTCAACTGCTTATTCAGAGCTGACATCGATGGGTCCACCAAGGATATGGGGCAACAAATGTGATGACAAAGTCCTGTAAGTCCAAAGGACGACTGGCATCACTTCGACAACTTACCGGTTCCCATAGACACTTCGGTGTAGAGTATACATCGATGGGAGTGTCCGGTGGGTACTTCCATTGTTCGATAATCCTTCTTCGAACAACTATGCGCAGTTATGGGAACGTTTCTCGATTGTCCAACAATCCGTTCCGTGGCCGTGGGATCGACTCACACTTGCTCCAACAAGTATAACCTCCACGCATACTAGTCTCATCTGGTTAATTCAGACCCCTACATCCGAGATGAACCTCGACTAGGGAGAGTTTGGGATAGATGATAACTCACATAGCTCCCACTATCTGTGTGATCGGTCATCTATCCGAGGGGACATGTTTAATATCAATACAAACAGAAATAGAGATATGACATGCTGCATGCCTGGTGTAATATAAATATGAAAGCGATACTCAATAGTAAAAACAACAAACATATATTATATTACGTTGACCTGTGTAATAGTACATATATGCCTTCTATAAGGGCTCCATGCCGTTAATAAGGACTGTCTCTACGACATATACACTATCAGTTTTTTCGCCGGCGAGAAGGGGACCAACCCCAAAAGAAAAGAAAAAAAGAGAGAGAAAAACATTTATCCAAGCAATAGCAAAACATTCCAAGAATAATCCAAGAAAAGAGCATGTAGAAGCAAGAACCAAAAGCAACCGTCGAAACCGACGAAATAAGCGAAGATAACCGAGGCGGCGAGCACAACGCGAACGGAGAAAGTTGCTGAAAGGGGAAAGAGAGTGAAAGGGTTAAGGTAAAAAAGAAATGAGAAGAAAATAGAGAATTTTACCATATACCCTCAAGCAACCGCATTAACTACGGCAGCGGAACCGAGGCACGTAAGGAACACGCGCCCAATCCCAGCACGACACGTCGAAGAAGCCGAAACGACGGAGGAAAAGAGATTTACGAGTCTACCCCCAGTACTTAAATTTTGAAACTGCTAGAAAACCGCTCTCCCGCTCGCCGATTCTCACCACGAAATTATTAAACTTCCAATAGATTCGATATTCTCATCTATCAAAACTTGGGGGCTGATGATGTGGGAATAAAGGTATAAGGGATCTTCGACTGATGAACCATCGAACAGGGAAGGTATCGAACATCTTCATACCTATCGTATCTAAGGTCATCCTGATAGGGAAGTATTACCACGTCTATCGAACGGTTTGGGTACCTCGAACAACATAGCATGAAAGCGAACAAGGTTTTACCCCTCCACAAGTACCATACCCTCGAACCACCCAGGGAACAACCCAACATCTGTCAGAGGTTATGTCCGACTTTAAGGGAGCCGCCACCACGAAAAGATCACAGAACGTATCCTACTATATATACGTGCTCATTTATTATGCCTCATCATTATTATCCACATACATCTACATTTTATCTCTCTTCTCTCCAACACATTGAATTGTTAGACGGCCTAACTCCGGTAGGCCGTTCTACAGTCCCCTCCCCTTTAATCCTCCTCCATTGCAGGTGCTCGAGTTCTCCAAGTTCTATCAATACTCCTCCCATACGCTCCCATGGGTCGAGAGATGATGACGTAGATCGTTAGACCGAATTTATCCTCATCACTTTGCATTATGGAGAAAAGGTGTCGTACCGTTGCTCGGCCTTGTAACTGGTCCCAGAGTCCGTTAGCACTGTTGGGCTCGAACACCTAATGGGTGTTGGTCCGTCCCAGTCAATCGCTTCAAGCGGTGTACACTACAGGGCTGAAAAATTGTTTCTAACACTTGTAGCGATGTAAAATAAACCAATTATGATGGAGAAAGGTCAAAGGATTGAACATGCAATTTGCCACTCCATTGCAAATTTCCAAGACATTTTTGTCGTCTCATATAGGGCCCAACTCTCAAGTCCCCAGATCTGATTATTATCGGGGCGCTCGTCATCAGCTCCCAAAACTGGCAAACAATTTGCAATGACTCCCCCTTTTCAAAATTTTTGTATATAGGTCCAAATGCTATTAAATACTAGACTGCAACCTACTAACTTTGTCCACTAAAGTCCAGACATAGGCAATGATGGCCCATAAAAAAATGATATTCTAATAGGCATGACGTCATACTGATTGCTCCACTTTATACGTGGGACCGTTTGTAACCTTGTATTAAGTGGGCCGATTATCCGAAATGGGCGGGTACTTGTATTGGGCCGTATTCGTTTGCAGAATCTGATTGTTATGGTTGGGCCGTAGTTCACTGATTGCGCTTGGGACCCTTTTGAATTTGGCCCATTTACTACCAGTTTGCGGAAGTCCAAATTGGACCGTATTGGACTATTCCATATATTCTAAGATAGTCTTTTTTAATTTGAACTGTTCTTGTTTATTATTAAATGTTACTAGAATTAAAATGAGAATTTTAATCATACACTTACTAACCGTTTATAGTAATGTTGATGTCACAAGTAAGGGTTGTAACCCATCATAGAAAAAATATGACAAAAATACAATATTCATATACTCCTTATGTTGATTTTTATTGGTTTTTACCCGAATGACGAACAAAATTCCATATATTGTACATATATTAGGTTTTCCCATTATTTTACATGCATCAACATTTTAACTGTTCTCGTTGAACTCTTAGACAAAACCATCTCTTTTCCTTTGTAAATTATAAAGTCAGAGAGTAATAAGAGTTACATATATTGAAAATTGTCCTTTCACATTCCCCGTCTTCTACTCTCTGAAGACAAATGAATGTGAGTGATTTAGTGTACAAATGAGGAAAGATTTGAGCAGGTTTTCTACATTATTGATGAAGAACTTTTCCTAATACAGTATTTGAGAAGAGATAAGAAAGAAAGCTCGCTTGTCACCAACGATAAGAAAGAGATAAAAAATTTGAGCAGGTTTTCTACATTATTGATGAATACCTTTTCCTAATACAGTATATGAGAAGAGAGAAAGAAAGAAAGATAGCTTGTCACATAAGATAAGAAAGAGATGAAGTTATACCTGATATATTTATTTATTTATTTATTACAACAGTATTATTTCGAATCAAATAAAATACATAAATAAATTGTAAATGTAGTATTAGCTCATCACATAAGATCACATCAGGTTGTTAGTCACACTGTTTTACAGAAAAAGTAGAAAAAGAGTTTAGAATCTGTTTAGAATTTGTAGTAGTAGTAGTAGTAGTTTTATTAATGAGATGTATATATATATATACCTTTAGATTTAGAAATGATTGAACATTTTGGAAACATTTTGTATGAAAATCTGTATGTTTTCGTTTACTGTGCGCTTGCAAACTTTTAATCATTTTCATGCATTACATTTCCATGATACACTGTCCAATTAGCATGTAATTAAAAAAAAAAATAATGTGCTAATGTTTAATGGGCCACTCTGACTGAATGTATGCAATGGGCCTGTTTGTTATTTAACTCGTTCTTATTTTAACGTTTGTAGTTCGGCCCGATTACCTGTTGTCGTGTCGGAATTTTGGAAGAATGGACTACTTACTGTACGCTAATATAGAGACAACCTAAAGTAAGCAACATCACCATCAATTCCACTTTCTCCTTTCTAACATTTGTCTCGCCCAATTTCACAGTTTCCATAATTCCAAAAGATCTAGATCTATGTCTTCTGATGAAGATGGTTCCGTGCCACACCGCCGGCGTAGACGCGGTGTAACAGAGGTTGTAGATCGTCAAACTCACCGAGTGCCAGGTAAGCTACACAAGTAGATCTATTTTTATGGAATGGGTAGTGTATAATAATGGAAAACGTAGTCCGGGGATTTTTAATTTTACCTTGTATGTACGTTAAATTTGTCAATTCCCATTGAGGAATCCGATCGGTTAGTTTGATTCCGGTTAGCCATTTATACTATTTTTTTCAAAATACATTGAAGATGTCATATATACGCTAACATTTATTTTCTTGTAGAGGGTACATTTCCGAAAAGGAAAGACATCTGCAAACATATGCGTGGCGAGGGTTTTTTTTCTTTTCGTACCTTGATGAAAATGATAGTAAATTGTGCAATGATGTTTCGCTAATTGTGTTTAATGTAATTAATGACAGGTATGTCGGATAGTATAAGTACACGTGGTCCGGAATGCGTAACTGGAGGTTATTAGTTGTTATTAACGTTTGGGTTACCTATATTTATTGTTTAATAATTATGGCCCGTTTATTCTTCTTTCGCCCATGTTGGTCAAATCTGTAGTTTTGTCGACATAATTAGTACAACCTCTTCTTGATTATGTAACACATGACATGCAGATAACTTAAGAACAATGACTACGCAACCTTCCCCATCTATGAATACTAGTTTATTAAATCCCGGTAAATTTAGTTTTTATTGTTTCTTCCAGCATGTTGTTTGCTTGGAAATGTAATGATATATGTACAAAATCAATTTTTATTAATATTCTGTGCAACAGATGAAAGTCGTCCGAAGCGGGCTCAGGCAGTACTTTCTCGGAAATTGTTGGCTGGAACAGAGCTTGAATCCGATGATGATTCCGATTCTGGTAAGTTAGTTTATCACTAAGACCAAGTTGCACATTTTATTTCTGTAATATTCATTAATAATGTAACATATACGCAGATTATCGCGTTGTTGGTACTTCGAAAATGTCTGATAGCGATTCCTCTAGAGAATTGGATGATAAACGTAGAATTGTTTCACGTAATATGAAGATGAAAGAAGGTAAACGGTTATACTAGAAAGTTATGCACTACATACATCAACAAAGTAAACCAGCCTTTGATAGTTCCGTTCATGGTATACTCCATCATATAACCCACTCTAGTTCTACAACTGCCTGTATTGTGTATTCATCATTGAAATAGGACAGCATCATACCTTTTTCAATTTATTTCAGTTGCAACCAGTCATCAGATGATAGATGAAGCAGGTAATCGCTCCCGGAGGTCTGGTCTAGTTACTGAAGATAGGAGCAAAGGTATTGTTTTAAGCCTTGTTACGTACTTTAAATACAAACTTGCATTAGAACTACTGATGATATCTTCGAAATCATTGCAGATGTCACTGTAAGAACGACTAAAGTTAGAGAAGTGGAACGCTCCCGTAGGACTGTTTTGGTTACTGACGAGAATTATGAAGGTTAGTATTTTACAACTATTTTGTTGTTACTCACTTAAATATGTTATATGCTAATTGTATATTCTATTTGGTACAATGAGTGTGTACATATTTCGCTGGCAGGCGTTGAAGTTTCAGGACTAGAGAATGTTGGACCTTCTCAGCCTAAAGGTTTGTTGCCTTCTATGTGAACTTATATTTTATTTTTTTTAGTTTTCCGACGTGACTGTTTTTTTTAAAAATATTTTTGTAGGCAGGACATATCCTGGGTATAGGTGCAACTTAAAAAGTGTTCTGACAGAGTTGCGAGCTTTTAAATTTGGCGAAGTCCATCTGAATGCTATTAGACAAACACCGTCATGGTACATTGTTGATGCTGCCAACAAAATGAAAGCCACAGAGTTAGATGGCTACAAAAAGTCAGATGCAGTTACTTGGGAGATGGTTTCGCGGTATACCGCTGATGGTGGATTCCTTATAGGGACAAAGACTGTGTATCCCGTAAGGGGACATTTTGAGATCATTCTAGGAGTGAGAGATGGTCAGAATGAGATTTTCAAAGTTAAGGAGTCCACAAGGTGGGCTTTCTTGCGTCGTTGCTGGCCAGAGTGGGATGGTGTAAAGTTTCAGATGACTCGGCTTACCACTACAAAGGAAATAAAGGCTAGAATGGTTGCAAAAGATGCTGAAATGGCTCAAGATGTTGCTAGGCTTCTTCATCTGTACATGCTTGTTGCTTTGTACACCCCTAACAACAATGGTTTCGTCAAATGGTGGCTGCTTTTCTATGTTGATATATTCCAGAACATATGCAGCTATGACTGGTGTAAATTTATGCTCGAATGCCTGCACAAGGGTCTCCGCAAGGCTAAGAAGACGGTGAAGATCCCGAATTGCACTTTGTTGTTGTCGGTAAGTTTGTTTTTAAGTAGTAGTGTAAAAGTTTTGGAACCTGGGACTACCAATGACTGACTTTGTTTCGAATATATGCAGTTTTTATTGTGTGAAGTTTGCCCAATTATAAGGCCCAGGGAAAATGTTGTACCATTCCCACGTTTTCGCAAGTGGTCTCTTGTAGCCCTACATGATCCTATAGTAAAAATTGACTTCAATGAGATTGAGAACCTCTACGTAAGACAGTCCATCTTTATGATATTGATAAGTGCTTAATTTATCCTTTTTATTTTTTTTCAAATGCCTCGAATAAGTTTGACTACACTAAAAATTTCAGGGCGTTAATCCTGAGATAGTGCCCCGTAAGAGAGAGATTAAGAAGCTATTGGATAGCTCACATCCTAATGATGTTGATACTGTATTCCCTCTTGATGTTCCTGTTGAAGATATGGAAGTTTTGAAAAATGTTGTTTCTAAACGGAGAAGAGTCGAGGTTAAGAGTTCCAGTTTGTTAGGCGAAGGCAGGTCGACTAGTGTTCATCAGGAACATAAGAAAGAGAAAGTTGTGGGTATTGATAACCCCGTTATTACTTCAAGAAGGTATGAGAATATGGATGATCAAGTCACAGATAATGCAGTGAACCAGGTATCACATAGAGATACTTCTGAGCAGGTTCCTCCAAAGGATTTTGGTGATATAGATTTGTCTTTACTGGATGATGGGGTGAATAATAGTGGCCCCTATTCTGATGGTGAAATGGGTGATGTCGATCCCATGAGGTTTGAGTTCATATATGGTGCAGGGACTAGTGTCCGATCTGAAGGAAACATGGTTACTGAGAATTTGGAGATTTATAAAGTTGCTGAGCTTGAAAGAGAGCTTGAAGAAAAGAATAGAGAGATTTGTGGTTTAAAAAGAGAGCTTGATGAATCTGTAGCTGAGTCTGAGCAACTAGCAGAGAAGTTGGGGAATCTGGATGCAGACTTGGTTGTAGTGAAGCAGCGTTGTGAGATTGCTAAGTTTACTTTGCGTATAGGCACTTTGGTCAAGCAACTTCATGATTCTGATCGTGTGTGCGAGGCAATGAGTGATCGTTTGAAGAGATATGGTGTTGAGATGGAATCTCTGCAATCGGAATGCAACAATTGGAAGTTAAATTATGAGGAATCAGAAAAGGAACGGAAACGCCTTGATGTAGAGAATGCCTCTCTTGTTCATTCAGAATATGATACTCGGATGGAAGCGGAGGGTCGTGAGAAAGAGTTGGCTGAGCTGAAAACACGCCTTGAAAATGCTGAAAAAACACGTATATGTGTTCCACCCCCCAGCATGGCAATTGTCAATTATGATCGCACACCTTCCCCGTTTGTGAATGCTAGTACTGTCCCATTTGGTCATGTTGTGAACCATGATATCACCCCCGTGAGACCAGCCAATCTATTTAGTGGGACTACTGGAGAATATGGGAATACCCCAATGGGTGTGAATAGCCAACCCTTGCACCGGCCTGTTCATGTGAAAATTGCGGGGTGTGCAATCGTTGCCTGGACAGACGCCCAATTCTGCATCTAGTACTTCGGCACTACGTCAAATTGCTTCGTACAGGAGTCCGGAGGGCGGGGTGAATCACTCCATCGGTAGGATACTTGATACTAAAACTGTTGTCAACAGTGAGTCCCCGGTGAGTGAGGAGATGAAGAAGCAAAGGAGAACTCAGCGAGCTGTGCAATCAACAGTTGCAAAAGCTATTGGTGTGGAGGTACCTATTATCGACTTGGACAAGAAACCAGAAGGGCCACCATCTGCAAAGCGGCCGTTGAATTTCAACAAGCGTTCTGATTGTTACCGGAAGTTGTGTATGGAGGACATTCGTTACATTGAATGGTTGACAAGGCAGTATGATGCCATGGAGTATGGGTAAATAATAAATTCCTTCAAGAAATTACATTTAAATTATGCTTTTTGTTCCAGGATACTCATTCTGTCTCATGCAGGGACCCGATATTGAGTGTGAACACATCTCAGCTGTTTTCACGCATGGGTGTAGCGCACTTTGAACCAATTATCAATCATGAATGTCTAACCGACACGGTAATTGGAAATTGAAAATTACATTAATATAATGTTAGACGTGACTGGATATGTGTCTAAAGCTGATATTATATGATCAGGTTATCGACACGTGGGCTCTGTTGCTGTTTACAGACCTATACAGTGAGAGGCATACAACTGCTACTCGTCTTGTAGGTTCTAGGAAGCCATATATTTTCACGAGTTCTCTATGGGTTAGTTTCTGTTGTAAACTTTTGTAGTTAACTGTAGAGTGTAAATTTATTGACATGTGTATCTTTGTGTATAATTTTTTTATTGTCAGCAATATGTTGCAAGATACCATGAGGGTCCTGAGTATAGCAGTGCTGCTCATTCATTCATTGATGATAAGTTGAAGGATGCAGTAGGTCATAATAACTGGCTTATACCAATTACAACTAGTGGCAAACTTGACCCTGCCAAGCACCAACCCAACCACTGGTGTCTTCTCCATTATAGTGTGCCGAAGAATACATGGACTTTTTACAATCCTCTTGATCCAAGAATCGACGAAGATGATCACTTTTTGGCAGCAATAACCCTGGTTAGTATTTTTTTTTACAATAGTTTTCCTATTTTTTGCTGCATGAATGTAAAAGTGCATGTGTAAACCAGATGGCCTATATGGAGGTAAGGCTAATAAAGTATGGAGAGCGTACTGGTGCAAAGTATCCCATTTACAAGAATAAATCCATCACTCAGCGGGATGCTAACACACCACAGCAACCAAAGAATTCGTTGGATTGTGGAGTGATTGTGTGTTTCTTGCTAGAGTGCTTCTGTAACGACCCGACCAATCCGGCCGGCGTGGTTACTCCTGGACGGACCCACACACGTCTCAACAGTATAATATTGTTCGCTTTGGGCCTGAGCCCGCACGGATTTGCTTTTTGGAATCACCCAAAATGCCTCATACCATGTGAGAGTGGTGGTCTAACATATATACCCTTTATTCCAATCACTCTTAAGCGATGTGGGATACGGGGCATTACAAACTACCCCCCTTAAGGCCTCGACGTCCTCGTCGAGCGCCTTAAGTGGTGGGGGTGACAAACTGACAATAACCTTTACCAACAGTCCACCCCGTGCGGACTTTGTGTTGGTCTAGGCTCTGATACCATTTGTAACAACCCGGCC
Organism: Plantago ovata; assembly: GCA_028274465.1. Taxonomy (NCBI): domain Eukaryota; kingdom Viridiplantae; phylum Streptophyta; class Magnoliopsida; order Lamiales; family Plantaginaceae; genus Plantago; species Plantago ovata. Next base: position 42,617,050 of record CM051457.1, on the reverse strand, counting down.
CATTAACGGACCGAGACCCAGGTCAACGGGCCGGCAAGGTTACTCATGGGCGCTCTCCGGGGTGATATGCTGGCCCCACAGTCCAACACGGGTTCTAATCCGCGCACTTTGTCCTCACTCATGCGCGCACCGGGAACTTCCCAGTGGGTCACCCATCCTAGAATTGCTCCAGAGCAAGCACGCTTAACTCTGAAGTTCTTATAGGTGGATTCCCGAAAAGAAAGGTGCACCTTGTTGCTATGAGTAGCGTTCTCAACCCTTTTAAACTTCTGAAATCTGGGGCGTTACAGCTTCCTTCGTGGGGAATCAATTAAGCCAAGGGTTTGGACACATTCAGTTGCTGGGGACTACCGTGCCCATATGGTGAAGAATTTTTACAAGGCAATTGTTGGAGTAGGATCTTCGCGGATTTGAATTGTTGTAACCTGATTGTATGTTTTGCTAATTTGTATTGAATATTTCTACAACTTATCGTATGTTTGAACTCTTTGATTCTGGATTTCTGAACTAGCAGAATGTCTGTATTTTGGATGCGAACAATCGCAATATGTAATGTTCATTTGCTCTTTTGTTAGTGATTGAAGGCGAAATGTATTGAAATGTATGGTTTAGTCTAATTCCTAAGGGACCCTGTGTTTTGGCCAAAATTTCTCTTCCCTTTTTTTATTGTTTTTCAATTTGGGCCATATCTTGGAGTTGTTGTAATTATAATATATTATGTCATGCCCATATTTGAAGTTAGGTTGTGAAATATAGAAGCTGGCCCAAAATTAAATAGCCTTGTATTTCGACAATGGGCCATATTTTATTTTATTTTTTCATTTTTTAAAAGTTTGGTCCACGTTATGCCCTTTTTGGAATCCACTTTGGGCCATGTCTTAGAATTGATATAATTCTAATAGATTCTAATATGTTATGGAATGTCCATATTTTAAGTTAGGCTTTGAAAATGGCCCATATGGGCTACATTTTTTTCCCGAAGACGAAGTATATGTATTTTCATATATTTCTTTGGCTAAATTTTCTTTGGAGAATCTTCTTTATTGTAATACCACTTTTTTTAAATTTCTGTCCACCCGGAATTGTTGTAAACGTAATATTTTACGGCAAGCCAACACGGCCACTGATTAAATAGGCCCGGCTTCGACTAATGGGCCAGGAATATGTTGCTGAAAGCGTAAATGGGCTTTTACAAGTGGTCTGTATATACAAATAGTCCGTTAAATAAATAGCATGGGCTTTTAAAAATTTGGGCCACTAAGATAGTACGCCCATTTCGGAAATGTCAATGACGCATCCCATCTATAAAATAGGAAAGGCAGTCTTTAGAATTGCCATAATTTTACAACTTACAACAGCCCTAATAAACGGTAAGAACACAGTTAAAGATTTATAATACATTGTTTCATTCTTTCATCCTTATCTGCCTAGTTCGTGAGCCGTGCATTAGAACCCAAATTAATACATAGTAGACAAATTTTCTAGTCTTCAAAATAACTTGTCTTCAAAACAGAACACAGTTTGTAATTCCACATATGACCCGGGATGTGTTCATCAAAAGATATTGCTATGTACTTACTTGTCATTGTCAATCCCAACGTGCCATATCCTAGGATCATTTGGATCAACGTCAAATCTGACCTTGTCTTTCTCCTTTATATCATTCTCTAGTGCAAATGTGACCCAACCATACTTGAGCATATACTTTCCACCTTCCCCGCAGCAGGTTACAACTGAGTCACGAATCATTCCACACATTTTGGGAGTAGTGACACGAAGTAGCCGGTCACTCTCGCCCTCACCTATATATGCTCTCCCCCAATCAGTGTCTACCATCTGGTATGTCAATGTCACTTCTTAGCAAGATTATAGTGATTATTAAAATTGTAGCATGAACTTTGAATTAAAAAAAATTCTTACCAATGCAGTTGTTATGAAATCTTTTGGGATAGAAACAGAAGTGTAGGGGTGTGGTTGGTTGACGTAGTTTTCGGCATCATGAACTGGTAAATCTGGTTTTCCCAATTCTGAGATCTGCGTAGGATCATTGTGAACCTGTACTTCCTCCGCATCAACAAGTTCATTGCCAATTTCTGCTATGTTTGGTAGTAAAACAGATGATGTTATATCTTACTATGAAAATGTGCTAGTTGTATAAACTGTTATTTGTTTTGTTTTATGTTACCAATTGGAGGTTGTTCATCATCTTTAGAAGACGACTGTCTTTTACTTCCTTGCCCACACTCGAACCACCTTTTAAAACCTGCACCAGTTGTGAAGTAAATCTTAGTACGTAATTCCCTTCACTAAAATGGTAAATTTCATACATGAATTAGTTTAATTACCTGAGTTGTTGCTAGCATATTTATTAAACCTGTGACTAGTTGTTCCCGGGCCTACATTGGTTTGCCAAATAACAGTAACAATGAAGAGTTAGGAAGAAAATCTCGTTCTTAATGGTTGACTGAAATAAAACTAATCAAATGTATGTGTCATACTTGTATTAGAGCTTCCTATTGCAAGACCTAGCTGAGCTTCAACCGAGTTAACCGCATAATCTGTAATAATACAATTATATTTCCTAAGTATTTCCTAATTATAAATTATAAACATGTATATTAAATTTTTTTGGAAGTGATCTACCTGTCATATGTTTTTTAATCATAGTAGGAGCCTGGTTTTCATCATCACTTCCCTCTATGTTGTACAAAGTGAATGGCAAAGGCGAATGATCTTGCGCATTCATCAAAGATCCAGCTTGTTTTTTATCTTTGTATTCTGCAATTAACCAAGGATGTATGAATTGAAAGCATTTTTAAAAAATAAAATGAATAATATGCATGAATGTAGTTTTACCCATAGCTGTTAGCTGGGAGCAGTGTATGAAACCATAGCCCTCCATTTGTGAGCATTGCAGAACACCGTCGTCATCCTCTTCGTAACGACATGACTTCTTGCTGGAACTGCCATGACCCTCCTCAATCAACTTGTATACCTTGGGTGGTGCAAAGTTCCGCACAGTGCTAGTTCCGACATCCAGAATTGTTACTCCGAAGTTCCTTTTGCGGTCATAGAGTAGAAGAAGCACATCTCCCACCTTGAAGTTGTAATATTCACAGAAGTCCGCCCAACCAGATTTTAAAGAAATTCCTTTAGGTGTGCTTGAAACTCCAACTTTCCATGCCTTTCCATCTCCCACAGTTAAAAATACCTCAGTACTATCCAAATTGAAGCTTTTTTCCACAAACAGTGGTGGTAAGGGCTGCATTACACAAAAAAGTTACTTTCTTCAACATTTGAGTACAAATTGAGAAGCTACATCTCCTATAACAACAATTATTTTTGTAAAAAAAAGAAATACAAGCATAACATCACTTTAATTATCACCGTTGAACTTTTATTACTGACAATTGACTTACATTTAACAGCATTAAATTTTGGAATTAATGTGAAAATGTTGTACTATAAGGTACAGAACTAAATTCCGGCAATTTAATGCATTTGCAACATAATTGCAGATAATAATACACAAGACAAAAACAAAACGAAACGGGTCATTAAATGAAGTATGAATGTGTTTCGTGTGTTTCGTGTTGTCAGTAAGGTACAGACCTAAATTCCGGCAATCTAATGCAACATCCGTTATACAGAAGACGAAAACACAATGAAACAAAAACAAAACGGGCAATTAAATGAAGTTTTAATCAGGAGTAGCGTATTCTTACCAGACTTGTTGTCGGCGTCTTTGTTACAGAGTAGAAGAAGAAGTTTTCCACCATCATTGTTGGAATCTGAGCCATGATTTGCTGAAATTTGATCACAAACCCTAACAGTGTTTCTTGGGGATCCTTTTTTTTTTTCTGTTTGAGGTAGATATTGACTGGGGAAACGATTCCTTCTTCAGCTATTTTCTTGTTTTGCCCTTTGTTTCTTGCATTGGGTTAAGCGGAATGATGGGAATCCGGATAATGATGGGTTATTAGGTGGGGAGGTAGAGTATGGAAGTGAAGTAGAGTGAAGAGTAGGAGTGCTTTTTCACTGTTGCTGTCAACTCTCATTAATGAATGCAGATTTCATGCTTTCATGCTATCGAGAAGAAATCCTTCCAAAATCTCCAAATCCTCCACACATGTTGTCCAGCTTTATTGAATAAAAAAAAAAATTAATAAAAAATATGCCGAGCTAAATCCCGAGCTAAATGAGCTAAATGGCAAGCGTAGTAATATTGCGGGTTTCAATATTGCGGCCTATTTATTTGGGTTCCCAAGTAATAAATGTAAACTTCAAATGTAACCCTATTTATTTGGCTTTCCAAGTTATTTCGATTTAGTACTTATAATTAAATAAGATTTAATAAAGTTATACTCCTTTATTATCCCATATAATATATCTAACACTATATTTAAGATATTTAATCCCCTTTATTTAAAGGTTCGTATGGGTGGATGTTGATGAGTATTATATTATGATAAGCAATGTGTTACGACTTTAATATATTTTAATAAAAATCAAGGTTCATTTTGGTTGAGGTTGATTAGTATTATATCATAATAAGCAATTTGATAGGATTCCCATTTCCATATATCTAACACTATATTTTAAGGTTCATATGGCTGGAGGTTGTGTGTTATGATAATCTATTTGATAGGACTTTAATGTGTTTAGCCCTATATTTAGATGTTCTTCCATGTGACTGTTGATAAATAGTATATTATAATACGCAATTTAATAGGACTTTAATAAATTTATCCCATATTTTTAGCCCTATATTTAGAGGTTCTTCTGCGTGTTTTTTTTGGTTTTATGGTTGATGAATCTTACTTCCTCCATTTCTTTACTTACTTTCTAAGGGCACTGTTCATCGCGACATTTGACCACGTATAACTCCTAAATTAAAGAAATGCAGGAAGTATATTTTAATAAGTAATGGGCCCGTTTAACAAATATTTGTTTATTCTTTACGAGTATCATGTTTGACGTGAAATGGGCATTTTGTACATGTGTTCCTTTGAAGTAGCATATATCCACAATATAAAAATTGGCTCGTAACTGAGACGGCCCATTACTATTCATATAACTGTTACGGCCCGTTAATATTCATATAATGCTTGGTTGAGGTTGATTAGTATTATATCATAATAAGCAATTTGATAGGATTCTCATTTCAATATATCTAACATTATATTGTAAGGTTCATATGGGTGGAGGTTGTGTGTTATGATAATCTATTTGATAGGACTTTAATGTGTTTAGCCCTATATTTAGATGTTCTTCTAGGTGGCTGTTGATAAATAGTATATTATAATACGCAATTTAATAGGACTTTAATAAATTTATCCCATATTTTTAGCCCTATATTTAGAGGTTCTTCTGGGTGTTTTTTTTGGTTTTATGGTTGATGAATCTTACTTCTTCCATTTCTTTAGTTACTTTCTAAGGGCACTGTTCATCGCGACATTTGACCACGTATAACTCCTAAATTAAAGAAATGGAGGAAGTATATTATAATAAGTAATGGGCCCGTTTAACAAATATTTGTTTATTCTTTACGAGTATCATGTTTGACGTGAAATGTGCTTTTTGTACATGTGTTCCTTTGAAGTAGCATATATCCACAATATAAAAACTGGCCCGTAACTGAGACGGCCCATTACTATTCATATAACTGTTACGGCCCGTTAACATTCATATAATGCTTGGGCACTACTTCGTGTTGTGCATCACTGTACGATTGCACATTCCATTAGTAATGGTTTGTGTGTGTGTGTGTGTGTATATGTTGTTTATAAATTTTTCTATGTATTAATTGTTTACAATACATCCAAATTATTTTATTTAAGGTTAATTGGGCTTCGCAAGTTTATTCCATTTCCTACATTTAATTTAATAATTTGCAGGCGCGTTTAACAAATATTTGTTTATTCTTTACGAGTATCATGTTTGACCTGAAATGGGCTTTTTGTACATGTGTTCCTTTGAAGTAGTATATATCCGATATAGTAAAAATGGGTCGTAACTGCTACGGCCCGTTTAAATATGAAATATATTCAAAATATATTCATATACGGTGGGCCCACCTTCGTTTGTTGTGCAGGTTTTATTGTGCATCAGTGTACAATAACATCAATAATGGGGTCCATTAATAATGGGCCACAAAAATATTGGCCCATGTTCGGCGACGAACAATTTCTGGGCTGGTTTGGTAGGGTACATCACATCGGCCATTGCTCCTTTGTGGCCCACAAAATCCCAAATATTTTTTCGAAATTATTTTCTGGTTGTCGTTATTATTAGGTCCACAAATCTACTCACAAGTGTACTATATATATTACATTACGTGTATATTCCGGAGGAATATTGAAGGAAGGGGAGGATAGGTAATCTCTCAAAAAATTCCACTCTCTATCACCACTCTTACGCTTTTCCTTTTCCTTTCTCGTTTCCAGTTTAAGATACCAATTGGGGAATTGTCAGATCGGAATTCTCACATTCTTCCAAAAAATTGTAAGTTTGCATACTCTCTTACATATTTGTTTCATCTGCAATTTAAAATATTCCACTCTCTATCACCACTCTTACGCTTTTCATTTTCATTTTTCGTTTCCAGTTTAAGATACAAATTGACAGATCGGCACACTCACAGTCATCCAAAAAATTGTTAAGTTTGCATACTCTCTTACATATCTGCTGTATCTACTTCAGATTGGAACTTAACGACAATTCAAATTTTTTTTTTTACTTGTAGTCAGACAATGGGCGCGCCGCAGTGGTTAGATGTTGCTAAATCTTTCTTTACTATCGTCGATGATACTCAATTAGCCTTTGTGGTAAGTCTTTCGTCATCCATCCTTTTGGGTGGATGATACCCAATTTTAGGGATCTGTTTGCAGATGTATGAGATGATGTATTTTAGTTGCAAATGTCTGTTAAATGGAACTTGGACTTGAAATGTTGACCATTGGATTTTTTATTTGTAGTCAGATCTATTTTTTTAGATTATTTTATTTTTTTGGTGTGTTGATGATACGGATTGGGGTTTAGGGATCTTTTTGAAGATGTACGCAATGATGTATTTTATTTTAATAATACACTGGATTTGAAAATGTCTGTTAAATGGGACATGGATTTGAAATGGAAGTTGATTCCGTTTTTTCGGTTTATAGTATTGTAATTCTTTAAATGCATGTTATTTATGTTGTCCTTGTAGAGTAAAATGTTTGATTCCTGCAGCGTTTCCCTGCATTGTCCTGTTCTGAAAATATGAAAATGTTCCCGACCGAAGTATACTTATCTACAGCTGATGAGAGCCATGGAAGGTTTGCGTAACAGCAGACGCTTATGGATTCAAAATCGATAAGGGCTGGGCTAAGTTCCGTGATCATTACAAGTTTCACTATGGCGATGTGTTAGTTTTTTACTATTACGATGCTATGCACTTCTCTGTTACAATCCTCGAAGTGCGTACAGGAATACCTCGGATAATTGAACCATTACCTACATACTCAGGTATGTTACGTTACATATGTTCTTTGGATATGTTCTTTAAGTAATAGATTCCTTACATTCCTTACATTCTTGTAGGGGGAGTTGTGTGTGGTAATACTTCTATTACTCCTTTGGAATATAAGAGAAAGCGAGATGGTATCAACTTTTTACAAATTTTATGTACTTCTGAAGCTTTGTGAAATTTTTTTTTGAATGGATACATTACATCTTGGAATGCAGACGATGATTTCTCAAAGCCTCTTAAATTTGTTTTCGTTGACGGTGATGATAACAATTCAGATGAAGGTTGTATTTCGAAAAACTTTTCTCCCTTTCATTCTTACTTGGACATTTGAAATAATGAAATATCATATCTTTATAGGCGATGACTGTACAAGTTCTAGTTCGTCTTTCAAAGTCTCTCCTCGTGCAGGTCGATTTGATAGTTCAGACGAGATGCAAGGTACATCTGGGATTGCACCACCGGAAGGTTTATATATTTCGATTATAATTTTCCACTGTTATTGTGAAGGCCACATACTGTTGATACTCACTATAATTTATTTCACAGTTAACACTCACAATCCAACTTGCTTCCCCGTTGTATCTACTGGACACATGGAGCATGGACTGGTACGTTATATTATATAACACATGGCTTCCCATGTCATAGTCTTACATTCTTCGTATTTTAATTTGATTGATGTTATGCAGAAAATACCAAATGATTGGGCGGCTGAGAATTTGGATGTTGGACTGAACTTAAGGACACTCTGCGTTCTGAACCGCAAAACACTCACACCTCTTGATTCTTTTCCAATTGTCTGCAAACTTTTTGAAACACCTATATCGACCTGCTCTATCACAAACGGATGGGTGAAGTTTGCTTTCGATAATGTTGTTAAGGTGAATGATGTAGTGGCAATTGAAGTTAAAAAAGATAATACCAAAATTTGGAAGGCTGTGATCTACCCCAGTGGCAAATAAATTTCGAGTACTTAAACTTAATTTTAGTTTTAAGTGTTGTTCTTTGGAGCCCTTAATTGTTCTTCAACTTTTGAACCTTTAAACTTTTGTGGGATCTACAGTGCATGTGAAGTGTTTTATTTGATCTGGCATGTGGCCCAATATTTATTTTGTTGGCCCATAACAATCTTGTTGGGCTTACATTTCAGCGTTTGAAAGTGCCTGCTCCCATAACAATCTTATTGGGCCATTTAAACGTATAACAGTGTTTGGGCCCATAAACCCATAAACGTATAACAGTGTTTGGGCCTTATTAATGTCTTTGCATTGCCCAATTTTCCCTCTCTATCTGGCCCGTCTGAATTTTGTTTGCAATTAAGATGTGAGCTATGTTTTGGTGTCTTTTTCTTCATCTAATTGCCTAGGCCCATAACAATCGTATTGGGCCATGTTAACCTATGACAGTGTTTGGGCCCATAAACGCCGTGATATATGGGCCATTATTCATGTATTTGCAAAGCTCAATTACCCGTCTGTAAGTGGCCCAAAATATTTTTTGTGTATTTTAATGGGGTTTCGTATTTTAATTGATGGTGTAAATGTAGTAACCGGTACAATTTGATGACATCCTATTTTCTTTGGTCACCTCGCACAATAATATTAAGAGCTTTAAATTTATATTATCCTCTGGGCCTTGCAGCAACATTCCCAAATTTGGCCCAAGTATACAACAAGCCTTTTTTAGTTTTAAGAATCAAAGTAACTTTAATTTCAGCCCCTTTTATTTAGTTACAACTAAACTTTTTATTTTTATATGTACATGTGGTTTCTTCCTCCCGTTCTCCTTCCCGGAACCCAAAATCGTGCCGTTTATGTGAACACTTACTCCTGCTTCTGTTTCAATATCGCGGTCGCAGGGTTTGTCAAATTTCTATTAAAATGTACTAGTGTTTAATCCACGTAGCTGATATGTAATTTCTGTAATAGATCTGCAATGGAGGTTCCTGCTTGGTTGTGCCAGGGAAGTCGTTTGTCGTTGTTGTACCGTCGACGACCTCATCTCTTTTCCTTGTTTCATTGTAAGTATTTCCTTTATGCTTTGCAGTATATCAATTACTAGATCCTATGGTTTGAAATTGTTCAATGTAGGCTTGTTCTAGATCCCCAATTTTGACCGTCAATTACGTATTCAGATATTTGTTATATAAAGGATATTACGGAATTTTTCTTTTTTTTTAACGGGGAGTAAATTTCTTGTACGATCTAATGGGAGATAATATTAGAGAAGCCCAATTTATTAGAGACATTGAAATCTTAGAAAATTATTCATGAAAATGAAATTGAAAACTTAGAAAATAGATGAAATTCTTAGAAAATTAATGAAGACAGATATGAAATTGAAAATAGTGACATTGAAATTGAAATTCCATTCACAAAATGAACAACTTAACCTGGTCCATAAAATAATTAAAAAAAAAAAAGCTTAAACATCAAAGCGATCAACCAACTCTACCATGGTCTCTTGGACAGTTTTGAGCAATTCATCATGGTACACTCCTGGAGCATATTCTGCTATGTCTGCCATGTCCCTCTCCATGTCTTGGAGAATCATGCGGAGTGTGGTTGCTTCGTAAGAAACTTCCTCATGCTCAACCCCAATAAGGATGAGATGAGTGCAGCAATGAGCAGCCCAGAAAAGTGTGGTCCAGATGCCACTTGGGTTGAGAGAACGCTTGTGTAGCTCCCTAAGCTTCTGCAAAACTGTTGGCTCCCTTATCCAACGGTCATTTTCATCATTGTAGCTACAAATAAAATTCAGAATACTTTATTGTATTTTTCCTAAATAAAGATATATAAAATTAGTTAAATAAAAGAAAAACAAAACTCACATGATGCCAACAGCGATGTGGTTGCTGAGCCTATTCTTCAGTGCAGCAGAGAGGTTTTGTTGAGGATCTTTAGCCCTTGAATTGTTGTTAATCAGATTAATAGTTTTGATATGGATGTGGAGTGATTTTGTGAAGAAACTAGGCTATATTTATAGCTGAAATTAGAAAGGTGTTTGTAGTAGTATTAATGTTAGTCATTAGATTCATTGGTATAATGCAGATTTCATCTCCTTGGAATGCCATTGGGGGTTATACATGTACATGCATTGGTGGGTATAAGTCAAAGATGAATAGTTATTTGGGTTGTGTGTGTTTATATGGTTTCAAAAAAAAAAAGCTGATTATGTTCCTCTGTGTACGAGTTAGTGGGAGAAAATATAAATGCATTGAGAAATCATTCAATGAATATAAATCTGGACCAATGCATCGCCACCCAAATTTGTCTCTTGAACTACCCATCATAATTTTAACTTCAATAAATCTAAATCATAATTACTGCATTTTAACTTGAATTCATGCAAGAGAAATAAATATAATATTTACGTGTACCCATCATAATTTGAACTTTAATTCATGCAAGAGAAAAAAAATTACTTCGCCCCGAATAAAGACTAAAGATATTTAGAATGGCACTCCACGGTTGCAGCTCGTCCTACTTCCCCAAAGTCTACTGCTATTCAGGTAACAGATATCATCGAAATCCCTCTTACTCCCTCCTGCTGCATTTTACATTAGTTAAATTTCGTATTTCTTATATAGTGTAAGTTGAATGTAGTGATCTGACATTCATCACTGACTGGGTAAATTAATCGACGTTTCGTATTATAAGGACATTAATGTTTGCTATTTCAGGTCCTTTCTCGCACCAGCGCACGTTAAGGGTGCACCACGGCGGGCGTTTCATGCCATGTGTCAGTGACAAGAAAGTGGACTACTTTGGTGGTCAGCACTTTTGGATCCACCAGATTAATCCAACCCATTTCACACTAGCCCAGTTATTGGAAATGGTTCATAGGCAGATTGGTCCTGAAGCTTCTCTGCCAACGGAGGCTTGGTATGCGAAGTTGGATGTAACCTGGCCAGAATGCATCAACATTCTGCACTCCGACAACGACCTGAAGGAGCTATTCCTTGATTTGGATGCGAAGCGTGAATTCTGCGGTGTGGTGTACTTGCAGACTCAAGAGGATGCAACTGAACCAGAGGGTATGACTCTCAACCACCTGCCCCATCCACTCGATCAGCTGGGATCCTTTGATAATGTCATGTCTTACCACCTTGATGTTGTTGATGTCGGAGATGACTTCAAAGAGATGGGTGCTGAAATGGTTGCTATGCTGGAAGAAGACCGTGATCTCCCGGTTATTAGTAACAACTTCATTCCAAGGGCCTAGATTGTAATGTTATTATCTATATTGAGATTAACCTTTTCAGTTGTTAATGTAATATACGATGCTCTATTGTTTGTTTTTTTTGGATGATGGATTTAGCTCTGTTTTTGGTTTGGTATTTATGACTTACTTTGGTGGCCGGGATTAATTTGCATTACATATATGCGAAGATTTAGAAAATGGGAGCAATACCTGTCCGTTACATATATAACACGTTTTTTGTTTCGTTGCCAATTTTCAATTTCTTGAATATTATGTACTACATTGAGACATATATATGTATCGTTCGATCTGTATCTAATAAGATACATAAATAAAGTGGTCCATAAATAAATTGTAAATATAGTTGTAGTTCATCACATCAGGTTGTCAGTCACACTCTCTTACAGTAATAGATGAAAAGATGTATGTAATAGAATTATTAGCAACTACCAAGAATTTTAATGATTAATCTTTTACAGATAAGTTATTAATGGGCGGTTGGAAATGCCAAAAAACGTAAACCCTATACCACAACCCTAAACCTTGAACCCTAAACTCCAACACTAAACCCTTAAACCTAGACCCTTTACCTTAAACATTATGAACTTGTATTGGTTGTTGTGTATGTCATTTAGGTATTCTATCTCATGAACTTTTTTTTCTTTTTACTGATTGTATAAATATACTAACCCGTATATTCGTATACGATGAAGAGGTTTAAATGTATATTTGGTTTCTTCCTCCCTATGGGCCTTGCAGCAACCGGCCCACTTCTGTCCCAAATGTTTTATGGAACCGGCCTTTTTTGGGCCCATTTATTTCTCCCCGATTTATTATTTTTATATGTACATTTGGTTTCCTTCACGGAATACTACATCGTGGAACACTAAATCTCCTTGACGGAACACTAAATTGTGGTGTTGATGTAAACCCCTCCTTCTGCTGCTTACTCAGTATCGATTACGACGAGTTAGTAAAATTCCGCTTAAAATTTACTAATGTCTAATCCACCTAGCTCATATCTAATTTCTATAATAGATCTACAGTGGAGGTTTCTGCTTCTTTGGGAGAATGCAAGTTTTTTTCCGTTGTTGTACCGGATACGACCTCATCTTCCATCGTAAGTTTTTCCTTTATACTTTGCACTACATAAATTACTAGATCCCATGGTTTGAATTTATTCAATTTAAGCCAGTTATAGATCCCCAAATTAGACCGTGATGTACTATTTACTGGTTATATTTGAACTTCTATTTATGTTATTAGAAGAATACATGGAAATATCTTGTACGATTTACTGGTTATATTTGAACTTATATTTATGTTTTAATTAATTTCATAGTGTATACCGGTGATGTTTGCTATAAATCTGCCTGAAAGACTATCAAATGAAGTGTATCTGTCTACTGGTGATGAGAAGACTTGGAAAGTTGCTGTGCCTACTGATGCATTTGGTTCTAAATTTGAAAATGGTTGGATGGATTTCAGAGACTACTACCAACTACAGCCTGGTGATGTTTTATTTTTTCGCTATAAGGGGCCTAATCAATTCTTTGTTACTATCGTTGATATTGCGAGTGGTCTACATCGACAAATTGTTGGAGCAAAAAAACGTGCAGGGGCTGTTGAGCGAGACATTCCACGGTTTACTGATGCTATGCTTATAGCAGCTGGTCTGAAATTCGTGGTGGTGGAATGGAAGAATGGCCATAGATGGAAGAAATGGGAAAGTAAGTCTTCTAATGTTCCATTTACATACTGTTGCAAAGTTGAAATTCATAAATATGTCCTAGTTTGTAAAGATGTGTTGCAATATTATTTGCTTATTTCATAGGGTCGAGTAATATTGGGACTGGTGTTCACAATGTTTCAGGCTTGTCTACACAACAGGACAGTGATGGTAAGCATACATACTGTCCCCAAGTTATTATGGAATCATTAGATGTTTAGTGTGTGACCTAGTTTGTATGTGTGATAGGATGTTCAAGTTCTTCTACTGCTTTGTGGGCCGAGGCATTTGGTGATGAATTAGACATGGCAGATGAAGATGAAGGGGTTGTTTCTGGTATTGGGATTATGAAGTAGTGAAGTAATTTTACAACTATCAAATCTTGTGCATGTTGTATTGATCATTTTTTCATTTATTTCTTTACAGGTAATCTTCACAACCTAACTTGCTTCCCAGTGGTATCACCTGGACATTTAGAGAATGGCCTGGTATTTGTCACTATATATTGTATTTAATGAATAAGATGTGTATGACTTATGTGAGTTTCATATTGTTATTACAGGTACTCCCATTTCACTGGGCGCGTAAGTTTTTTGCTGCAGGTGTTCACCCAGTTACATTTTTGTTGTTAGATAGCGGGACACACAAGACTATCCATTTTGTTCCTGTTGTTTGCAAGCTTGTAAAGGATCCTACTCCAGCATGCACTGTTATGTATGGTTGGTCTACTTTTGCTAGGACACATGGTGTAAATGAGATGGACATGTTATCGATCGAGGTTGACGCAGCTAATGTTGGGACTTGGAAAGTAGAGATTCACCGCCGTTGAAGTGCTTGGGTGCATTATCTTAATTTTTGTTCGGTATGTAAGTATGACATGAAAAAACTATTTTTGATCCGACCATATGTTTGGCCTGCCCATTCCCATGTTTTGTAGCGGCCCATTACTCTTTCAATTATTATTTGGTAGATATGGGCCTTGCACCTTGAAAATTTTGTAATGCTAATTATGGGCCTTCGAGAAGGTCCAAAACTATGTATTAGGATGTGGCAGTATTTTTCGCTTTATGTTTTTCAAAAGCAAATTGGTATACCATATTCCACACAGAAATATGACGCTTTGTAGAAATATTTAGTACCCTCATCAGGTAAAGACGTCTGGGCTGGCATTTCTGGGCTATTGGGCTTTTCGTAAGGGCTTATTCTTTGGACTTAAAGAGCGGCCCATTTTGACCTTGATGAGGGCTTGTCAATATTGTACGAGCGATTATTGGGCTTACACGAGCGGTTACTGGACTTTTCATAAGGGCCATCGATAGAGGCAAAGAAGTCGTAATATATTAGACTCATTGTGCAGATTGTCTATTTTCCATCTTTTAACCTAAGATCTGTTTTGGGTAGAAGCCATTTTCCGTCATCCACGCCGTAAAATGCTTATGCGTCGTATGCCCGGATGTTACATGCCAATGCTTGACTTCCCTAGTCTGCACATAGTAATCGGCGACAATGACAGTCGATTCCTGGTGAGTGGTTATCTGTTAATTGAGTTATTGAAGATATTAATAGAACTCTAGGTCTTCAATAAAAATTAGGGGTAAATCATTTATTATGAGATTAAGTATACATGTATACTGATTATCTTTTCATTTAGAGTTCTGTAGTTGAGATTTATATTAATATTCTGAATTCATGGTATTTATTGAATAGGTTTATTGAACTTGGATTTTGAGTAGTAACTGTGTCAGATTTGTTCTTGGTGTTAATTTGAGTAGCATCCGATGAAATTGTATGTTATGGTGTTAATTTATATTGATTTAGCGTCCATGTAGTCATGGACATAGTGGTTAAATATAGTAACAAAAATCTGTATTTTTTTTGTTTTTGTTAATTTGAGTAGCCTACCCAAAACCTGATTCTTTTTTTTTTGTTGCTATTTTGAAATGCATTTGATAATAATGGGTTCTTATGGTGTTGTACTTAATTGCTTTGCTATTGCATTGATACTCTGTAGTAGGCAATTCCTACCGCCTTCGAGGAGTCTCACTTGAAACTACTGCCAAGGTCTGTAACGCTTTCAACCGGTGACAATATCAGGTGGGTCGTTGATTTAATAAGAACGGCAACAGGTGTTTTGAATTTCGGTGAAGGGTGGTCTGCTTTCTACAAGAAATATGGCCTTTCGCCATCTTATGCTTTGCTCATGACATTTGACAATGAAAACCACTTTGACGTGAGGGTTTTCAAACCAAATTCCATAGAATGCAAGTGGATGGATGACTTCAGGCACCCCAACTATCTTGACTACCGATACCCTGAGTACAACAAGGCATTGGAAATCTGTGATGTGTTTGCGAGCGTAGAAGTTGAAGATTGTAATGAGGTTGATGAGTATAAGAAGATTGATCTAAGCCCAGGTTTTTCCTTTTTCATATTATGTTTGCCCTAATATGAAATCTGTTTCGTTATTTCAAAATGGGCCATTTTAGAACTGACTCTTCACTACCTGTTGTAGTTATGCCAAAGTCAGAAATGGCTGTGAGGTATCGGCATTTTGTGCCTTTCTGCCGTATCACTGTTACGGATAACATGGTTGCGCCTAATTACAACCTGGTACATGGAATTGTTGAATTCTCACTGTCATTACATATGTCTTTAGTTTACTAATTTATGCTATTACAGACAATTCCAATTGATTTTGGGCGAGTAGAGCTTGCGGAAGGGTTAAGTACTATAACTTTGAAGATGAAATGGAGTCGTGCACAGCGTGAATGGAAGATAAAGTGTTTAAAGGATGGTATTTGTGCGTGTGTTATTGATGGTTGGAAAGAGTTTGTGAACTTCACTGGGGTTAATGTGGGCGATGTTTTCATGGTTGAACGGAACATTTGGTGGCATGATGTCTGGAATTTCATGGGACCTTTGGAGAATCTGTTACTTAGCACGTTCTAAAAATATGTCTGTATTGAGGTTGTTTTGATCGTTTTATTTGGATAATCTGTAATTGACAATTTCATCATTTATGTAATACACAATGCTTGCTATTTATGTTTGACTTTATACGTCTTGCATAGGCCAACGATAGATGAAAAATCCATATGGATGTGGCATATTGAATACATCGAAGTACTGACACTGTTGAATACATAGAAATGCTGAATTGCATATTGTTGTGGCGTAACTATGGCACCAATCCTCGCAAACCCTCTGTAAGTGACTTCAGCCTCTGGTTAATGATGAACGCAGATTTGTCGGTTCCGAATTCAGCAAATAATATTTGTTATTTAGCCAAAGGCAATCCACAACTACAACGAAAACCGTAGTGTAGTAGTAGAATGACTCGAGTGTCGTTCTCTCAGGACTATAACTAGCTTTATCAATTTAACTAGGGAATATAAAACAACAGACAGATAGCAAAGGGTTTTTCTAACAGATAATGGAGATTGGTGATAGTATGATCCTTCTTAGCATAACGGGTCGATAATCATGCATAAATTCTTCGGTCTTGCATAGAGATCTTTGAATCAATCTAGTGTCCTGTTGCAATTATTAAGCACTACGAAGATAATTGGTCTGACAAGTCAATCACTATTGTCCTAATGTGTTCCGTAATTATTCAACACTACGAAGATAAACTCGCGAATAGGTCGACGAGGGTCCAATTGTGCATAATAATTAATACAACATACGAGAATTTAGGCTGTGCCTGATCAACGAAATAAAGCAATGACACAGAGTATAATGCGCGATATATCCATTAGCATGATTATCTTCCCTTCGCTAAGAATTCACATACTACCACCAACGATAAGTTTAGCTACTCATAATAGGCATGCAATCAACAGAAATCATAGAAGAAAACATGTTGAAAGAATATAATAAAATAAGTAGAATAAAACTGTAAGATACAAAGTTACCGAAGGTTGTCAATCTCCGGATGATTGCGATCCTACGAGCTCCAAACTGCTATGAAAAAGAGTCCCCTAAGCTACAGACCCCCAGAACAGGCTCTGGGAAGTCCCTACCTAAAACTACAGAGAGAGGTGAGAAAGTAGGTCTGGAAAGATATGATTTTCGGAGAAAACTGAGCAACTATATATAGGCTTCGAATTACTGTGAGGCGGTTCGCCCCACATCTGCGGCGGTTCGCCCTGCGGGTTTTTCGCGGAATTCCGCGTTTTCGACGCGTTTTTGGATTTCTTCCCCTTTTCGGACTCGGTTTCTGTCTTCTAGTGGCCTTCTAACCTCCAGATTCGACCCCTAGACTCCAAATCCTATCCGTAAACCTTCAGATACTCCAAATAGGCTTCTGGAACACCAATTCCTTGTCAACTTCAATATAATTGCCCGTAAATCTTCGAATTTCAACCAAAACCTGTAAAATAAAATCTAAACAGAAACGTGACACTATTCTAATAAAATGTACTAAAATATAGCTAAATTAACATAGAGGATAGATAAAATAGGTGAAACAGACTCGAATGAAAGTGTAACATACACATTCATCAGTTAAGAGTTGCATTTTTCTCGGAAATCCTCTCTACCAGCGCTTGCAAGGCATCGTTCTAACTCTCCAGCAATGAGTTCTTCCTTTCAACGTCTTCCAGCATTGCCCGGTGGTGTGCTACCTGTTGCCTGAGCTCTACAGTTTCCCTCTCAGCATTGGCCAGCCTTGTAAGCAGCGTTTCCTGTTCGGCCTCCCCATGGATCTGCCTCCTCCGGGCTGTTCTACATATTTCATTGCAGCTATGACCTGAAAGACAATGAACACTATGTTAGAGATCTTTCATAAGCCAGTCTTTAATAATATATATAAAGAATGTCATTACCCGAGTAATGGTTATTGCACATCTTGAATTTCTTCCCCAATGAACGTCTGTGTAGGAAATTAGTTCAACAACTAGATCTCCACATTCATGGCATCGTTCTCCAGTTAACCTCGGACGCTGCCTGCTAGCTCTTGAATGGGTTGCCATCTTCCTGTTCTGGTGTAGTTGTGTGAGAGAGTGGGAAGTGTGAGGGAGGTGGGAGCAACTTATTTAGGGTTGAGTGTTAAATATTATTTGAAGCTGGTTTGCTCCTTGATGGGTTAATTTTTAGTGGGCCATTAATGTGGGCCCGTTAGTGGGCCGTGAGTGTACTTTTAATTCGGGTCGATTTTATATGGGAATCCGTTGGGGCCGATTCCGTAGTAATACAGGTCATTTGTAATGGGCCATTTGTAGTTGGGCTGTGTTTTATGCTGCCCAATTTGTTTTGGTTCTTTTGTCCATACAAATACATGAAAACACAAGTAAAACACGAGTAAAATCATAGCTAATGTTCGCGCAATGGTTAGATATGGTGGTAGTATCACTGACGTAGAGTGTATGTATGGGGTCGAGATCCACTTTTCATTTTGAGTTTGATATAAGACCTTGTTGCTGAACCTTTTTCCTAAACCTTTGTTGGAATTATATTTTGATTTTTGAAGGAGAAAGAGGTTCTGTTTATACCATGGAACTATTGAGATAATAAGTACTAGTTGAAAAGCCTTACCAATGGCCATTTGAAAAAGACTATTGTGCCCATAGTATTTAGACCCAGCTCCTTACTGTCTAACTTGCTCCAATCCTCCACCAGAACCTCTTTCTCATTTGCAAGATGCTTATTGTACACTGAAATGTAACCCTACGAATGTTGATTTGCACGCTCTCCTTGATTGGGGAGCAAAAGTTGGTAGTGGGCGGGCACCCGCCATGTGATGTGTAACTTCCACTTGGTTAAATATGATGGGAGTGTCACTGACGTAGAGGGTATCTATGGAGTCCAGTTCGATTTTTCATTTTGATTATGTTTTTTAAATTTGTTGAATTGTATTGGAACATAAATATATTTGTTGGAATTCTATTTTGCTTTTTGAAGGACATAGATTTTGCAAGGGTCTTGCTTTTAAAAATTATTGTGTGCTTACATCAAACATTAAGGTTTGCTTAATCAGACCTTAATATTTTATCTGCAATACGTATGTTTGCTTAGAGCATGCAAATCCAATACCTATGCAAAATTCTGCACTAACCCTTATAAATATAGATCATATTCATCTAGAAATATAGAGAATGTTCCTCTAGAAATCATATAGCTACCACCAAAATAAATAGTACGTTACAATGGAACAGCTATTAACAAAAGACAATAAGGGTGCCCAGCATCCCCGCTTAAAGAGCATAGTCGATCTCCGATTCTCTTTCTTCGTCCTCCTCTTGGAACTTCTCATCATTGGGTAGAGCATATGCGCAAGTGGTCCAATAGTGTGTGCCATATTTTCCACATCTGCCACATAAAAACTTACCGGGACGAGGCTCAGCGCGGGACCTGTACCTTTTAACCTTAGGCCTTCCTGGGTCTCGTCTGATGACTGGGGGAAGTACCTCGTGTGGTTGGTTGATATCTACAAACTCAAACTTCTCTGTACTGGCAATAGGGACAATGTTCTCTGCATACACGGCCTTGTATGTGTTTGTAAAGAAGTACCTCTTAACCACCTTCTTTATATCCCATCGGTTCCTGTTAATAACCGCGATTGCATGGGGGCAAGGGAATCCTCTGATCTGCCACTGGTAACATGTGCATGTATGCTCATTCAGATTGACCTGTGCACCATAAGTAGGAGTTTACTACTGTAATAAAGAATATATATTAATTTTCTTTCAACAATGTAAAATAGCAGAACAGTTTACCACACAAGTTGGAGTAGAGAAAACTTTCACAATCCCTGTGACATTGCTTGGGAGGAGGATCCAGTTTTCTCCTGTCCTTGTTGCTATACCCCATAACTGACTCATAGCAGGAGTTAACGAGCTTGTCCACTTATCTGCCTCTTCCCGCCGCTCATTCAACCAGCGCGTTAATTGTGATAAGATCGTGTCCAGCATGTATGTTATAGGCAGGGACCTCGCATCTAGTACCCAAGAGTTGAATGATTCAGCTGCGTTACTTGTTAACTCCCCGTACCTGCAATATTATAGATGACTTCTCATATCACAAGGTTGGGTACTGTGTTTACGAATCTGAACAATATGATACCTGTGGACATCCGGAGCAAAAGCAACAACCCATTTTTCTTTTGGCAGGTCCTTTAGAAAGTGATGTGCGATATCACCCCCCACATTAGTGAACTTTGTTATAGCTATCTCAAAGGACCTAACTGTTGGAGCATATGCAGCATCCTTCAGAAGTTTGCACAGAAGGTTCTTGTGCTTGTTTGAGTATTTCTGGGCATCAAACATGGTTCTTAAGTTTTTCATTAGGTGGTACAAGCAGAAAAAATGCAAGGGACCCTTCTCGTATACTTCGTCAAATGCATGGAGGAGTCCTCCTGCTCTGTCAGACACATACATAATCTCATGGAGGTGTTTGACATTCTTCCGAATCATTTTCAAGAACCAAGCCCAGTTATCCGCATTTTCAGTGTCCACAACTGCCATAGCAACTGGGAACATGCCTGCATATTTAAGAATGAATTATAAGAACAGTTAAACATTCGTTAAACAAACACTGAACAGTATAGATTATGTTAATTTCCTTGTTTTTACCATTGTTGCCATCTTTTGCTGTTGCTGCCAGTAAGGTTCCTTTGTACCTTGTCTTGAGATAAGTTCCATCAACGAAAAGCATTGGCCGGAAGTGTTGGAAACCTTGTAGGCTGGCATGAAAAGCAATAAAGAACCTCTTGAATCTGTTATCCAAGGTCTCCGTCTCTAGTTCTGCAATGCTTCCCGGGCTCCTTCGCCTAATAGCATCTGAGTACCACCTTAACTGGTCAAATGAGTTTGTGTACGACCCAAACAAATTGGCTCGTGCCACTTCAACCGATCTCCAAATTTTTTCATATTTGATGTCAAATCCCCAATGTTTGAAAATCTCCAACTTCATTACCACAGCAGTGACAGTGTGATTTGAACGAACAACATCAGTTATAAGCTTTCCTAGAATGCGTTGACCCATTCGCTTGGAATCATTTACAGAAGTTGCTAATGTACAAGTATGTACTAAATTAGCCTGCTTTAGGAAGACAGAGGGTGAGACAGTACTTTTGGCGGCTCGGACATACCATTCACAACCTTCAGATACCCTCTTTGCACAATTAGCATTGACATAAGTAGCATCATTCTTAGTATACTTGTACTGGAACCCAAGCTTTGCAGCATACTTGACAAGCTTAGTCCGGAACTCCTCAACCCCACCGTTGAACTCTTGGCCCACCCCAGTGATATACAAAATCCAGTTATGAGATCTGAGAATTGGAGCTTCTTCTTCAGGGTTGAATTCAAAACCGGTATTGATGAAGTAGCACCTGAATAATACTCCCCTCTAGCCTGCTTCTCCTCCCTTCTCAATCTCTTCTTCCTTTCTGTAGACAGATTATCACTGTAGCTTAATTTGGAGGTTAAACATGGAAGGGACACAGATTGGGTAGGGAATTCGTCATCTTCGAATAGGTGTTCGGGCAGACTTACATAATTCCTCTTCCGTGTAGGCTTTGTTGTTGTGTCACATAGAATTCGGCCTTTGTAAGCATGTCTACTTGGGGGTTTTTCTGTGGAGGAAGATGAACTACTCTTCTGAGAATCATTATGAATGATCTTGGAAGCTGAATAGTACCGGTCCAACATATTTGCAAGCTTTGGATTCTCGGGTGTTGGTGGATCATGCACATTGGGTGTATTTGGTTGTTTGATGTTGATCATACCCACCTTGAAACACTGACTAAGGGCCATCATGTTGTGAAAGTCAGACTGTGATACTAGTGAGCATTCAGCATTGCCATTAAACTCATACGTAAACCGATTGGGTGTGCCTTCAGTGCATGGTATATTATCTGAACATGCAACAGACTATATATCTGAATAACATAACAATGGATACATGGTAATAATAAAGGGTTCTAATAATAACTACTAAACGCAAAATATTTGGTAAATGATAAATAACAATTAACACGAAATAATGTATTAACACGAAAATTAGTAGGTAATTAACAATTCACCGAAATTAAGTTGTAAACTCTGAAACTAGTAGTTATAATTCACCTTTAAAGACGCAAATAAGCATTTTCCAAATACTACAGAGTGAGATCCAACAATAATCCAATACCAACACTATTAAGCACGCACAATAACGGGTGAAAATACCAAACCACAGAACTATAAGCATGCGCACAACAATACGCTGAAAATTCCACAAAAATACACAGAGAATTACAATAGTAAACTTCCAACACATCTAAATAAACTTTGGGGACGATGTTAATACCTCTGAATTGGGCCACGAAATCTTGGAATGTAGTTTTCTTCGATACCCAGATCTTAGCACGCGAGTTACCGGCTGAACAGTTCAACTGCACCGTCTCCGACCCAGGACAGAATATACATCTTCACCGGTATCGAATTCGTCGGTGCTGGCGGGTGATGTGACAGGCAGATTGAGATTTAGATGATACATTTGGTAGGATTTGAAAATTGAAATGGTATTGGTGATGATGGTGATATATGATTTTGATTTATGGGTTTCTATGATTTATTCCATTTATTCCTAAATCCGGCCGAATTAGTATGACGAACTATTCAAAACTGTGCCCCAATGGGCAACTAATCCGTATGGGTTACTCTTTAATTGGGCACATGCGGAACTGGGCCATGTAAATGGGTTGTCGGCCTGTTAACCGACAAGGTCAGCCTAGGTCAGTGGTAGCTGTTGGAGCTAGTTGCAACTTTTTGTTGAGTCCAATACCAGATTACATAGATTGGGATCTAAATGCATGGATTTTGAATAGCCAGACCCAATGCAAACATTCCACCGAATTATGGGCCTTATACCAATTTTTTTGATTTTTATCTTCCTCCGGTATCTATTTTGTTTGCTCCTTCCACTACACGAGCCATATCGATCGGACGCAAACTAATGGATCTTCCATTAGTTTTCTTCTACTCGACCTTTAAACACGGCTTTATTCCACCACAGAAAATGTCCCGTTTCACCCATTTTTCAAGATCTGCCCGTGGAAAGAAACGCGTAGTGTTGTTGCAGCGCAGTGGTGCCGGTGAATTGGAGCTCGAGCGATGATTTCCGAGTGGGTAAAGCCGACCCCGAATTTTGTTTTGTGGTTGATTGGCTTCTTGATGTCTTGGATAGATTTTGACCCGGACTTCCATGTTTAATTACGATCAATCTCGTGTGGTGGTGGTGTCGAGTAGGATTGAACTTCGGGCAGTGGAGTTTTCTAAGCTGGTGAGTTCGAATGATATTCTTCCGAGCAACCGTTTATTTTTGCCATGTAATTTGAGGTGAAAAGATTCGGTCATGGTGGTCCGTCTGAGTAGTTCGTAAAGGCTTTCCCTTGCTTCGAGGGCGTCTGATCCGTCTTGTTGTACGACTCCGGTGAATTCAGATGTGATTTGTTCCGAGATTGGTTTGGGTCGGATGTGATCTTGGATCTTGCTCTTTAGAGTGGGTGTTTCAGATCAGACTTGTGGCTTGGAGCGGACTAATGATGGTTCGAACATCTAAGTATATGGTGTGCCGGGGCAGCCGACTGAGTGAGTCGAATTCGAGTCGACTTAGGCTTTTGCATACTTCTATCTCCTTCGAGACTTGTTCTTCGAAGGTGTTTTCTTGCCTTTAGTTCGAGCTCGTTCTTATTGTTTGGACATTATTTTGGCAATAAAAATTCCAAGTAGTTTTTGCGATATGAAGGATTCAAACTCAACACGGTGGAGAGGAGAGTGTTTTAGTTCGATGTGCATTCTGGTTCGAACTCTTTGTATTGATTGTTGAATTTTTGAGTCAGAAGGTGGTGTTGACTAGGCTTGAGTAGTGGTGCTCGAGCAGGATCAAAGCTCTGACAACACTACGAGGAAAACTGACTTTAGCGATCCGTCGCTATAGGTCAGCGATCCGTCGTTACAGGCAATTAGCGACGGACTCTCCGTCGCTAAATAGGACGTCGCAAAAAGTGGCGTCGCTACAATAAATAGGGACGGTTAAACATATCCGTCGCCAGATTATAGCGACGGATAAACCTATCCGTCTCCCTAGTGGTCGTTGACCATTATGGAGACGGAACAAATTATCGGTCGCTATTATTTGGCGATAGATGGGTTTATCCGTCGCTAAAAGGATGTGACACGTGTCCTTCCGTGGCCTAGTGTTCAGGATGACGGATAGAGTAATCTGTTGCTATATTTTATATATATATTTTTTTTAGTTTCTGTTTTTGTTTTCATATTATGTTTGTTATTGAGTTAAAATTGAATGCGCCAAAGATTTATATACGATGATTGACAGTACGAAACTAAAAATTTCATTCAACAAACTAAAATAGTACGTACAAAAATAGTAAAATGTACGAACATAACTATAAATACTAAAATGTACATACAAAAATACTAAAATGTACAAAAAAAAATTTGTTCTAAACATTTATTCAACAAACTAAAAATTTATCTGTCCGCCCAATACTGGTTCCACAGGGGCCACTCCTCCTCCGCAATCCACCCCGACTTCTTCCCTGATGCCTTCATCTTGGCGACCTTCACTACAAGAAAACAGCTTTTTAGCGCCGGACACCATCCGTCGCTAAAAGAGCCCGATCCGTTGCATTTGGGTTTAGCGACGGAGACTCTGTCGCTAAATAGGACGTCGCAAAAAGTGGCGTCGCTAATCCAAAAAGCGACGGATCGGGCTAATCCGTCGCTAAATATAGCGACGGATTAGCTCATCCGTCGCTAAATTAGCGTTGACCAATTTAGAGACGGATAAGATCATCCGTCTCTAAATTTAGAGACGGATAAGCTCATCCGTCTCTAAATCTGATTTTTTTTTTAAAATTATGTTTCTTTAAATTTCTTTAATTCAACTACAATATAAAAAAAAATATTAAAATATAATTTTTTTTTAATGCAATAATGGTGTTGTGAGAATCGAACTCGAAACTTCTCGCATAGCGAGAATCATACCACTACACCAAACGCCCATAAGAACAAATCACCTAAGACTCTCTGTTTCAACTTAAGGTACTGAAACAATCACCTAAGAACAAATAGAACAGGGCACATAATTAAAGTCGTAGAGATCGAGAAGCGTAACAAAAATTATCATACTTAATATGCCACTAACACCAAGATCATGCAAACTCTAACATTGCAGCAGTCAATACTACAGTTTTAAAACATAATTTAAGGAAAAGGACATTGAAACTTAATGCTATCAGTACCATATTTATATCAAATGCACATCATTTTTACCTCATGGGCATGAAGAATTGTTTCAATTCATGGAGTTTATTACACAAATTCAATGAAAAACAACACGTACCACATGGAAAATAAACAATGCCATGGGATTCTTATTAGACCTGGATTCCCATCCCCTTCCTTTTGCAACTGAAAAATAAGCAATGCCACGAGAATCTGGAAATAACAAGTTGTTACCGTTACAAAAAAAGAAAACCTCTCATAAAGGATGTCACACAAATGGAATATTTATTTAAACGATGGCCAATCTTTACAAGTTTTATGTCTCAAAAGTAGTAACAATACACCGACAGAATAGCAAGTGAGTTACTGATAGTGTTTGTGCTATAAAAAGGTATATAAGTATCACATTCCGAATGAATTCTTATCAAATTTCTCAAGTATCGATATAAACAGGCAACAATTTTCACTTTATCTCTTGTCCATGAAACTAAACATTTGAACTTCCGTAGAATTAAAACTTTCAGAGAGCTTGAAAGGGGGAAGCCCAAAATACCTGCTTAAAAATACTCCAGACATTACAATCAGGGCAACGACCATCACACACTACCCGTATATCAATATCTGCACCATGAATTATTCTTATCAAAGTCAGAGAAAAACAATATAACATGTACTACTCGAGTAAACTGGAACTGATAGAACACAGCAAGGAATTAGTTCCTCATAAACAACAAATCACTAACCATTGCCATTGCTCCAAAATGAGCAGCCCCAATCAGAATGCTTCCAGTACCAACAAAAGGATTAAAAACATGTTTATGAGAATTTGATAAACAATAAACCCAAAAAGACACTAAAAATATTGAAGATAATTAACATTACCAGACTAAAATGACAACACCATAGTTTAGAAATTGAAGCTACTTGATATAAATTTTATAAAAAATTTAAGAACCCAAATTTTAGGGTTAGAAAAATCAACTGCAATTCAATAACAATAAACATAACATTAATCAAATCTAATATACAGTCCATACATGGTCCCAAACTCGAGCTAGGGTTCAAGGGTTTGGGCCAGATTCAAAACATAAGAGTAAAACTATCCAGAATTCAAACAATATGAAGAGTAAATCGAAACTTTACCTTTGAACGGAGGATTAACAAGATAGATCGGAGTAGAGAGGATGAGCAGCGGAATGGAAGCAATAGATCATCTGGGGGGAGAATGATAGAAGATGAGAGAGTGATGAAGAGACAAAGGCGGCGTCTCTGGGTGGTGGCGGCGCCCGCTGGTGGAGATGAGAAAGATGATGGTGGAGGCGATGGTGGTGGAGGCGATGAGAAAGATTATGGCGGATGGGGTTTAATTGATTTGGGGGAGTGGGGAAGAAGACCCGATCTGGGTCTTTATATTTTTTTTATTAATTTTTTTTACTTAGCGACGGATGGAACTCATCCGTCGCTAATCTAGAAATATCTTTTCTTTTTTAATTTTTTAATTCAGAGTCAACAGGACATAGAGACGGATGGGTTTATCCGTCGTCCAAATTTGCGACGGATAAACTCATCCGTCGCACATTTAGCGACGGATAAACCCATCCGTCGATAAATACCAGTCAGATTTGTATCCGTCGCTACAATTACCGATCAGTCGCTATTTTGTTCATCCGTCTCTATTTGGCTGTTTTCTTGTAGTGCTTCTTCCGGAAGGCTTCGGAGCCTTCATGTTCGAAGGCATACCACAACTCCGACTTGAGCTTGTTGGGGAGGAAGAACTTCTCCTACATTTCAGAAAGTATACAAAATTCAGACTAACATATATATAACACGGTGACTAACATATCACCCAAATAATTGAACATTGTCCTATTTCAACTAACACACGGTGAATAACATATCACCCAAATAATTGCACATTGTCCTATTTCAACTAACACACGGTGACTAACATATCACCCAAGTAATTGAGAACATACCACTTAAACCATAAGAGAAGAAGAAAGATTATTAACCTCCAGAGCATTCCAAATCTCCGCCTTCCGCTCCGAAGTGAAAGTATGCCACTGGGCTCCAAGTGGTGGGAGAGCCACTTTCTTCGTGGATTCCTTGCTGATGAACTTTGCAGCATCCCTCGGCATCAACCTGTTGCAATAACATACACAAATTAAACCAACTAAATAAAACATACAATACCAAGTAAATACCTATTCATGTACTTACACATGCCCAGCCATGGGCCAGACGACGAGCTTGCCATTCACCCGCTCACCCGCCACGTACACCTCCCACGTGTACCCATCATCTGGCAGGTTTGCAAACACGTCTGGGCCACCAACGTTCATTGTCTGTACGCATAAGACCCCAGGTACAAGACCCCAAGTACATTTAATTGTAATTTAAGTGTATACGGAGCCTTGGAATTAAGGGAGTTCGTACTGTTTACACAATGCACACCATATTTAACTTATAACCTTTCCTTGGTTTACATGATTACCGAAGTACAAACACATTGGCCCTCAGACACACATTCACTATCTAGTAATGGAAGTGAAGGTGTGTTCGACGGACAATGTGATTGTATTTTTTATACATGTAAATCATATTTAACTAACATTTCCTTGCTTGACATGATTACCGCAATACAAACTTTCCTTGCTTTTCAAGACCCCGACTACACTTGATTGTTAGTTAACTTATTGTCACTTAATAAGTATAGAAGAGGACTCGGAAAGGAAGGAAAGTTTGTAATGATTACTCTATGGATACCAGGAAATAAAGTCCATTTATTAGTAGGCCACGCGATGAGAATGACTGAAATAGGCCGGCACAGTAACAACGGCATTAGAAATGTTGTTATTACGGTTGCTTGCGTACTACAATCATTCACAACACAATGGGTGTTCAGTTAAATACAATCAGTTTGCTTAAATGTCAGTAAGGCTTACCGATGGGTGCAAACCAATAAAACGCTTACTGATCGACAGTAAACGTATAGTATTAGTTATCACCCAATGTAAGCCTAAACCAACACATCGAAACTAATATACGTATATCATCATCACACTTATTCATTTCAATTAAAAACAAACTCTTATGTCTTCAATTAAAAGAAGACCAACAATATCCTAAATGAAGTCGACCACAAGCATCAGTCAAAATGCAAGGTGAAAGGACTCTTTCTCACTCGTAAATCGACAGAAAAAGTCATGCTCAAACAAAGGAGACCCAAAAGGATGGGAATCCTAGACATCGACTTTTCCATCTAATGGAAATGGCCATTCACTCACGGGGAAAAACAACAGAGAAATGGATCGAAAGAATGGGAAGATCAGGACTATCATTCGAGGACCTGCGGGACAGCCTAACGCTCACTGATCTCATGGCATGTACTATTAGTTAGGGTCCAAGAAAAATCTTACCAACACACAGAAATCGATTATAATAGCATCATCAAACTTTATAAAATGATTAAATATTAACCAAAATCGTAATTAACAGAATAACATGAATTTATTAATTAACAAAATTAACAGAATAACACCAAAATCCGATTTTAATATCATCACACCATAATTAATTAAATTAACAAAATAACATAATTAAAATAATTAACATAATAACAACATGAATATGAACAGAACTAAGTTGAGCAAATTTAACATGAATATCAAAATTCTATTTAACATGAATATTACATGAATATTAACCAAATTACAGTTAAAAATTAGGGTTAATTTACGGCAAATCAAATCGAAGCTTTGGTTTAGGTTTAGGCAAAAAGCCCCAAAAATTAGGGTTAGGGTTCTAACCTTTTGTGGCAGAGATCGAATCGGAGAGGAGAAGAGGAGGAGGTGGCTCGTCACTATGGCACGGTGGTGGCTAATTCTACCAATTTCAACCAAAAAGGAGGAATTAGGAAATGAAATTGAAAAACGCAAAAGAAAAGAATGAGAGTAAGGAAACTTACCGATTGGATTAAAGAATGGTGGCGGTTGAAGGCGATGTGTCTCCGATGATGAAGGTGGACGGTGGTGGGTGGTGGACGGTGGACGGTGGTTAGGGTTTACGCGATGATTTGGGGGAGAAGAGAATGAGGAGAGAATGAAGAAGAGAAGAAGACGTCGTCTTCTTTATACACAGATCACGATTTCCTTTAGCGACGGATGACTGATCCATCGCCATTTCTGGAATTTAAATTACATTTTCCTTTATCTTTTTCAAAGTCAACGGGATATAGCGACGAATAGAATAATCCGTCTCCAAATTAGAGACGGATAATGGTTACCCGTCGCTCTTGGAGACGCGGATTGGATCTCAGAACACACGAACTGAGCCTAGAGCGCAATTCATCCTTATCCTTCGCTAACCATAGCGATCCGTCGCTAATTAGCGACGGATCGTATCCGTATCTACTCTTCCGCGCTAAATGTCTGATTTCTTGTAGTGCAATGTTTTTCGAGCTTGTTGGGCCCGACCATGAATGTGTTTCCGATTGTCATGCTTTGGAGTTTGAAACTCTGTTTGCAATGTTTGCTTTCGAACATTGTTGGTCACCGAATCAGTAAGTATGACTAATCGTCTCTGGCTTCTTCGAGTTGTTGCAATCCTTTCTAAAACGGGGTCAGACATAATTGAGGGATCTCCAGGCACTTGTTTTTCCTCCGAACTCAGACGCAGTTGAGGGGTCGGACGTAATCTTGATCATCTGAGTGCTCGAACAATGAAGTAAGTTAGTGGGCCGAAATCAACTTGGGTTTTCACCATATTTTAATCTTTCGACCTCAAAACTGAGTTGATTTGCTACTGTCTCTTCGACCCTTTTCTTTGAGAGCTTGTGTCTTGTGGGTCGACTTGTCTTTCCCATCTCTATCTTATTTTCGAGCCTTTTCTTTGAGAGTCCGTGGGTCGAAAATGTGGTTCGACTTTGTCTCTTCGAGCCTTTTCTTTGAGAGTCCGTGGGTCAAAAATGTGGTTTGACTCTGTCTCTTCGAGCCTTTTCTTTGAGAGTCCGTAAGTCGAAGGTGTGGTTCGACTGTTCTTTTCCACCTCTGTCTTCTTTGGGCCCTTCTCTTTGAGGTGTTCTCCATAGTTTTCCACTACTTCGAGTCTCTCTCTTTTAGAGTTTACGGGGGCAGGATACTTTTCAGCAACATAGGTGATTGGATAATCTGCACCTTTCAGCCCTTTTTTTCTTTGAGTATGGAGGTCAAGGCTGAGTCGACTTGGGTCTCTTCAACCCTTCTTGGAGGCTGTTCTCTATAGCTTTTGATCTGGGCAAATTTGGCCCCTTCAGCCGTGTATGCCGGAGCAAGCATCATGGCGGCACTTTTAGTGTAACTGACCGATTTTGGGGTCTAGATGCTTACTCCAAAGATTCTTCTTTCCTTTTCAATAATTGAAGTAGAATATCAGATCTTCTTAGTGTTTTGAAGCGTAAGATTCAGATCTCTGCTTGCTACTTTCTTTTGCTAGCGTAAAGAGTGAGATCAAGATCTATGTTTGCTCTTTTATTTTTGTTGTTCTCCAGGCCTCTCTCTATCAAGCTTTGATTGTGCTCGCCGGAAAGAGAACAGCGCCGGCCTAGCCATTAGCGACTAGATATGCCGCCTACCGTCCACCCCTTAGAGCCACAACTTTCGTCCCGTTTCCCACAGACGACGCCAAGATGATGACGTAAAAATGTGGATCGTGCCGTTTCCTCACCATCTCCAAGATCTCCTCCCGTTAGAGTCGTTCTTGGGTTTATTTCTTAGCGGAAACCTGGGGACGGGGTGGGGATGTTAGTGGTTTACCGGCCTGCCGATAGTCAGACCGGCGTTGCATTAAGTGGAAATACCCGAAGGAATGGAAAGACAAGTAGAGAGTGGAAGTGTGTTGAGAGTGTGTAGAAGTAGTAGTGTACCTTGGCTATATATAGATAAATGTGGGTGAGGTGTAGCTCCCAGTTGTCTGTCCTTTCGAGGGTGTGGACACTTTCGAGGGTATGAACGCTCGGTGGCTCTGAGGATACATATGTTTCGAGGGTGTCTGTCCTTTCGACGGTGTAGACACTTCGATGGTAGCTTTGATTGTAGGCGCTTCGAGGGTGTCTGATGTCACTTCGACGGTGGCTCTATATTTCGAGGCATTGTCTTAGTGGTGACATATATACCCATATCACTTAGTAACATTTCAGGTATGAAACTATGCTTTTCTTTCTCGGAGAAAACACTCGGCACTTAACAACAAATTGGAAGAAAGAAATAATTACTACATTCATTCCATAGCAAAAATTAAACAATGACCGATAAAGTGAGTGTTTGCAAATGCTTAATTAAAGTGATTATCTACTTTTATACCACAATAAGTAATTTTTTGGTGTTTGATTTCCCTGTTTATGCGTTTGCTTCTCTATAATTAAGCAGACTAACGCTGTAAGCTAAAAGCATCCTGGAAAATGCTTTTGGAGATTTAAGCAACTAAAAAAAATAATAAAGGTAATAAAATATTGAATAAAGTAAACTGTTAATATTTAAGTGCTTATTTTTGTTTTAACCAAACACTAAAACATGGTTTAACTTCAACTTTTAGTATGTATACCAAACACATCATGCTTTTGATTATAATCATACAGGACCCCCCTTAGCTTTTTTTATTACAAATTTCTCCCCCTTAGTTCAACAGTTACACGTAGCACAGAGTTTGACAAAAACAATTACATATAGCACCACGAATTGACTTTTTTCGAATTAAGAGCTGGAAATGACTTTTTTAGCCCTGCCGGAATTTCTGATTCTTGCCTGAGACAAACAGCTTCCCCTTTGGTCACGTGCTACTCACGTGTTGGGCTAAATGTAGTTGATTTGTTGCAATGCGGTAGTAAATGAAAAAAAAATGTAGCCGTTGGGGACCTCTTAGTAGCCGTTAGAATTCAATTTGTTGCCTATTTATACCCCTTTTAAGTCCATTTTATGCACTCTTACTTCCTTGCCTTAGTTATATACTTGTATATCTTGTTGTTTGTTAAGAAAATGAGTGATTCGCGTGTTGTTCTTCGTCCAATTTGCAAGGCTACAAGATGCCGGAAGCGTACAGTCTTATCTGTGGGCAATGATGGTAGGTTTTATTGGGGGGTGTACGGCACCACGGATGGTCTGAGTGGGCTAACGAGCAAGTAAATCTAGCACAAAGGCGGGGGGAAGTGATTCATCCCACAGTTCTATGGGAGTACGTTCCGCCAACACATCAACAACGCGTGCAACAAATGCAAATGCATTCACACCCTATGGAACAAGAAATTCACCAACCTAAAGAAGAAGAAGTGCAGCATGCTAGGGAAAATGGAGCTGCAAAAACAAGACCAAATAGGGAAGACAAATACCTTAGAATTAGGCAACTAGTGTGCCTAAACCTTTTACTACTTGCTATGTACCTATTTGTACAAATTTGTAAAGCATTCAAGTGAAGAAATAAACTAGCTAGAATAAGTTTTCCATTTCCAAGTGCAATATCTTTAACTTACATAATAATGATACTGAGCAATCCATAATCCATAATGCGTCATTACATTGAAATGAAATTCAAATGACAAGTTAAGTAGAAACCCAAAATGCTAAATAAGTCAGCTTGTGGGATGATCTTCAACAATCAATCTGAACCAAACCAATTTCTTCCAGCACCCCTTCTCCCGCTCCTCTGCCTCTTCCTCCACCTCTACTAGTGCCTCCACCACTTGTTCTCCCTCCATCTCTGGTTCTTCCTCCACCTCTACTAGTGCCTCTTTCTTAGGAGTTTCTATCTTAGCAAGAGTTTCAGCATAAACAGGCTCACAGTAAATCTCAAAATAAATACTGTCCATATTTCTAGCAAACATTTGGGTAACATCATCATCACTAAGAATCTCTATCACTTTGCTACCATTATCAACCTCAACATGTACAGTAAAAAAACAGAGAATGCTCTTTTGGCATCTCTAATTTATCTAACACATGCTTATCTATATCATCCATGAGTTTCTTATGATTGTACCTTTGGTGGTTAATGTTTGTCAACGTGACTGGCTCTCCCCCATACTTAAACCGGATGTTAAACCTCCTCTCTGTCATACCTTCATAACAAAGACAGTGAAAAAACTGTCAAAAAAAACCCTAAACCCTAGTTCGATCTTGCGGTTGAATTATGGAAAGACGAAACACAACACACATATCACAGTCATCATATGAAGGTTTAAAACGCTATACCACTTAAGAAAACGACAAAAATTAACATGTATTTTACTCACCTCCAAACAGTGCCGTTTACCGGAATTCGACCTCCCAGTGACTTCGAAGGCTTCCGATAAGCCAAAATACATGAAGGTGGGCTTTACAACATCAGATTACAGTCGATTTTGGGTGCAATATGGGGTTGAAGAGGAGACGAGGTTTGGAGGGAAAGGGAAGAAGACAAAGAGAAAAGGAAGAAAAGGGAAATAGTGAATAATAAATTCCAAAGTGATATAAATGTGGGTTTTTGTTGCTAAGACCGCGTTTGGCCGGAGAAATGAGAAAAAATGAATAGCGATCAGGTCAATGAAAATCCGGCCATTGGTGTCAAATGTAATTGTTGAACTAAGGGGGAAAGTTTCATAATTTGATGCAGCAAGAAGGTGGCTAGAAGTAATTTTCCCCAAATTATTTGAACTTTAACCAAAATCAATCAAAAAGTGATTGTAATAAGCATTTGCAAGCACAACCAAAATCCATTTCCTGGTTGCTTATAGTTGTAGTTAGTATAATTGTAGAGATGAAAATCCACCTTAATCTGTTGGTGGTCACGTTCATGTATTAAGACCAGGTCAACAAATATCCACAAACCAGAATTTAGCAGACTCCTTTGGCGGCCACGACTATTCCATCTTCAAAAAAATCAAATTAGTGATGAGTTCCTTGAATTTGATCCCCAGCAGAAAAAACTGAAGGTTGATATTGCTGGAATACTTGAACTAGTAGGTTGATCTTCATTTGATACTGCTCCACACCTCTAGATGGGGTTTTATGGAATAAACTAGATGAAGATGCACTGCTACTACTAATAATGTCAATAGCAACATCATCAGTAGCTCACCGGTTATTTGGTCGTTCCATTAATAAACTACTTTTGATGTAGTGGCCTTTACGATGAAGTCCTAGTACAGGAAGAGCCATCCAATGCCACCAAACACCACGCACAGTAAACATGGGAGAAAAGATGAGCATAAAGTGAGTACCTATAAAGATGAGCATTAAACAAAATAAATCGGACATAGCATTAAAGAGTAGGCAATGAAGATAATTACAACACTTAACAAATCTAACTAAACTACAAGCTATATCTACGGAAACAGAATAGACTAAACTAATTAATCTCAACTAGTATTAGTATAGCTAGCTGATAGAAACAAACAAAATTGTGAATTAGAGATTCATCAAACGTTGATTAAGCAAGGGCACTGACTCGTCATCGAACGGCGTTCGGGAAAATTACATATTTGGTCTCTGAACTCCAAGTCCCCCTCGAACTTGGTCCCAAGTGATTTTAAAAATACAAATACGGTCCCTCCACAGAGTGAGTCTCCTAAGAGACCACCCCTAGATAGAGACCATAGAGACCAATTTATATTAATTATAAAATAACCCCAAACCAAAAGCTAGCTTCTAAAACACTCCAAATCAACTAAAAGCTAGCAACTAGGTAAAAAAACCCGGGTCTAACCGGATCCTATAATATGGATCTAGTATATATAGGATATTTAATACACCAAAAACCCTAAATTTCATTCATATACACATTCTAGAGAGAGAAACTCTCTTTCCACCACCCATCGCCGTCGTTCCACCACCCATCGCCGCCGTTCCACCGTCGTCGTCGTTCTCTACTGCTCCATCAACATCTCTAGGTCACCATCATCGTCTAGAAACAAAAGGTAATGTTCTATGTTCATGAAATTTCATGTTTTCTACCTCTATGAGCTTCTAGATCGAACGATTTGATAGAAAATATGCTAGATTGAAGTTTATGTAGTTGTTTGCATTTAAACTTATATAGATTTGTGTTAGATCGAATGATTTGGTAGAGAATATGCTAGATCGACTTTTTGTAATTGTTTGCATCTAGATCTATGTAGATTTGTGTTTGAATAGACGTTTTTCTAGGTGTTTGCATCTATATTTACGTAGATAAGCGTTTGAATCAAAGTTTGTTGATGATAGATGTTAGATTTAGCATCTAGATGTAGATTTATGTAAATCTCATAAAAATTTACGTTCTGCGATATTTGTTATGTTCTCAACAATATGACCCATGTTTTCACCAATATTGTCCATGTTCTCAACAATATGTTCACGGTTGTCTAATGCTCTGTTTTTTTTTTTAATGAAAAAATTGACCTCTGCGATAAACACTATGTTCTCAGCAATATAATCCATGTTCTAAACAATATTGACCATGTTCTCACTAGTATGCTCGGTTTTATACATTGAAAGTATGAAATGTCCACCTATGCAGTAGTGTAACGACCCGACCAATCCGGCCGGCGTGGTTACTCATGGGCGCTCTCCGGGGTGATATGCTGGCCCCACAGACCAACACGGGTTCTAATCCGCGCACTTTGTCCTCACTCGTGCGCGCACCGGGAACTTCCCAGTGCCCCACAGACCAACACGGGTTCTAATCCGCGCACTTTGTCCTCACTCGTGCGCGCACCGGGAACTTCCCAGTGGGTCACCCATCCTAGAATTGCTCCAGAGCAAGCACGCTTAACTCTGAAGTTCTTCTAGGTGGATTCCCGAAAAGAAAGGTGCACCTTGATGGTATGAGTAGCGTTCTCAACCCTTTTAAGCTTCTGAAATCTGGGGCGTTACAATCTACCCCCCTTAAAGCCTCGACGTCCTCGTCGAGCGCCTTAAGTGGTGGGGGTGACAAACTGACAATAACCTTTACCAACCG
Source organism: Plantago ovata (assembly GCA_028274465.1). Lineage (NCBI taxonomy): Eukaryota > Viridiplantae > Streptophyta > Magnoliopsida > Lamiales > Plantaginaceae > Plantago > Plantago ovata. The sequence goes on along the minus strand of CM051457.1, from coordinate 42,580,431 downwards.
TCTACCCGATGCGGGCTTTGGGTTGATCTAGGCTCTGATACCATCTGTAACGACCCGACCAATCCGGTCGGCGTGGTTACTCATGGGCGCTCTCCGGGGTGATATGCTGGCCCCACAGACCAACACGGGTTCTAATCCGCGCACTTTGTCCTCACTCGTGCGCGCACCGGGAACTTCCCAGTGGGTCACCTATCCTAGAATTGCTCCAGAGCAAGCACGCTTAACTCTGAAGTTCTTCTAGGTGGATTCCCGAAAAGAAAGGTGCACCTTGATGGTATGAGTAGCGTTCTCAACCCTTTTAAGCTTCTGAAATCTGGGGCGTTACAGCTAAGATCTGCTACAAATAAAAGCAACTCAATATAAAAAATAATAATAAAAAAGTAGCTCATAAACAACAATTCAGCATCACTCCAAAAAGATTCACAAGTATACTCGACTACTTCATCAAACGATAAACCTCAATCTAGTATATACAAGGAAAAACAATGAAGAGACAATTTTTCATAAAAACAGTTAAAACAAAAACAGAGCATTAAAAACAGTGAGCATATCGGTCAGAACATGGATAATATTGGCTAGAACATGGGCAATATTGTACAGAACATGGCGAATATCGCAGAACGTAAAAAATTAATGAGATGAACATAAATCTACATCTAGATGCAAAAGCTGACATCTATCACCAACAAACTTCGATTCAAACACATATCTACATAAATCTAGATGCAAATAACAACAACAACGTGGCCCACAACTAAAAAACAATCTTAATCAAGCCAGGCCAAGACCACACCGAACACCACAATAACCCTAAATTCTTCAAAGACAATACAAATATTCATTGCCATTAGATAATAGCACGAAAACAAACCAAGCGCCATTGTTGAGAATATTAGAATCATACCAATTACGACCCGATCGAAATGGATTGAAGAAAATACTAACCTGAAAGGCATCAAGAGAGACGAACTAATCGAGCTTCAGGTTGATCGAGCTGATGCCATGGCCGCGAAAGAAAAACCAAAGAAAGAAGGTAGAGCCATAGAGAAGAAGGTAAATCGAAAAATAACGAAGAAAGAGAGAGAGAAGAGATACAGTCATGGCCATGGACAGATCTGGGCGAGAAGTTAGATTAAAAGAAAGAAGAAGTGTAATTTGCTGAAAGGACCTCATATTTATAATTAATTACACTTTTTCCACCGAATTTTGTATTGATTATAACATGTTGTTGGTAAATTGCATAATAGTACGGTCTCTCCTTAACTTAAGAAGAGACGGTCTCTTATGATACTTTACGATTGGATAATGATTATAAAAAAGGAAAAAAAATGTCAAAGCTCTAGATCGGATCTTTCCGATCTCCGATCTGAAGCTTCTTCCAATGGTGGAATCCGCCATGGGAGCCGCCATGGGAGGGCGGAGCTGCAAAGCAGAAGCTCCGCCAGTATTTAAACGCTCCAGATTGGAGCTTTTGGAGCTCCGCTCCGTCGAATCCGGCAATGGGTGGCTTCACCGTGGGCTTCTCTTTTCGACCGCCAGGGCGGAGTTGCTATTCCGCCATGGGAGGGTGGAGTTTGAGTTGTAAAACTCCGCCAGTATTTAAAAGCTCCAGATCGAAGCTTCTAAAAGCTCCGATCTGGAGCTCTGCTCCGTCGAATCCGACAATCGATGGCTTCACCGTGGGCTTCTCTTTTCCACAGCTAGGACCCTTAGGCGGTGGTTTAGAGTGCTTCTTTTTCTTCTTTGAAGAACCATCTTTGGTCATCTTCACAGCATCAACTTAAATGTTAAAACCTGGAAGAGCTTCAGGTCGCTGCTACAGTGACGGCGGTGATAAGAGACCAGGACCATGGACGACGGAGTTGGAGGAGATGATAGAATTTTCTTTTTTTGTTCATAAGCTTTTTTTTTTACTCAGCTTTTTTCCGCCTCATATGCCACATAACCCTCACATACACAATACGTATAAATACATACCTTTATACGCCAAGGATCAAATCTGCATTTTTCAAAATCACTTGGGACCAAGTTCGAGGGGGACTACGAGTTGAGAGACCAAAAATGCAATTTTCCCAACGGCGTTCATGCCTGAAGGCAGCTTCACCAATTCTGGATGGATGTGCGGTTCTTCAATACAATGCCAATGGTCAATGGATCTGCTAAAATACGGAATAAAGATGAAAGGGTAATTTACATATATCCCCCTCTTAGTATTTTTAATTATAGATCTTACCCTCTTACACTACAAGAAATCCATGAAATAGCCACCGAGCTTAGCGACGGTTACTATCTGTGGCTAAAATAGCCACGAAACGCTGTTTTAGCCACGGACTGAGTCTGGACGCTCAGTTCGTGCCTTTCCAGGCCCGAGTTCGTGCACCGTAGCCACGGATAGATTTTATCCGTATCAAAAATAGCCACGGATAAATTATACGTGGCTAAAAAGTTGAACTTTTAAAAAAAATTAAAAAATTAAAATTAAAATAAAATTGTAGCCACGGATAGATCGTAGCCGTGGCTACATACACTACAAAAAATCTGAGTTTTATCCATAGATCTATCCGTGGCTAAAAAGGTCGATCCGTGGCTAAAAGAGATTAGCCACGGATAGATTTGTTGCTAATAAGCTCGTGGTTATTTTTGGCGTAGCAGTCTATTAGCAACGGATAAATATCCGTAGCTAAAGTTAGCGACGGATCGGGTTTCGGTAGCCACGAATATTGGCTTGACCGGGTTGAATCCGGACTCCGGGCTTCGTGGCGAATAAAATTTATCCGTGGCTAGCTATCACTACAAGAAAAACCGGATTTAGCGACGGATTCCATCGGTCGCTATTTAAGCCCGATCCGTCGCTACCAGGCATTAGCGAAGGAGACTCCGTCGCTAAATAGGACGTCGCGAAAAGTGGCGTCGCTTATCCATTTAGCGACGGATCGGGCCTATCCGTCGCTAAATTTAGCGACGGATAAATATATCCGTCTCTCAATTGGTCAACGCAAATTGAGCGACGGATAAATCTATCAGTCGCTAAGTACTTGGACACGTGGCACGATGACTCTGTTCATACATAGATACGGATAAACCCATCCGTCGCTATGTTCTAAATTTTTTTTAATTTCTTTTAATTTCTATAATTCCCTACAATATAATAAATAATTTAAAATATAATTCACCTACAATATAATTTCTATAATCCAACGTAATGAGGGGTGCTGCGAGAATCGAACTCGCGATCTCTCGCATTAAGCGAGAATCATACCACTAGACCAAACACCCATTTTCTACACGAAAATAATCAATAAATATACTAATAGGAAAGTATTAAACATGAAATAAACGATATACATATCCACAGTGTATATCCGAATGTAACTCAAAAAGGAGGAAATACACGAAACAAGCCATCAAAAGTCACACTGAATAGAGCAGATGAGAGTCGGTGAGAACACAAATAAAATGGCAATAAACCTCTAAAAGAAGAAACTCCACATGAAATTCAAACGTACAATTTCTTGTTTAAGACCTCTTTCTAAGTTGAGACCGTGAGACCAAGTGATCCGGATCAATCCATTATACTATATCCAATTTCGCGGGTCATGTTATAACCCGGTTTATTGCTTTCGGATCTTTTAACGGGTTAGGTATAAATATGATAATTCGCCCGCTTTTTTGTTCATTTTCGTTCATTTCCTTCTTCCCGTTTCAGAGAACCTAGAGAGAGAGAGAGTTTTAGAGAGAGAAAGCTGTGTGTGTCGTGTGAATTGAAGCTCCGTCGCCGTGATAAAGCTACTAATCGTCGTCTTTGTCGTATCTATTCTCTTCGTCGGCTTCTAGATTGTGTTTTTCAGCTGTTGAAGGTGAGTTTTCGTTTGATTCTGTTGTTCTCGATTGTGTTTTGGAACCCTAATCTACAATTTTATCATATATTTCTTCAATTTTGCTAGTTTTTCTTCTTATTCACGCATTTTCGGATGCTAGATTGATGTCGAAGCCCTAACTCTACATTTTATCGGTTTGTGTTAGGTTTTTGCAGTTCATCCACACTCTTTGAAGCTTATTTAGCTTGATTTCGTTGTCTGTAAGTGCTTCGATGTGTTCATTTCAGTTTGTATATTAGTTTCTGTGATTTTGTTGGCTGTAATTGCTTCGATCTCTTCATTTCTATGCTTATTTATGTGTCTGTTATCAGCTCCTATTAGTTTGAGTTTTATTGTTGTTAAGTTTGAGGTTTATATATATTATGTTTGAGTTTTACTGAAGTCTGATTTATGTGTATGTCATCTGCTTCTATTAGTTTGATTTTTATTGTTGTTAAGTTTGAGGTTTATGTATATTATGTTTGAGCGAAGTCTGATTTATGTGTCTGTCATCTGCTCCTATTAGTTTGAGTTTTATTGTTGTTAAGTTTGAGGTTTATGTATATTATTTTTGAGTTTTACTGAAGTCTGATTTATGTATCTGTTATCAACTCCTATTAGTTTGAGTTTTATTGTTGTTAAGTTTGAGGTTTATGTATATTATGTTTGAGTTTTACTGGAGTCTGATTTATGTGTATGTCATCTGCTTCTATTAGTTTGAGTTTTATTGTTGTTAAGTTTGAGGTTTATGTATATTATGTTTGAGTTTTACTGAAGTCTGATTTATGTGTCTGTCATCTGCTTCTATTAGTTTGAGTTTTATTGTTGTTAAGTTTGAGGTTTATGTATATAATGTTTGAGTTTTACTTGAGTCTGATTTATGTTTCTGTCATCAGCTCCTATAATTTTGAGTTTTATTGTTGTTAAGTTTGAGGTTTATGTATATAATGTTTTGAGTCTTACTTGAGTCTGATTTTTGTTGCAGCAATCATGGTTGTACTTTCGACTTATGATTCTAATGCTGATGCCGATTCTGGTTCTGGTGTTCCTGTTGTTGATGCTCCCGATGCTGCCGCTTCTGGTTCTGCTCTTGGTGGTGTTGGTGCTCCCGCAGCTGATACTGTCAATAGACTTGATCCACACGTGGTTGATCAAGCTTATGCACTTGTTTCTGGAACTGTGCTTGATATTGCTAGATTCCATGCTACGGCAGAGACGAGCATGTTGATTCAGAGGCTACTGTGAGTGAGATGAATCAACCACTGAAGGGAACTAAGCTACCGCCGAAGCAGGGCAAGCCACCTGTTGCACGTAAGGGGCGTAATACAATAGCTTTGAAAACGATTAGAGTACCTGTCGTTGAAGGTGAGGTACCATTGAATCATGATAATCCGCAAGATGTGATGAAGAAAGCAGTCAATAAAGGTAAGGAATCAATAAATTAACATTTTTATTTATTTATTTATTTATTTATTTATATATTTTTTTTTTGTTATTTGTTTTAGATGTACTGGTCAACTCTTGCTGGTTATCCTCCGAAGGTTGATAAGAATTATTTTCCTACTAGTGAAGAGCTGCATAAAGCAAATTCAGATTTGATGAATTGTCTTGACCAATGGATTCTCAATACACTTCATGGCAACTTTGAGTACTTGAAAACTGTGAAACAGGTAGCTTACTTTTTATTCATTTTTAAGTTGCTTTTTTTATTAATAAAACATTACTGAGGTTTGAGTATATGATATTTGAGGTTTATATGCATTATGAGTGAGTTTTGAAAATGAGATATAATATTTACTTGAGTATGATTTATGTGTCTGTCATCATCTCCTATAAGTTTGAGTTTTATTGTTGTTAAGTTTGAGGTTTATGTATATCATGTTTGAGTTTTACTTGAGTCTGATTTTATGTGTCTGTCATGAGCTCCAATAAGTTTGAGTTTTATTGTTGTTAAGTTTGAGGTTTATGTATATCATGTTTGAGTTTTATTTGAGTCTGATTTTATGTGTCTGTCATGAGCTCCAATAAGTTTGAGTTTTATTGTTGTTAAGTTTGAGGTTTATGTATATCATGTTTGAGTTTTATTTGAGTCTGATTTTATGTATCTGTTTTATTCTTCTGTTTTATTAATAATACATTACTGAGGTTTGAGTATATGTTATTTGAGGTTTATATGCATTATGTAGTGAGTTTTGAAAATATAATCTTTGAAATCTATATGTACTTGATTTTCTTTTTTTATTTTTATAATTTAACAGGTTGCTGTAAGGCGGAAAGTACGAGCTGAAATAATTGCTTCAATTGGTCTGTCTGATGCAAATACAAGGAAGAATCGGTTGATTGAGAGTGTCAGAAACTTTGCAGAAAATGAAAGAGAACATATCTGCAGTGAGTTTGAGAAAAAGATGGGTCAGAGAAGAAAATTGAAGAAATAGTCTATTGGAAAATTGAATCAATTTTAGAGATATTTGTGATTTTTAAGGACCATTAACATGATTTAGGGATCTCTTTATTTTTTAAATTTTATGACTTTGTTGAGAATTCTGAATTGTATATGAATGTTTTTGTACATTTTTGTTGTTTAGTTTTTTGGGTTTCAAATATTATTTTGTTTTGAGTTTTACTTATACTGTGTTTGAGTTTTACTTACTCTGCGTTTGAGTTTTACTGATTCTCATTTTTATATGAATGTTGGTAGTTGTTCATTGTAGGCTAGTTTCTGTATCCCTTGTTGAATAATTTCTGGTATTGCTAAACCTTATATTAGCAACATGTAAAACTCAAAATAACAACATATAAAACTCAATGCAGGAATAATTTTAAGGACCATTCACATGATTCAGTCAGGGATCTCTTTATTTTCTGTAAATTGTATGACTTTTTGAGGATTCTCAATTTTATATGAAGGTTTTTGTACACCTTTTTTAATACAGATGTAAAACTCAAACAAGCATAATATAAAACTCAAACAAATAGCATATAAAACTCAAACATATAAAACATCATTTTATATGAATGTTGCTAGTTGTTTCATTGTATGGTAGTTGCTGTTTGAATTAAACCTCAAACTACCAACATGTAAAACTCAAAAATAACAACATATAAAACTCATATACATTATTCCATAACAAACACACATATATATTACAAACAGTTATACATTACTTTATTACAAACACATATACATCAGTTTTCACAAACACATATACATTACAAACATAGGTTTCTAAGATTATAATATCAACTTCCTAATCTACTATGAATGCTATAGTATTTTTCGACATATATAATAATCCCTAGACCACCTTGAATAGTATGCCATTCTCCAAGCTTGTACGACTGCGATCATTCTCATCAATCGTATGCTCCACCTCCACGTCTATCTCCTTTGATGTAGCAGCAAAGTAGAGTTCGTTGTTATCATTTCCAATGCGTTGCTCAATTTGGTGAACTGACATTCCCAAATTCCAGAAGTAGTTGAACACATCCTTAAAATGTTCCCATTTTTCCTTCTTTAAACCATCAAAAGAGAGTAGTATTTCCTCTGCAGTGAATTATTATAAAACTCAATCAGTCTATGAATAAAACTCAAGAATCTAATGAGTAAAACTCAAACAAATTATCCATAAAACTCAAATCAGAATTGTAACATACAGAACTTTTACAAAGAAAAACTCTGAAACTTGGAATCAAAACTCAAACCAATAATACATAAAACTCATATGAAATTGTAACATACAGTACGTTACAGAGTAAAACTCAGAAAGTTATATCATTAAACTCAAACAAATAATACATAAAACTCAAACAAATTGAAAACAAACCTGATTGTTCAGAAGCTGCTTTCTGCTTATTAGCTGAAGCTTCATGTTTATCAGCTTCATGTTCATCACCAAATTCTTCTGCAAATTCTGAATCAATGTTTTCAACAATTCCTTCAGCAAATTCAATGAAATCATCTTCTGTATCAAATTCTGATTGTCTCATCGCAAATCCTTCTGTAAATTCTGGGTCTCTAGGTATTTCATCAATATCTTCAACAAATTCTTCAGCAAATTCACTGAAATCTTCTTCTTCATCAAATTCGGACTGTCTCATGGCAAATCCTTCGGTGATGAGAACGTCTCCTGTGTCTTCATGATCGACTTCAACCGCTGGTGAATCCTTAATTTGCTTAGAACGTTTTCTCCTTCTCGAATTCTTCAATTGAGCCAATCTAATCCTCAAATTGTCAAATTTATTCAACGATCTAGGAGAGAAATCGTTCATCCTCATATTCGTTGAAGATAGAAACGATGATGAACACGATGATGATCACGATGATGAAGGCGAGAATCGAAGCTTTTGTTGCAGAGAGAGAGATGTGAGGGAGAAACGGCGAGAAGAGAATGAAATATGTCGTCGATTTGAACGGGTTAGGGAGGATGACCCGGTCCAATTTCGGGTTATAACATGACCCGCGAATTATTAAATGGATCAGCGAGATTTTGATGTATTTTCTAGTTCCTTTGAGTCTCATTTTGGTCTCACGAAACTAGTGGTCTCACAGGAGACGTATGTGAAATCAAGTTTGCACCAAAAAATGAACATTCAAACAAACTATCACAGTGAAGACACATGAAGCATAATATGACCAGACTACATATTATTCCTGCCTGGTCTTAAATTCTCTCCTTGTTCATGTTCCAGGGAAAGCATAAACTGCATAAGGACAAATTAACTGACATCCTAGGATGAGTACGAACAAATAGGCCTTTTACTACCATATGTGGAAAGCATTTTGGTAATATGAAATTGGGGCGCTGGGTATAAGGTCCATAAAAGGGAGAAAGTTTTGCAATGGGTCTGGAGTTTTAAAATTCATGCGTTTAGGTACAAAGGCTATGTTTTGCTCGCCTGCCCCTTATTTTTTTTTTTTTTTTGTCTCCTAAAGCCTCAACAAATGTCACTGTCAGTCCTATTTTCAGATAAAATATTCCTAGCTGGTGGATGATGACGCGAATTTGACATCACACTCGTAGTATGGGCCCCAGGGTTTGCATGCCCAATTTTCAGTAAAAAAAGCAACTTACAATGATATTATGGGCTGTTAGTAAAGTGGGCATTATAGGTACTCAGTGATATTGGGCCTAAACTGTCCCAATTTAATTCAGTGTCTCTTGTAAGGCCCAATAAAATTTTTTGGCCCAGTCCATATTTTGTGACCCGTTGTATTGATGGTATGTTTGTGGCGGACCATATTTTATGACCCAATACTACCCGTATTTCATATTGCTTGTATGTTTGGGGCGGCCCATATTTTATGACCCAATACAACCCGTATTTCGTATTGCTTGTATGTTTGGGACAGTCCATATTGTATTACCCGATACAACCCGTATTTCATATTGCTTGTATGTTTGGGGCGGCCCATATTTCATGACCCGATATTGGACGCCCATTCATTTATTTTTTTCATTTGTTACAATACAACCGGAAATATATGGGCCCGATATAATCACCCGTTTTGTATGACCCATTCATTTATCCATACAACCATTTTTTTTTTTTGGTCGGCTTATTCTACCCGTTTTTATCAATACAGCCACCCGTATTTGTTGACCCGTATATGGGCGAAAATATATGTAATACGGCCCGTGTTCGTATATGAAAAATTGATTTGGACTAGTCCATTTGGGCCATATATACCATGCTTTGGCCGTTGTCATTTCGCCCGTAAACGGAGGCGAAATATTGCATTGTTTTTTACACCATATTTTTTTACCCATATTTTTATGGATCTTATTGCATTTTTTTTTACCCCATCCTTTTCTTTTTTTTGGAAAAAAATTGTTAGATTGGAAGCCCTCCCAAGGAAGCCCTCCCATCCTTTTCCTTTTTTTGGAAACAAATTGTTTCATCTTCTTCGTTCACCACCGTGATTCCACAAAACCACCGCCCCATCACCATGAGTATTCAAAAACCAGTCCACGCCCTTTGACCAGATCATGCCCTTTCACATATATTCTCTGTAAAAAAAAAATGCGTGGCCATGGAGGTGACCCTTAAACCGACTGTAGATTCCACGAGATACCACGCCGGTGTAAATGAAGGTGGTGGCCATGGAGGTGTTAGATTGGTGAGATTGAACGAAGATAAGGGCCGCGGTGTGATCACCGGTAACCGGAGAGTACCACCGGAAATCCCAATGAACCACCGGCCACCGAAAACCTCAACGCCCCTTTTACCAGATCTGGTGTAGTCGTAGAGGATGCCCAGGTGTCGATTGATCTTGATGAGCAGGCGAGCTCGACGATTTGGGGATTCTGGGTTTAGGGTTTTTTATTTTGGGATCATGGATTTTGACCAGAGGATTCTGGATTTTGGGATTATGAATTTTGAAATTTTTTTAAAAAATTGAAAAAAAACTGCTTCTGATTTGAATTGAATTGGGGATATATGAAGGAAATGGACAATTAATTACACAGTTCGAATGAGGCGAACTACATGTCATCATAATTCGGCTGAATTTTGTTGTCTTCATTTTGGTCGACATGTACAGACTAGCTCAGGGGTAGCTGTTGGGGCTAGACACGAGAAAATCTAAAATTATGGACTCCACACCAAACTTTCGGATCTAATTACAATAATTTTAAAACCTTGAACTTTTTGCAAATGTTTCTCCCTTTTATGAACTTAATACCAATTTTTCCATATGAAATTAACAACGTAACTATCATGATAGTGGTGCAAAAGGTATGGTAGCTGCTGCAAATGCAAGCATTATCTATGGGTAAGTTCTAATCAGTACATCACACATCAAACAGATAACAACTCAATCCACTTGAATGCTGATGTCACATATTTTAGTTAAAAGTAGAAACACACGTAAGAGATGCTTGATTTTGCCATTTTCTGCAACTTTTTGGTTCAAGCCAATCACTACTTGTGCATATAATATTATGAAGTACCAAACTCTTGTTCTTAAGTATGGTCATAAACCTTTAAGAATTTCCAACAAGAAACTAACCAATGTGAATATCTCATCAGTTTATAATTATAAATAACAATGCATCCACTTATGCCCAAGCATTTCAGTCCAGAAAGTTGTGCATTTCTTCTGTTGCTCATATGTCCCCCACATCAAATATTCAGAGAAACAAGACTTTTTTCCAAACCCAGACAAATACAAACGCAGTATGAGACCTGACAGATCAGGCATAAAGAATCCATATAGCATATTGGTCGGCTATCATATGTGTAACAGGCTTTTAGCTAGCTATCATGTTGCAACATATATTAAAGCATAATTTAAAATCAAATACATAGGAAGAGTTTCCGGACAAACCAGTAGGCATGCTCGCAACCTTTTACAAGAGCAGTTTCCTGGAGTGCTATCTTATTCAAACATATTGCACAAAGCCCGTGATGGTCGTTGATGTTACTATTGTTAGCGCCAGCAGGCACACCTTTATCCGTCGTTAGGCCCAAAATAAAATATTTTTTCCTTATTTTTTGAGTGAGTCTCATGAGAGACCATCTCTAGATAGAGACCATAGAGACCAATTTATATTAATTATAAAACAACCCCAAAACAACTACTAGTTTCTAAAATACCCCACAACCCAACCAAAAGCTAGAAACCAGGTCAAAACCGGGTTATAACAATATGGATCCTATATATACCATATACTAACAGCAGAAACACACGCGTCGTCATCATTATCGCGAGATTCTTCCGGTAGAGAGAGAAAACGCCTAGAGAGAGAAACTGCAGCCGACGATCTCCGTCTCGCCGCCGCCACCAATCAGCGCCGTTCCGCCGCGGAATCACCACCAAATCGACTACGTAGCTTCTGTACAGGTAACGTTCATCGTTCTCGTTGTTAAAAAAGCTCATACGTGCATGATTCATCCCATACGCTCGTCGTTCTCATTGTTTGTGGTCGCAAGCTTGTTAAAACTGATAGATCGGCGTATATATAATTCAATTATGTTAAATTTATACCTGATTTGTTGTATTTGTTGTTAGATGTTTGATTGTGCAGCAAATCGTGAAGAACCTGTTGCTCGGGATAGTGAACCTGTTGTTCGGGATGATGAACATGTTCCTGATGCTTCAATTCATGTTACCACCATTGTTGCAACCACAACGACCTCAAAAACAGGTATATAGGTTGATTTCTGTTGCTGTTAAACGATTTCCATGTTCTGGCAAACTTTATCTATGTTTTATAACATTCATATGCTCTGTTCCATGAAATACCTCCCATGTTCTCAGTGCTCTATGTTTTCATCTGTATTGCCTATGTTCACAGTAGAACATGCCATGTTCTGAATCTGTATGCCATGTTCTCAATGTTTATGCAATGCTCTGTTTCAGACCAATATGATAACATAAAATTCATGATGAAATAACCTGCAAAAGTATATTCTATGTTTCAATAAGTATTAGCTATGTTCCATGAAATACCTCCCATGTTCTCAATGCTCTATGTTTTCAACCGAATTGCCTGTGTTCACAGTAGAACATGCCATGTTCTGAATCTGTATGCCATGTTCTCAATGTTTATGCAATGCTCTGTTTCAGACCAATATGAGAACATAAAATTCATGATGAAATAACCTGCAAAAGTATATTCTATGTTTCAATAAGTATTATCTATGTTCCATGAAATACCTCCCATGTTCTCAATGCTCTATGTTTTCAGTCGAATTGCCTATGTTCACAGTAGAACATGCCATGTTCTGAATCTGTATGCCATGTTCTCAATGTTTATGCAAGGCTCTGTTTCAGACCAATATGATAACATAAAATTCATGATGAAATAACCTGCAAAAGTATATTCTATGTTTCAATAAGTATTAGCTATGTTCAATGCAATACTTTCCATGTTGTTAGTGCTCTATGTTTTCAGCCATATTGCCTATGTTCACAGTATAACATGCCATGTTCTAAACTCTTTATTCTATGTTCACCAACATACAGCTGCAAGTAATCTTAGTGACGATTTTGATGTCCGTTGAAGTTTGAAAGGCATCACAGAAACTTTTGATGAGTTACATGACTTGTACAAAAGACATGCTAAAAGCGTAGGGTTCTCTTTCAAGAAGGCAACATCTCGTCGTGGAAAAGATGGCGAAATTCTAGAAAAGTACTTTCTGTGTAGTTGTGCTGGACTTCCAAAAATTAAAAAAAGCCCAATGCTCACACCATCCCCTGCAGTGAATGAAGAAGGTGAAAAGATAAAAAAAAGGCGAAGGCAAAATACTATTATGAAGAAAGATTGCAAAGCACAAATGAGGATCAAGTACTTGTATGACATCAGTAAGTATGTGGTTGACACACATATAACTGATCATACCCATAACCTGACAAGACCCCAATGGAGACACTATCACAGATCTGAATGGAAAATTTCAGGTCAAAAAAGAACTTTCAATGTTTTTGAATATAATGCCTATGTTCTGTTCTTAATATTTTATGTTCTTAATCCATATGTATATTTACTTACAGATGAGAAGGCAGAGATGTTGGAGATAATGGAAAGAGCTATGCTAAGACCTACAGATGCATTCAACTATATGGTAGAGGTCGCTGGTGGACAAGAGAACGTTGGAAACATCAAACGAGACCATATCAACTACATAACAAGATATAGAACAAAGAAATGGGTGGTGCAGATGCTCAGAATGTGCTAGATATGCTAAAGCAAAGACAAGAAGAGGATCCCCAATTTTATTACACCCAAAAGTTGGATGAAAAAGGCAGATTATGCGGCCTATACTGGAGAGACTCTATGATGCAGGTAATCTACATGTTTTATGCAATATTATCTATGTTCCAAGTAATAGTTTCTATGTTTTATTCAATATTCACTTGAAATCTGCTTGATATGCCATGCAATTCATATAATCTTTGTCTAATCCATTGAAAATTGATCTCTGAAGGATGATTATGAACTTTATGGAGATGTAATGATATTCGACACTACCTTCAGAACAAACAAATATGGCTTAATTTGTGCGCCTTTTGTCGGCGTAAATAACCATTGGAACAATGTTATGTTCGCATGCGCTTTCATTGCAAATGAGAGTGCCGAATCATTTATCTGTCTTATGGAAGAGTTCTTGAAGTCAATGGGGAATAAGAAGCCAGTTACAATATTCACTGATCAAGATAAAGCTATATCCAAAGCTATTCTGCAGGTATTTATGTTGTTTGTAATATTTCCAATGTTCTAAGTAAGATTGACCATGTTGTAATTAGGATATATTACATGTCCTAAAATTCCATGTTCACAGTAATACTATCCATGTTCTAAGAAATATATGTCATCTTCTCAACTACGCAGGTGTTTGGTGATGAAACAAGACACAGACTGTGTTTGTGGCATCTCTACCAAAATGCCATAACTAATGTTGCAAGGCTAAGGCATGATAGCACTTTCAATGATGCTTTCACTTTGTGCTTATATGGATTCTCCAATGAGGAAGAATTTGAAGAATATTGGGCTGGAATGGTTGATATATATGATCTTCAAGATGAGAAATGGTTCAAAAGATTATACAAATTCAAGGAAAAGTGGTCCCCTGCACTAAGCAAGACATTCTTCTGAGCCGGCATCCTATCTTCGCAACGAAGTGAGAGTACAAACAACTCAATTTCATTCAAGTCCAACAAAAACACATCTCTGGCGCAATTCTTCAGATTGTTTGATGCCATGATAACCCGTTGGCGAACAAACGAATCGCTCAAAGAATTCAAGAACTCCTATCAGTCACCAAAATATATGTGCGTTCCGGCTTAGTGAAACATGCTGCAGAGGTAAATAATTTTCAATATACTGCAACATGGGTAATAATATGTTTATATTTTTATAAACATGGGTAGTATTTCCAGAAACATGGGTAGTTTTTACATAAACATGGGTAGTATATATTTATGCATATATTTAATTGATGTTCTTAATTTATATCTTCAGGTGTATACACTGAAAATTTTCAAGTACTTTCAAAAGGAGTTCAGTAGATCATTTGAAACAAATGCAACATTATCTATGGACTTGGGTGACAAAAAGTTGTATGATGTAATTAAAGAAGACGATTTAGACGATGTTGCAACTGTTATATTCATAAAGCACCCAACAGGCCGCATTGAGATCAGTTGTGGATGTAGGCACTTTGAAGAGGTTGGATGGCTTTGCAAGCACTGCCTCCGTATCTTGGATAAGCATGATATTAAACGGATTCCTGATGAGTACATCCTCCAACGTTGGACAAAAACATTGAAAGAGAAAGTCTGGGACCGAGTACTCCGTACAAAAAGCACAAATGTTAATGCAGAGGTAAAACTCTATTTTCTGCATAATTCCATGTTTCTGGAAATATTGTCTATGTTTTTAAAAAATATGTCCATGTTCTTAAAAATGCTGCAGGAATGTATTGCTTGGAGACAAAAAATGAACAGGAGGTACACAGAAATGACCTTGAAGTCAGAAGGGAACCAGGAAGCAAGGAAGATTTTGGAAGATGGATACAAACGCGACATGGAGGCCATACTAAGTATTATAAATACAACAAAGTTCCCGGAAAGACCACAAGAACAAGCACCCGACAGCCCCAACACTAAACCTGCATCGACTAGTGCTGCATCAACTACTACAGAACAACCTATTGTTCTAGACCCACAGATTGCAAGCACGAAGGGGAGGAAGAAAGAAAGATTCAACAACAAATTTGAAAGGAAAGGGAAGAAACCGAAAACAACTGAGTTTGTGGCATCACCTCCAGACAAATATTTGTTGTGATTATCGTATTGAGTTTATTTTATTTGTCGAATATCATATTGACATGTGACAATGATATCTAGGTTTTACTTGGAACTTCATTTTTTATGCAGTTAAATGTTCTGGCAAAATTTGTCTATGTTTTAAGAAGTATTTTAACCATGTTCCACGCCATAACTTCATTTCTTAATACACTATGTTTTCAGACATATTGCCTATGTTCACTGTAGAACATGCCATGTTCTAAAACCTATATCCCATGTTCTAAATCATCAGATAAGAATATGTTAAGAAAAGATGGAAATAAATAGAAGTACAAAGCACTTCTATACAGGGAAGAAAAAAAAAATAACATAAGATAACAATTTAAAAAGCGTGCAACATATATAGGATAACATAGAAGAATAATTCTAGAAACATGGAATATATATGGGATAACATAGACAATAATTCCGGAAACATAGAATAATCAAAAATATCAACAATTCCTACAACAATTTCCAGAATCAGTAATATTTCCACAATTCCAAAATGTTAAAGCTAACTACAACCAATGATAAATCCACAATTCCAGAATCACTTCTATTCCCTCGATTGAATGAAGTACTCATTTGTCGTTTGAAGATGATCGTCATTTGAATTGTCATCACCTTCGCCCTCATTAGCCACTTTCTCCCCAATCTTTTCAGCCTCAACTTTCGACAGTTCTATCGTAGCCTCAAGTTGTTTTGCCTCTTCGGCCTCTAAAGCTAACATTTGTAGTCTCTTCTCTTCTCGTATCTTCTCCTCTTTTTCCATTAATTCCTTTCTAACAGCATCATAAACCTTCATCAACTCAGAATTCAACAGTCGTGGATTTACACCTCTATACAAAATGGAATCCTTCGTCTTAACAAACTTGTCCACTTTTTTCCGCAAAGATGAACGACACTTGTTTAAATCACTCAAACAAAGTGAGACAACAATCTCAGCTCTGAAAACGCGCCTTGCAGCAGGCTCAAAAAACAAAAAAACACAAACAAAACGCTAAGTTAGAACATAGGTATGCCTATGGCTGAAAATATTGACAAACATCTTATACGAATGAAAAAATTACCTTAAAATTACAATCAAACTTCTGCCCATAAAACATCTGCATGTGTTTCATCAAATACACACCACAATCATTTGTATCTTTTTCGGTCTTGATCCAAGAAAATGCAATTTTCTCAAGCACAAACTCCTTGACCGATTCACCATCAGGGCGATAGTTATTCTTCGTAAGGAAAATGCTGAAATGATGACGCTAAAAAAAAAAAAGAAACTCAATATATATGTTCAAAAAAATAATACTCTATGTTTTATATAATATACCCTATGTTTTCAAGCATATTGCCTATGTTTACACTAGAAACTGCTATGTTTTAGAAAACATATTGCCTATGTTTACAATAGAAACTGCTATGTTTTCAAGCATATTGCCTATGTTTTCAAGCATATTGCCTATGTTTACACTAGAAACTGCTACTGCTATGTTTTAGAAAATATATTGCTTATGTTTACACTAGAAACTGCTATGTTTTCAAGCATATTGCCTATGTTTACACTAGAAACTGCTATGTTTTAGAAAACATATTGCCTATGTTTACACTAAAAACTGCTATGTTTTCAAGCATATTGCCTATGTTTACACTAGAAACTACTATGTTTTAGAAAATATACCAAGGCCCCAGAGAAGGCGTTGACCCACTCTTCCGAAGTCTCCCTATTGTCAAGATACTGAATCTTCTTCTTATCCATATTGACTACATAGCAAGTGTAGTGATCCTCAAACACCAATGGGAAAAAGAACTACAAACAACAAAAAAAATTAAAAAAAATTAAAGAGTAGCAAGAACTATTATGATCTTAGAAATAATAACAAATATAAACAACAAACATACCATCTTGACAGTCTTCAAGTCAATTCATTTTCTCTCGGGGACGACTTTCAAGGCATATTCCAACGTTGATTGAAAATCATCAACAAACTGCTGATGACCCCTTTGCTTGTACAATTTTAGTGCTTCATCATCAAATACCTTCGCTAGCATTGCCCATGGAGTCTGCACATACAAAGATAACATAAAAAAACATTGCACAATACAACAAAAGAGTAGAAAAATAATACAAACAAATTTAAAAGAAAAAAATACGAACATAAATGCTGGTAGTGAACCACAGTCGCTGAGTCTCCCCATCATTCCTTGTAAGCCCCTCACTGTAATTCAGATTTGTAACCCAGCAATCAACAACAGAAATCAGAATCTTCGTCTGATAGCACATCGTGCGTATCTCCTCCGCAGAAATCCAAAATGTCCTCGAAAACTTCACAAAATATTCATACCCATCATACCTGTTCATATAAACAGAGTATAAGAACACATAAAAAAGAACGAGAGAACACATAAAAAAAAAAAAAGAAAAAAAGAAAGAAAGAACACAAAGTAACCTTGAATTCTCGGACATGAAAAATACATAACCCGCAACTTGTTTCCTTAATGTCCTCATGTCCTTCACATACTTGACCATATTCCTCATCATTTTCGAACCCATAACACAATCCTCACCAACAGCGCCACAATCATTAATTGTACATCCAAGATAATCAAAACAGAAATCAACAATTACATCAACAGGCCTCAAAACAACATTATCAGCATCATCATCCGTCTTCTCTACACGACCTATAAACTCTACATCAACAGCAGAATCATCAATCACATCAACAGCAAAATCATCAACAGGCCTCAAAACTATGTTATCACCTTCATTGGCTATGTTATCACCATCATGACCTATGTTATCACCAACATTTCCCATCTTCTCCTTCTCATTACCAACTCCAGATTCATCCACTCCAGTCCCCTTGTTCTCACCACCACCATCTTCATCAGTCTCACTGCTATTATCTAAATCAGCAACCTCCTTCTCAACTTGCCTCCCTATGCTACACACATCAACATTTTTTTCTACTTTGACAGATTCGAATTCTGCCTTATCAATCCCACCATCATCATCAGATACAGAATTTAATTTCTCTTCATCTCCACTTTCACAAAGATTTTTCTTAACCCAAGAATCAGGTTGCGACTCAGCATATACTCCCATCATCTTCTCCCTCAATTCAGCACAAATCCTATCAACAAACCCGATTAAGATAGGATCACTCCAACCCTTCTCAGAATCCAAACTCTGTGAAAGTTGTGATAAAGACTTATCACTCCAATCAGGGACCTCAAAGCCAACGTTACCACATTTATACATCCTATCAAGATGTGCACGCAATGCAACTTGCTGATCCTTCATGTACAGCTCCCAAGACTTCTCAGCAGTCTACAAAACAAAAGGCTAGTCAGAAACATATAAAACTATGTTCTAAACATTAAGTCCTATGTTTTTAAAGAAAAGGCCTATGTTTTGAATAATGTTAAAAAATAAAATAAAAAGAGCATAAAAAAATAAACTCACCATTACAGAACCTTCAACAGGCTGCTTCTTCTTCTTAAGCTTGTTAGGAGGAATATAGAATACTGGACCATCACCAACCCTTATTTTGTTAATTGGATAACACTTATCACGGGTCGTCTTCCCAAAACCTCCATGTTTTCGCTCATAAGCAATCCTATCCCCAATGATTTCATCTGTCCAATGCCTACACAATGGAACAACAGTAGAAGCACTTTCTCCACAATATGTGTACCTATGAAGGTAGCAATACACGAGCACCATCACACAACCACTAACAATGCAATAGTCGTTTGTTTTAGACTTCAATGTCTTAACAGCTTTTTGAAGTCTGTCAACAACAAACGCACACCAATCATACATCTGGATCTTACTCACATCCTGAATAGAAACCAAGAGTTTCTGATCCACAAAAGCAGCAGGGGTCGGCGACAAGAAGTAACCACATACGTATAAAACAAAAAGTCGCTTGAATTCTTCTCCACCATCAGTCAACTCCTTCAAACGCTTCTTAACACACGTAAGCTTTACTTCCTTCATTCTTTTTTTACCACTTTTATCAATATTGCCTTTAATGTCAGCCCCCCAATCCATGCAACTACGTACAAACTCATCCCTCAAATCAGCATCAACTTTATTACCCCCATGTTGAAAGCTCATTGGAACTTCAACGCCCGGATTACGCGGAAGCATGAACTAATCAAACACATCATCACCACAAATGGGAATCTTAGCATCGCCAATGGTGATATGAGAACAATCAGAATCGAGCAAATTAACCAACCACGGAGTTAAAAGCCGAGGGACAGATTCAGCAACCATCATACCCAACCCACCAAATCCAATCTCTTCAACATCCCTCTTCTGCGCCAAAGTTAAAGATTCCATCAACTCCTTTACCTTCTTTGGCTGACAAGGAGTCACCATCATCTTAAAAATAACACCGTCATCCCTTTCAACACGGATATAATTCAACTTTCCTTCTTCTCCAGGTCCCAAATCTTGAAGTCTAAATATCTTCCCAGAATTATGCCTAGATTTTTTCTCTGCCACTACATATGCAAACATAAGAAAAATTAAGAACATATACAGAACATGGAAAATAATGTACAAAACATGGACAGTAAATGAACAAAACATAGACAGTTAAAAAAACACACAACAAACATAGAAAATTATCTACAATACATTGCTTCTCTGCCACCATATCTATATGCAAACATAAGACAAATTAAGAACATATACAGAACATGGACAATAATGTACAAAACATGGACAATAAATGAACAAAACATAGACAGTTAAAAAAAAACACAACAAACATAGAAAATTATGTACAATACATTGCTTCTCTGCCACCATATCTATATGCAAACATAAGACAAATTAAGAACATATACAGAACATGGATAATAATGTACAAAACATGGACAATAAATGAACAAAACATGGACAGTTAAATAAAAACAGAAACACAAAACAAAAATGCAGAAAAACCTACCTGAAACACTAGATATTTTAGTTTTCTTCTCAGGCGAAATGTTTGCACCACTACTACTTGACTTCGTTTTCTTCTCCGGCGAACCCAAAGCACTAATTCTAGGTGATTTTCGTGTTGGATTGTTCACCTCACCCAGCTTCCTCTTACCACGAACACCATCCATATCAACTAACACCAGAGACACACTGTAAACGAACGAACAGAGATGAGAGAAATTACGAAAATCCAACCACAAAAAAAAACCCTAAAATATCGAATCAACACGAGAAAACCCTAAAAAAAGAGGAGAAAACTTACGATATCAACTGGAAAACGTCGACGAAGTTGAAGACACCGTCAATTGCACAAGAAATTCACGATCTACGACGGAGAAAACGAAGAAGAACGGACAGAGATCAGAGAAAACGAAGAAGACGAAGAAAGGGAAAGGAAAGAGTAATAAAGGATGAGATATACCTCACTTGATCTTCTTGGACTTGCCGGAGATGAGGGCAGACGCGGCGGACTGAGGTAGAAGAGAATGGTGTCAGTGATCGGCGGACTTGACAGAGACGAAGAAAGAGAGAAAGAGAGACGAAGAAAGAAGGAAGAAGGAAGAGAGAGAAGAAATAGAGAAACCGGTGTTTTGAAGAAACCGGTCTGTTGTTTGGTGCGGGTCGGGTCGGGTTTTAGATCCGTGAAAATATTAACCATTGTGGTAAATTGCAATTTAGTCCTGTCTCTCCATAAGTTAAAAAGAGACGGTCTCTTATGAGACTTTGCGTATTTTTTTTCCTTTTTCTTTTCTTTTTTTTCCTTTTTTAATTAACAGTCAACGGAGGGGAGCGACAGATGATCTTATCCGTCGCTACAATAGCGACGGATACGCTTATCCGTCCCTACTTTACCGACGGATAAGATCATCCGTCGCTATCTAGTGGCCGGTTTAAGGACGAACTGAGCTTAGAGCGCAGTTCGTCAATATCCGTCGCTAAATTTAGCGATCCGTCGCTATGTAGCGACGGATGAGCATCCGTCGCTACCTATCCGTCGCTAAATTGCTGTTTTCTTGTAGTGTATAGACACGGATAAATAGCTAACGATTACACTTGATATTATTTAATAAAAAAGAACCAGATTTGATTTCTTAAGGGATAGATATTATCCGTTGGCAACTTTGGCAATAGATAGAATCTATCCGTGTCTAACTTTTATCCACGGATAGATATTATCCGTGGCTAAAAACCTGTCTGCTGGAAACTGGAATCTGCTCCATTTTGTAGCCAGTTTTTCCAGAATTTCAGCAGTTTTAATACACATATAAACACAAAATGAACCGAAAATATATAAAAATTTATTCATAATAATCCAATTCATGATTCCATTACAAATCGAATGTACGTACATAAAGGTTGAACCCAATGTTGAACACTTAAATACAAAAAGCAATATGTAAGTTCGAATTTGACAATGTAAACCTGACGGTACAAGTGCTCCCATTTGTTGATCCTTCCCGTCCATCAAGTTCATGAATATAGCCTATATTGCAAAATGGAAAAAAGTAAATGACAAGTTTCGAAGATAAGGAGATAGCTAGACAAAAGGAAAAGATAACATAACGGTGAGTGATTGACATATCACCTAAGTAAGTGGCTAACATACAACTCACATTGTCCTAAATGCAAACTAACACAATGGTGACTAACATATCACCCAAGTAAAGTGGTAACATACTATGTACTCACATAAAATTAATAAGCAAAGATATATATAAAGCAAGTAACATACCCCAGAAAACTCAAAGCACTTATAAAAACTCTTGAGATTAGGCTCCTTCCTCCAATATCTTCATGACAACATAGAAAAAATAACATGTGTTAGTGTAATTGCATGAAAAACTTGCACAAATTCACATAATAGCTATAGAAGGCAAAATTTATGTTGGAAGCTAATTAAGGAACTGACTTTCCCATATACACTGCATCTAACATATACACACGTACCCTTTGCACCTTCTCTTGCCGCTAAGTCCACATACTGATCTTCATGAAAACGTATGACTTCTTCGGTACTATAAACTGGTTCCTTTGCTTGTTCATCGACATCATCTTCTTGGTAAGAGTTGGTGATTGAATCCTCCTGCTCTAGGCAGTCCACTCTAGCACGTGGATGTATAGATACAACAGCTACCCAATCTGGCTGACCTCTTCTCAAGCTTGGATAGGGAATATACACCACTTGGCGTGCTTGAGTAGCCAAGATAAATGGTTCATACGCCTTGTACTTCCTCTTTAGGTTGATGTCCACCAATTGGTAATTCACATGAATCTTCGCACCAGCTGCAGATGGATCATACCAATCAACTGAAACAGACATGTCCTCTTCATTGGCACATCGGGATATTCAGGTCTCACTACACGCTTGAGCTTCCCATAGAATTCATACACCTCACGCCATCCTATCTCTTTCCCGACCACAGACACTCCAGAGTTGTGTGTACTCATGGCCTTATCACCAGAATCCATAGTGTGAAACCTAAGGCCATTGACAATGTAGCCAGAAAGGTTGATACCTTTCTGCTAACTGGACCTTCTGCTAGAGCATGTATGTATGGGTTGTTCACTCGGTTGGCAGGATGTCGCATATGATCACAAAACCAAGGAGGGAATTCCTCATGCACCATTTCATCAAACATATGAGCTATGGTGTCATCCGCTATAATTGGGTTCTCTTCCACACATTTCTCCGAGAATTGGCTGCATGTAGACGGGTTAGATCATGAAACTTAACATTATATATATTATATTTGGAATAGAATTGTATAATTCAAGAATTGAAAATCCAGGAACTAACCGCATGAATTCCTGCATATATGGATCGACTTCATGACAATTTTTCAGTACCCAATAATGTGTTGCGTTGAACTCTTTGGGTTCCAACCATATACTGTGTTCCTCACCCAAAGGTATCCCTAAGACCCTGAATATGTTAATTGCAACATTATCATCCTCTCCGAGGACATATGTGTCTGCGTTTCTAGCAGACCGATTTGCCCGTGTGCGTATGCCATCATCAAAGAAATAGGAGCAGAAGATTGCAGTTTCCTCTCTCAAGTAGGAATTGACCATGGAACCCTCAGGCTTGCCTTTATTCTTCACAAACCTCTTCAATTTCCCCAAGTACCTATAATTAATAAACCTTTAATATAACAAAATGATGAAAGTTAGGATGTAATTTTGAAGTGTGTGATTGCAAACAATTCACCTCTCAAATGGATACATCCATCTGTATTGGACAGGTCCAGCAAGCAAAGCTTCAGCTGGGAGGTGAACCGGCAAGTGCTCCATAGAATCAAAGAAGCTAGGTGGACAGATACGCTCTAGCTTGCACATAATCACAAGTATGTTGCTCTAAAGCTCTTCTAAGACATCTTTGCGAACAACCCTTGTGCATAACCTCTTGAAGAATAAGCTCAGCTCGGTGAGGGCGGCCCAGACTTATCTGGGCAACAGATCTCTAAAAGCAATGGGAACTAGGCGCTCCATGAACACATGACAATCATGACTCTTCATCCCATACATTTTGGTCTTGTTCATATCCACACACCTCCCCAATTTCGAAGCATAACCATCAGGGAAATTAACCGTCTTCACCCATTCAAACAGTCTATCCCTAGCATCCTTGTCAATGGCGTAGGATGCTTTCGGCCACATACCATCAGAGGTCTTCTTGGTCAACTCCGGCCTTTTACACCATTTCATCAAATCAAACCAAGATTTTTCAGTATCCTTGGTCTTCCCAAGAATGACACAAATGGTGTTGAGACATTCTCAAACATGTTCTTCTCAACATGCATGAAATCTAGATTGTGGCGTATAAGTATCGTAGGCCAATAAGGCGAATCCCAGAAGATGCTTCTCTTCTTCCATCCACAAGTGCTGCTGATCCTAGCGTTGTGCTTCTCCCACCCTAATTTGGTCACTTTCATCAGACCAAACCTGTTAATCTCCGCTAGGATTTGATGCCCTGTTAGCTTTTCAGGGGGGCCTTTAATCACAATCTCATTCTTCTTCAAATCTGATCTATTCCTTCTATAAGCATGCTCTGGATCTAGAAACCTCCTATGACAGTCAAACCAAGACTCCTTCATGCTATCCGTCAATCCAAAAGCATCAGTGTCCTACAAACAATGTGGACAAGCATGTTTCCTAGATGTCTTCCTTCCAGAAAGCATTGAGTATGCAGGAAAATCACTCACGGTCCATAAAAGTGCTGCTCTCAACATGAAGTTCTTCTTTTTGGACACATCATATGCTAGGATTCCATGCTCCAACAACTCTAGTAGCTCCTTAATAAGGGGATGCATGAAGAAATCTATCTTCTGACTTGGATCATCAGGCCCTAGCACCAATACAGAAAAGAACATGAATGGTGACTTCATGCAATCACCGGGCGGGGGGGGGGGGGGGGGGGGGGGCGAGATTATAAGGTGTAAACATCACCGGCCAACAAGAGTATTTCCGTTCACTTCCGAGCGGTTTGAAACCATCCGTGCAAAGACCCAATCGCACATTTCTCGGCTCTTCAGCAAAACTCTTGTGGACTCTGTCAAACTGTTTCCATGCCGGTGAATCTGCTGGATGATCCATTCTTCCAACCTCATTTGGCACCACTCTCTCGTGGTGCCAACGCATCTTATATCTGCAGTGACACTAGAAGCATACAACCTCTTCAACCGGGGTGCTATAGGGAAGTACCACATCTGCTTGTATGTCAGATTCTTCTTCTGCCTTTTCTTTGAAGCTCCCTCCTTGTAACGACTCTAGCGCTCCTTTCCACAGAACTTGCATTCCAGGAGATCTTTGTCGTCCCACAGTAAATCATACACAAATCCCTACAACAATCTATCTTCTCCATAGGCAACCCCATCGCCTTCATCTTATTTTGGGATTGGTAGTAGTTGGTAGACACTATGTTGGGCTCCGGGAAACACTCAGATACCAGTTGAGTGTAACCACTGAAGTTCTCTTGGGATTGACCACCCTCAACCTTCAAATTCATGAGCCGTGCTAGCAACGACAACTCAATGTGCGTAGGGCAACCCGACCATATAGGTTCTTTAGCCGCTTCCAACAAGTCAAAGAACTTCTTGTCCTCAACATTAGGCTCCTCCACCACATCATCAGTTTGAACCCCATCCCCATCTCTATCGACTTGCATGAAATCACACCAGCAGCATTCATCACCATTTCAACGATAGGGTCATGAAATTCATCTGCGTCATCATCATCATCACCCACATGAATTTGAGTACTCTGTGTACTCGGTTATGCATAACCCCATTTTATATGTGTTTTCGGCCTTGTGTCCACATCAAAATATGGAAATGGTGCTATCTCACCATGAAAAGTCCAAATCTCATACTTAGGCACAAACCATTGCGTAGCAAGTGGGCAGATACTTCAGTATGATGTAGAAATTTCTGGTTCAGACATTTTGTCTTGGTACAAGGGCACCAAATCATCTCATTCCTACGAGTGTTTTGTGCCAAGGAAAATGTAATGAAGGATTCAAGACCCTCCGCAAAACTAGGTTGAATCCTCCCATGTACAATTCGATTGTACATCCATGAGCGATCGGAATTCATCTTAAATTTTACAACAAACCAATGAATACAACTATATAAATACTTTCATACTTCATACTATATACGCATAACAAACCTATGAATAACAAGTTCACCATCAACCAAGTACTTCATACTTCATATAAATACGTTCAACTATATATATTATGCACAACATACTTCTACTTATAATGCACTAACCTAAACATGCATACAATTTAATTTTCCAATTTTCCAATTTAATTCCACTATAAATTGAAGAAATTAACAAATTGAATTATAACATACTACTTATTATATGTGGAATAAGCTATTACTCAACAACAATAAACATAATATTACTTAATTGAAGCAATAACACAAAATTCCCAAATAACAAAAAATTAGGGTTCTTGAACAATACCTCAATGTCGCTTGTAAATTTACAAAAAGAGTCAAAATTGAATGGTCACACGAGATCCTACGTCAAAAAGCTTCGAAAAGAGTCGAAGATTGCTCCATTTGGTGAAGAAATAATCGAATTTCAGATTTTTGGGGGTGAGTTCGCGGTACTAACAGAGAAGAGAAGAGAAATAAATGGGGAAGAAGAAGACTGTTTCGCGTCTGTATAGAGACTTAGCGACAGATAGATTTATCCGTCACTAAATAGATCTATATATCCGTCTCTTCATGTATTTTCCAGTTAAAATAATTTATTTTTGCTATTTCTTTTTTCTTTTTTTTTAAACAGGTCAACATAAAGGCGACGTTTAAATTATTCGTGGCTAGTACAGCCACGAATAAATTATTCGTGGCTAGTACAGCCACGAATAAATTATTCGTTGCAATATAGGCCACGGATCATTTCTATCCATGGCTACAATCCGTGAACTCGGGCCTGAACAGAGACGAACTGAGCTTGGACGCTCAGTTCGTCTCTCTATCCGTGGCTAAAACACCGATTCGTGGCTATTTTAGCCACGGATAGTGTCCGTCACTAAAAGTTGTGGCTATTTAAGGGAATTGTTGTAGTGATAGGAGTATAAGAGACCCGATCAGGTCTCTTATTCTTCTCACAGCCTCCATTCCCCCAAATCCAAAACCCTAATTCTCAATTTATCTCCTCACAACCTCCTCACACTCTCCATTTCTCCACCACGACGGAGCACCACGTCGGAGCCACCACCACCGCTACGATTCCGATTGGTAAGTTATTCATCTTCTTTCCCCTTTTTCTTTTGTTAATTTTTGTTCTCCTGCACACTCAGCCACCACCGCGCCACCTTCTTGCTGCCACCGTGCTCACTACCACCACCTCGCCACCGCCTCCAAGACGGAGCCACCACCGCGTCTTCTAGTAAGTTATTCTGTAAACCCTAGTTTTTTATAAATTTGGTTTAATCTGAAATTATTCTATTATAATTTCGATTAAATTTGTATAATGTAATTAAATTAAGTTTTCATTTTAATTTTTCATAATTGCCAGTTTAGTAAAATCAATTTTGGATATTCTATTAATTATGAATCAAATTATTTTTGCATATTATGTTAATTATGATTAAATTAGATTAATTGGAATATGTTGGATTAACTTTTAGTTAAAATAGTTTAATCCAGTCCATTTTATGTAATATTTTAACTTAGTTAAAGTAATTTATCATAATTTAGTTTAATTAGTTTAAAATCCGGAAATTAATTAATTTCTTAAGGTTTTGTGACATACTACCCTAGAGACCAATTTATCTTAATTATAAATCAACCCCAAAAAACTACTACCTTCTAAAACACACCACAACCCAACTAAAAGCTAGAAACCAGGTTATAAAATATGGATCCTATATATATTATATATTAACACAGAAACAAGCCGGCTTCATCAACAACGTGTTTCTTCCGTAGAGAGAGAAAACAAGCCGCTAGAGAGAGAAACACCATTCAAACGTCGTCGATCATCGCCGATCCTGTTCATCATCTACATCCTCACCATCATTGTCGTCATCTCCATCCCCATCGTTATCGTCGTCATCGTTGCCCAAAGCTTCGTATTTCAATAATATAAATAGGTAATGATTCTATATACAAACGTACATAATTTTCATGTTTTCATTGTATATGGGCTTCGATTTACTTCTAGATCGATGTTTCTCCTAGTATTTTACATCTAGATTTATTGATGATAGATGTTTGTTGTTGATGGATGATTGTTGGTGATAGATTCATGTTGAATAGATGTTGTTGTAGTTATTTGCATCTACATTTTATGTAGATATGTGTTGAATCGAAGTTTGTTGGTGATAGATGTTAGATTTGACATCTAGATGTAGATTTATGTAAATCTCATGAAAAAATTACGTTATGCGATATTTGCCATGTTCTCAACAATATCGCCCATGTTCTCACCAATATTGTCCATGTTCTCCCCGATATGCTCACTGTTTATGATGCTCTTTTTTTTTTTTAACTGGTGTTGTGAAAAATTGACCTCTGGGATATGCACTATGT
Organism: Plantago ovata; assembly: GCA_028274465.1. Lineage (NCBI taxonomy): Eukaryota > Viridiplantae > Streptophyta > Magnoliopsida > Lamiales > Plantaginaceae > Plantago > Plantago ovata. The sequence goes on along the minus strand of CM051457.1, from coordinate 42,551,733 downwards.
TCTCAGCAATATAACCTATGTTATCAACAATATTGTCCATGTTCTCACCAGTATGCTCTGTTTTATGCATTGAAAGTTTGAAATATCTACCTATGCGGTAGTCTCTATGTTCTCAACAATATTTCATATGTTTTTATCAACATATATCATTATCTCAATTCCACGCACTTTTTATGCATTAAAACAATAAAATATTAATCAATGCAGTAGTTTTTATGTTCTTTGCAATATAACTCATGTTCTCAACAATATTGTACATGTTCTTACCAATATGTTCTGTTTTATGCATTGAAAATATGAAATATCCACCTACGCAGTAGTACCTATGTTCTCAATAATATTTCCTATTTTTTATTAATATTGTTAGGAAACTTGTAATTTTGATGAGCAATTTACCATGCTAAATTAAGGAAAGTCCAGTAACTAGTACTCTTAAGGTCCATAGGAATTTAGAATTTTAAGGACATTGTAAAAGAGGAACGTTTGCTGATGACTTAGTTAGGTGCTAGTTAAGTTATTTCTTTTGTGTATGACGTATTTTATTTTCTGAGAAGAAAATAACTTATTGACACTTTAGCTTATGATGTATCTTATTTTCTGAAAAGAAAATAACCTATTGAAGCATTTGCTGAAGATATATTTTGTTGATTACAAACAAATTATTGAAGCAAATAAGAAACCGCTCAGAATCTTGAAGACTTTTGAAGATCTGAAGACTTGAAGATTTGAAGATCTGAAGACTAGAAGATTGCTGAAGACTGGTATCTACAAAGGCACGTGTTGTTCAGAAAGTGGAATGTTCAGCAACAACATTGCATAAGTGAAAATCTGAAAGACAGAGTAGGTTGTGCTTGCTGAAACTGAGACTGACCACTTGCTGATAAACATATGTGACCTCTTGGTGAATGTACGTGAATTTGCGCTCCAAAGTTACTGTTTGAATTCTATTCAAATGTGCATTTAATGCAAAGCTTACACACGAAGGACATGAAGACTAGAAGACAAACAAAGTCGCTGCTGAAAGTACAAAAGCAAGATAGTGACATGTTAAGGAACAAAAGCCTTAGGATTTGAAATTCAAACGGCTCCTTACTTGCACTATAAATAGAGGTCATCCGGCAAAGAGTTGAAGTGTGTCAACAACGTGATCAAACTCTCAGTTGTGCTTAAAAACTCACAAACCTTCAAACACTCTTACTGCCATTGATCCGTTCCAAGACTTAAAGCTTGAAAAAGCTACTTGTGAAGAAGTAGAACCAACTCGGCTAAGAAATTAGTTAAGTGTTCTTTCTTTCGAACAAGAGCGAGTCTTGACACTAGAAACAATCAAACTTGTTTACTGCAAAGTATTCCAAGTTGTGTTTCTTAGATTACTTGTTGTAACTGAATAAGTTATAATTAAGTCATCTCACCCCAAAACTCTCTAACTGAAAATACACCCTTTCAGGCGTGATATTCAGGGGGAACTTAATCGAGCATAGTTTTGCTGATTAAAAGTACCAAGTTTGGTGGATAACAAGGTTGAGTTCTCTAGTTTAGGTTGGAGACAAAGCAAGTGTGCTTTGGTTTCTGTTGAATCGCTTTAGATAGGAGATTGTAAGGAACCTCAATCATATCTTAGTGGATTCAGTCCTAGAAAGGACGAAGTGGATTAGTTGAGAGATTACGCCACTCTCAGATACCACTATAAAAGTGTTTGTGTGATTTACTTACTGTATTTAGCTTTCAGCAAATTATATCTGTCTGTACACAGTCCCTCACCACACTTGCTGAAACCTTTACTTGCTGAAAAAAGTACTTATTGTTTCAAAGACTTCCGCTCTCTGATTTTAAGTATCAGCAAACCAAGCTACTGTAAAGTAACTTACGCTTGCTGAGAAAGTTAAGTATCGGCAAACTCATTACTGAAAAGTAATAAGTACTTGCTGAGAAAGTTTTAAACGACGAAATTTTGAAAAGACTATTAACCCCCCCTCTAGTCTTTTCTTGTTGTTTAAAGGGACCAACAAGTGGTATCAGAGCAGGAGGTTCTTTAGCCTTCTGCACTGAACGTAGATCCCCTTAAGTGCTTTCCGTAAATCACTCTCGCTTGATCAGTTTGGTAGTGCTTTGCTGACAGGATGTCTTTAGGAGATGCTCCCTTGCTGAAGCTGGAAAATTACGAGAAATGGCGAAACAACATGATGCTACATCTTGAGGACATTAGTGATGAGATGGTCACCGTCATTAATGATGGACCTATCAAGATCACTAAGATTGAAAGGAGTTTCACTCACAAGACCACTGAAGCTGGGAAGGAAACCATTCTTGGTGAACCATCAGATACTGTTGTGCCAAAACCAAGAGAGGAATGGACTTCTGACGAAGCTAAGAGGTTCCGTCTTGATGGCCAAGCAAGAAATATCATCATCAGATCAACTCCGGATACCATACAGTGCAAACTGTGGGGTGCTAAGACTGCAAAGGAAGCTTGGAAAATGGTTCAAGATCTTTGTGCTGGATCTGACAAGACCAAGGAAAACAAACTTGAAGTACTTAAGCTAATGTTTCAAAACTTTAAGCAAGGTGCTAACGAGTCACTGGAAGACTTGGACTTCAGATTCACAACTCTTGTTAGTGAAATGGCAGCGCTGGGTGTTGGAAACCTTTATTCAGATTCTGAGAAAGTGAAAACTATCATCAGAAGTTTGAATCAAGAATGGATCCATACTCAGAATTTCTATTATAATCAAGGAATGCCAGACATTACACCAACAGAGTTGTTCTCTCATCTTGCTACTGTCAACTATGAGACAAAGCAAAGAGAAAATGTGTTTGCTGAAAAATCGCAAAACATTGCTCTTGCTGCAAAGCCGTCATCTTCTGAAAAGAAGAATGATAAAGAGCCTGCTGATGAAAATGCTTTAGTTGTTAAAACATGAAGAAATTCATTAGTAAGGAACTTGAAAGGCGAAAAGCAAAAGAGAAGCTGAAAAAGCATCTTGGTAACAACTACCATAAGTACAAGAATGATACTAGTTTGCTGAACAAGCAAGCTCAGCAAGCTACTTCATCAGAAGAGCCAGCAGTTGGAAATGATCTATGTTTTTACTGCAAAAAGCCTGGACACTTCAAAGCTAATTGCCCTTTGCTGAAAGGCAAATCTGCTGAAAACAAGAAGAAGTTCAAAAGAGCTTTTATTGCTGAAGAAAAGAAGAAGCTTCAAGCAAAAATCGATGCATTGTGCATTGATACTAGCTCCGAAGACAGTGAGGATGAAATTTCAGACACCGACGATGAAGAAGCCACTCTAGACGTGGAGATTGGCAAGGAAGTTTGTGGAATAGCTATGGAAGCTTATCCAGATGTGTCTAACTACGAATTCTGCCTCATGACCGGTCAGGTAAACAACTCTACCTCTGACTCTGACTCAGAAAGTGAAGACGAGATTGACCTTGACAAGATTCAAGGAGAAATCGAAAGATTTGAGAATACTCTCAGCAAACAGCAAGAGAAACTACAACTTGCTGAAACTCTGACCAAGCAGACTACTGAAAAGTACGTTTTGCTGAAGGAAGAGACAGAAGAAAAGATGCTGAAATAAGGCGTCTTAAGAAGTTGATTGCTGAGGCTGCAGAGAAAAATTCTCAAATGGCATTAGAATTGGAAGAGTATCAGTCCTCAATTCTAAAGTTACTTGCTGAAATCCAAGAAATGAAAAAGATGAAAGTCAATTTCAAATCCTACGTGGAAGCAAGTAATACGCTGACTGAACTAAACTCTTATTTGAGATATCCATCTCAGAAAGAAGGTTTAGGAGCAACATGTGAAGGTGATAACATAGAAATCTTGAGAAAAGATAAATCACCTATCTCCTTTGTACATGCTACTGATAGTAGTCCTCCAGTAATCTATCAGTTTGGTCAAACTAAGGTTGCTGAAACATGCAATCAAGTACCTATGACCATAAAGCCCGTTGTTGCTACTCAAAGTAACAAGACTTTAAAAGGAAAACAGGTTGCTGAAAAGCAAACTGGAAAGAAGAAGAATGTTGTGAAGCATTCCGCCAAACAAGTTGCTGAAAAGCAAGTTGTTAAGACTAAAGGCAAGATTACTAAAAGTAATCAGAAGTCCTTTGTTGACAAACCTGAATCAAGTAAGGTTGCTGAAGCTAAAGCTCAGCATTCTCCAAGGAGTGGACTCGGTTTCAAAACCAAGCAAAGTCAACTCTTTCATGAGTTTAAACAAAGTCAGCAAAGATACTTCAAAGAGATGAAGAAAACCAAGCCTAAGAGTTCTGAAAAGACTCCCAATGCTAGGACTAGAAGGAACCTTGCTAGAAATGAACTTACTGAAAAGTATGTTCAGCAAAAAGGTCAACAGAGCAAGACACCACATCAGAAAGTGGATTTGACCAGCACAAGTCAAAAGTCTTTTAGCTCAAAACCTCCTAGTTTCTCAGCAAGTAGAAAACAAGTCAAAGTTGAAAAACTTCAGACTTGGGTTTCCACTGGACGCATTCTTGAACATGTTAATGGACATCCATCATTGGATAATTAACTTGTTTGCTCTTGATTGTGCAGACTTCAGCCACGGAGAAAAACGATGCAATCTGGCACTTTGATAGTGGTTGTGGAAAGCACATGACGGGCAACAAGAATAACCTTACAAACTATAGACGGTGGTCTAAAGTTCCAACAATAAGGTTTGCTGGTGGAGGCTCCGGATCTACAAAAGGCTATGGTGATGTGAAGTTAGGATGCATAACCATTTCTGGAGTTCTTTATGTCAAAAATCTTAAGTTTAACCTTTTCAGCATGAGTCAATTTGCTTACAAAGGATACTTCATCGAAATTAAAAGTGATGAATGTAAACTTGTAGATTTTGAGACTAAAAAGGTTATAATGATTGCAAGAAGATCAGGAGGCTTGTACACCGTTGATTGGTCTTCAGCAAACGTTGAAAAATGCCTTGTCTCAGATCATGATTGTCTTGCTGAAAAAGCATGGTTATGGCATAAACGAACAAGTCATCTAAACTTCAAGACGCTGAATAAGCTGTCTAAAAGGCACTTGTAGTTGGATTACCTAGGGTTACTTTTAAGAAGGATGGTGTTTGCAATGCATGTCAGCAAGGAAAGCAAACCAAATCTTCTTTCAAGAACAAGGCAGTACCGTCAACTACAAAACCTTTACAACTCTTGCACATGGACTTGTTTGAATCTTCTTCAACAAGCTATGCTGGTAAGAAGTATGGTCTAGTCGTGGTAGATGACTATTCAAGATTCACTTGGGTAGTATTCATCAAGCACAAATCTGAAACCAAGACTGAAATACCTAACTTGCTGAATAAGCTTGAAGTCATGAAAAATGACAAGGTAAAAGTCATAAGGACAGACCATGGTACTGAGTTTGTAAACCAGTACATAACTGAATATTGTACCTTAAAAGGTATTCAACATCAGTTATCCTCAGTAAGAACACCACAGCAAAATGATGTTGCTGAACGAAAGAATCGTACCCTGAAAGAAGCCGCAAGAACAATGCTTGCTGACATTGAAATAAGTGAGGCTTATTAGGTTGAAGCGATTAATAGCGCCTGCTATACTCAAAATAGATGTCTGATTACTAAGGAATACAACAAAACTCCTTATGAATTGTTTGTTGGAAGACCTCCTAACATCACTCATCTAAGAGTATTTGGTTGCAAGTGTTTCGTTCTTAACAATGGTAGAGAATACCTTAGAACATTTCAACCAAAGGCAGACGAAGTGATATTTCTTGGCTACTCCTTGCATAGCAAAGCTTATAGAGTTTACAACAAAAAGGCACAAAAGATTGAAGAATCTGTGCATGTTGTATTCTACGAAAAGTCACAAGGTGTGCCTGCTGAAGAAGAAATATCAGAATGTATGAAAAAGCTAATCATACACGAGCAAAGAACTGAATCTGATGCTAGGCAAATCAAGTCAATTGAACTAAATGATGATTCTGACAATGACTCTCCTCCCCCAAGTCATGACAAGATAAAAATAGTTCACGACAAAGAATTTCCAGCAAAAGATGCGGTTGCTCCGGAAGTTGCTGAAATTACGCAATCTCCAGTGCCTGCTGATGAAATACCTCAATCCAACAATGCTGAACAAGCAGTTGCTGACGAACAAATCTCAGCAGAGACACAAATTCCCAGTAGTACTGAACAAGTACATACTGAAGAGTCACATGCTGATGAGCAAACATATCCTGATCCAACAAACAGGAAACCTGTTAATAAATGGATTAGAGATCATCCCTCTACGGATATGATTGGCGATATTAATAAACGCCAAGTGACTAGATCCAAAGCTACTCAAGAACTTGCTGAAGAAGCAACTGTCATAGAAGTAGAATCTTTATTCTCTTGCTTTGTTTTAGAATTGAATCTAAAACCATAGAAGAAGCTTTGAAGCATTCTGAATGGATAAAGGCAATGCAAGAAGAATTGGATCAATTTGAAAGGAACAAAGTCTGGAAACTTGTGCCACTTGCTGAAGATAAGAAAGCTATTGGTACAAAGTGGGTGTTCAGAAACAAGTTGAGCGAGTCTGATGAAGTAACAAGAAATAAAGCACGCTTAGTTGCTCAAGTTACTGTCAGACTGAAGGATTGGACTATGATGAGTCTTACGCTCCAGTTGCAAGATTGGATGCAATTAGGCTTTTCTTGGCCTTTGCTGCTCACAGTGACTTCATTGTTTACCAAATGGATGTTAAAAGTGCATTCTTAAATGGTGAACTTGCTGAAGAAGTCTACCTAGAACAACCCCCTGGCTTTGAACTTCCCTCAGAAATCAAGATGGTATATAAGCTTCAGAAAGCTGTATATGGTCTAAAGCAAGCACCAAGAGCATGGTATGATACATTGGCTAAGTTCTTGCTGGAAAATGGTTTCAAGAAAGGTGAAGTTGACAAAACATTATTTACCATGAACCATGATGGTAAAATAATCTTAGTTCAAATTTATGTGGATGACATAATTTTTGGATCTAAGGACAAGCAACTTTGTGATGATTTTGCCAAACTCATGACAATAAGTTTGAAATGAGTATGATGGGAAAATTGAATTATTTCCTAGGATTGCAAGTCAAGCAACTCAAAGATGGAATATTCATAAATCAAGCAAAGTATGCGAAAGAAATGCTCATAAAGTTTAGGATCAAAGAGGATGAAAAACCTGAAAAGATCCCTATGAGTGTTGGTACCAAATTGGGCTATACTAAAGAGGACAAAAGTGTTGAAGAACACAAGTATAGGAAGCTCATTGGTTCCTTGTTGTATCTAACAGCAAGTAGACCTGACATTCAGTATGCTGTTTGTGTGTGTGCAAGATTCCAATCTGATCCAAGAGAATCACACTACAAAAAGGCAATCAAATACTGAAATATGTTAAAGGTACAGTCAATGTTGGATTATGGTATCCTAAAGATTCTGGACTTGAATTGGTTGGCTATTCTGATGCTGATCATGGTGGATCAACTCTTGATAGAAAAAGTACCTCTGGAACTTGTCAGTTTTTGGGTACTAGATTAATATCATGGTTCAGCAAGAAGCAAACTTGTGTCGCCAATTCATCTACTGAATCTGAATACATTGCAGCTGGTTGTTGCACAGCTCAAATCCTATGGATTCAGCAACAATTAAGAGATTATGGTATTTCTGCAAAGAAAACACCAATCTTTTGTGATAATACAAGTGCTATTGCAATTACGCAAAATCCTAAGTTTCACTCTAGGACCAAGCACATTGATATTAGACATCATTTCATTAGAGATCATGTGGAAAAAGGTGATATTGAGGTTGTGAAAGTAGGTACTGAAGATCAGCTTGCTGACATCTTTACCAAGCCCCTACCGGATAATAGGTTCGCAATGCTAAGGTATAACCTTGGATTGATTGAACTACCTCAATAAAGGATACACTTGGCAGAATGCTGAAACAGGTATTCAGCAAGCCAAAGTATTCCTGTCCAAAAGACCAAGTCACTGATTTCTTCTAAGAAATGATAAGTCACTACATGATTGCTGAAACAGGCATTCAGCAAGTAATTCCTTCAAAACGGGTATTTGTTAGGAAACTTGATCACTTGCTGAGACAGGCACTCAGTAAGAGAAAGAACTTAAGGATTGCTGAGACGGGTACTCAGACAATCAAAAGATACTGAAACAGGTATTCAAGTATCAAAGGAATTTCTGAGACGGGAACTCAGAAAAAGAGCAAAGCTCATCTCTCAGATTTACCAAAGGATGTCTCAAGTACAAAAGAATTTACTGATACGGGAAATCAGAAATATCTTTTAAACTTAGAAAATATGAGATATCTAAGTAAGGGGGAACTTTCAGCAAGTATCTAGATTGTTAATTCAAACTCGCTGAAAAGATTCTTGTCTATTTCAGCAAGCAATCTATCCCTTATTACTCGGTAAAATCAATTTGTGACGTTAAGCTGGCACAGATAAACTCGCAATAATCATGACATGAAATTCAATCGTGGCCATTGATTAAAAGGAGTTACTAATCTAACGGCTAACAAAACAAAGAGAGAGAGTGCTCTGACGGTTTTAGTTAGTGGGCCACTACGCATTCAATGCAAAGGCTCCACTAACTCCAGTGTTTCTCTGTTTTACCCTCGCTGAGAGCTCAAATCGATTGAGTTTCTCACACACCAGAGACACTATATAAAGGAGTTAGAGAAATGACAAAATTCTTTAACTCACATTTCCTTTCTCTGCAAATTCTAGCCTGAATCTACTGTACCTCCGGTCAAAAAGCAAACTATCTCTTTTCGTACAATTTTCTTGATCTATATAAGAAATGGCTCCCAGAGACAGTTATCTAAGTCCTCAAAATCGTCAAAGGTTGATAGTGCTGAAACACGCACTGCTCCGGTGACTACTCTGGCCCCAGACACAACGAAGTTGTGTTGAAAAACGACCGAATCACTGTAAAACCTATGCCTCCGTCATATCTTGACACTGCAAAGTGTGAGATGTTGATGCAATGGGGAGGGTTTGCAAAGAAAAGTACATTAGGTACTTTTATGAACAAGAACTTGATGACCAAAATGAAGAGGCGCTTGAGTTCATCAAGCAGCAAGGCCTCATGAACTTTATCTCTGCTCGCACTAAGCAAGTGAGCATGATTGATACTATGGAATTCTACAACAATGCAGAAATCCAGTCCCTTACAGACAGTAATGGAGTCACTGAAAAAGTGATCCTTACTTATGTTCAGAACACGCAAATCGTCCTGAAATGGACTGATTTAGCGGAGATTTTTCAGATTCCAACCACTGGAACTGAAGATGACGTCACTGCCACTGACGAAGAAATTGAAGCTTTCTACAGTGACGTCAGAAATGCAAAAATGAAGAAAGGCGAGATAGCTCCCGTGACTTGGACAAAGCACGTTAAGAGAAAGCATCTCTGCCATTCACTTGGTCTAGTAGCTCTGCTACTGATAAAAGTTCTTGACTCCCAAGTTGGAGGAATTGACCAAGTAGGCCTGAGAAGATGGCCATTGCTGATGCATATCATGAAAATAAATCGGAACTTAACTGGGCTAAGTACATTTTCAACAGGCTTGTTGATTGTGTTACTAAGTTTAAGGTAAAGGTAGAAGACAACAAGGTCTCACCTTCCTTTCCAGTTATGTATGGAATCAAGATATGCTATATCCTTGAACATTTCAGGATTCAGCTAAGAAACCCATTGCCAATCAAGAAATCTGTGTGCAATGTGGGAAGATCTTTCTACAAGCAGAATGTACCTAAGATTGCTGGAAAGAAAACTAAGAAGACAACAACTGCAAATGTTGTCAGCACAAGCCAGCAAGAAAGGTATACAACAGCTGCGATGTTACCACTCAGCAACTTAGAGATGAAACTGCTGTTGGTGGTGGTAACACAAATGAAACTGCTGTAGAAATCAACAAGGTACGTGTACAACACCGTTGCTGAAAATGCAACAATAGATGACTCTGGGAAACTGGAGAAATCTAAAAAGAAAAAGAGGAAAGCTGATGATGACACTCAGACTGCAGCGTCATCAGCAAATCCCGTACCTAAGAGGAAACGGACAAGTAACAAAAGAAAGAAGACACTGGCTTCTCAGTCAGTCCCTAATGTCCAAGACTCCTCAGTCAATTCCCAGACAAATGCTGAAACGCATTTGCCAGTAGATGTTGCTGAAATAATTACTGAAACATATGTCAGCAATGTTGAAGTGTTTGCGGAAGCCTTCAACAATCAACTTAATGTTGATAACTCTACTGAGAATAGACCACAAGGCAGTGGAAATGAAATTCCTGCCCAAGTCCCAGATATCTACATTGTAGATATTCCAGATGATCCAACTATGGAACCAGCAAGTGACATTGCTGCTGATCTGCAAAGAGCGGCACTTGCTGATGCTGCTGAAAGATGGTTGCTGAACAAGCAACTCATCAAGTTGCTGAAACCCAGCTTGCTGAAGGACCAGTTGCTGAAATAGCAATGGTTCCAGTTCCTGAAGTTGCTGATGCTGAAACTCAAGAAGCATTATTCAAAGACGCATCTCTTGATGCTGAGAATACTGGCCCAAGTTCACCCAAGACTTCAATTGACAAAGTCCAGCTTGTACTGGAAGATTTAAGCAAACAAATGGAGTTGGAGATTGAAGAATCATCCAACAAGTCAATTGATCTTCATGACAAGCAGTGAGCTTAAAGGTCAAGATGCTTCTGCTCAACTTGTCATTTCAGAGACAAGGGAGATTGCTGAAACCGCACAGCTTTCTCAGTTAGAGCAAACCAGAAGTCTGCTGAAGAAACAGTCCAAGAAGCTGAAGAAACTGTTAATGCTGAAAGGACTGAGCCACAACCTGTCCTTCCTCAGCAGGTAGTTAATTCAACCATCAGTAAAACTTCAAATTCTGAAATTGTTCTTTTGCTAAAATTATTCTTTCTCTACAGACTTCTCAAGATGCAAGTCAGATGGTTGCTGAAGCCTCTGCACCAGAACCAACACTCCCTGCTCAGCAAGGTAGTTAATAATTTTGGTATAAAAACTAAGTTTGACAGCTTAGTACTTGTGTCTAATTTTAATTTATTTCAGGATGAACAAATGGAGGATGCTACTCAAGCTCCTCATGGAATGGAAATTGTACTACATGAGCTTGCTGACTCTCAGCAAGGTAAATCATGTTTCAGATAAACTCTAAACAATTCTCCAAACCAATCCTGATCTAAATAAAATTCTTTTTCAGGCTCAAAAGGAGACCACTGAAGTGGTACTCATCACTGAAGATCAGCAAGTAAGTTCTGAAGAACTTTACTTGAACTTCAAGAGGACAACTTTGTCAAGAGTTGCTAAGTCCGTCAGCAACTGGCAAAGGTACAGAGAGAATGGACTTCTCAGATCTTCACCTTCATCTCTCAAATGAGAAAAAGAGATCTTCACTGTTAAAGCTCGAAACATTTGTCCACTCCATCCTTCCTGAAGAAATGACATATTCTCAGCAAATGAGCTCAATCTGATTGCTCAAATCAGAGAGAATATGAAGGCCAATTTAAGAGTGCCTCTCCAGCTGAACAAGCTGTG
>CM051457.1:42520920-42540043 GCA_028274465.1 Plantago ovata | reverse complement strand
CCTATATATGAGTAGTACCTAAGGACTCAAGAAACAAGTGAAAACGGGTGCGCAAAGGGAGAAGAATGGAAAAACGAGGAAAATCCGGGTTCAGGGTCCAAGCGGAGCGCTTGGGAGTCTCCAGGCGCTCCGCTTGAATTTCCAGGAAGTTGCAAAACTTCCTGGAATTTGAAGCGGACCGCTTGGCCCTTCCAGGCGCTTCGCTTGGACCTGTTTCCAGATTTTCGATGTTTTTCCTCTCTTAATCACCTAAGGCACCAAGACAGAAACTAAACTAAACTAATCACGACAAAAGGCACACAGGCCACAACTACGAAAGCAAATAAAGAGTACAGAGTCAAAAGTCATAGCATCATACAACCAAATCGAATTAAAAGAGTTTCAACCAACAATAGTAAACGAGCCAAAATAACGATAATATACAAATACTACCGATAAATGTGGCCCCTGTCGGCTGGTGTCTCTAGGGGTCGTAGGGGGTGTTAGGAAAGTCACTCCCACTACCACCGGTCTGATCATGGAAGGGGTACCCCGGAATCCGGCCTTGCCCTCCCCGATTGGCGATACTCGCCGGGTGTGGTCGTTTGCTGGGCACTCGAGGTCCCTTCTCCCCTTGATCTCTTGGATCTTCTTGATGCCATTGTACCTAGAAGGATCTTGTTAGATAACTTCAAGAGACAATGAGACTTAGACTCTTATACTACTACCAAACAATCTACTTCTACTCTAAGACAAGTATACGTTCTTCGTTTGAAACGAGTCATAACGCAACAAGTCGACTCTTAGACGTCAAAACTCACTCAAGTAATCTCATGGTGAGTTTGAAGGATTGCTAAAGTTCATATGAAAAAAATCGAGAAGCTTTAACACTTCGTTACGATAAATCCATACTAATCTAAACCAAGCAAACAAACTCTCCAATTAAATTACCCAACCAATCCAACACATTCTCATGCAATCACAACATCACCATAATCATAATCATAACTCAAATTCAAGGCTAACAATCATCAAACAATTACATAGCAAAAATTCGAATCATAACATAACTCAAATTCAAGGCTAACAATCATCAAACAATTATATAGCAAAAATTCGAATCACTAGAGTTCATCATAAATCAAGAAGAGCGAAATTCGAATTTAGACATCACATCTAGTAAGAAACATGCTCAATAATCATTATCAAACTCTAATTCACCAATGCATAACACAATTGAAGCTAATTAAGATAAAATCCCAAATTCAAGAAAGTTAGGGTTCATGAGAGGTACCTTTGATTCCTTGTTATGGATGCTTCAAACGTGAAATTTGATCGGTTAAGATGATAGAGGGGGTGATGGACATTGTAAAATGTACAAGATTGCAAGAATTGGTGGAGAATTGACAGAGATTGAGGTTTTTGGGGTGCAAAATCGGCAAAGGAGGAAGAAAAACGAAGTGGGAGGCTTTGAGTCTCAAGTGCCCCGCTTGCTTCTTAAAGAAAGCCAAGCGAAGCGCTTGGGTGTCCCAAGCGAAGCGCTTGGCAAGCGGTCCGCTTGGGCACTCCCAAGCGCTCCACTTGGATTTCCAGAAGGAATTCTCATTCCTACTGGAAATTCAAGCAGACCGCTTGGGCGAGCCAAGCGCTTCGCTTGGATTTCCAGTAAGAATGGGATTCTTACTGGAAATCCAAGCGGACTGCTTGGGCTGTCCAAGCTGTTCGCTTGGGACCTGAAGCTCCCAAATCTATTTTTTTCAACTTTTGCTAAATTTTCACCCCAAAAAACTTGTCTAAACAACGAAACAAAATTTAAACGTGCTTCTAATCTACATGCAATTACCTACAACCTCGGGTTGCCTCCGGAGAAGCGCCTTTGTTTAGAAGTCGTTGGCTCGACTCATCTTAGCTCATGCGGGATCAATTTTGCATCGGGTACTAAACTTCCCCGTCCAAGTGCTCTTCAAAGCACTAAGTCCCTGCACATCTTGACGAACATAAAGAGGACCAAAAAATCCTACAAGTTCGTTAGTATCAACATAAGCACATGAATTAACTATGGCTCGCAACGTATGTTGCTTGCCATTTACCTCGAAGCTACATGTACGACGGTACATGTCTATCACCATATGTACTTGTTGATGAAGGCTCTACCCAAAAGAACCACATCCTTGAGCTTTGCGGAGGATGTAGGCATGACAATGAAGTTCGTCTTGACCTCTACACCGGCGACTCTTACCACTAGATTTTCGATCACACCCAATGGCTTCTTCATAGACCCATCCGCCAATTGCACCATGTATTTCATTGGTCTTAAGCCAGACAAACCCGACTCTTCGTACACGTTCAAAGGTATGACATTCACACCCGCACCCGTGTCTAAAGTTGCCACTATTCCATCCTTCTTTCCCAAGCCGATTTCCACATCGAAGCTCTCTTGAATAGGCACTTCCACCATATCCACCAACTCATCCTCAGACGATGAGTTTTCATTCACTTCCTCAACTATCGCATCAGATTGTGCGACCACTTTCTCTTCCACAACTACCTTAGGAGTCTCAAGCTTCTCACTCACCTTGCAAGTTTCAGTTACCTTGCAACTTGGCACCTCAACTAGTGCATTGTCTCTCACAACCGTGATCTCCGCGGGCAAATCAGTCACCACGGTTATGGCCATAGCCTTCTCCGTGTTTCCGGGAAACTTCCCTTGCTCTCTACTCGCCCCTCGATCTATAAGCTCTTGTAGCTTTTTATGGAGGTTGCTACTACTAGCCTCAAGCTTCTCAAAGCGTTGATTGTTAGTAGCCTCATTACGATAGTAATGCTCCATGAATTTATTCGTCTTCATAACCAGATCATTGAGTGAAGAGACAAGAGGTGAAGGAAGCACCCCTCCACCTTGTGGTCCCGAACTAGCAACCGGAGGTGGAGGTGTAGGATTAGAAGGCGGTGCTCCCTCATACCAATTGTTCCCATAGCTGAGACGACTTCTATCTTGATTAGGCCCATAGGCATTTTGATCCGAGTTATGAAAATAACCACGGTTGCCTTGATTCTGGTACCCACCTCGGGGTCCACGGTTTTTTGGCCTCACATTGCCATAACCTTGCCCGTAGTTCACATCTCCAACTACTTGCTCTCCCTCAGCAGCATATACTTCTTGTCGGACATCATTCGTGATGTATTGCTCTCTAGCAAATTCAGAACGGCATAAATAAGCCGGGTGCCCATAATTCTTGCACACACCACAAACTTCCGTAGAAGGAGAAGGAACGCTTTGCCTCAAAGCTTGCTTCACTTCATGGGCGAACCCATCAAAGACCTTTTGTTCCACTACTACCTTGGCCTCACCTCTTTGCTCCTTTTGGAGCACACGAGCCCTCACATTCCGGTTTTATGAATTCCGGTACATCATATCCAGCTTCACTTGGGCTTGAGAAGGAAGCAACTCCCCCATACTACCTCCACAAATACTATCCACTTGAGATTGAATTTCAGGATGTAAACCATTGTAAAAGAATTGGAGAAGCTGAGCTTTATCATACCCGTTATGTGGGCATCGATGATGCAATCCCATGAATCGATCATAGGCCTCGTGGAAAGGCTCATCGTACCTCTGCTCGAAGGAGCTAATTTGGCTCTTCATAGCCATTGTCTTAAGCGGGGTAGTAATGCTCCATGAACTTGTCGAAACATAGGTCCCATGTCGTCAAAGACCCGGCTTCCAAAGTATTGAGCCAAGCCTTTGCACGATCGCCTAGACCCATAGAAAAGACCTTCAAACGGAGATCATCGTCCGTAACACCAGCTCCTGGTCGCCCAAGATGGAGAACAAAATTCTCGAGCTCATTCAAGAACCCAATCACGTCCTCATTAGCCATCCCATAGAATTTGGGAAGTTGTTCGAACATGTGATTCTTGATCTCCAAGTTCCTGGTGGCATCATTGAGGACAATTGCTGGTCCTCTAGCCCCAACCGTAGGCTTTGTAAGTGTACGGATAGGTCTCTCCGCCATTTCACCTTCCAAGTAAACCGATTCAAGAATTGGCTCCAAAAGATAAGAAGAAGACTCTTCCCGAATACCAGAAGTAGAAGCTCTAGATGCTACTCCTTCAAACTCAAGATTCAAATTCCTCCTTCTCATTTGAAACAAACGATCGATCTCGTCTACAAAAGGTTCAATAATAGGTCCACCCGTTCGGGTTCTAGGCATGCACTCACCTGAAACACAAGATAGTGAGTATCTCAAGCAAAAAGAAACAAAAACAGAAATGAGACAAAGAAGAGATGTTGGCTGAAAAAACCAAAACAAAAACACCAACCAAAGGAGTTAAGTCCCCGGCAACGGCGCCAAATCGATGATGTCGTTTTTCACCAATTAAATTTGTTTTAAAAGCCTAAGAACACTTATCACTACACAAACTACAGTGCAATGGCAAGTTGTCCCCGAGTGTCATTCTCTCGGGACCTAACGTGGCTTTGCTTGAGGTTTTTGCAAGTAATTTCAGTCAACGAGTTCAAATGTTTGAGAATCGTTTCCTTTGAACAATAGCAACGAGCAAACAGATTGTTGTAAACAAGCTTGGAAAACGTTTGGTGGTAGAAATCAAATACACATGCATGGGTTACGTATATGCTCACAAGTTCAGTGTGTAGAACCTTCGATCAAGTCTGCTAAGCAACTTGTCTAGGCAAATTTAAGACACACATCATGAAAGATCACTATCAATAATTTAGAGGTGCTTATCACCAACACCATTTATCTAGCATGCTGCAAATCTCTAACATACAATCCTATAGCTTTCATTGACCAAGAGCTTGTCACTATACTCAATTCGAATATATTTTATAGGCAACTAAGAATCATATGAAGGGATTTGCAGCAAGATTGAATCACAATCTCATGTAAGCATAAACATAACCCATAGCATGCATATTCTACATTCTACCACCAACACAAAAGATTTAGCTACTCATATTCATCAACATAGACATCAATTCATATGAATAATAATTGGAATTCATCATATCAAACTACAAGACAAGAGAGTGATACAAGTTACCACCAAAGCTGTCACTAATCGGTGGGAATCAAAGAAAACCTCTTCGTAGATGATTACAAAGGATGAATCTCAATCAAAACCTTGAATCCCAAGCTAAAATACAAAGAAATCTGAATATTCTCTGAGTTTTGGGGCTTAGGAGCTCTCCAAAACGAAGTTACAGTTCAAAAGATCTTCAAAAAATGATCAAAGATCAGATCTAAGAAGGAAAATCCGAAAACGTAACCGCTGCCAAGCGGACCGCTTGGAGAAGCCAAGCGAAGCGCTTCTGGCACACCAAGCGCTTCGCTTGGCTCCTGTGCTAAAGCCCCTGGAAATTGAAGCGGAGCGCTTCACTATTTCAGGGGCTTAGCTTGGCTCCTGGGCAGATTTTTGTCTTCAAACTCAATCTTTTTGCCCTCGCATGGCCCACGGGTGCCTTGGACTCATCCTTCTCGATGCTTATTGATACTCAAACACTTACGAACAAGCCACGGAGATTGGGGAACTTCAACGGGGCTATCTTTTCCATAAAAAAGGC
Source organism: Plantago ovata (assembly GCA_028274465.1). Lineage (NCBI taxonomy): Eukaryota > Viridiplantae > Streptophyta > Magnoliopsida > Lamiales > Plantaginaceae > Plantago > Plantago ovata. The sequence continues at coordinate 42,534,480 of CM051457.1, read as the reverse complement.
TCGTTTTTAGCTCCAAAAACGCCGTTTCGTACCTAAGTGCCTGAAAATGCAGAAAACACAAAACGTGACACAATTCTACAAAACTAACCAAAAAACAAGGCTAAAAGATAGCAAAAGAAGGTGAAAAAGACAAGATGAACGCGTCAAAAATACGTTCATCATTTTGGCACCCCACAGTTTGCACTGTATAGTATCCGGAGTTGATCGAATGATGATGTTTCATGCTTGGCCATCAAGACGGAATCTCTTAGCTTCGTTGGAAGTCCATTCCTCTCTTGGTTTTGGAACGACTGCGTCAACCGGGTCTCCTACGATGGTTTGCTTACCAGTAGGATCCGTGGTTTTGTGAGGAAAGTTTTTCTCAATCTTAGTGATTTTGATAGGTCCATCATTAATGACAGTAACCATCTCATCACTAATGGCCTCAAGATGTAGCATCATGTTGTTTCTCCATTTTTCATAATTTTCCAGCTTCATCAAGGGAGCGTCTCCTAAAGACATCCTGTCAGCAAAAGACTACCAAACTGATCAAGTGAGAGTGATTTACGGAAAGCACCTGAGGGGATCTAGGTTCAGTGCTGAAGGTTAAAGAACCTCCAGCTCTGATACCTTTTGTTGGTCCCTTTAAACAACAAGAAAAGACTAGAGGGGGGGGGTGAATAGTCTTTTCAAACTTTCGTCGTTTAAAAACTTTCTCAGCAAGGGCTTATTACTTTTCAGTAATGATTTTAGCAAAGTGTTGTGTCTCATTTTCCAATTATTGTAAATGTTCGTAATCGTGTTGTAATTTTCTGTCTTTTGTTTATTTGAGTGTCATCTGTTCTAGACCACCCTCGTCCTGCCATTCAGGAAGTGGTGAATAGTTTAAGGCTTTGCTTGAGAGATGGGTAGAATAGGGGAGTGTTATCTTTTATAGGGAACCCTCCTTCGTTTGATGAGAGCCAGTATTGGTTCGACCTCTTTGAGGAAAATTCTTAACTTGGTAAACAACAGTAAGTCCTCAGTTTCATAGGCACGGGACAACCATTCGTATCTTAACATGTTTCATTACGTCGTCACTGACTAGGTCAAGGTAGAGAATGTTACGAGAGGCTATCTTGTCTTGACATAAGTGCTTATGTGAATGTGTATGACTCAATCGAGGCATTCTTCAACCTATATTCATGTTATGATTTGTATGGTTTTTGTTCATATGTTTTTTGATAGATTCGGTAGATTAGTTCCTTTCATTTGGCATGAGACTTCATTTTTTGTGTTGCATTGTTTTTTGCATTAGAGTCTAGCTTAGTTGTTTGAGGACAAGCAAAGGTTCGGTTTGGGGAGTTTGATGAATGTGTATTTTACACTTTCATTTGAGTCTTTTTCACCTATTTTAGTTATCCTCTATGTTAATTTAGCTATATTTTAGTGCATTTTATTAGAATAGTGTCATGTTTCCCTATAGTTTGAATTTTACATGTTTTGGTTGAAAAACGAGGTTTTACGGGCAATTATATTGAAGTAGACAAGGAATTGGTGTACCAGAAGCCTAATTGGAGTATCAGAAAGATTCCAGATAGGATTTGAAGTCTAGAGGTCGAATCTGGAGGCTAGAAGGTCACTAGAAGTCAGAAACCGAGTCCGAAAAGGGGAAGAAATTCAAAAACGCGTCGAAAACGCGTTCTGGGCCGAAAAACACTCCCGGGCGAGTCGCCCGGGACGTTGGGCGAATCGCCCCACACCAGGCGAATCACCCGGTGTGTGGGGCCCTTCGCCCCACACAATTCGAAAGCCTATATATAGTTGCTTAGTTTTCTCCATTTTTCATACTTTTCCAGACCTTTTCTCTCACCTTTCTCTGTAGTTTTAGGTAGGAAATCTCCAGAGCCTGTTCTGGGGGTTCTTAGCTTAGGAGATACTTTTTCTTAGCAGTTTGGAGCTTGTAAGATCGCGATTTTTCGGAGATTGACAACCTTCGGTAACATTGTATCTTACAGTTTTTCTACTTATATTTATATATATTTCATCATGTTTTCATTCATTCGTGGTATGATTTCTGTTGATTGCATGACAACTATGAGTAGCTAAACTTCTCGTTGGTGATAGTATGTGATTTCTTAGCGAAGGGTTGATAATTATGCTAATGGCTATATCGCGCATTATACTCTGAGTTATTGCTTTATTCCTTTGATCTATCTAAATCTATATCTTCGTAGTGTTGAATAATTACGGAACACAATTGGACAATTCATTGATCAAAGATCTCCATGCAAGATCGAGGAATTTATGCATGATTATTAACCCGTTATGCTTTGAATGACCATACTATCACCAATCTCCATTATCTATTAAGAAAAACCTTTGCTAAGTCGTCTGCTGTTTTATATTCTTAAGTTAAATTAGATAAAACTAGTTATAGTCCTTAGAGATCGACACTCGAGGTTATTCTACTGCTACACTACGTTTTTTGTTGTAGTTGTGAACTGCCTTTGGCTAAATACAAATTTATTTGATTAGTTGGAACCCGACAATCCAAACATTCATCAAATTGTCAATCTCCGAAGAATCGCGATCTTACAAGCTCCAAACTTCTAAGAAAAAGTAAATCCTAAGCTAAGAACCCCCAGAACAGGCTCTGGAGAATTCCTACCTAAAACTACAGAGAAAGGTGAGAGAAAAGGTCTGGAAAAGTATGAAAAACGGAGAAAACTGAGCAACTATATATAGGCTTTCGAATTGTGTGGGGCGAAGGGCCCCACACACCGGGCGATTCGCCTGGTGTGGGGCGATTCGCCCCACGTCCCGGGCGACTCGCCCGGGAGTGTTTTTCGGCCCAAAACGCGTTTTCGACGCGTTTTTGAATTTCTTCCCCTTTTCGGACTCGGATTCTGACTTCTAGTGACCTTCTAGCCTCCAGATTCGACCCCTAGACTTCAAATCCTATCTGGAATCTTTCTGACACTTCAATTAGGCTTCTGGAACACCAATTCCTTGTCTAGTTCAATATAATTGCCCGGAAAACCTCGTTTTGCAACCAAAACCTGTAAAATAAAAACTAAAGGGAAACGTGACACTATTCTAGTAAAACGCACTAAAATATAGCTAAATTAACATAGAGGATAGCTAAAATAGGTGAAAAAGACCCAAATGAAAGTGTAAAATACACATTCATCAAGCAAGCACAACCTACTCTGCCGTTTAGATTTTCACTTATGCAAGCTGTTGCTGAAGTTTCCACTTTCTGAGAAACATGTGCCTTTGTAGATACCATCTTCAGAAATCTTCTTTAGTCTTCAGTCTTCGAATTCTTCAAGTTTCTGAACGGTTCTAATGCTTCAATAGTTTGTTTGTGTAAACAAAGTACATCATCAACAAATGCTTCAATAGGATGTTTTTCTTTTCAGAAAACAAGATACATCATAAGCAGTTAAAACACCTATCTAGCACCTACTCTAAGTCTTCAGCAAACGTTCCTCTTTTACAATGTCCTTTAAAATTCTAAATTCCTATGGACCTTAAGAGTACTAGTTACTGGACTTTCCTTAATTTAGCATGGTTAATTGCTCATCAAAATTACAAGTTTCCTAACAAACTTCAATAAGCATTTGTGCATAAGAGACTCGCAACTTATGCGCCATACATTCATCAGTGAGCAATGGTTTACCAATGGTACTTGCAGTCTTGCTAAGACTTTCCTCACCCCAGAGGTAATTTGGTAATTGTGGGAATGTGACCCAAATTGGCATAGATTGGAACAGCTCTGGAGTAAGTCGAAAATTTCTCTCCCATGGTCGAAGGAACACAGGCCTGCCAAAGATCGTATAAGGACCATTCCTCAGTATCATATCTTTATCCTTTTGGTCTGAAAATTGTTCAAAACATTACAAATTAATCAAAACAAGTATTTGTCTCGAGGTGCCACAAAACTCGGTGGTTGTCTTCGTTTTCCTCTCAAATTTAGTCTTGGATCTTTATTTTTTCCTCCCTTTTGTGTTGGTAAAGGTTGGGTCTAGGACAGAAGTTGATGCTGTTACTCATCAAATTCTTCACCATCAGTACTTATGCATACAGACAAATCAAATATATGTTGATCAGTGAACATGGACCTTTCTTGTTAGAACATGGGGCATATTGTGGAGAACATAGAAAATATAGTTGAGAACATAGACAATATTGCATAGGTCAATATTTACACACTTTATGTGCATAAGACAGAGCGTTCATGTGAGATCATGGCATATGTTGGTGAAACCATAAGGAATATTGTTGATCACATATAAACTATTGCATTGATTTTTTTTTTTCATGCTTTAAGCGCTTAAGACGGTGCATATAGGTGAGATCATGGTACATATTTGTTGGTCCCTTTAAACAACAAGAAAAGACTAGAGGGGGGGGGTGAATAGTCTTTTCAAACTTTCGTCGTTTAAAACTTTCTCAGCAAGTACTTATTACTTTTCAGTAATGAGTTTGCTGATACTTAACTTTCTCAGCAAGCGTAAGTTACTTTACAGTAGCTTGGTTTGCTGATACTTAAAATCAGAGAGCGGAAGTCTTTGAAACAATAAGTACTTTTTTCAGCAAGTAAAGGTTTCAGCAAGTGAGGTGAGTGACTGTGTACAGACAAATATAATTTGCTGAAAGCTAAATACAGTAAGTAAATCACACAAACACTTTTATAGTGGTATCTGAGAGTGGCGTAATCTCTCAACTAATCCACTTCGTCCTTTCTAGGACTGAATCCACTAAGATATGATTGAGGTTCCTTACAATCTCCTATCTAAAGCGATTCAACAGAAACCAAAGCACACTTGCTTTGTCTCCAACCTAAACTAGAGAACTCAACCTTGTTCTCCACCAAACTTGGTACTTTTAATCAGCAAAGCTATGCTCGATTAAGTTCCCCCTGAATATCACGCCTGAAAGGGTGTATTTTAAGTTAGAGAGTTTTGGGGTGAGATGACTTAATTATAACTTATTCAGTTACAACAAGTAATCTAAGAAACACAACTTGGAATACTTTGCAGTAAACAAGTTTGATTGTTTCTGGTGTCAAGTCTCGTTCTTGTTCGAAAGAAAGAACACTTAACTAATTTCTTAGCCGAGTTGGTTCTACTTCTTCACAAGTAGCTTTTTCAAGCTTTATGTCTTGGAACGGATCAATGGCAGTAAGAGTGTTTGAAGGTTTGTGAGTTTTTAAGCACAAGTGAGAGTTTGATCACGTTGTTGACACACTTCAACTCTTTGCCGGATGACCTCTATTTATAGTGCAAGTAAGGAGCCGTTTGAATTTCAAATCCTAAGGCTTTTGTTCCTTAACATGTCACTATCTTGCTTTTGTACTTTCAGCAGCGACTTTGTTTGTCTTCTAGTCTTCATGTTCTTCGTGTGTAAGCTTTGCATTAAATGCACATTTGAATAGAATTCAAACAGTAACTTTGGAGCGCAAATTCACGTACATTCAGCAAGAGGTCACATATGTTTATCAGCAAGTGGTCAGTCTCAGTTTCAGCAAGCACAACCTACTCTGTCTTTCAGATTTTCACTTATGCAATGCTGTTGCTGAACATTCCACTTTCTGAACAACACGTGCCTTTGTAGATACCAGTCTTCAGCAATCTTCTAGTCTTCAGATCTTCAAATCTTCAAGTCTTCAGATCTTCAAAAGTCTTCAAGATTCTGAGCGGTTTCTTATTTGCTTCAATAATTTGTTTGTAATAAACAAAATATATCTTCAGCAAATGCTTCAATAGGTTATTTTCTTTTCAGAAAATAAGATACATCATAAGCTAAAGTGTCAATAAGTTATTTTCTTCTCAGAAAATAAAATACGTCATACACAAAAGAAATAACTTAACTAGCACCTAACTAAGTCATCAGCAAACGTTCCTCTTTTACAATGTCCTTAAAATTCTAAATTCCTATGGACCTTAAGAGTACTAGTTACTGGACTTTCCTTAATTTAGAATGGTAAATTGCTCATCAAAATTACAAGTTTCCTAACAAATTTCCCCCTTTTTGATGCTAGCAATCCATGGCTAAATTAATTGTTACCCTTTTAGAGGTTTCTGATGTTGAATAAATCAGTTGATTAATGCAAGCATACTTGAATAATTAAACAGTAAGCATAAATAGATTGCATAATCAAAAACCAATAAGAGTCAAAAGAATTCATTGCTGATAGTTATCATTCAGATGTTTACATGAAAAAGCATAGATAACAAAAACAGAATCAGCAAACAAAATTTTTAACAAAAACTATTGCAGGGACTTAAGCTCTTTCAGAGGATTTTCTCAAAATCTCTCTTACACTCTTCTCAGCAAGTGCAGTGAATTCAATACAATCCTTTTCGTAGTTTTCCAGAAGCCTACGGACTTGTAGTTGAAGAATTCTTGCGTTTATGAAGGCAGTATGATGATGCTTTTCAGCATTCATTTCCATGTAATTAATTACCCACAAATGCATGCCCCAATTGCTGGCATGGAGAAGCTGTGTATCTGAAATGCTTTTCGGATGAATCTTTCTTAGACAAAGAAGATCTTCTTCTTGATCCTTAGCAGTGAGATAGAAGTACTCATAAGGAATCAATCCAAGTTTCTTCTTAGGTTTCTTTGTTACCGGGTCTGTGTAGTAAGCAATGCCAGGTGGTTTGATCAGATTTGGTTCCTGTTTGTATGTCTTACCAATGGCAACTCTTCTTACATAGACCTCTAGATTCAACCATTTCCCATCAACATTTCTTGGGAGGGATTCTTCCCTTTGATTTCTTTGGACCTTGAGTTCAATCCATTTGAACATTTGATTCAATATGGCTGTAGGAAAGAACTCATTTACCAGCAAGTCTTCCAGCTTTAAGATCCAGCAACCATGAATGTTTCTGATTACATTCTGAGTGGTTTCCTCATTGCTGGTCTTTGTATATTCAATGCCGGAGCCAATAGCAATGCTGGCCAGCCTTTTCTCTTCCTGTCTTTGCCTTCTTCTTCTTGTTTTAGCATTGTCTTGATCTCTTGCTGAAGAGTCAGAAATGCTTTGAATGGCCAGACGGAGTTACGACTGTTAAGGGTCTAGCTCTTATGGCTTGAGCTACTGTTTGATTGTCATCATCTTCATTCAGATTGTGATGACTTTCAGTGTGACAGAAATCTTGAGTTTCAGCAGCAGTTTTTCTCTTTTTGGTACTTGCTGAATTTAACTCAGATTCTGCTTGCCTTTTAGAACTTTGCTCTTTTTCAGCAAGCGGTTCTATGGGCAAAGGCACATCAGCAACGGGAGGAGGAGGGGTTTGATTGCTTTTTCTAGTATTCTTCTTTTCCCCCTTAGACATGGATTGCAACATCGGAGTGATGTGCAGAGAGTAAAACTCATTGCAATTTTCAGCAAGAGTGTTGAGACTGTTATACTTCATGATGATTGCCTGTTGGTCAAAGTTCATTGTTGACAACTCTTTTTGAATATTCATCATGTTCTCTTCATGTCTTTTCTCTGTTGCGGCCTTCTCATCCATAATATGCTGAGCCTTGACGAGAGCATTCTTTGCAAGCTTGAGCGCTTGACTTACATCTTCTTCATAGCTCTTGTGATAAAGACTGATGTCTTTCTGAGCTATTGTCAAAGTTATAGTGCGTCTCAGCACTGTACCCAATATTTTTCCAATGTCAAGTGGGCTCTCAGCAAGCAATGCCTCATCCTCAGCTTTGCAGGCATCATGGACTTGCTTTAGTGCTAGAATTCTGGGAGTAAACTCCTCAAATCTTGGGAACGGCACTAAATGAGGGGTCAAGGAGTGAGCCTTAAGTTCAGTAGCAAACTGATCATCTTGTAAAAGCAGCTCGGCTCTTAATGAATCTCCTTCATAAGTGAGGTAATTAGGAGGAGGAATCTGAACGACTTTTGGGTCTTGCTTTGATTGTTCATCGTCATGTTCTGACAAGTCGTCATCATCCTCAGATTCATCAAGTTGAGCAACTTTTGAGCCTTTGTCGGTAGCTTCACTTCCTTTTTGTTGAGTGGTTGCTGATGGCAACGCTGCAGACTCAACGACTGGAGTTTCACCAGTAGATAGTTGTTTCAATTGAGTTTGTGGCTCAATTACTGGAGTTTCGCCAGTAGTTAGTTTTAATTGAGTAGTTGCTGAAGGCAACGTTTGAGACTCAATAACTGGAGTTTCTCCAGTAGAAAGTGGAAGGGATGGAACTTCCTTTGATTTTGGTCTTGAAGATTCACCAATTTCCAGATCCTGCGTATGCCTTGCATGGATCACGAGACTGTTTTGTAGAGCTCGTTGGTAATCTTCATCTTCTTCATCCTCATCTTCAAGGTTTTCTTCAGTAACCTTGGCATCAGAAACTGGACTTTTGCCATTTTTCAAGGCAGCCCTTTTTCTGGCGTATTCTTCTTCAGTATCAGCACCTTGCACAGGTGCTTGATTTTCAGCATCAGCAGGAGGAGGTTGAGATTCTTGCTGAGATTGTTGTTGTTCAGCTTGCTGATTGTCAGATTGATTATGTTCAGCAACTGTTAACTTCAATCCACCAGCACCAGGACTTGGACCTTGATTGTCATCATCGTCATCTTTCTTGTCCTTAGAATCTTTCCCTTCATCATCACTGAGATCAGTAGGAATGTTGTCATCTTCCTCTTCTTCTTCATCATCTGTTAGAATGACTAGCTCCACGTGCTTATACAAAGTAACACTTGTCACTTCCTCTTCCTCAATTAATTTGTGGGGATCAGCCACCACAGGAACAAAAAGACCTTTGAGCATCACAGCTTGTTCAGCTGGAGAGGCACTCTTAAATTTGGCCTTCATATTCTCTCTGATTTGAGCAATCAGATTGGTGCTCATTTGCTGAGAATATGTCATTTCTTCAGGAAGGATGGAGTGGACAAATGTTTCAAGCTTTAACAGTGAAGATCTCTTTTTCTCATTTGAGAGATGAAGGTGAAGATCTGAGAAATCCATTCTCCTGTACCTTTGCCAGTTGCTGACGGACTTAGCAACTCTTGACAAAGTTGTCCTCTTGAAGTTCAAGTAAAGTTCTTCAGAACTAACTTGCTGATCTTCAGTGATGAGTACCACTTCAGTGGTCTCCTTTTGAGCCTGAAAAAGAATTTTATTTAGATCAGGATTGGTTTGGAGAATTGTTTTAGAGTTTATATTTGAAACATGATTTACCTGCTGAGAGTCAGCAAGCCCATGTAGTACAATTTCCATTCCATGAGGAGCTGGAGTAGCATCCTCCATTTGTTCATCCTGAAATAAATTATAATTAGACACAAGTACTAAGCTGTCAAACTTAGTTTTTATACCAAAATTATTAACTACCTGCTGAGCAGGGAGTGTTGGTTCTGGTGCAGAGGCTTCAGCAACCATCTGCCTTGCATCTTGAGAAGTCTGTAGAGAAAGAATAATTTTAGCAAAAGAACAATTTTCAGAATTTGAAGTTTTACTGATGGTTGAATTAACTACCTGCTGAGGAAGGACAGGTTGTGGCTCAGTCCTTTCAGCATTAACAGTTTCTTCAGCTTCTTGGACTGTTTCTTCAGCAGACTTCTGGTTTTGCTCTATCTGAGAAAGCTGTGCGGTTTCAGCAATCTCCCTTGTCTCTGAAATGACAAGTTGAGCAGAAGCATCTTGACCTTTAAGCTCACTGCTTGTCATGAAGAGATCAATTGACTTGTTGGATGATTCTTCAATCTCCAACTCCATTTGTTTGCTTAAATCTTCCAGAACAAGCTGGACTTTGTCAATTGATGTCTTGGGTGAACTTGGGCCAGTATTCTCAGCATCATGAGATGCGTCGTTGAATAATGCTTCTTGAGTTTCAGCAACTTCAGGAACTGGAACCATTGCTATTTCAGCAACTGGTTCTTCAGCAAGCTGGGTTTCAGCAACTTGATGAGTTGCTTGTTCAGCAACCATCTTTTCAGCAGCATCAGCAAGTGCCGCTCTTTGCAGATCATCAGCAATGTCACTTGCTGGTTCCATAGTTGGATCATTTGGAATATCTACAATGTAGATATCTGGGACTTGGGCAGGAATTTCATTTCCACTGCCTTGTGGTCTATTCTCAGTAGAATTATCAACATTAAGTTGATTGTTGAAGGCTTCCGCAAACACTTCAACATTGCTGACATATGCTTCAGTAATTATTTCAGCAACATCTATTGGCAAATGCGTTTCAGCATTTGTCTGGGAATTGACTGAGGAGTCTTGGACATTAGGGACTGACTGAGAAGCCAGTGTCTTCTTTCTTTTGTTGCTTGTCCATTTCCTCTTAGGTACGGGATTTGCTGATGACGCTGCAGTCTGAGTGTCATCATCAGCTTTCCTCTTTTTCTTTTTAGATTTCTCCAGTTTCCCAGAGTCATCTATTGTTGCCTTTTCAGCAACAGGTGTTGTACACGTACCTTGTTGATTTTCTACAGCAGTTTCATTTGTGTTACACCACCAACAGCAGTTTCATCTCTAAGTTGCTGAGTGGTAACATCTGCAGTTGTTGTATACCTTTCTTGCTGGCTTGTGCTGACAACATTTGCAGTTGTTGTCTTCTTAGTTTTCTTTCCAGCAATCTTAGGTACATTCTGCTTGTAGAAAGATCTTCCCACATTGCACACAGATTTCTTGATTGGCAATGGGTTTCTTAGCTGAATCCTGAAATGTTCAAGGATATATCATATCTTGATTCCATACATAACTGGAAAGGAAGGTGAGACCTTGTTGTCTTCTACCTTTACCTTGAACTTAGTGACACAATCAACAAGCCTGTTGAAAATGTACTTAGCCCAGTTAAGTTCCGATTTATTTTCATAGATATGCATCAGCAATGGCCATCTTCTCAGGCCTACTTGGTCAATTCCTCCAACTTGGGAGTCAAGAACTTTTATCAGTAGCAGAGCTACTAGACCAAGTGAATGGCAGAGATGCTTTCTCTTAACGTGCTTTGTCCAAGTCACGGGAGCTATCTCGCCTTTCTTCATTTTTGCATTTCTGACGTCACTGTAGAAAGCTTCTATTTCTTCGTCAGTAGCAGTGACGTCATCTTCAGTTCCAGTGGTTGGAATCTGAAAGATTTCCGCTAAATCAGTCCATTTCAGGACGATTTGCGTGTTCTGAACATAAGTAAGGATCACTTTTTCAGTGATTCCATTACTGTCTGTAAGGGACTGGATTTCTGCATTGTTGTAGAATTCCATAGTATCAATCATACTCACTTGCTTAGTGCGAGCAGAGATAAAGTTCATGAGGCCTTGCTGCTTGATGAACTCAAGCGCCTCTTCATTTTGGTCATCAAGTTCTTGTTCATAAAAGTACCTAATGTACTTTCTTTGCAAACCCTCCCCATTGCATCAACATCTCACACTTTGCAGTGTCAAGATATGACGGAGGCATAGGTTTTACAGTGATTCGGTCGTTTTTCAACACAACTTTCGTTGTGTCTGGGGCCAGAGTAGTCACCGGAGCAGTGCGTGTTTCAGCACTATCAACCTTTGACGATTTTGAGGACTTAGATAACTGTCTCTTGGGAGCCATTTCTTATATAGATCAAGAAAAATTGTACGAAAAGAGATAGTTTGCTTTTTGACCGGAGGTACAGTAGTTTCAGGCTAGAATTTGCAGAGAAAGGAAATGTGAGTTAAAGAATTTGTCATTTCTCTAACTCCTTTATATAGTGTCTCTGGTGTGTGAGAAACTCAATCGATTTGAGCTCTCAGCAAGGGTAAAAAGAGAAACACTGGAGATAGTGGAGCCTTTGCATTGAATGCGTAGTGGCCCACTAACTAAAACCGTCAGAGCACTCTCTCTCTTTGTTTGTTAGCCGTTAGATTAATAACTCCTTTTAATCAATGGCCACGATTGAATTTCATGTCATGATTATTGCGAGTGTTTATCTGTGCCAGCTAACGTCACAAATTGATTTTACCGAGTAATAAGGGATAGATTGCTTGCTGAAATAGACAAGAATCTTTTCAGCGAGTTTGAATTAACAATCTAGATACTTGCTGAAAGTTCCCCCTTACTTAGATATCTCATATTTCTAAGTTTAAAAGATATTCTGATTTCCCGTATCAGTAAATTCTTTTGTACTTGAGACATCCTTTGGTAAAATCTGAGAGATGAGCTTTGCTCTTTTTCTGAGTTCCCGTCTCAGAAAATTCCTTTGATACTTGAATACCTGTTTCAGTATCTTTTGATTGTCTGAGTACCCGTCTCAGCAATCCTTAAGTTCTTTCACTTACTGAGTGCCTGTCTCAGCAAGTGATCAAGTTTCCTAACAAATACCCGTTTTGAGGAATTACTTGCTGAATGCCTGTTTCAGCAATCATGTTGTGACTTATCATTCTTAGAAGAAATAGTGACTTGGTCTTTTGGACAGGAATACTTTGGCTTGCTGAATACCTGTTTCAGCATTCTGCCAAGTGTATCCTTTATTGAGGTAGTTCAATCAATCCAAGGTTATACCTTAGCATTGCGAACCTATTATCCGGTGGGGCTTGGTAAAGATGTCAGCAAGCTGATCTTCAGTCCTACTTTCACAACCTCAATATCACCTTTTTCCACATGATCTCTAATGAAATGATGTCTATATCAATGTGCTTGGTCCTAGAGTGAAACTTAGGATTTTGCGTAATTGCAATAGCACTTGTATTATCACAAAAGATTGTGTTTTTTGCAGAAATACCATAATCTCTTAATTGTTGCTGAATCCATAGGATTTGAGCTGTGCAACAACCAGCTGCAATGTATTCAGATTCAGTAGATGAATTGGCGACACACGTTTGCTTCTTGCTGAACCATGATATTAATCTAGTACCCAAAAACTGACAAGTTCCAGAGGTACTTTTTCTATCAAGAGTTGATCCACCATGATCAGCATCAGAATAGCCAACCAATTCAAGTCCAGAATCTTTTGGATACCATAATCCAACATTGACTGTACCTTAACATATTTCAGTATCTTAATTGCCTTTTTGTAGTGTGATTCTCTTGGATCAGATTGGAATCTTGCACACACACAAACAGCATACTGAATGTCAGGTCTACTTGCTGTTAAATACAACAAGGAACCAATGAGCTTCCTATACTTGTGTTCTTCAACACTTTTGTCCTCTTTAGTATAGCCCAATTTGGTACCAACACTCATAGGGATCTTTTCAGGTTTTTATCCTCTTTGATCCTAAACTTTATGAGCATTTCTTTCGCATACTTTGCTTGATTTGAGAATTCCATCTTTGAGTTGCTTGACTTGCAACCCTAGGAAATAATTCAATTTTCCATCATACTCATTTCAAACTTATTTGTCATGAGTTGGCAAAATCATCACAAAGTTGCTTGTCCTTAGATCCAAAAATTATGTCATCCACATAAATTTGAACTAAGATTAATTTACCATCATGGTTCATGGTAAAAAAGTTTTGTCAACTTCACTTTCTTGAAACCATTTTCCAGCAAGAACTTAGCTAAGGTATCATACCATGCTCTTGTTTTGCTTGATTTTAGACCATATACAGCTTTCTGAAGTCTATATACCATCTTGGTTTCTGAGGGAAGTTCAAAGCAAGGGGGTTGTTCTAGG
>CM051457.1:42268808-42520820 GCA_028274465.1 Plantago ovata | reverse complement strand
TTATAGATCGAGGGGCGCGTAGAGAGCAGGAAGTTTCCCGGAACACGGAGACGGCTAGGCCATACCGTGGTGACTGATTGCCCGCGGAGATCACGGTTGTGCGAGACAATGCACTAGTGATGTGCCAAGTTGCCAAGTAACTGACAACTTGCAGGTGAGTGAGAACTTGATACTCTACGGTAGTTGTGGAAGCGACAAGTTGTGCCCAATCTGATGCGATAGTTGAGGATAGTGAATGCAAATCATCGTCTGAGGGACGAATGATGTTGTTGGATATGGTGGAAGGCCTATTCAAGAGAAGCTTCGATGTGGGAAATTCGGCTTGAAAAGAAAGGATGACTAGTGGCACATTTTAGACACGGTGCGGGGTGTGAATGTCCTACCTTTGAACGTGTACGAAGAGTCGGGTTTGTCTGGCTTAAGACCAATGAAATACATGGTGCAATTGGCGGATGGGTCTATGAAGAAGCCATTGGGTGTGATCGAAAATCTAGTGGTAAGAGTCGCCGGTGTAGAGGTCAAGACGAACTTCATTGTCATGCCTACATCCTCCGCAAAGCTCAAGGATGTGGTTCTTTTGGGTAGAGCCTTCATCAACAAAGTACATATGGTGATAGACATGTACCGTCGTACATGTAGCTTCGAGGTAAATGGCAAGCAACATACGTTGCGAGCCATAGTTAATTCATGTGCTTATGTTGATACTAACGAACTTGTAGGATTTTTTGGTCCTCTTTATGTTCGTCAAGATGTGCAGGGACTTAGTGCTTTGAAGAGCACTTGGACGGGGAAGTTTAGTACCCGATGCAAAATTGATCCCGCATGAGCTAAGATGAGTCGAGCCAACGACTTCTAAACAAAGGCGCTTCTCCGGAGGCAACCCGAGGTTGTAGGTAATTGCATGTAGATTAGAAGCACGTTTAAATTTTGTTTCGTTGTTTAGACAAGTTTTTTGGGGTGAAAATTTAGCAAAAGTTGAAAAAAATAGATTTGGGAGCTTCAGGTCCCAAGCGAACAGCTTGGACAGCCCAAGCAGTCCGCTTGGATTTCCAGTAAGAATCCCATTCTTACTGGAAATCCAAGCGAAGCGCTTGGCTCGCCCAAGCGGTCTGCTTGAATTTCCAGTAGGAATGAGAATTCCTTCTGGAAATCCAAGTGGAGCGCTTGGGAGTGCCCAAGCGGACCGCTTGCCAAGCGCTTCGCTTGGGACACCCAAGCGCTTCGCTTGGCTTTCTTTAAGAAGCAAGCGGGGCACTTGAGACTCAAAGCCTCCCACTTCGTTTTTCTTCCTCCTTTGCCGATTTTGCACCCCAAAAACCTCAATCTCTGTCAATTCTCCACCAATTCTTGCAATCTTGTACATTTTACAATGTCCATCACCCCCTCTATCATCTTAACCGATCAAATTTCACGTTTGAAGCATCCATAACAAGGAATCAAAGGTACCTCTCATGAACCCTAACTTTCTTGAATTTGGGATTTTATCTTAATTAGCTTCAATTGTGTTATGCATTGGTGAATTAGAGTTTGATAATGATTATTGAGCATGTTTCTTACTAGATGTGATGTCTAAATTCGAATTTCGCTCTTCTTGATTTATGATGAACTCTAGTGATTCGAATTTTTGCTATATAATTGTTTGATGATTGTTAGCCTTGAATTTGAGTTATGTTATGATTCGAATTTTTGCTATGTAATTGTTTGATGATTGTTAGCCTTGAATTTGAGTTATGATTATGATTATGGTGATGTTGTGATTGCATGAGAATGTGTTGGATTGGTTGGGTAATTTAATTGGAGAGTTTGTTTGCTTGGTTTAGATTAGTATGGATTTATCGTAACGAAGTGTTAAAGCTTCTCGATTTTTTTCATATGAACTTTAGCAATCCTTCAAACTCACCATGAGATTACTTGAGTGAGTTTTGACGTCTAAGAGTCGACTTGTTGCGTTATGACTCGTTTCAAACGAAGAACGTATACTTGTCTTAGAGTAGAAGTAGATTGTTTGGTAGTAGTATAAGAGTCTAAGTCTCATTGTCTCTTGAAGTTATCTAACAAGATCCTTCTAGGTACAATGGCATCAAGAAGATCCAAGAGATCAAGGGGAGAAGGGACCTCGAGTGCCCAGCAAACGACCACACCCGGCGAGTATCGCCAATCGGGGAGGGCAAGGCCGGATTCCGGGGTACCCCTTCCATGATCAGACCGGTGGTAGTGGGAGTGACTTTCCTAACACCCCCTACGACCCCTAGAGACACCAGCCGACAGGGGCCACATTTATCGGTAGTATTTGTATATTATCGTTATTTTGGCTCGTTTACTATTGTTGGTTGAAACTCTTTTAATTCGATTTGGTTGTATGATGCTATGACTTTTGACTCTTGTACTCTTTATTTGCTTTCGTAGTTGTGGCCTGTGTGCCTTTTGTCGTGATTAGTTTAGTTTAGTTTCTGTCTTGGTGCCTTAGGTGATTAAGAGAGGAAAAACATCGAAAATCTGGAAACAGGTCCAAGCGAAGCGCCTGGAAGGGCCAAGCGGTCCGCTTCAAATTCCAGGAAGTTTTGCAACTTCCTGGAAATTCAAGCGGAGCGCCTGGAGACTCCCAAGCGCTCCGCTTGGACCCTGAACCCGGATTTTCCTCGTTTTTCCATTCTTCTCACCTTTGCGCACCCGTTTTCACTTGTTTCTTGAGTCCTTTCAGGTACTACTCATATATAGGAGATTGGACACGAACCTTTATCTCATGGAAGTGTACTTTCAATCCAATTGTTCCTTTTCTTTCAACTTTTCTTTGCTCGAGGACGAGCAAAAGTTTAGGTTTGGGGAGGGGGTATTGGATTTTCAGTACTATATGCTTGTGTGGTTCGTACATGCCTGATTTTACTCAAGTTCATGTGATTTGTCGTGTTTTTTCAAATTTTTGCATGCATATCATCCCTAGATTAGTTGTTGCACGTTGTTATGTGTGGAGTTTATTGCCAAGTCTTTTGAACTTTTTTATTGAGTAGACTAAGTGTTTATGACCATTGATCATATGTTGCATCACTTTGCAAGTAGGTTGAGGCTTGTCTCGCCTGGTTTGTCACATTCGCTTGTGCACTAGTTAAGCTTAGTAGTCTCGACATCACCTTGAGTGGTGTTTCTTCTACTGCGGTTCACGATGGCCTTATGAAATGATGCATGTTAGAGTCTATGGTTGTAACCCGTGTAATTATGTACGTAAGAGGCGACAAGTTCTTCACCTCGATTCGAGATTGCCAAATGCCTAGGAAGGAGGTAGTGTGAGGTGTGCGATTCCTTGTATTAAACCTATTCTATCGAATAGGTTTGGGGAGGGGGTTGCTTCGTTGATCTTGTCTTTCGTCTTTGAGTCGTTGTAAAGTTTCCTTTTTCTTTTTCTTTTTGTTTTGTGTCCCAACCTATTCTTTCGAATAGGTTTGGGGAGGTGTCTTTGTAAAGAGTCTTTCCTTTTTCCTTTTCGTCTTTGTGCTCAAACCTATTCTCTCGAATAGGTTTGGGGAGGTGTTTTTGACACATAGTACTGCTGCTTGCCCCTATAAAAAAAAGAAAGAGAAAAAAGAAAAGAAAAAAAAGAGAAAAAGAAAAGAAGAAAAAAAAAGAGAAAAGAAATAAAAAAAAAAGGGAAGAAAGAAAATAAAGAATAAGGCCCTAAAGCAAAAGAAGGGTCGTTGCAAGCCAAAAGCAGTCTAGTAAAGTGTCAAGTGTCATGTAAATATTTTGTTCTTGTGAAGTTATCGAGTTGTAAATTCTATCTTTTGTTTCGTGTCGCCTTTGTCCAAGGCCTGTTCTTGACCACCCTCGTCTTGCTATTCGAGAAGTGGTTGAAAGAGGCTCATTCTTGAGAGTCTGGGTAGAATAGGGGAGTGTTATCTTTCTAAGGGAACCCTCCTTCATTTGATGAGAGCTAGTATTGGTTCGCCCTCTCTTGAGGAAAAGTCTCACTTGGTGAACAGAAGTAAGTCCTATAGGCACGGGGCAATTGTAGTATGATAACATGCATCATTGTGTCGTCACTGACCAGGTCCAGGTAGAAGATGTTACGAGAGACTCCTTTGTTTAACCAAGTGCACATGAGAATGTGTATATTCGCAATCGAGGCATTCTTCAACCTACTTGCATGTCATGCTCATTTGGTCTTGTTCATAAGCATTTGGTAGATTCAATAGATTAGTTCATCTTACTTGGCATGAGACTCCTTTTGTGTTGCATTTAGGTTAGTTTGTTGCTTGAGGACAAGCAAATGTTTGGTTTGGGGAGTTTGATGAACGTATTTTTGACGCGTTCATCTTGTCGTTTTCACCTTCTTTTGCTATCGTTTAGCCTTGTTTTTTGGTTAGTTTTGTAGAATTGTGTCACGTTTTGTGTTTTCTGCATTTTCAGGCACTTAGGTACGAAACGGCGTTTTTGGAGCTAAAAATGAGCCTTTTTGATGGAAAAGATGGCCCCGTTGAAGTTCCCCAATCTCCGTGGCTTGTTCGTAAGTGTTTGAGTATCAATAAGCATCGAGAAGGATGAGTCCAAGGCACCCGTGGGCCATGCGAGGGAAAAAGATTGAGTTTGAAGACAAAAATCTGCCCAGGAGCCAAGCTAAGCGCCTGGAATAGTGAAGCGCTCCGCTTCAATTTCCAGGGGCTTTAGCACAGGAGCCAAGCGAAGCGCTTGGTGTGCCAGAAGCGCTTCGCTTGCCAAGCGCTCCGCTTGGCTTCTCCAAGCGGTCCGCTTTGCAGCGGTTACGTTTTCGGATTTTCCTTCTTAGATCTGATCTTTGATCATTTTTTGAAGATCTTTTGAACTGTAACTTCGTTTTGGAGAGCTCCTAAGCCCCAAAACTCAGAGAATATTCAGATTTCTTTGTATTTTAGCTTGGGATTCAAGGTTTTGATTGAGATTCATCCTTTGTAATCATCTACGGAGAGGTTTTCTTTGATTCCCACCGATTAGTGACAGATTTGGTGGTAACTTGTATCACTCTCTTGTCTTGTAGTTTGATATGATGAATTCCAATTATTATTCATATGAATTGATGTCTATGGTGATGAATATGAGTAGCTAAATCTTTTGTGTTGGTGGTAGAATGTAGAATATGCATGCTATGGGTTATGTTTATGCTTACAGGAGATTGTGATTCAATCTTGCTGCAAATCCCTTCATATGATTCTTAGTTGCCTATAAAATATATTCGAATTGAGTATAGTGACAAACTCTTGGTCAATGAAAGCTATAGGATTGTATGTTTGAGATTTGCAGCATGCTAGGTAAATGGTGTTGGTGACAAGCACCTCTAATTATTGATAGTGATCTTTCATGATGTGTGTCTTAAATTTGCCTAGACAAGTTGCTTAGCAGACTTGATCGAAGGTTCTACGCACTGAACTTGTGAGCATATACGTAACCCATGCATGTGTATTTGATTTCTACCACCAACCGTTTTCCAAGCCTGTTTACAACAATCTGTTTTCTCGTTGCTATTGTTCAAAGGAAACGATTCTCAAACATTTGAACTCGTTGACTGAAATTACTTGCAAAAACCTCAAGCAAAGCCACGTTAGGCCCCGAGAGAACGACACTCGGGGACAACTTGCCATTGCACTCTAGTTTGTGTAGTGATAAGTGTTCTTAGGCTTTTAAAACAAATTTAATTGGTGAAAAACGACATCATCACAAAACTGCTAAGGAAGCTTGGAAAATGGTTCAAGATCTTTGTGCTGGATCTGACAAAACCAAGGAGAACAAACTCGAAGTGCTGAAGTTAAAGTTCCAGAACATTAAACAAGGTACAAATGAGTCACTGGAAGACTTGGACTTCAGATTCACAACTCTTGTTAGTGAAATGGCAGCATTGGGTGTTGGAAACCTCTACTCAGACTCTGAGAAAGTAAAAACTATCATCAGAAGTCTGAATCAAGAATGGATCCACACTCAGAATTTCTATTATGATCAAGGAATGTCAGACATTACACCAACAGAGTTGTTCTCTCATCTTGCTACTGTCAACTACGAGACAAAGCAAAGAGAAAATGTGTTTGCTGAAAAATCGCAAAACATTGCTCTTGCTGCAAAGCCGTCATCTTCTGAGAAGAAGAATGATAAAGAGCCCGCTCATGAAAATGCTTTAGTTGTTAAAAACATGAAGAAATTCATCAGTAAGGAACTTGAAAGGCGAAAAGCAAAAGAGAAGCTGAAAAAGCATCTTGGTAACAACTACCATAAGTACAAGAATGAGGCTAGCTCGCTGAACAAGCAAGCTCAGCAAGCAAACTCATCAGAAGAACCAACAGTTGGTAATGATGTCTGCTTTTACTGCAAAAAGCCTGGACACTTCAAAGCAAATTGTCCTTTGCTGAAAGGCAAATCTGCTGAAAATAAGAAGAAGTTCAAAAGAGCTTTTATTGCTGAAGAAAAGAAGAAGCTTCAAGTAAAAATCGATGTGTTATGCATTGATACTAGCTTCGAAGACAGTGAGGAAGAAAGCTCAGACACTGAAGATGAAGAAGCCACTCTTGACGTAGAGATTGGCAAAGAAGTTTGTGGAATAGCCATGGAAGCTTATCCAGATGTGTCAAACTACGAATTCTACCTCATGGCCGGTCAGGTAAACAGTCCTACCTCTGACTCTGACACAGAAAGTGAAGATGAGATTTACCTTGACAAGATTCATGGAGAAATCGAAAGATTTGAGAAAACTCTGAGCAAACAGCAAGAGAAACTACAGAATGCTGAAACTCTGACCAAGTAGACTACTGAAAAGTACGTATTGCTGAAAGAAGAAACAGAAAAGAAAGATGTTGAAATAGTGCATCTTAAGAAGTTGATTGCTGAAGCTACAAAGAAGAATTCTCAGAAAGAAGGTTTAGGTGCAACGTTTGAAGGTGATGACGTAATAATCCTGAATAAAAAAAAATCACCAATTACCTTTGTACGTGCAACTGATAGTGGTCAACAAGAACTATATCAGATTGGTCAATCTAAGGTTGCTGAAAAATGCAATCAAGTACCTACGACCGTAAAGCCCGTTGTTGTTGTTCAAAGTAACAAGACTTTAAAAGGAAAACAGGTTGTTGAAAAGCAAACTGTAAAGAAAAAGGATGCTGTAAAGCATTCCGCCAAACAAGTTGCTGAAAAGCAATTTGTTAAGTCAAAATGCAAGATTACTAAAAGTAATCAGAAGACCTTTGCTGACAAACTTGAATCAAGTAAGGTTGCTGAGACAAAAGCTCAGCATTCTCCAAACAGTGGACTCAGTTTCAAAACCAAGCAAAGTCAACTTTTCATGAGTATAAGCAAAGTCAGCAAAGATACTTCAAAGAGATAAACAAAACCAAGCCTAAGAGTTCTTACAAGACTCAAAACGCTAGGGCTAGAAGGAACCTTGCTAGAAAAGAACTTACTGAAAAGTATGTTCAGCAAAAAGGTCAACCGAGCAAGACACCACATCAGAAAGTGGATTTGATCAGCACGAATCAAAAGTCTTTCGGCTCAAAACCTCCTAGTTCCTCAGCAAGTAGAAAACAAGTCAAAGTTGAAAAACTTAAGACTTGGGTTTCCACTGGACGCATTCTTGAACATGTTAATGGACATCCAATATTGGATAATTAACTTGTTTGCTCTTGATTGTGCAGACTTCAGCCACGGAGACAAACGATGCAATCTGGCACTTTGACAGTGGTTGTGAAAAGCAAATGACGGGCAACAAGAATAACCTTATAAACTATAGACGGTGGTCTAAAGGTCCAACAATAAGGTTTGCTGGTGGCGGCTCTGGTTCTACAAAAGGCTACGGTGACGTGAAGTTAGGATGCATTACCATTTCGGGAGTTCTTTATGTCAAAAATCTTAAGTTTAACCTTTTCAGCATGAGTCAATTTGTTGATAAAGGATACTTGATCAAAATCAAAAGTGATGAATCTAAACTTATAGACTTTGAGACAAAGAAGGTTATTATGGTTGCTAGAAGATCAGGAGGCTTGTACACTGTAGATTGGTCTTCAGCAATCATTGAAAAATTCCTTGTCTCAGATCACGATTGCCTTGCTGAAAAAGCATGGTTATGGCATAAACGAACAAGTCACCTAAACTTCAAGACGCTGAATAAGCTGTCTAAAAAGGCACTTGTAGTTGGATTACCTAAGGTTACTTTCAAGAAGGATGGTGTTTGCAATGCATGTCATCAAGGAAAGCAAACCAAATCTTCTTTTAAGAACAAGGCAGTACCGTCAACTACAAAACCTTTACAACTCTTGCATATGGACTTGTTTGAATATTCTTCAACAAGCTATGCTGGTAAGAAGTATGGTCTGGTGGTGGTAGATGACTATTCAAGATTCACTTGGGTAGTATTTATCAAACACAAATCTGAAACAAGGACTGAAATACCTAACATGCTGAATAAGCTTGAAGTCATGAAAAATGACAAGGTAAAATTCATAAGGACAGACCATGGTACTGAGTTTGTAAACTAGTACATAACTGAGTATTGCACTTCAAAAGTCATACAACATCAGTTATCCTCAGTAAGGACACCACAACAAAACGGTGTTGCTGAAAGGAAGAATCGCACCCTAAAAGAAGCCGCAAGAACAATGCTTGCTGACACTGAAATAAGTGAGACTTACTGGGTTGAAGCGATTAATACCGCCTGTTACACTTAAAACAGATATCTGATCACTAAGGAATACAACAAAACTCCTTACGAGTTATTTGTTGGAAGACCTCCTAACATCACTCATCTAAGAGTATTTGGTTGTAAGTGTTTTGTTCTTAACAACGGTAGAGAATACCTAAGAACATTTCAACCAAAGGCAGACGAAGCGATATTTCTTGGTTATTCCTTGCATAGTAAAGCTTATAGAGTTTACAACAAAAAGGCACAAAAGATCGAAGAATCAGTGCATGGTGTATTCTACGAAAAGTCACAAGGAGTGCCTGCTGAAGAAGAAATATCAGAATGTATGAAGAAGCTACTCATACATGAGCAAAGAACTGAATCTAATGCTAGGCAAATCAAGTCAATTGAACTAAATGATGATTCTGACAATGACTCTCCTCCCCCAAGTCATGACAAGCTAAATATAGTTCATGACAAAGAATTTCCAGCAAAAGACAAAGTTGCTCCGGATGTTGCTGAAACTATGCAACTTCCTGTGCCGGCTGATGAGTTACCACAATCTAGCAATGCTGAACAAGCAGTTGCTGATGAACCGATCTCAGCAGAGACACAACAAAATACCAGTAGTATTGAACAAGTACATGCTTAAGAGTCACATGCTGATGAGCAAACTTATCCAGATCCAAAGAGCAGAAAACCTATTAACAAATGGATTAGAGATCATCCCTCTACGGATATGATTGGTGATATTGACAAACGCCAAGTGACTAGATCCAAAGTATCTGCTACTCATGGACTTGTTGAAGAAGCAAATGTCGTAGAAGTAGAAGCTTTTTTCTCTTGCTTTGTTTCAGAAATTGAACCCAAGACCATAGAAGAAGCTCTAAAGCATTCTGAATGGATCAAGGCAATGCAAGAAGAACTGGATCAATTTGAAAGGAACAAAGTCTGGAAACTTGTACCTCTTGCTGAAGGCAAGAAAACTATTGGTACAAAGTGGGTGTTCAGAAACAAGCTGAGTGAGTCTGGTGAAGTAACAAGGAACAAAGCACGTTTGGTTGCTCAAGGTTACTGTCAGACTGAAGGATTGGACTATGATGAGTCTTATGCACCAGTTGCAAGATTGGATGCAATTAGACTTTTCTTGGCCTTTGTTGCTCACAATGACTTCATTGTTTATCAAATGGATGTTAAAAGTGCATTCTTGAATGGTGAACTTGCTGAAGAAGTCTACTTGGAACAACCCCCTGGCTTTGAACTTCCCTCAGAAACCAAGATGGTATACAAGCTTCAGAAAGTTGTATATGGTCTAAAGCAAGCACCTAGAGCTTGGTATGATACCTTAGCTAAGTTCTTGCTGGATAATGGTTTCAAGAAGGTGAAGTTGACAAACTTTGTTTACCATGAACTATGATGGTAAAATACTCTTAGTTCAGATTTATGTGGATGACATAATATTTGTATCTAACGACAAGCAACTTTGTGATGATTTTACCAAACTCATGACAAACAAATTTGAAATGAGTATGATGGGAAAATTTGAATTATTTCCTAGGGTTGCAAGTCAAGCAACTCAAAGATGGAATTTTCATAAATCAAGCAAAGTATGCGAAAGAAATGCTCATAAAGTTTAGGATCAAAGAGGAAGAAAAACCTGAAAAAATCCCTATGAGTGTTGGTACCAAATTTGGCTATACTAAAGAAGATAAAAGTGTTGAAGAACACAAGTATAGGAAGCTCATCGGTTCCTTGTTGTATTTACAGCAAGTAGACCTGACATTCAGTATGTTGTTTGTGTGTGTGCAAGATTCCAATCTGATCCAAGAGAATCACACTACAAAAAGGCACTTAAGATACTGAAATATGTCAAAGGTACAATCAATGTTGGATTATGGTATCCTAAAGATTCTGGACTTGAATTGGTTGGTTATTCTGATGCTGATCATGGAGGATCAACTCTTGATAGAAAAAGTACTTCTGGAACTTGTCAGTTTCTAGGTACTAGATTAATACCATGGTTCAGCAAGAAGCAAACCTGTGTTGCCAATTCATCTACTGAATCTGAGTACATTGCGGCTGGTTGTTGCACAGCTCAAATCCTATGGATTCAGCAACAATTAAGAGATTATGGTATTTCTGCAAAGAAAACACCAATCTTTTGCGATAATACAAGTACTATTGCTATCACGCAAAATCCTAAGTTCCACTCAAGGACAAAGCACATTGATATTAGACATCATTTCATTAGAGATCATGTGGAAAAAGGAGACATTGAGGTTGTGAAAGTAGGTACTGATGATCAACTTGCTGACATCTTTACCAAGCCCCTACCAGATAACAGATTCGCAATGCTAAGGTATAACCTTGGATTGATTCAATTACCTCAATAAGGGATACAATTGGCGGATTGCTGAAACAGGCATTCAGCAAGCCAAAGTATGCTTACTTGAATAAAAGCTCCTTCCACTGATTTCTTCTAAAAAAGAAATGACAAGTCACTACATGATTGCTGAAACAGGCATTCAACAAGTAATTCCTTCAAAACGGATATTTGTTAGGAAACTTGATCACTTGCTGAGACGAGCACTCAGTAAGAGAAAAACCTTAAGGATTGCTGAAACGGGCATTCAGACAATCAAAGATACTGAAACAGGTATTCAAGTATCAAAGGAGACATCTGAGACGGGAACTCAGCAAAGAGCAAACTCACTTCTCAGATTTTACCAAAAGATATCTCAAGATAAAAAGAATTTACTGAGACGGGAACTCTGAAATGTCTTTTAATTTAAGGAAATATGAGATATTTGATTAAGGGGGAACTTTCAGCAAATAACAAAGCTGGTTACACAAATTCGCTGAAAAGATTCTTGTTTACTTCAGCAAGCAATCAAATCCCATAAATCTAGGTAAAATCAATTTGTGACGTTAATCGGGCACATATAAACTCGCTAATAATCATGACATGAAATACAATCGTGGCCATTGATTTAAAGTAGTTTTTGATCTGACGGTTAATATTGCAAAGAGAAAGAGTGCTCTGACGGTTTTTGTTAGTGGACCACTACGCATTTAATGCAAAGGCTCCACTAACGCTGTTGAATCTCTGATTTACCCTTGCTGAGAACTCAAAAACGATTGAGCTTCTTGCACACCAGAGATACTATATAAACAAAGAATTAGAGAAAGACAAAATTCTTTAACTCACATTTCCTTTCTCTGCAAATTTTTATAGCCTGTGCCTGAATTCACTGTACCTCCGGTCAAAAAGCAAAGTAATTTTTTCGTACATTTCTCACACTATATAAGAAATGGCTCCAAAGAGACAGTCCTCCAAGACCTCAAAGTCATCGAAAGTTGACAGTGCTGGAAAAAGCACTGCTCCGGTTATAACTCCGACAACCAACACAGTGAAAATTGTGTTGACGAACGACCGTGTAATGGAGAGACCCATGCCGCCTGCATATCTTGACACTGCAAAGTGTGAAATGATGATGCAATGGGGCGAATTCGCCAAAGAGAAGTATATAAGATACTTCTATGAACAAGAACTAGATGGAGAAAATGAAGAGGCGCTTGAGTTGATAAAACAACAAGGCCTTACTTTCTTCATAACTGCTCGCCCTAAGAAAGTGAGTATGTTAGACACCATGGAATTCTACAACAATGCAGAAATCCAGACTCTAACTGATGGACAAGGAGTCACTGAAAAAGTGATTTCTTCCACAGTTCAAGGTGTGCAAATCATCCTGAAATGGATTGATTTAGCCAACAACTTTCAGATTCCAACCACTGGAACTGAAGATGACATCACTGCCACTGATGAAGAAATCGAAGCCTTCTACAGTGATGTCAGAAACGAGAAAATGAAGAAAGGAGAGATTGCTCCCGTGACTTGGACAAAGCACGTTAAGAGGAAGCATCTCTGCCATTCACTTGGTCTAGTAGCTCTGCTACTCATCAAAGTCTTAGACTCCCAAGTTGGAGGAATTAACCAAGTAGGCTTGAGAAGGTGGCCGCTGCTGATGCATATACATGAGGACAAAACTGAGCTCAACTGGGCAAAGTACATTTTCAACAGACTTGTTGATTGTGTTACTAAATTCAAGGTCAAGGTTGAAGACAACAAGGTCTCACCTACCTTCCCATTCATGTATGGACTAAAAATATGCTATATCCTTGAACACTTCAGGATTCAGCTAAGAAACCCATTGCCGATTAAGAAATCAGTATGCAATGTGGGAAGAGCCTTCTACAAGCAAAATGGACCTAAGCTTGCTGATAAGAAATCAAAGAAGACAACAACTGCAAATGTTGTCAGCACAAGTCAGCAAGAAGGGTATACAACAGCTGCAGATGTTGTCACCACTAGTCAGCAAGACAAGACTCCAACAGCTGAAAAAGTTGTTGATGAAACTGTTGTAGATGGTGATCAACAAGGTATGTGTACAACAACGGTTGCTGAAAATGCAACTACTACAGATGCTGCTGCTGGAGAGAAACTGGAAAAATCAAAGAAGAAAAAGAGGAAAGCTGATGATGACACTCAAACTGCAGCGTCATCAGCTAACCCCATCCCTAAGAAGAAACAGACAAATAACACAAGAAAGAAAACACTGGCTCGTAAATCAGTTCCTATTGTCCATGATCTTTCGGATGATACTCCAGAAGTTGCTGAAACACAAGCTCCAGTAGATGTTGATGAAGTGCTTACGGAAGCCTACTTCACCAATGTTGAAGTGTTTGCAGAAGCCTTCAACAATCAACTTAATGTTGATACATCTGCTGAGATATGACCACAAGGCAGTGGAAACGAAATTCTTGCCCCAATGCCAGATATGTACATTGTAGATAATCTAGATACTGAAAAGATGGTTGCTGAACAAGCAATTCATCAAGTTGCTGAAACCGCAGTTACTGAGACTGTGATTGCTGAAGAACCAGTTGCTGAGACTGCAATGGTTCAAGTCCCAGAAATTGTTGAAACACCACAAGAGACATTATTCGACGATGCATCTCGTGATGTTGAGAATACTGGACCTAGTTCACCGAAAACATCCATTGACAAAGTTCAGCTGGTGCTGACAGAACTGAGCCAGCAAATGGAATTGGAGATTGAAGACACCTCCAACAAATAAGTAGATGTTTTCATGACCAGCAGTGAACTTAAAGGTCAAGATGTCTCTGCTCAACTTGTCATTTCAGAGACAAGGGAGATTGTTGAATCTGCACAGCCTTCTCAAATAGAGCAAGAAAAGAAGTCTGCTGAAGAACAAGTCCCAGATATTGAAGAAGCTGTCATTGCTGAAAGGATTGAGTCACCACCTTCCCTTCTTCAGCAGGTAGTTAACTCAACCATAAGCAAAACTTCACTATATGAAACTCATTCTTTAGCTAATATAATGATTTCTTTACAGACTTCTCAAGATACAAGTCAGAAGGTTGCTGAAACTTCTGCACCAGAATCCACACCTCCTGTTCAGCAAGTAGATGCAGTTTTTGGTAATTCAACTAAGTTTGAAAACTTAGTGCTTGTATCTAACTTCAAATTATTTCAGGATGAACAATTCAAGGATGCTTCTCAAGCTCCTGAAGCAATGGAAATAGTACCAGCACAAACAAGTGTGCAGCATGAGCTTGCTGAATCTCAGTAGGTAAATCATGTTCCAGCTTTTGACTCTAAAACTATTATCCAAAACTTTCCTAAAATTAATTTTATTCTTTTTCAGGCTCAAAAGGAGACCACTGAAGTGGTTCACATCACTGAAGATCTGAAAGTAAGTTCAGAAGAACTTTACTCAGACTTCAAGAAAACTACCTTGACCAGAGTTGCTAAATCTGTCAGCAACTGGCAAAGGTACAAAAGGATGGACTTTTCTGATCTTCACCTTCATCTGTCCAACGAGAAAAAGCGACTTTCTCTGTTGAAACTCGAGACGTTTGTGCACTCCATACTTCCAGAAGAGTTGACATATTCTCAGCTCATGAGCTCAAGTCTGATTGCTCTAATCAGAGAGAATATGAAAGCTAAATTCAAGAGTGCCTTTCCAGCTGAACAATCTGTGATGCTCAAGGGTTCCTTTGTACCCGTGGTGGCTGGTCCCCACAAAATTAATGAAGAAGAGGAAGTTACAAGTGTCGCACTGTACAAACATCTTGAGTTGGTCATACTAACGGACGATGATGAAGAAGAAGAGGATGAGAACATTCCCGAAGATCCAAGTGATGATGAAGGAAAAGATTCTAAGGACAAAAAGGATGACGATGATGATAATCAAGGTCCTAGTCCTGATGTTGGTGGACTTAAACTGACAGTTGCTGAGACTGAACGTCATGATACTAAAAATCAGCAAGCTGATCACACACCAAGTCAGCATCAAGAATCCAATCCTGCTCCTGCTGAGACAAGTACTCCAGCAACTGAACAAGTTGCTGAAACTGAAGAAGAGTACGCCAGAAAGCGTGCTGAAATGAATTTAGGCAAGAATAAGCTTTCTTATGCCGAGTTATATTTACTCGATGCCAAGGTCACTGAACAAAACCTTGATGATGAAGAAATGGATGAAGATTATCAAAGAGCACTTCAAAATAGTCTACATATTCATGCAAGGCATACGCAGAATCTAGACATTGCTCAATCTTCAAGAGTGAAGCATACGGAAGTCCCCTCCCTTCCACTTACTACTGGTGAAACTCCAGTTATTGAGTCTCAAGAGTTGCCCTCAGCAACCACTCAATCAAAAGTTACTACTGGTGAAACTCCAGTTGTTGAGTCTCAAGCGTTGCCCTCAGCAACCACTCAACCGAAAGGGAATGAAGCTATAGATTTAGGAACCAAGGTTGCTGGCCTTGATGAATCTGATGACGAAGAAGATCTCTCAGCAAATGAAGAAGATCTAACAAAGAAAGTTGAACCCACAGTGGTTACAATTCCTCCTCTTGATGATGAAAATGATGTAGGAGATGACATAAGATGCCATTTGCTGACCAAAGATGATCAATTCGCTACTGAGCTTAAAGTTCATTCCGTAACTCCTTCTTTAGTGTCGTTTCCTAGTGTGGAGGATTTTACTCCAAGAATTAAGGCACTAATGGAAGTCCACAAAGCCTGCAAAGAAGAGGACGATGCACTGCTTGCTGAGAGTCCGCTTGACATAGGCAAAATACTGGCTACTACTTCTCTTACCATAGCTCAGAAAGACATAAGTCTACATCATAAAAGCTATGAAGAAGATGTCAGTCAAGCACTCAAACTGGCAAAGACTGCATTGAAAAAGGCTCAGACTTTCATTGAAGAAAAAGTTGAAAATGAGCGCAGACATGAGGAGAATTTGGTGAGTATAAAACAAGATTTGTCCAAGTTGACCGCTGATCAGCAGGAAATTATTCTTAAGTACAATAGCCTAAGCAATCTTGCTGAAAATTGCAATGAGTTTTTCTCTCTGCACATTACTCAAATGATGCAATCCATGTCCAAGGGGGAAGATAAACAAAGAAAATCTTCAAGAAAGAAAACCCCTGCTGAAGCGCCATTGACAATAGAACCTCTTGCTGAAAGAGAGAAAAGTTCTAAAAGACAAGCTGAAACAGATTCTGAGTTGAATTCAGCAAATCCGAAAAGGAGAAGAACATCTGCTGAAACTCATGAATATTGTCATACTGAGAGTCATCAAGATCTGAATGAAGATGATGATGATGATGACAATCAAACAATAACTCAAGCTATAAGATATAGACCAATCACAACCCTAACTCCGTCTGGCCACTCAAAACATTTCTCTTCTGACTCAAGATCTTCAGCAAGAGATCAAGAAAATGCAAAGTCAAGAAGAAGAAGGCAAAGACAGGAAGAAAAGAGGCTAGCCATCATTGCCATTGGCTCCGGCATTGATTATACAAAGACCAACAATGAGGAAACAACTCAAAATGTGATCAGAAATGTTCATGGTTGTTGGATCTTAAAGCTGGAAGATGTATTGGCAAATGGTTTCTTTCCAACTGCTGTACTGAATCAAATGTACACTTGGATTGAATTAAAGGTGAAAAGAAACGAAAGGGATCCTCCTCCCTACCCAAGAAACATTGTTGGAAGATGGCTGAATCTGTAAGTCTTGGTAAGAAGAACATCTATTGGCAAGAAAATGAAGCAAGAACTCGATTTAATCAAACCAATTGATGTTGCTTACTACTCTGACCCTTTAACCAAGAAGTCAAAGAAGAAATATGGCTTGATTCCTTATGAGTATTTCTATCTCACTGCCAAGGATCAAGAAGAAGATCTTCTCTGGTTAAGGAAGATTCATGCTAACACGGGAATTTCAGATACACAACTTCTCCATGCCAGCAATTGGGGCATGCACTTGTGGGTGTTGCACTACAAAGAAATGAATGGTGAAAACCATCATTATACCGCCTGCAAGAATGCAAGGATCATTCATCTCGAAGTGCGTAAGCTACTTGAAGATTACGAAAAGGACTGTGTTGAATTTTCTGCGCTTGCTGAGAAAAGTGTAAGGGAGATTCTGAGGAAATCTTCTGTTGGAAAAGCTTAAGTCCCTTGTAAAAGATTTGTTTAGTTTTGTTTGCTGATTTGTGTAGTTATCTCTGAACTTTCTTGTAAACTTACTGAAAGATAACTATCAGCAATAAAGCTTTTGACTCTTATTGGTTTTTGATTATGCAATCTACTTATGCTTACTGTCTCATTATTCAAGTATGCTTTCATTAATCAACGGATTTATTCAACATCAGAAACCTCTAAAAGGGTAACAATTAATTTAGCCATGGATTGCTAACATCAAAAAGGGGGAAATTTGTTAGGAAACTTGTAATTTTGATGAGCAATTAACCATGCTAAATTAAGGAAAGTCCAGTAACTAGTACTCTTAAGGTCCATAGGAATTTAGAATTTTAAAGGACATTGTAAAAGAGGAACGTTTGCTGAAGACTTAAAGTAGGTGCTAGATAGGTGTTTTAACCGCTTATGATGTATCTTGTTTTCTGAAAAGAAAAACAACCTATTGAAGCATTTGCTGATGATGTACTTTGTTTACACAAACAAACTATTGAAGCATTAGAACCGTTCAGAAACTTGAAGAATTCGAAGACTGAAGACTAAAGAAGATTTCTGAAGATGGTATCTACAAATGCACATGTTGCTCAGAAAGTGGAAACTTCAGCAACAACTTGCATAAGTGAAAATCTAAACGACAGAGTAGGTTGTGCTTGCTGAAACTGAGACTGACCACTTGCTGAAAAACATATGTGACCTCCTTGCTGAAAGTACTTGCATTTGCGCTCCAACGTTCATATTTGAATTTCATTCAATGAACATTAAATTCAAAGTAAGCACGCGAAGAACATGATGACTAGAAAACAAATAAAGGACGCTGTTGAAAGTACAAAAGCAAGACAGTGGCATCTTAAGGAACAAAGCCTTAGAATTCGAAATTCAAACGGCTCCCTTGTTTCACTATAAATAGAGGTCGTCCGGCAAAGAGTTGAAGTGTGTCAACAACGTGATCAAACTCTCACTTGTGCTTAAACTCACATACCCTTCAATACTCTTTACTGCCATTGATCCGTTCCAAGACTTAAAGCTTGAAAAAGCTACTTGTGAAGAAGTAGAACATACACGGCTAAGAAATTAGTTAAGTGTTCTTTCTTTCGAACAAGAACAAGTCTTGACACAAGAAACAATCAAACTTGTTTACTGCAAAGTATTCAAAGTTTTGTTTCTTAGATTACTTGTTGTAACTGAATAAGTTATAATCAAGTTATCTCATCGCAAACCTCTCTAACTGAAAATACACCCTTTCAGGCGTGAAATTAAGGGGGAACTTAATCGAGCATAGTGTTGCTGATTATAAGTCCCAAGTTTGGTGGAGAACAAGGCTTCGTTCTCTAGTTAGGTTGGAAACAAAGCAAGTGTGCTTTGGTTTCTGTTGAATCGCTCTAGATAGGTGTTGTAAGGAACCTCAAACTTATCTTAGTGGATCCAGTCCTAGAAAGGACAAAGTGGATTAGTTGAGAGATTACGCCACTCTCAGATACCACTATAAAAGTGTTTATGTGATTTACTTACTGCATTTAGTTTTCAGCAAAGCATATCTTTCTGTACACTGTCACTTTGTTCACTTGCTGAAACTATCACTTACTGACAAAGCACTTATTGTACAAAGACTTCCGCTCTCTGATTTTAAGTATCAACAAAACTCGTTACTGTAAAGTAACTAGTGCTTGCTGAGAAAGTTAAGTATCAGCAAAATCATTACTGAAAAGTAATAAGCCCTTCCTGAGAAAGTTTTTAAACGACGAAAGTTTGAAAAGACTATTATTCACCCCCCCCCCTAGTCTTTTCTTGTTGTTTAAAGGGACCAACAAAGTTGATATCACACAACCAGTGCTAGGTTCTTTACTAATCAGGGACCGACAAGGCAATGAAATAGAACAGACCATTCTTTATGAATGGAAACCGAGATTTTGTCAGAAGTGTCAAAAAACCGGGCATGATTGTGCCAAAAAACCACCCGTGACGCGCCCTAGGCCTGCTCTACGGCAGGGGGCTCAAGGCGGACAAGGCGCTGGGAACAAAAAGTGGACTGCTAAACAGCCGCGGGAAGCGCATCAGCCCGGGCCAGCAGCTACTGTTCCCTTGCCAGCGACCAGTATGGTGGGCACCAGTGCCGAGCAGAGGCCTGCAGCTGCTTCTATTGCTACTGCTGCCGCTAGTCTTGCAACTACGTCGAGTTCTGTATCTCTGGCCACGCAGCAACACAATGCGCAGCAACCGCAGACGTCTCTCGCTATGGGCACGTCCATGTCCCTTAATGCAACACAACCAGTTGGTGTGGAATGGCAGGAGGTGCGACGTAGATCGAGCTCCTCGCCTCGCAGAAGCCCACCACGCGAGGTTGCAAATAAGGAAAAGGCTGATGTTGAAACGGTGAATAGTTTTGCCTTGCTAAGTCATGGAGATGGACTTAGCAAGGACCCTAACCATTCCCAATGATCGCATGGAACGTTAGGGGGCTAAACAAGGCGGCAAAAACTAGGGAGATTGGCTCCCGTCTCTTGGAAACAAATGTTAGCATAGCCGGCCTACTGGAAACTAGAGTTAAGCAACCGAAAGCTGCAACTGTAAGGCGTAAACTTGGGAATCGTTGGCAATATTTCGATAACTATTGCTCACATGCCAATGGGCGTATCTGGGTTCTCTGGGATCGTAGTAAAGTGAGGGTTCAACAAGTACGATGCTCTGATCAATTTATTCATTGCCAAGTGTGGGATGTTAATGGTCTTGACAAAGGTATGATTACGCTTATTTATTCCCATAATCAGCTGGAGAAAATCGTAGTAAAGTGAGGGTTCAGCAAGTACGATGCTCTGATCAATTTATTCATTGCCAAGTGTGGGATGTTAATGGTCTTGACAAAGGTATGATTACGTGGTCAAATGGCACGGTCCACTCCAGGATCAATCATGCCATTGCAGATACTACTTGGTTTCAGCAGAACCCTCATGCTGCGATAAATATCCTCACCCCTGGCTTATCGGACCACGCGCCTTTAAAGATCAATCAGCTACTTGTTGCTGCTCCAAAACGTAACTGCTTTCGGTTTGTGAATTGTCTTGTGGACCTTCCCGATTATCACTGTGCAGTCCGTGCAGGCTGGCGGCGGTATGTTGCAGGTGATAAACAGGCTCAGGTGTGGCATAAGATGCGGAATGTGCAACAGGCGCTCTATGGCTTGACCCGACGGACTACTAATCTTCCTCCCAAAATTAAAAACGCACGGGAACAGCTTGATAAGTCG
This sequence comes from Plantago ovata, assembly GCA_028274465.1. Classification (NCBI taxonomy): domain Eukaryota; kingdom Viridiplantae; phylum Streptophyta; class Magnoliopsida; order Lamiales; family Plantaginaceae; genus Plantago; species Plantago ovata. The sequence goes on along the minus strand of CM051457.1, from coordinate 42,500,381 downwards.
AAAACTCTCTTGCGCATGGATAGGCAGAATGCGACCCTACGTGAGAAAGTAAAGGCGGATGCGATGGAGCTGGAAAAATGGCTTAATATTGAAGAAAAGGTGTTGCAACAAAAGTCCAAAATCGATTGGTTAAAATTGGGGGATGAAATACTGCTTATTTCCATGCTTTTGTTCGAGATAAAAATCGATTCACCGGCATTCATTCACTGGTAACTACAGATGGGCGTGAACTATTTACACATTCTGAATTTGAAGCGGATATACTGGGATTCTATGGGAGACTAGTTGGCACTGCCGCCCCACGCATAGATATGGTGAATATTGATGTATTACGGGATGGTCCACGTCTCTCGAGGAAACATAGGACCGCACTGATCTCTGAAGTTACCAATGTTGAAATTCTAGAAGCACTCAAAGGAATTGGGGACTGTAAAGCGCCTGGAGTGGACGGCTTCACGGCTAAATTCTTCAAATCCTCCTGGAATGACATAAGGAATGATGTGATAGCTGCGATACATGAATTCTTTCATCATGGTCGGCTTTATCCGGCTTGGAACTGTACCTTGGTTACATTAATTCCTAAATTGGTTGGAGCTAACACCATGAAGGCGATGCGACCCATATCTTGCTGCACAACACTCTATAAGATCATCTCTAAGATTATCACTAATCGCTTGGGGAAGGACATTAACGAGGTTGTCGATGATAGTCAGGCTGCGTTCTTGCCGGGGAAGAATATTCAAGACACCATTCTTATGGCGCAAGAATTGGTTAAAGGATACAATAGGAGTGGGATCTCACCACGGTGTATGGTGCAAATGGATATCCAGAAAGCATATGATACCGTTGAGTGGTGTGCACTGGAGGGTATAATGAAGGAGTTGGGTTTCCCATCCGAATTTGTGAACTGGGTGATGCTATGTGCTACTTCAGTATCCTACCGTTATTCCATCAATGGCATACCGTCTTGCCAATTGAAAGCTAAACGTGGCCTATGCCAGGGTGACCCGATGTCTCCTTTACTATTTGTCCTGGTCATGGAGTATCTCCATCGCTGTCTCCAGCGCCTTGAACGCAAGCCAGACTTCAACTTTCACCCCAAGTGTGAAAGGCTAAAAGTTATAAACTTGTGTTTTGCTGATGATCTAACGGTGTTTATGAGGGGAGATACAGTTTCTGTTGATCTCTATATGCAACAATTTGATCTTTTCTCGAGAGCAACAGGATTGGTCGTTAATAATGAAAAGTGTAAGGTATATTTTGGGGGAGTAGGGCAGCACGATCAGCACGCCATTCTGGGCCGTACTGGCTTCACCAGAGGGGAACTTCCGGTGCGCTATCTAGGGGTGTCAATTACCTCTAAGAAATTGTCCATCAATATGTGCCAACCTCTGATTGATAAGATCCTTAGCCGTATTAGACACTGGACATCGAAGCTCCTAAGCTATACTGGTAGACTTCAGCTGATAAACAGTGTGCTCTTCTCAATTGCTAACTACTGGTTACAGGTATTTCCCTTAGCAAAGCACGTACTACATCATATTGAGACTATCTGCAGGATCTATCTTTGGAGTGGGAAGGAAAATAACTCGCGGAAGGCCCTAGTCGCGTGGGATCGCATCTGTTCACCATGGAAGTGTGGTGGTTTGAATGTTATCTTGCTCGAGGAATGGAACCAAGCGTTAATGGCCAAGATTCTATGGAATATACAACAAAAAACCGACAAGTTGTGGATTAGATGGGTCCATATCTATTACATCAAAGACTCCCCGGTAAATACGTTTATGCCGCAGGGGAACAGTTCCTGGATTATGCGTGGCATATTCAAGAGCCGTACCGCTGTGCAGGGGCTGACAGCGTGGGATGATTGCATAAATAAAGGTAAATATGTTGTGAGACAAATTTATGACGAACTTCGAGGGGACTCTACGCGTGTATACTGGAGAGACCTCCTACTGGGAAATATAGCTCGGCCGCGGGCAAAATTTATGTTGTGGCTCTGCCTTCATAGGCGCATGGCTACTAAAGATCGTCTAGCACGGTTTGGAATTCAAACAGATGGTTGTTGTGTGTTTTGTGATGAACCTGAAATGATCGACCATCTTTTCTTCCAATGCACACAGACGCAAGGGATACTGCGGGGGGCTATGGACTGGATGCGTCTAGCTATCCACTGGCCGAACTGGGAAGAGGGTTGGCGGAATTTATGTAAACGCGCGAAGGGGAGAAGCTGGAAACCCAAGATTATGAAAGGACTTGTTGCGGAATGTGTATATGGCATTTGGCAAGCAAGAAATGAGAAGATTTTTTAGCAGCGGGGCTTGAACGCAGCTGATGTGTGCCGCAATATCAAGCAGCAGCTCATCAGCCGTAGCACAAAATTCCCCCAGCTGCAACAAAAATTCCATGAACTTGTTTTTGATTTATTCCTAGAATTTCCTTGTTTCTGTTTGGTTTTTACATTGGTGTCTTGACTGGACTGGACGTTTTGTCGGCCTTTGCTTTGTACTGTTTTTGGAGGTAATGAAAGTTTTCACAGTTCCAAAAAAAGTTGTATCATATACTATATTTGACAATTTTATAAAGTATCTACTATAGATCTACTTTGAGAACATGAGAGATATTCTTAGAAACATGGGTTCTATTTGGAGAAACATAGAACATGTCACTTACATAAAGGAAAGTTCATGGAAGATATTATGAGTACACTAGTACCTTTCTATTTTCTATTATGAGTTGGAATTATTAATTAGATGTGTTGTTTAGATGACAGATTGTCCATGTTATCATCAATATTGTCCATGTTCTCACCAATATGCTCATAGAACATGAAAAATATCAATAAATTGTAAGCACATACGATATATTATGAGAAATATGGATAATATTTACATGAACATGTTAGATATTATCAGGAATATGGGTAATATTTGGACAAATATATATAGAGCATGATCTTTGTATATAAATGCAAGTTCATGATATTATGAGTACAATAATATATACATCTACTGCTAGTTTCGATCAAAGTAAGTAAAACATGGAGTTACCAAAGTATTACATACTATTTTGGCAATTTATGTTTTTTCCACAAATAACCTATGATCTTTACTTCTCGATCTTTGATCTCTTACTAACATAGTACACATTAGTCGTAGCAAGATAATCGTCATCAACTTCCATTACCCTTTGCTTCTGCATTCTGTCTTTTCCTCGGCATCATCTAAGAAAAACAAAAACACAAACATAGACAATATTGTAAGGAACATATGCAATAATCTAAATAACATAGGCAATAATCAAAACAACATCAAAATACACCAAAAATCAAAATATAAGAACATATGACATATAGAACAAGAATATAGGACATAATATAAGGAACATGGGTAATATTGTGAAAAACATGAGATATATGGTTAGAAACATGGGTAATCGATCATCTAAACAACATAGGTAATAATTCCGACTCTTAAATCATAAAACATAACCATTCCTCCGAATCAAATCAAACACCTTTGACTTGCCGCTGTAAATTAATAACATAGACAATATAGGTAAGACCATAGACAATATATCGATATTACTTGTAACGCCCCAGATTTCAGAAGCTTAAAAGGGTTGAGAACGCTACTATACCATCAAGGTGCACCTTTCTTTTCGGGAATCCACCTAGAAGAACTTCAGAGTTAAGCGTGCTTGCTCTGGAGCAATTCTAGGATGGGTGACCCACTGGAAAGTTCCCGGTGCGCGCACGAGTGAGGGCAAAGTGCGCGGATTAGAACCCGTGTTGGTCTGTGGGGCCAACATATCACCCCGGAGAGCGCCCATGAGTAACCATGTCGGCCGGATTGGTCGGGTCGTTATAGTTGGTATCAGAGCCTAGATCAACCGAAAGCCCGCATCGGGTGGACGGTTGGTAAAGGTTATTGTCAGTTTGTCACCCCCGCCACTTAAGGCGCTCGACGAGGACGTCGAGGCTTTAAAGGGGGTAGATTGTAACGCCCCAGATTTCAGAAGTTTAAAAGGGTTGAGAACGCTACTCATACCATCAAGGTGCACCTTTCTTTTCGGGAATCCACCTAGAAGAACTTCAGAGTTAAGCGTTCTTGCTCTGGAGCAATTCTAGGATGGGTGACCCACTGGCAAGTTCCCGGTGTGCGCACGAGTGAGGACAAAGTGCGTGGATTAGAACCCGTGTTGGTCTGTGGGGCCAGCATATCACCCCGGAGAGCGCCCATGAGTAACCACGCCGGCCGGATTGGTCGGGTCGTTACATTACTGTTCGATATTATTTTAGAATTTCTAAAGTCTAAAGAAATCTTGGATTGACCAAAGTCGTCTACTACTACTAACTAATATTGCTACTACTAATTACTAGTAGTAATTCTACTAACTATTGCCACTACTAACTCCTACTACTACTACTAACTCCTACCACCACCACTACTACTACTGCATTTAGTCCTCTTTTTCTTGTGTTACGCATCATCTACAGAACAAAAATACAAACATAGGCAATATTGTAAGGAACATGGGTAATAATCTTAAAAATATGGAGCATATTCGGAACAATATTAACATACACTAAAAATCAAAATAAGAAGATGTGATATATAAAACAAAAATATATGACATAATATAAGAAACATGGGTAATGGGTAATAATGTTAAAACATGAGACATATGCTTAGAAACATGGATAATAATTGGTATATTATGCAAAGCTGCCTACAGTACATAAAAATCAAAACTACGTAAAAACAAGTACAACAACTCCTACTACCAGGGGCGAAGCCAGAAATTTTTATCAACCCGTGTGTCGTTTAAAAAATTCACGATGCTCCCTCCATTCCACAAAAAATGTTATAATTTGACTTTTTTCGGTAAAAAACTTTCAATTTTGATTCTCGATTATTCTTAAACTATAATGATAAAGTATTTAACGAAATTATATTTTGAAAATTTAGCTAAATTTTCATAATATAATTTCGTTAAATACTTTATCACTATATTTTATTAAGAGTAATCGGGAGTCAAAATTGAAAGTTGTTGGCAAAAAAAAGTCAAATTAGGACACTTCCGGAGTTCTGGCGAAATGGAGGGAGTATAATTTTTCAAAACAAAAAATTAAGTAGACATACAAAATATGACACACCGTATTTAAGCTAAAATATAGTTTTGATAACATAATACTCTATATATCCCACACTTTTAATAAAATTATATATATATATATATATATATATATATATATATATATATATATATATATATATATATATATATATATATATATATATATATATATATATATATATATATATACCATGCAGATTTTACTTGTGGATAGATGGCTCTTACTAGGACACTTCCGGAGTTTAAAAGAAGGGGAGATAAGTTGAAGAAATTTTTTTATTCAAATACCAAATGAATAAAGAAATAAAACTAGTTTAACTATTTCACCTTCTTAACCAAAGAAATCAATCGAAATGGCCTAACAAGTAATCTGTCCAAACACTTAATAATACTACTAGTAATTTTTTTTTGAGATTTGACCCCGGGGTAGGCATGTATATGCCTTCGCCCCTGCCTACTACTATGTGTTACTACTTACTACTCCCTCCGTCCCGATGATAAGTCTACGTTTGCTTTGTGCACGGTTTTTAATGAATAATTTTGTTTGGCAGTGTTATATTAATATTGTATGTAAATGTGGGGTAGTTGATTAAAAAATTGTGAGATATGAATGGAGATAATGAATAAATGTAAATGTGGGGTCCATATTTAAAATAATGCAGATGGGATGTGGGGTAATTTTCAAAAATGGAAACGTAAAGAATTGATTGGGACGTCCAAAAATGAAATACGTAAAGAATTGATTGGGACAGATGAGTACTACTATGTGGTGTTGCTGCTATGTGATACTACTACTACTATTATATGCACTACTACTACTGGGGCTTGATTGGTTTCATCACATTTGCAAATACAGTCAACACATTTGGATTACATGTTGCAGCTGTGCGAGTAGCCTTACATGTGATTTTGGGGGGGTTTGACCAGAAAAATCATTATTGTCATGTGTTTGGTTTCATATCTGCCAAATTACTGCAGCATGCATTTGGTCACCAAAATGTGTTTGGTTTTTTCTGACTAATACCCCCCTACTGTGTTTTTTGGAGTCCAATAGTATGGAATTACTAGAGTACCCCTTATCTTAAAAAAAAATACACCACCTTTGTTAGTTGAAACATGTTTCTTTCTATTCAACATAAACGTAATATGGACTGTAGCAACACCAGAATTTTCTGGTTCCAGTACCTTATCAGAAACAGAGGAAGGCAGCATCAAAACTTGAAACATGAGAATCATTTCCTACCATTCAATCCTTATTTGCATACAAAAGTTTCATACTCATACTACATAAACTAGATTGTACTCATTCTTTTACCAGAATAGCAATAATCACAGATATTACAAAAAAACAAATTGTGTGCAATAACCTGCGTATCGTTGCTTGTTGTTTTTTGTTGGTCAATCGAGCTTCTTCGATTTCGACAGTAGCTTCACGTAGCTCCATATCCTTCTGAGTAATTATATTCTCCATCACATCAAGTGAGCGAGCTTTGTTCTTTAATTCCTCCTCAATGTGAAGTATGACTTGCTCCCTAGCATGTGATTCTTCATGCTTATCAGCAAGCTGTTGCTCTCTATCCACCAACTCGATCTCTTTGGCCAATAGCTCCCTATGGATAGCCTGGTTATGCTCAATACTTCTTGCCTCATTCAACTCCATGGCTCCTATTTTTTCTGTAGCCTCATTCAGAGCATGTTGAACAAGTGACATCTCCTTTCTCAATCTACTTAAATCTCTATTCAGCGCCACTTCCTTATCCCATGCTGTTACGATCACATCCTTGTAGTAATCATCAATCTCTACATCTTTCCATTTGAAATAATTACACATCGCTTTCTCCAATTTTATCACAATATTAGTATAAAATCCGAAAACATTATAGTATTTCAAAACGTTCGATTGTACAACTGAAAGAAGAAAATAAAGGGATGGAATAACAACTGAAAGAAGATAACCATACCTCATCAAGGAAATTGCAGCATCCCCAAAACCGGTGAGCGGGGTTTATGCTTGTTCTTGAAACACATAGAGGAGATAAACCACCCAATAGCATCTTCTATTTTGCTCGGATTTTTCTGAACTACTTGATGAGCTCATCTTGTTGATGTAGTTTGCAAATTTGGGGCAAGTAATTTGGGGGCTAGGGTTATGATTTGATATGTTGATGGATGGAGGAATAAGCAAACGGTAATATTGCCGTTGAAGCTTTCCGTTCGATGGAGTACTATGTTTGACGGATGCGCGGATTAATTCAGGCTGAGTTCGTATTCGTACTTTGGATGATAAAAACGTCAATACATTTTTTAAATGTGAGTCCAGAAGTTCTCTTTTCCTGGTTGACTATGTATTGACTAAGGGTCTAAAGTGATAAGTTGTTGGAAAATTGAGGATGATTTTGTAAATTACCGGTCATATGTTTGAAAAATAAATCCGAACTCTTTTTGTGACCGTCAGATGGAATTATACGAACTGGATCGTACGGCTACTGCTATCCATTTGTTTTTAGTACTGTAAGTTTCATTTCTATAGCGAGAAACAGAGCATTTTGAGATTAAATTTAGTCTGCAGCGTTTTTCAAAGTTGTGGTGATAAATTAGTGAATAAATCGAACAAACAATATAAACAAAGTTTTAATCTCCAACGTTATTCTTCATTCCTTTCAAACATAACCGAATACATTATGACTCTGCCAAATTTTAAAATAGGCTTCATCGCCCGGTGATGATATTTTTTTTTCTCATACACATTTATTCTTCGATTGTACAAAAGCATACTGCAGCATGAACGCCATGACATTACTTGGTAGATTGATGACAAAAGGTGGAGAACGTTGGAGATTTAGGTTGCTGCCAAGTTAGATCACATAGTTCCGGATGGACCGACATCAGGTGATGCGAAAGTCAGACGAATTGGCGTTGCCGGTGGCTCATTCAAGTTCAAACCTACCATTGCATGGTGCACAGACACGCGTGGAAGGGGGGTGAATGGGACTTGCCGACCAAGCAGTTGATTCTGTAGGCGGGTCACCAATGCCCTTAATCCAAGGAGTTCACGATGCATTTGCATCTGATCATTTATCGCAGCAACAATGACGTTGCGGTAGTAATCACTGAGCTCCGAATCAGTCCACTCCCAGAATGTACATCCACCTGGTTGCTGAAAGATTAAAAAAAAAAAAAACATTACAGAGATGGTTTTAATGATAAATTATAAATAAATGATGGCAAATGTGATCATAAGTAGTATTGAATGGACGAGTATTTTTGGTGCAATAACATTTTCTTACCCCATACTTAGCACACATTACATATCTCCTTTCCGGCTGGTCCGTAGTCCATGATCAGCGTCCGAGCACCATGTTTCCACAAGTATGAAGAGGGAATTGGGAAGTAACCATTTTGTTGTGATGAGTTTGTTGGAGTAAATTGTTGAGTAGATGAAATGATTCCGGGTGATCAATTTATAGAGAATGAATGTTGGTTGTGTTTTATGAAGTAATAGGAGTAGTTGGGCTGAAGAGTAGCATTAAACTCAAATCTGGAAATTCTAGTAAAATGTGATGATAATTCATCTCATCACATCACATCAAATTGAAGTTGAGTGGTGTAGGTTGTGATGATGAATGGAGTTTCATTGGTATATTTGACCAAGTGTGTGATTAAGACAATACCCTACACAAAAGATAGTCTTTTAATGTGTGTACCTACCTTTCATTAGTCAGTTACGTTACTCTAGATAAGAGTTTACGAGACGTAAAAGGTATGCCGAATAAATACATTACGATCGAATACGACTTATTCAACGAACTCCATTACCATTATTACATCGTTAAAGCTTACAACTAGGATACATGATCGCAACTTAGGCGATTTGATTACTAAAAACATAGCTTTAAACTACAAAACACTTAATTGCATATGCTGTAGTTTAACTAATTTTCTTCGGCAGAAGTCAGGGTGGCCTTCATTGCTTCAACATGTGCCTTGAGTTCATTGATTATAGCATCTTTAGTTTGTATTTGTGCTTCAAGATTGTTGATCTTCTCACGTAGTCCAGTTACGGTTTCCCTTAGAGCAACTTGACCATTAACCAATCCCCTCACTACCTTCTTGTACCTAGATGGAGCCTCTTCGTCCATATAATGCTCGTACTCACAACCATCAGACTCCTGATACAAGAACAAAAGTTAATATCAAAGACAAACATAAATTTTTTGAAGTAACAGACTATACAAAATTGCTATATACAACTGTACCTTAAACTTTGCACATCGAATGAATTGACGACCTGGATGAGCACCACGCCACTCACATTCTTGTAAGACTTCACTTCCGCAAGTGTGAGTGGGGAAGGGCCATAGTTTTATTTTTTAGTTTTTTTTTTGTGTTATGAAATAGATTTTAATGTTTGTATTCTTTTTTAGTTTGCAAAGTCTCCAGATTGATGGTGAATTTATAGATGAGCTGATGTGTTGAAGTGTCTACTTGGATGGTCAGATACACATTGTTGACTTCATGGTAATTTTCCCTCCAATTCCACAATTTTCCCTCCCAAAAATGTCTTGTTCGTTTCTAACCTGCATTAATAGGTCCATATCATCTTTTGTATGTGTGATTACTTAGATATCCAATCATAGTCATCACTTAATTTTTAATTTGATTTTTTATGAAAGAAACTTAGATGATGAAGCCCCAATCTGGTGGTAATTATAGATGAAAGAATAGCAGAACGTTTAAGTATGGAATGGAGTCACGGTTATAACTATTTTTTCATTTGCAAAATATGAGACACTAGCAGATTAACTACATTTAAAACTTAGAATTACACACCATACATAACTTATTGGTGAAAATATTGAGACATAGCTTATAGTAGTAAAGTAGCTCTAATTTTTCTACTTTGAGAATAGATAAAGAACAAAAGCTACAGCTACGATGATGCCATAAGATATGATGAAAATCTTGTCCGACTGAAATTCCTTAGCATGTTCCAATCCATTAGACTCGTCTGATTGAGATGTCGTAGCACTGCCGCTAGTACATATATTTTCTGGAGGAATGTAAGCCATGTCGTTTTCATGTTGTTCATTCTCATGCATCTCCTTCTCAATTTCATCATCTAGATCACTCTCATCTCCCATAGAGTATTTATCTTCTTGTGGTTGTGTCTCCATCAATAATCCTTGCAAGTAGGAAGCATATGTTGTAAGATCGTCAATCTCTTTTCCCAGCATTTCTCCGTTCTTCATGTACTCAAAGAACAAACTTTTGTAGTACTCATCCAACTCTCTGTCGATCCAAATCATCAAGCCACAGCTCTATAAGAAAATGAAAAAAGAATTGTTATAGCCACACATTTTTTAAGGAAGACAAAATGTAGATGAATTTGTATTAAACCCTGTCTGAGCTGCATTTTGCAAATCTTCGAAAAGGATTCGCTTCCATGATGGACATTAAGCCTTATGATGGTACGCCACAAGAACATGTTGGAGCAGCCATAGTAGAAACTATTCTGGAATGCCTTGGATTTGCTAAACTAATTAGGAACTATTTATTCTTGGTTTTTATACTTTCGATTATGTGTGCTGTGTTGATTATGAAAGGAAGAGCCATGCAACAATATTTATAATCATCAACAATATATGGAACGGTAACTAAAACTTAATTCAAGCTCTTTGATCATTTAATGTGCTGCCTCTCCCACCTGTTAATTATTGAACTAACTTTATTTGTCAAAATGCTTCATGATGGCAATCTATCCCTAAATGTCACTTTGCTAAAAAAAAATCATTGAACTTGTGTATTCCATTGATTTTGTTATGCCATATGATCTTGTGTCAGCATTATTTTTTATCTGTAGACCAAGCAATAAATCTACATTTTAATGTTCTACCATTTACCTATAGTCTCTGATATCATTCAACTTGTGTTAACATTCTTTGATCTTTAAAAAAAGTAATGTTCCTTGATATCTCAGTTGGCGCCATACAAGAGTATCTGATGTGATTTATGTGATCGATTTTTGTTGAGTATTGAATAGCATTGTCAAGGACTAAGTCTATGTGTGTTCTGATACCACAAGTTCAAACTAGTGTACAATGAGGAGACTGTTTGTCTTCCCAAAACTTTGTTAATGTAACCACAATGATTCATTTTGTCAAGACTACTTCCAATGTGCTGCAGAGACTTTTAAAGATCTTGTTGAGATAGTGCTCCAAACTACCAAATGCTGTGACGAGGCGTGAGTGAGAAGAGCAGCATTGATGGATGCAGCGTTTATCTGACATTAACTACTGCCTCAGGTGGAGTATTCCAATACAAAAAATAATAAACAAATGAAAAGATAAAAAAAATGCAAAATATGAAGTAAAACAAACAGAAAAAACAAATCAGTGAAGTAAAACATCACTTCACTTTATGGTCTGCTGCATTAAAGATCCACAGCAATATAACTCAACTACTCTATCACATTTTAATTGATCAGGCTACTAGTGAAGATTAGAAATTCTTTGATTGCAGGTTGACAATGGCTAACCAAGGCTATGGGAAGATCATGCCTTCTGCTAATGGGAACGTTCCTACCTTTGTATCTCCTTATCCCTTGAAGAGAGCACTATCATATGGTCCAAGGAAGCCTTGTGGTATGATCTCAAAAAACAAAATCCTTGCATGCTTGAGTTTTATGCTTATGTCTTCTACTAGATAAAAGATATGCAAAGGAAAAAAAAAAAGCCTCGTAAGTTGCATGATCTGTATTAATGTTATTTGTGATTGAATCCATGTTGTTTGCTTTCTAAGTTAGGAAAAAAGGATCAGCTTTTTTGTGTTGGTATAACCTCAAAAACAAAATTGTTGCATGCTTTAGTTTCATGCTTCTGTCTTCTTCTATATAATAGATATGTAAAGGAAAAAAAAATAGTTTTAGCCTTGTAATTTGCATGATCTATATTAATGTTCTTTGTGATTCAATCCCTGTTCTTTGCTTTCTTAGTTTGGTAAAAATGATCAACTTTTTGTTTTGGTCTGACCTCAAAAACAAAATTGTTGCATACTTTAGTTTCATGTGTCTACTGCTATATCATAGATAACCAAAGGGGGGGAAAAAAACAAGTTTTAGCCTGGTAGGTTTCATGATCTGTACTAATGTTCTATGTTATTCAATCCATGTTCATTGCTTTCTTAGTTAGGAAAAAATGATCAGCTTTTTGTTTTGTTGATACAAAGTAACCAAAGAAAGAATACTAATGACATTTGTATGGTCTAGCACTTTTCTGTTTTGCTTAAAGTCTATAATGTTTTCAACAATGAAATTTTAATCATATAAAGACATTTCATATCCTTAGGTTTTGCAAGAACAAAGTTATAACCATAATAACAAATGCACAAACAACAGCATGATCTATCTCCAGTAGGAGTTATTTAGAGCTATAAAATCTATGTTTTTTCCTTTAGTAGTCAGACAAAGATTCCATATGTTTAGGTAGTGTTGATATTAGAACAAGTATCTAAAGAATAGTTGTAAAGATCCAGTAGCAATATTACCTCCTTAAAATTTGTGTGGTCCTTTACTGTTAAATCTATCTTGAGTTCACTCAAATAGTCAGACGACATACTAGTTTGTAGATGATGCCTCTTTTGGTGTGTTTTGAGAGATTAAGTTCAACATCATGTCTATTCCATTTGTAGAATTGTGTTTACTGCCTAGTTCTGGGAAGTGTAGTACTAGATCAAACAATTAAAGTAAAGCATCTGATCATTTCATATAGCAGCCCTTATTTAATGAGGTTGCCTGTTGTAGGAGTTGACATGAAAATTAAAGTGAAATGCTACAAGTTTAATTCTCCATTTCAGAATCCAATAAAGGTTGCACCTTAATTGCTAAATTTTTTATTTACTTAACATGATGACATATATATTACCTTGTTGTTTAATATTTTTTGGACTAACAATTCCACTAAACCAGTAGGACTACTCTTTACTAGCTTTGTTATATGCAATGCAATTATATTTTTTAATGAGTGTTATACAATAATAAATAGGGAAATATGATCTTGGCTAATTCTAGTAATCTTAAATTTCAGGGCATCCCTTGGAACTACGAACTCTTGAGATCAACATTGGCGGGAGATGGGTCACTAGACCATGTGGTTATACTTGTTATGAGGGTGGCTGGACGAGGTACATTCACAATATCAACCCGGGAAAGTTCACTACGACCGAGTTGTTCCTTGCTACTCAAATGATGTTGCTTGAACTACAGTTACCTGCTAGGATGTGGTATCACGAATACCCTCATGAGAAGGCTCCTAATGGACTAGTGCCAATAATCAGTGACAGTAACTTGGAAGGGATGTGGGAGAATTGTGACTTCTACAAGAAGTGGGTTGGTCGAGTTTACATGCAAGATGTCGACTACTTGACATTCACAACTATCACTGGTGATGCCGTTGTTGGATATGTGTTACCTCCGGCTATTCCTTTGATCAGGGTTCCGTATGATCCATTGAAGTTTCACCTTGATGCCACGGAGTTGCACAAAGAGCTATCGTTGTTGGGTGAATTTGAGATTGGGAGACAGGAGGTGCTAGGGGAACGTTGGTATATCAATGACTGCAAACGGCCAATTGTTCCTTGGGATAAGAACGTTGAAATTAACGTTGCCAATCCTCCAAGGTTTATGATGAGACTCAATTGTCCATGGTTCAAAGAATTCCAAATCATAAGTGGTATAGCTCCAGGAAATAATGTTGGCAATTGTGTTAACATCAGGTTCATAGCCCTTTAAATCATCAAGTTGGGAAGTACGAGTTTAGTGTCAAATAAATAACAAGGTGTTCTTAAGATGTTCGTATGTGACCCGGTTTGTTATGTCTAGACTTTTTAATTTCCAAGACTTCGAATGTCTATCCCTAAGTTTAATGATCATGGTTATGTAGTACTTATGGTTTTGAAAGTATTGTGTTAGTAGTTTTGATTTTTGTTTTTCTTTTACAGACAACATATAATTTCAAATGGCAATAGGAAAGTGAAAACTTAACAAGAGATAACAAAAAAAATCAAAACTTGGTAAGCAGTATGATTTAGAATATGCAGATTGTTCAAGACACTTGTTTAATGGTCATACACATTAGTAGTATAAAAACAACTTTTTCGATTTCTTAAAATAGTAGAAATTATAATGATCGGTTAACTTGTAAACCGTGTGTGGTATATCATGCTATATTTTAAGCTACGACCCCAAAAAAGTATATACGTTGACACTCGAAAAGATAAATGTAGTATGTAGTTTGACTACTATTGCACCATTCAAATGTGGTTGTTGGAACCATTAAATGTCCTACCACCCAATTGAGCCTATATATCATCATCCATGCATAATCACACTTGAACCATCCACAGAACTAGTCCTCACATATTTACTTCATTGCTGCAAAAGAAAAAAAAGAATTCCACTAGCCATGGCTCCGGGCATTTTCTCCGATGAAAACGCCTACAAGGCCGTTGATTTGGTTCTATACAAGAAGGAATTTCCAAAGGAACATGTTGAGTTCGTGGCGTACTCTCTCAAGAAGTTGGCTGCTGATATCAACGTTTGGTCGTGGCCTGAACACGTGAACTATGGTTTAGATGTTGTCACCACGGCTGTCAATCAGAAGTACAAGACCACCTACTCAATGCAGCAAGTTAGAGATGTGGTATACAAGCTCTTCGACCGGCACTACGTCACTAGCCTCCTTATGAACGAGAAGGACTTGAAGTATCATCTTGCCACAAACAAGTTCTCGGGAGGAGATGGGATTTGGGAGAAGTTGATTGATGTAAGTTAGCATGAAAAAGTATTATTTAACCAAATATCTTTCAATGAAATTCTAATCTCATTTTTTTATGTGTATTTAATAACAGACGGATGAAAGGGTGGCTTGGCATTTCCTTGTTGCTGATCCACTGTGGATCGACTTGATGACAATATTTGAAGGTCCAAGGAGAGGTTATGCATCGGACACGGTAGAGCTTGAGTCACCAAGTTCTGGAAGTAGCATCAAACTAGGAAGTTGTTTTGATCTTGACAAGTTTCCTATACAATCTCCCAAATCACCCCTGGACCGTCCATCTACGGCTCAATACAATATCCCATCTCCACTTGGGTGGAACCTAGGTATATCATCTCCAGCTGCTCAGTTTGAAATGGGGTTCAATTCTCCTGCCAAAAACTCTCCAAGTCTTGAAATGGTTACTGAGAAAGAGTGGATGGCTGCTAGAAAGGCAAGTGCGGAAAAGAGTGCTGCAAGGAGAAAGATCATCGACTTCACTGTTTCATCCCCTAACGGATCTTCAAGTGCCAGTTCCCCTGTGGAGAAGACTAGTAAGTATGGACATTTGGTGAAGAAGTGTATCAAGAATGAGAAATGAGTTGGTGTAGGAACTAAGTCCCACTGCCACATAGCTATAATTCTAAGTACTAAGATAGACATCTTAGTTCACAACTTAGATGCATTAGTAATTTCAATAAATATGTAATGAAGTGTTGAGTGGGACTTGGTTTACTAAATATGATGTTTGTGTTGTTTAATAAGCTTAATGAACTCTTTCATATTAGTCTACTACATTTTCTTGATGATATTATATAACATCTGATGCAAAAAACGTGTGATTCATATGTGTATTTATTTCAAAGGTTTGCAACATATATGCATAAGAAATCCGGAGCACATTAACTTACTAAACGATCCAATTTATTGAACTGAATTAGTTAGTACACTAATTCCATTGATTCAGATACAATGTATGTTACAAACATACTTAGGTCATACAAAGTACGAAGGACAGATTCCAGATTAACTTCTACGTGCAAATGGTTCCCGGGGTCAGGGGTTCGTAAACCTTATTTTTATAACAAAAGTGTTCATACAAATGGATATGCAAATTGTCCCTAGACATCTGCATCTCCCGCCATCTCCTTGATCATAATAGTAAGATAAGTGAACTGATCGGCCTCGGACATCTTCAAGAAATATTTGCGCACATTTGCATCCCGTGCGAGTTCCAAACCAATGGCAACTCTGTAATCAGATGTCAGGCCTGTGAACTTGTTCAATGCAACATTAAGTTGCTCCATCTCTTCCTTGATATCATCGGTGCCGGTTAAGGTACTTGCATACTTTGAGCTTGGTGACTTAAACAAGCTTAGTGCTTCTTGATTCAAATTAATGAATCCCTCCATCATCTCAAGAAATGCGACATCTACTTCACCGGAGTAACGAACTCTACGCTTTTTCGGGATCACATTAGCCTCACAAAACTCCGGGATGTAGGAAGGAGTTTTTTTACTCTCCACATGAGAATTTCCATCAACTCCAGTGCAAACATCATTCGGATCACCTTTTGCTGGTTGTGTTACCTCATCTTCATTGTCATCACCTAGATCATATTCAACGTTCAAATCCTCAGAAGTTACGCCTAAACGATCACCAGCACATATTTTGGTAAGGCCTTCACCAAATGCTTTGTCTCTCTTGCCGGTAGCGATGTCAGTCCCGAAAATCTCACACCAATCATCAAAATATATCCACTTCTCACACCTCAAGGTTTCCCACTTAGGAAAGTCCTAGACAAATTTCAGAACTTCATATTAGTTACTACTTCTAATATGATAAGGTCAAGGTTTGTTATATATATTTTCATATGAATTAAGCATAATAAAAGAAAAAAAAAAAAAAACAAGATTAGTACCTTTGTGATTTTTGACCAAATTTCAGGAGGACAATCCTTGAAGCTCTTTGTTGCATCATCCCAAGCATTTCCACTTCGACCTTTTATAGTCAACAACTCTTTATGTTTGTCTTTCCATTAACGAAGCAAGTTAGTGATATGGGGGAGTACAAGCAAACCACATCCTGGAATCTTATTTTCCAAATGGACTTGCAGATAGTTGAGACCACCAGCCCGGAATCCTTGTTCAGTCCGCAACCCAGCTAGTTTAGCTTTCCTAAGCCCTTCAATTAGCTCAGCCTTCTCATTTGGTTGCCACTTCCTGGTCTTTACCTTAGTAGCAGTAATGGATGCACCATTTGGATCAGTTTTTTTTACATTTCTTACTCTATTGGCAGCTCTCTTCTTCCTTGCAATTATAACAAGTTTATCAACAGCCTGGGAGGGAGTAGGTATTGCACCGAGGGTCTCATCTGGAGGTTCACTTCCAAGAAATTCATCATTTAAGCTATCCGTCCCACCAATTTGTGTTTCTGGTACGTAAAAGTCTTCGACATCCATTACCTCCTACACAAATGAATATAACAATATTCATAACAAATTCATGAATTACCTTAAAATGGACACCAATTACGACATGTAGTAATATTTATGTAATAATGAAAAAAAAAAACAAAGGAACATTTGATAAACATATGAATTCGGAAAATTACATCCTAGTTACACTTTTCAATCTATATTACATATTAATGATATCAAAATTCTTTCTTTCATTATTAATGACAAAAATCAAACTTATTACATTCAAGTGACAAAAAGAGTAATTTATTTACAAATAAGTTACTTTTGATGGACAAATCTACCCTTCTAAATTATTATTAGTTTTTTATTAATAAAATGATTATTATAGATTAATTCTAATTGACTAATTTACCTGGAATCATGCTTTCCTTTCTTCCAACACCAAACACACGCCGAATTGATTGGACGGCTTTAAGTTCCCACTAAAATGTGATTTAAGTTTAGCTTTGAATTCTACACATGCAACAACATTCAGTTCTGCCATGAGCAAATTTAAAATTTTTCTACATTCATGGTCTAAATCTAATTGTTGTTTATATTCATGTGAATGGCCTGAACAGAAATCATGTCCCCTAACTGATATCCACCATGCACCACAAAACAGAATAGTACCATTAAACCTGTGGCACGATTCATGCTCAAATATTTACCCCTCAAAATATTCAATATAGTATTACACACGAAAATAAAATAAAATATTGGAGTCATGGTTGCTGCTTCAGGTATTACACCACACCTCTTCGATCATGTACCCATCACGGTTTGCAGCACGACTTGGTCATTATGAATCAAAGGTCATGTATCCAATCCCACACAATATTAAAAAAGATCAGGTTGCAACTCATACTGCTTATGTATCATAAATACGTATAATCAAGGACCATATATCACTCCCACATGTAAGACATATATACCACGATCCCATATATCAGATGACACAAGACACTTATAAGGTACCACAGAACTGCACCTCACCATGGGAAATCATGTATGCAAAAGCTTGAGACAAAAGACAATTATTCATGCACCCCCCCCCCCCCCTCAAAAAAAATCAGGTACACACGGAAGATCGATACATGTATAGCGCAGGGGAGGTACCTGACCTTTGCAACTGCACCTCTTAACCACACCTAGGGGTTCTGTAACAGAAACTAGGTCCACCCCATGTACGAACATTCAGGTACAAATACCTGAAATCACACATTGGATATGGAACCGAAAATTCAAGTACCAAGGTAAGAAACTATAACATGATAAGTCAGATACTAAGATGATTTACAGTTACATGTTAAATCAGGTATAAAACATGATATACCATGTACGATGAAAAAACCAGACCAACACCAATGAACCTGTGCAGGTAAACGATACGGGCAACAAGAGTCGCAGGTAAAGTATCCCAGACACTATTCATCGAAATCTGCAAGACATTTTCATTGTGCATGCACTGATGCAAGACATTTTCTATAAATTTAAATCCCCTTTTGAATTCTAATTGAATTGTAATTACGATAATTAGTAGGAACATATTTTCCTTTTTTTTTTCAAGTTTTTAAAGCACATAATACAGACTTATTCATGGTAATCTGCAGAACTGAAATCATGTACCGGCCCTGTTATAACATGCACCACGGGAACATTATCGTAAATTCTGGTACAAGAAGGAATTACACATAAAAATTTGGTACTTCAATCTAATGCTTTTAGAATTCAGCAGCAAAATTTATGGTGTGCCATGTTCAATTTTTTTTCCACCAATTCTTGTGCCATGACCAAATTTTACATTGTCCAGATTCATACCTTGCTACATTTTCCGCATATTAGAGGCTCGAACAGAAATCATTTACCAACAATTACACATCAAACACCACACCACTATAGAGTACCATGGCAAATTAAACAGGTACGTAGCTACACTGATGTTCACACAGGTACCGGTAAATTTTTACTTGATATTACACTCCATAGCACATACCACACCTACAGGGACTCCACCAATCCCATACATTTCAGGTATGATCATGTACAACAGCCCAAAGGATGATACATGAATAATTCTGGTACATCGAATTCTGATACATGCTTGTTTAATATACACCATCAGAAAGGGAGTCTATGCAGCTCATCCAGATGTTTATCCTCAATTCTTGGATCTCTCAACAAAACCAGCAGGCCATGTAAAGTGCATATGTAATTGGCATGTTGTATCTTGCCTCTACGAACCTTCCCACCTAATCCGACATAGATAAGTTATACACATCTCCAGAAATCAACAAAGTAGCATATATAATGTGCGCTATAGACGGGGAACATTGCTCAAACCATGCAACACAAACACGTTAGGTAGCACCTAAACATAACAGTGGACAAAAAAAAAACCATGTGCCTTTTCACGGTGTTACATGTACAACCCATGCACCAATATTACAAATCAAACCTTAATAGCATTTGTGCTCACTAACACAATCAAATCTCAACCCGCAAACACTACGATATACAAATTATCTAGAAAAAACATGAACAACAACGCCTGGTACATTATTATTGAGGTGAGGTACCTCACTAATGAGATCATAAACTTGGAACAAAAGTGTCAGCATTAATCAGGGACAACATCATCGAAAAATCAAGTTCAACATATCTCCAATTCTAAAATCAAAACTATCCAAGAATCCATGTACACCACAACCTGATACATGATTACTAAACGTTGTTGCATGACTTAAGCGATTTCAACTCGGATACAAGTGACAACATAAATCATTCACCACAATCAGGCAACTCATGTATCAACCTGCGTGTTCAGTTGGTACCTGCTTCGAAGTTGTCAAATTCAACTCACATGTGTGTAAATTACAACGCCCAGGATTATAGAAGAAAGCAATCAATTGAGAAATACAATGTACAAGAATCAGAGACGGGAACCAACAAGATTGATCGAAAATTCAAGAAAAACAACAAGGAGTTAACAAAAGAGATTCGTGGTACCTGAAATTTTAAGGAATTTTCCTTCAAACCGAAATAAATTGGGGTTTTTGCAAACCTAAAAGCTGCAAAATTCGTTTGTGTTGTGCCCGATGAGAAGAATACCAGACAATCAATCGTTGGTACCAGATTTTTCTCTCGTCGCTTGAAGCTGTGTCCGTTACTTTTTTGTCCGCGTAAATTTCGTCTCCACCGTTTCTTTTAGGTTTTGTATTTCCCCCTTTTTATATATATATAAAGAGAATATGAGGGTTCATTTTGGGTAAACCATCTCAAATGTTACTTTTTTGAAACTAAGATTGTAGGTGTTACTAATTTGTAGTTAAGTTACAAAAACATCACCTAGAAGTAATTGACCCAAGAATATACTTAAATTAGTAGCACATGTCATGATAGAATAAGATGCCAACTTTTTATAAAATAATAACCAAACCATTCAACATAAACACCCCGTTCTGCAGGCGCATATATTACAATCACAATCCAAACATCTAGGACATAAACAGATTATTGAAAACATGTACGTAGTTTAAACGCCGTTGCAATCTATATAAAACGTCGTCTCCTCAAGTAACCCCTCCTCCTAAACAAAGCAATTCTACTACTTCCGGCCATTCTCCGATATGTAGCCCGTCTCTTGTACGAATAGTACATCATACCTGCAAGGTTGCGCCTGTACTGCTTCCACTCATCACATAATTCTCAAGTAATATATGGGTCTAGACCCCTGGCCTCCATCAACATCAATATCCTCTATCTCATCATCACTTAAAATTGATGTCGGATCCTCTTCAACATCCTTCTCATCTTGGAGGAGATCATCACTTGCAATTTGTCTCAGGTAGTTGTGAACTAGACAACAAGCAAGTATGATGTCGTTAGCCGTATCCAAAGGATAGAATGAAGGTTCCCGGAGTATTGCAAACCTTTTCTTCAATAAACCCCATGCTCTCTCTATAACATTACGTGCTTGAGCATGCTTCAGATTAAAGTATTCTTTTGGATTCTTCGGTTGCATCCTACTTTCACTCCATTCCTTCACATGGTATCGAGTCTTACGGAAGGGTGCCAGAAAACCAGGAGCGTTCATGTAACTAGCGTCAACTAGATAAAAATTACATATACAAGAATGTTGGAAGAAAAATAGTTATTGCACAAACTATTATAATTCTTAAATTCAGACTAGTAGATTCAATGTAATAGATAAAGTACCTCGAGGAAGTGAGAATCCACCCACTGATCTTGATAAGGCATCCCTTAGTACCCTTGAATCGGCAGCAGATCCCTCCCACCCAGTTAATACGTATATGAACTTCATGTCTTTATCACATACACCCAGTACGTTGACGGATAAGAATCCCTTCCGGTTTCTATAATTCTTTGCATTACTGTTGGAACCCTAACTTTGATGTAAGTGCCATCAAGAGCACCAACACAACCCTACAAAGAAGACCCATGTTAGTCAGTTCCAAAATACATACCACAAACTAATCCATAAATAGATAACAACAAATAACCAAAAAACAATACCTGGAAATAGCACCAAGGGTCCTCAACACATTCTTTACTTATTGGCACAGCAGGTGCAAGCAACAAATTGTGCAACCTCAGTACACATTGAAGCACCTCATTGAAGTATACACTAACTGTGTGACTGGAACGTCTGAATGCAAACATAGCTACCCGGTGCTTAGTGTGGTGGCCAAGTACTGCCAGAAATGTTGCTACCTTTTCCTCAAGAGTTACATGCAAAGAACCCCTCAGACCACCACTGTTTTCAAGTAGGTAACAGAAGGACTTGAAAGATGCCTTACTCATTCTAAGAGAATTCTTGCAATCCACATCATTTAACTCAGTCAACCTTGACATATACTCTCTCTGTTTTTATTTCTTGCTATTGATTCCATATAGTCTACCTCTCTTTCGCTTAACTGGTAACCGAGGCCTAACATTTCTTATATAGTGCCAAAACAAAGCCAGCATCGTCCCTAGATTAACAACAAAGTACGTACGGAGCAAACCTACTCGATTTTCTTCCACATTCATCATCCTTTTAGCTATATTCCAAAACATACAACAAATTAAAATGTAAATAAATGTCTTCAATATGAAGCTCACCAATCCAATCAAATTTTTTCTACATATATCAACATAAATTTCGAATTATAAACACTAACAGACATAAAAATTCCTCCCACTATGACGTCAAGTATCATTAAATCTGAACAGAGAGATTCTTTATAACAAATATTCCTTCAAATTAAATACGATAAAAATTCAGTAATTCAAGTACTCCACCGATATAAGTGCTATAGATCAAAACTACTAACTTAAACTGATGTAAAGTTAACGCTAAAATCTGTGAAGTTTAAAACTTGATACTTGACTACATATCTTCACCAAAATCCACCGCCTGTAGGCAAACCCGTGTAGATCTAAAACGAAAATCAACCGAAATTATATCAGTATTCGATTTTTGAACAATAATATAAAAATTTCAAACGAAAGCGGCGATTTTCTCTACCTTCACCTTGCCTTCCCCAGCTTCCGGCAATAACAAGAAAAATGGTATATATACGTGGCCTTAAAATTCTTAAAAAAAATTACTGTTCACGGACTAAATTGGAATGAAAACAGTGAAAACAAAATACAAAATTGGATGTTTTGCGTTGTGGGGCATCCACAAAATACAGCGTGCATCCAAAATACAAAATTGAAAACAGCGTGCATCCAAAATACAGCCCCAGATGTGATTTCATCACATTCCAGTAAAAAAATTAAAAAATTTCGGGCAGCCCAGAAATCCAAACGCATGTCGCCTAATGCAAACCAAACGCGTGTTTTTTCGTCGGTCAACGCCCAAAAACAGCAATTCAGAATTGCTGAAACCAATCGAGCCCCTAGTCTAATACTACTACTAACTCCATGAGACAAACTCAGACCTGAATTCTCGACTACGTCGCCATCTTACGGAACTTTGAGACAAATCTCAAATAATTGAGCGTGACAGACACTCCCCAACTCCACAAAATCAAGGTCCGCAGTCTCCTCCGAAATCTTGGCTCTCTTAGACACCCCACATCAATCCTCAAATTCTTCATATCCACTACCGAGTTGCTCCAAAATCTAATCTACATCAGATTACTCTCATATACCAGTGGGTGTGGAACCCCTATAATGTTTTTCCTCGTTTGCTCGATACTCTCAATCCCTAGAATCCCCAATTCCAGTTCCTTCCAACGCACCTCTCTCCCAATCGTTCTCTTTTAGCATCCTTCCAGCACAGTGAACCCCAACAATGGCGAATTCCTAGCATCAACCAGCTCATGTGACGGCAACTTGGTGAAGATAGAGAGAGAAAGAAGAATGGAAGGGGGTCAGGAGCGGAGAGAGAGAAATAAGAAATAAGAAAGAAGAAAATGCAGCGGGTCGGGTCAAGCAGGTCCGCGAAATTGTAATGTTGTTTGGGAAATTGCACATTAATCCGGTCTCTTCGTACTCTCTTCATAAGTTAAAAAAGTTAAAAAAAGACGGTCTATTATAATACTTTGCGATTATAATACTTTGTGATTCCTTAATTCTGCTTATTTTACATAAATTAGGAATTTAGTTTAATTGGAAATAATTTGGATTAAATTTGATTAATTGGAATAATTTGGATTAATTTTCGGACTTTGTGATTCTGAAAATTCAATTAATTTAGAATATTATTTATTTATTAATTGGAATAATTTGGATTAATTTTGTTTATTATATAGTTAATTTAACTAAAATTAAATTAATTTTTCTTATTACTTGAGTCCGTCTCCTAGTAGACCGTCTCTAGTATAGACCAACTACTACTAATTATAAATCAACCCGAACTAATTAGTAGCTTTTTAAAAAAGCCCCAACCCAGCAACCCGACTCAGAAACGGGTCATAAAGCGGGTTATAACAAAAACTCGCTCTCCAGCTCAAACACAGAAACGAACGCAACTTCGAAGAGAGAGAAAACGGCGGTAGAGAGAGAAAGAAACCACCGCCTCCATCTCTACGTCGCGCTGCCTCCATCTCGACGTCGAAACCACCGCCACGACCACCTACGTTGCCGTCGCCGTCGCCACCTCCAGCTACGCCGTCGTTTCTGCATCTAAATCAAACGTACGTACAAAAAATACATTCATCTCTGCAATTAATGGTCTATAAGCTTCAATTCGTGATCTAGGAGCTTGGATTTGTGTTTTGTTACATGATTCATGAACTAGAAGCTCTGATTTTTTATTTGTAACGTAAATCATGATCTGGAAGCTCCGATTTGTGATTTTGTTACGTGAATCATGATCTCGAAGCTCCTATTTGTGATTTTATTACGTGAATCATGATGTGGAAGCTTCGATTTGTGATTTTGTTACGTGAATCATGATTTGGAAGCTCCGATTTGTGATTTTGTTACATAAATCATGAACTACAAGCTCTGTTTCGTGATGTTGCTACGTAAATCATCATTTACAAGCTCTGTTTCGTGATGTTCCTACATAATCATCATCTGCAACCTTTGTTTCGTGTTGTTGCTACTTAAATCATCATCTGCAAGCTTTGTTTTGTGTTGCTGCTACGTAAATCTGCATCTGCAAGATATGTTTTGTGTTGTTGGTACGTAAAATGTGTTTATTGTTGTGATTGTTAGATGTCAACTTCTCAAAACCCTGCTGCTAGTAATCAACAGCTTCCAGTGACTGAAGAAGCAGAAACACAAAATAACAGAGGTTATATCCCATAAACTCAATCATATATCCAATGATATTAAGTATATATCCCATGATATCTAGTACATGCACACATACTGTAAAACCAAAAGTTATATCCCATGAAATCAACAATAGGTCCCATGATATTAAGAATATATCCCATGAAATCAATTATATGCCCCATGATTTCAACAATGCCATATTCTCTAGTGCATACACAAACAGTACATGCACACATGAAGTAAACTCACAGGTATATCCCATGATATTAAGCATATGTCCCATGAAATCAATTATATGTCCCATGATTTCAACCATGTCTCCCATATTCTATAGTACATGCACACATACAGTAAACTGACAGATATATCTCATGATATTAAGCATATATTCCATGAAATCAATTATATGCCCCATGATTTCAACCATGCCATATTCTCTAGTGCATACACATACAGTAGTACACTATATCATATATCCCATGATATTAAGCATATATACCATGATATCTAGTACATGCACACATGCAGTAAAACTAACAATTAAATGCCATGAAAACAAGCATACATCCCATAAAAATCAACAATATATCCCATGATATTAAGCATATATCCCATGATATCTAGTACATGCACACATGCAGTAAAACTAAAAGTTATATCCCATGAAATAACCATACGTCCCATAAAATCAACAATATATCCCATGATATCAAAAATATTTACCATGAAATCACCTATCTTGTGAAAACATATTTCATATGCAGACGTAAATGATCTTCCCCCTGATTTTGACATTACGGGATGCTTAAATGGAATCAGTGGAACTTTTGATCAACTATACTTCCTGTACAAAAGGCATGCTGCAAATGTTGGATTTTCTGTGAAGAAAGCAACCTCTCGTATTGGTAATAATGGTGAAATATGGGAGAAGTACTTTTTGCGCAGCCGTGAAGGTAAAAGTAAGGCAAACCCAAGCCCATTACCCATCACTCCATCACCCACAGTTGCTGCACAAGACGAAGAAGGTGATGAGCCTAAGAAGATTAAGAAAAGAAGGCAAAACTGTAGTGGAAGGTGTGATGGCAAAGCAATGATGAGGTAAAAAAAACTCACATGTTCTCAACTATATATCCCATGATATCAACGATATATCCCATGATGTCAACAATATATGCCATGATATCTCACACATGTTTTTATCTTCAGGATCCAAAATATTTTCAAAACCGAGAAATATGTAGTCAAAGAACACAAAATTGGGCACAACCATGAACTGAATAGACCAGAATGGAGTTACTTCAACAGGTCAGAAAGAACGATTGATGATGAGAGGGCAGAAATTATTGATTTGTTCGAGAAAGCAATGGTGAAGCCAACCGATGCGTTCAAATATTTGTCAGCAGCTGCGGGCGGGGAAGAGAATGTTGGAATAATCCAGAGGGACCATATCAACTACATTTGTCGCAAGAGAACAAAAATCATGGATGGTGCAGATGCACAGTGTGTGTTAGACGTGCTTAAGCAAAGAAAAGATGAGGATCCGCAGTTCTACTACTCACACAAGTTGGATGACACGGGTAGAATGTGCAGCCTTTTCTGGAGGGACTCGATGATGAAGAACGACTATGAGCTTTATGGTGACGTCATGATATTTGACACCACATTCAGGACCAACAAATATGGACTAATTTGTGCACCGTTTGTTGGTGTAAATAACCACTGGAACAATGTAATGTTTGCTTGTGCATTCATTGCCAATGAGGAAGCTACATTATTTATCTGGTTGATGGAAGAGTTCATGAAAGCCATGGATAATAAGAAGCCAATTACAATCTTCACTGATCAAGATTCAGCAATTGCAAAAGCCATTGTTGAGGTACTATGTTATGACTTATATGTCCCATGATATTGCTTAAATCTCCCATGATATCTACTTTAAGATATTAACACACACAAAAAAAAAAATGAAATGTATGCTATATTGTATGAACTGTATACTACATTACATGAACTATATACTACATTATATGAACTCTATGAACATGAATAATCTTCCAAAATTTCAACTGTTATATCCCATGATTTCATCAATATACCCCATGATTTAACCAATATACCCCATGATTTTAATATATAAGCACATGAATAATCTGTCCATTATTTAATCTTGTGTAGGTTTTTGGAGATGAGACCAGACACAGGCTGTGTCTTTGGCACTTGTACCAAAATGCATTAAAAAACTGCTCGAAGCTTAGGCATGATGACAACTTCAATGAAGTTTTCAATATATGCATCTATGGGTTGTCAAATGAAGAAGAATTTGAAGAATACTTCTCTGGAATGATTTGTGAGTTTGAGCTCGAAAATGAATCTTGGTTCGATCAATTGTATTCTCTAAAAGAGAAGTGGTCACCTGCCCTAAGCAAGCCCTTCTTTTCAGCTGGAATCCTATCTACTCAAAGGAGTGAGAGTACAAACAATGCAATTTCATTCAGAGCCAACAAAAATACATCTCTCACACAATTCTTCAGACTCTTCGATGTAGTGATCAACCGCTGGAGATCAAATGAGAAGCATAAAGAGCACAAGAACACTCATAATAGGCCAAGACTGAACTCTAACAATGCTCTTGTCAAGCATGCTGCTGAGGTATATCTCAAACTATATATCCCATAATATCAACTATATATCCCATGATATCTCTCACATGTTTTTATCTGCAGGTATAAACACTCAAAATCTTCAAGTACTTCCAGAGACAATTTAGGAAAGGACTAGAGACTACAGCTGTTGAATCTGTAACAATTGGCGACAAGATTTTGTATGATGTCTACCCTGATGATGATCCAGAAGACATTAATGGTGTTCTATTCATTAGGCATCCATCTGGTGACATCGAAGTGAGCTGTAAATGTAGACACTTTGAAGAGGTTGGCTGGCTATGCCAACATTGCCTCCGTGTTATGGACAAAAATAACATAAAATGCATACCCGAGAAGTACATACTACAGCGCTGGACAAGAACATCTAAAGCGAGGGTATGGGACCGTGTTGTACATACCAACAACACAAACAAGAATGCACAGGTATAATAAATTCTTCATTTCTTTTCTATCATATCATCTATATATCCCATGATTTCACTTTAACATCGACATGTCATGATTTCAATATAACATCACATTATATGAAAACAGGAATGCATTGCATGGAGACAGTCAATGAACAGGAGCTTCAATCAACTCATTATCAAATCAGAAGGAAAAAATGAAGCCAGAAAGATAGTAGAAGATGCATACAATCAAGCCTTGATGGGAATAAACAATCTTATAGATTCAACACAATTCAAGGACATGCCACAAGAAGAAGAGTCCGACATACCAACAGAAACTGCTGCCCCGAACACTAGTGCCCCACCAATTGTTCTAAACCTCGCACAATGTGCTACAAAAGGGAGGAAAAAACAAAGGCCAAAGACATTTCTAGAAAGACAACAGAACAAGAAAAGAGCAATGGAAGAAAAGACACACTTTGAAGTACCGCCGGACAAACACTTGATATGATTTATAGCAAGAACTTTGTAATTCTTCCTATAACGACTCATCTTATTTCATTTTACAAATTATATACATTAATCCTATGTTATGTTTTCTCAGACATATATCTTATATATATATATATATATATATATATATATATATATATATATATATATATATATATATATATATATATATATATATATATATATATATATATATATATTAACATTGTTTTGTTGCAAGTCATACTCATACATGCCTCATTCTTATACCCCATGAAATTAGACAAATACCCCAAGATTGCACTTAAACATCCCATGATTTTCCTTTATCATAACAACAACTCAAAACAACAGGCAGGAAAGAAATTACTAAAATGTTTACCACAATATCAACTACATATGCCATGATTTCACTTTAACATCACATGATTTTCAATTTAACATCCCATGATTTCACTTTATACATCCCATGATTTCGCTTTCACATCCCATGATTTTACTGAAACATCCCATGATTTTACTATAACACCAATGATATGAAATCACCTATCTTACTTAACAAAGATGTTTTTCTTCATCTATGTATACAAAGATTTAACATTAACTTCCAATGATTTCATTTTAAACATCCCATGATTTCACTTTCAAGTCCCATGATTTTACTATAACATCCCATGATTTTTCTATAACATCCCATGATTTTACTATGACATCCCATGATTTCACTTTCAAGTCCCATGATTTTACTATAACATCCCATGATTATACTATGACATCCAATGATTTCACTTTAATATCCCATCATTTAACTTAAAAATTCCATGAAATCAAAAAACATGAAAAACAGGACAAAAAATATAACTTGATCATATCACCGAATATACCATGATCCAAAAGCAGAAAAAACTACATGATCTAATATCCCATAAAAGGTATAAAGTATCCAATGATTTAACTAACAAAATATACCATGACTTTAACTAGAAAAAGAAACCTATCATACTATTTTAGGATCTTGTAGGATTGTATCAACTTTAGGATCACCATCAACCAAGGAAGCTGCAATAGCATCAGCAATCTCTTTTTGTTCACGTTCAACTTCAGCTTTCCTTTGCTCTTCAAGTTCCTTTCTCTTCTGCATTTCCTCCTTCTCATGTTTATCAGTAACTTTCTTATACTGAATCCTGAGAAGAGTATGTAGAGACCTTGGATTGTGATTTACGTTGTCACTGATTCTTGCTTTGATATTAACAAAAGCAGCAACTTTCTCCTTCAGTGGTGGAAGCGCCGAGTTTAATTTCGACAAAGCCAGCGTTGCAAGAATTTCAGCCCTAAGCACCTCTCTCGACGAAACCTAAATTAAAAAATACAGTTAGTAAAACTACATAACATATACGCAACATATATATCCAGAAAACAAGAACAGTCCATTGAAAAAAAATATATGAAAACAAGAACAGTACCTTGTAAAAGCGCGGGAAATCAAAAAGCCTTCCATAAAACAACTCCATGTGCTTCATCAGATAAACACCACAGTCCTCGGTATCTTTTTCAGTCTTAATCCAATGAAAAGCAATCTTCTCCAATGTAAAATCCCTAATATCTCCATCAGGACGCAAAGAATTTTCAACAAGGCACTCTGTGAAAACTTCCTTCTACAAAAAGAGAAAAAAAGGCAACAAAAAAAATTAAAAAATTGAACTGTAACATAAACTATGCTATGATATAATCAATTTGCCATGATACAAAATAACTTACCAACACAATGTAAAAACTTTCAACGGCCAATGGATCAGTATTCCTATTATCAAGATACTGCACTCTCTTCAATTCCATATTCACCACATAGCAAGTGTAATGATTCCCAGCTATCAACGGGAAAAAGAACTACAGAAAAAGCAAATATACCATGATATCAACAATATATCCCATGATATTGGATACATATCCCATGATCTCAACAGTAAGATCTGAAACACAAAAAAACTAATATACCACATGATATCAGACAATATACCACATGTTTTCACTAAAATACCCCATGATATCACACAATATACCCTCATGATTTCACTAATGTACCACATCATATCAGACAATATACTCCATAATTTCACTAATATACCCCATGATATGGACAATATACCCCATGATTTAACTAATATACCCCATGATATCAGACAATATATACCATGACCTCAAAAATTAAAAAACATAACTTAATAAAAAAAACATAGCAACTTACCAGTTTTACACTTCTAATATCAACATCTCCTGGCCCAAGAACACTTCTGAAGGAGTAGAACATCATTTCCAACATCTGGAACAAATATTTGTCCTTAAACTTAACACTGTTATCACTAAGCTCCTTTTGAAGTCTTTCATTTTCATCTTCATCAAACGCATGAGCCAACTTCCTCCATGGATGCTACAAAAACAGATTAACTACGATTAATAATTGATTGACAAACATCAAAGCGCAAGAGAAAAAAAAAAAAAAAAGCAGTCAGACACATACAGAAATATGGATTGATAACCACATTCGGTGCATCCCTGGCTTAGGACGGAGGATAAGCTCGGTAAAATTCAAATTTCGGATCCAGCAATCAATAACACTTGTGCAAATCCTTTTCTTAGGACACAACGTCCTAATGCTATCTCCATACATGAAATAGCTTAATCCCATATCAACAAACTTTCCCTTGATCCTACATTAAACAAAAAAAAAATGATATAAGGAAACACAAAAGTTACATGAACTGTAATAAAAAAAACACCCATGATAACAAAGTTATATCCCATGATATCACCTAAATATCCCATGATATAATGTAGAACACAAAAACAGAAAATAAAAAAATAAAAAAATACCTGCTATCCTCAGTTATGAAGAACAAATAGTCAGCCACTTCTTTTCTGTAAGATCTCATATCATTTACGCCCTTTATATACTTCTTAATCACCCTCATAACAGCAGAACCCAACACAAGAGAATCATCAAACTCACCACAATCATCAAAACATCCAAGTTCATGAAAAGAATAGTTGGGGAACCTATCAATGAACAATGTCCGAACCTTTAAATCCACCTCAATCCCTTGAATATCCTTCTTACCAGTACGTAGAAGCAAAACTTCATCGTCCATGAGCTTCTGACTATCATCAGAACCATGATCCTCATCAACTTCCTTACCTGAAGATCCAATCATAGGATTCTCTACATCAACAACAGCCATATCAACCTTAGAACCTCCATGCTCCTCCATATCAACTTCCTTCTCCACATTTTTCACTGCATCAGCAACAACTTCCTCCTCCACAACAACTTCCTTCTCCACATTTTTCATTGCATCACCAACAACTTCCTCCTTCACATCAACTTCCTTCTCCCCCTTGTTCACTGCATCACCAACAACTTCCTCCTCCACATCAACTTTCTTCTCCCCCTTGTTCATTGAATTACCACCAAGCTCCTCCAAATCAACTTCTTTTTCACCCTTCTTAACTGCATCACCACCAAGCTCATTCATATCAAGATTTTTATCAACTATATTATCTGGATCACCACCATGCTCCTCTATATCAAGAACAGCATTTTCCTTATCACCTCCCTTCTTCTAAAAAACAATCTGCTCATCACCCTCAGTCACCAAAGTCCCATCACCCTCAACAATTTCTTCCGTATTCTGATCACTATCATCATGCATCCCACCCTGCATCTTAACCTCTAGCTCAACATTTCTAGCTATAGAAGAAACATCAATGTTCTTCAGCTTCTCAGGATACAACACATCATCTAATAATTCAAATTCCTTCTCCATACCACTGGTTCCTTCATTATTATCAACCTGAGTCGGACTCTCATTCAAATTGGCAGGAACAAATGAATCACTAGGTGAATCATGCTGAGATGCTCTAATCGACTCCCCAATCCTCGACTTCAATTCAACACAAACATTGTCAACAAATGAATGAAGCATAGGATCATCATAAAACCTTTGAGTAAACCAACTCTGCGATGGTTCTAGTACATCATCCAATTCCTGACCACCAGAACCACACTTCTGCATCCTTTCAAGATGAGCACGCGAAACATTCTCAATATCATTCATGAATATTTTCCAAGATTCTTCAGCAGTCTATAAAAAAAGCCAAATAAGCAAACCAGTGAGAAAACACTAAATATGTAAAGAAGGAAAAAAAAATGATGTCAACTATATACCCCATGATATCAACAATATACCCCATGATATCAACTATATACCCCATAATATCAACCATATATCCCATGAAATCCTATACACATGCAGTAACTTCAAATTTTGACATAATAAAAACTTCAACAATATACTCCATGATATCAACCATATACCCCATGATATCAACCATATACCCCATAATATCAACTACATACCCCATGAAATTCTATATACATGCAGTAACTTCAATTCCTGACATAATAAAAAATTCAAAAATATACCCCATGATATCAACCATATACCCCATGATATCAACTATATACCCCATAATATCAACTATACACATCATCATATCCTATACATGCAGTAACTACAAATTCTCTGATAATAAAAAACTTCCATAAAAACAAAGTTATATCCCATGATATAACACAAACATCCAATGAAAAAATGTACACACAACTAACAGAAAAATAATAAAAAAAAAAAAAATACCATAACAGAAGATTCGTCTCTAGCCTTCTTCGGAACATAATACACAGCACCTTGACCAGGAAGTCTCTTTGTAAGAGGATAGCTGGTATCACGCAATAATTTACCAAACCCTCCATTCTTCTTCTCATACTCGATCCTCTCCGATATCAGACCATCATTCCAGTGTTGAATCAAAGGGAGATCACGACCTTGAACTCGTTGTCTCACACTAAACCTCTCCAAGTAACAACCAATAAGAACCCAGAGGCATCCACTCATAGCATTAAACTCCGAAGTTTTAAAACTCCTAACTGCATAATCGAGCCTGTCAAGAACAAAACTACACCAGTCATACGTCGTAATCTTCTTAACGTTCTCAACAGCTCGCAACAGCTTCTGATCAACAACTGCTACAGGCAAAGGTGCCAAGAACACCCCACAAACATACAACACAAAGAGCTTCTTGAACTCATCCCCCGCCTCCTTTAACTCAACCAACCGATCAGCAACTGTAGACAAACGAACCTCACCAGATTTGGTTTTATGTTCAGTTGCCCACGTCCAACTGTCAATAATCTCCTTCCTGTACTTCCCTTTATCACCATACTTTTTATCCAAAGGCACCTCAACACTAGGATTACGAGGGATCATAAACAGATCGTAAACATCATCACCGGTTATAGGAAACCTATCATCACCAAGCACCATATAATAATTTTCATACTCGAACCTCTCCACCAACCAAGGAGTAAACTTCCTAGGCAGATAATGTACAATAACGTGCTGCAAACCACCAAAACCTATATCAATTACAACATCCAATTGTGCTGTGTTGAATTTTCCAAACAAGTCCAACAACTTCTCAGCCTGACAATAAGCCTCCATCCTCTTATGTCTTACGCTACCATCAGGCAGAGTAACACAAATCAAGTAAGACTTCTGCTTCTCCGACAACTTATCAAATTCAGCAGCAGTAAAACTTTTCCCCTCCTTACGCCGCTTTTTCTTATCTCCCTCAAAACCTACAACACAAAAAAAAAAAAAAAATATTAAAAAAAACATATGAAAACCCCATGATGTTACCAATATATCCGATGATATTCACAATAAACCCCATGATCATATTTCTATTAATATCAAATACACACAGAATTTACACTAAAAATGCCATGATATCTACAAAAGACCCCATGATATCATCAAAAGACCCCATGATATCCAAAAAGAAAAGGATACAATTCACAGAATCAAAAAACATAGTAGAAAACCCCATGATGTCACTAATATATCGCACGATATTCACAATAAACCCCATGATCATATTTCTATTAATATCAAATACACACAGAAATTACACTAAATATGCCATAATATCTCCAAAATACCCCAAGATATCATCAAAAGACCCCATGATATCATCAAAAGACCCCATGATCTTCAAAAAAAATGCATAGACTTACCAGAATCAGACTCAGTAGGTTGCTTCCTTTTATTACTCTTCTTCAAAGCATCACTTGAACTGGACCCTGGCTTAAAAGAAGTAGCTGAAACAGCTCTAGTCCGGCGCATATCAACAACCATCTCTAATGATAAAACAGAAAACAACACCAAATCAAAAAAAGAAACCACGATATACTCAAAACATACAATAATATCACACAAACTTCCCCATAATATCACAAAAACTTCCAAACTATCCCCAAAAGACCCAATGATATCATCAAAAGACCACATAATATCATCAAAAGACCCCATAATCTCCAAAAAAAAAAAAAAAAAAAAAATACAATTACCAGAATCAAAAAAAGCAAGTAGAAAACCCCATGATGTAACCAATATATCCCATGATAATCACAGTAAACACCATGATCATATTTCTATTAATATCAAATACACACAAAAAATACACTGAATATGCCATAATATTTCAAATAAACCCCATGATATAATCAAAAGACACCATGATATCACATAAACTTCCCATGATATGACACAAACTTCAAATGATATCAAAAAAATCTATTCAAAATACATAACAAAACAGAACGCAGAAACCTTTTAATGAGTCAGGAGATGTCTTCTTTCTCTTGTAAACTAAACCACCACTTGGACTTGCATTTTTCTTCGCACCAGAAGGAGCTCGCGTCCTTGTGCTTGGTTTATTCACAGCAGCAGCAGCAGATGTAGTAGATCGCGTCTTCCTTTTATTATCACCATCCATATCTAACACACAAACAAAGCAAAAATAAGGAACAAAGCACCATGAAAACCACAATCACAATACAACTACAAAGCACAAAAACAAACACAAAGCAAAAATACTACTACAAAAACACAGAAAACGTCAATGCAGAAAACCAATACCACTCCATCCAGAAAAGAAAAAAATGACATAAAAACGTCAATGCAGCACAATACCTTCAATGGAGCACAACAACAGACAACAAAAACCACAACGTATAAGCAAAAAAAAATCAAACAGAAACCACCATGTATAAGCAAAATTCGAACAATTGAGTAACAAAAAACAAAAATAAAACTACTACTAAACATCACACACATAAACGAGCATAAAACAAACACAATACTACTACAAAATCACAGAAAAATAAAGAAAACCACATCCAGAAAACCAAAAACGACCTAAAACTTCAATGGAGAACAATACCTTCAATGGAGCACAAAATCGAACTTAAATACACCAAACAACCGCTGCAAAACCGCCGATGAAGATGAAAACCGCTTCAAAACCGTCAATCGAACGCAAAACCGCTTAAAAAACCCCAATTGTAGAGAGAGAGAGAAACCACGATCAAACTGAGAGCGAGAAAAAAAAGAAAAGAGAAAGAGGTTAATATCTGCTTATAACCCGAGTAAGGAACCGGGTCATAAATCCGGATCCCGAGTTTTTTAAATGGGTAGCGAGATTTTGGTTGGTAAATTGTAAAAAGGTCCCGTCTATATTAAAGACCGTTTTTCCTGAGAATTAGCGTATTACTTTTAGTTAATTGTCAGTTTAGTTAAATTAATTTATGAATATTCTGTTAATTATGAGAACTATATATAAGATTTAATCGAATATAAATTAATCTATGAATTCAAAGTTAATTGATTATTTAGTTAATTTAATTAATTCTGTTAATTATATGTTAATTAGAATATTAATTATTTATTTAATTCTACTTATTATTTAGTTAATTTAACTATTATTTATTTAGATTTCTTAATTAATGAACGAATAGGTGTTATGATGACAAATTCAAATTATAAACATCGTAGGTGATAGCTCCACGTTTTTGTGGTTCCGAGCATTTATTATATGATGACAGAGCTAAAGTCATCGTAATAAAAGCTCGGATGCATGGAAACGTGGCATTCACAAAATATGTAATTTGAGTTCCGACTGAACACAAAATTTATGTATAATAGACATTTAAAGTATTTTTAAATTCATAGTTTATTTTTCTCAAATGTTGTTAATTTTGGTTTATTTTTAGTTAATTTCTATTAATTCAAACTTAATTTGCGATTTTGTTTCTAAAGTGTGATGATGATATAATTATAATTGGTTCCGACCAGTTGGTAAGACGTTTCTTGGGTACTAATTAATAGTATATGTTTACTGTCGATCAGTAAGCGTTATATTGGTTAGTACCCATAGAAAAGTCTCCCCAACATTAATTTAATCGAACTTGTTGTATTTGTCTGAACACACAATAAGAGTTTGTATTTTAGTGTGATTCTATACGTATATTAGTTATATTAGTTTCGATGTGTTGGTTCATGATTCCTTGGGTGAAAACTAATAGTATACGTTTACTGTCGATCAGTAAGCGTTTTATTGGTTTTCACCCATTGATAAGTCTCACTGAGATTTCATTTAATCGAACTGTATGTACGTACTGAACACACAATAGGATTTACATATATTGATAAAGTCTTTCTTCAATTTAATTGTGTTGTGAATGATGGTAGTAGGATGGTACTGTGACAACATCATATGTTATAAATGCCTTTGTCACTGTACCTGCCTATTTCAATCATGCTCTATCATCTGTCCTATTAATAAATGGACTTTATTTGATGGTATGCATACAATAAATAGTACGAACTTCCCCTCGTTCCCAGACCCCGCCCACACTTAACTTACAATTAAATATAGGTATGCTCATGTGGTTTACATGCATGAAAAATACAAACACATTTCCTCTCTGAAACTCCATCACTTCCATTACTAGCTAGTGCCGGTGTGTCAGCGGGAAAATGTGCTTGTACTTCGATCTCATATAAACCGGTATTCAGAAGTTTTATATAGACTCTATTTGATAAGTTAATTGATAATTTACAATTTCTTTATTCGTTACTAATTATCATTGCTTTCAACTAAGATTTTCTACCTAATTTTCTACATAGAGGCACAATGAACAACGGTGGACCACAACCACCCCAGGACGACGTGGCACTACCCCCTTGGTTTCCGGGCCAGATGCACAATGGCCTGGAGGTGTTGCACTATTTTGGCAGAAAGTAAGTTCTTTTTTATTGGTATAGTTCTCGTGTGCTTATATATATAGTTATATATAATAGTGAACTTTTGAAACTGTGTATGACAGGTTCGTTCCGGCGTCTGCTGCACACAGGATAAACACGATAATGTGCAGCCATCCGTTGCCGGCTGCTGGACGTCCGAGTGGCGGCCAGAAGTGGAGTACGCTTCCCTTGGCTGTGAAGCGGGGCTATTTCGAGGAGCTGAAGGTACTTTAGTTACAACCGTTCTAGTTTTTTTTATTACCTCCGCATTCAAATGGGTAGGTGGCGCCCACAATGTTTTTCTTAACAGTACGTCTGCATTCAAAATGGGTAGGCGGCGCCCACTACTATTGTCTTGACAGTACGTTCGCATTCAAAATGGGTAGGCGGCGCCCACTAGATTGAGTACTATGTTAGTGTGTTTGGCTTATCTGAAGTAATTGAACTCTTGCAGACGTACGATTGGGTCCCCAGTATGGCTGCGGAAATTTTGTGGAAGGTCTTCAACTATGCATGATCGACGTGCGAAATCTTCAAGCAAAGGGTTCACCGCGCCAAATATTTGCGTGTTGAGAGCAAGTCCCATGCTTGGGCTAACTACATCATCCCCGAGCATTTCGATTTGTAGGATGCGTATTGGAACGAGTCGGCGGCGGCAGCAGCAAACGTACCCCATCACTATGGGGGTGTCGTGGTGAACCCGCACCCTTAGCTAGCATGTAGTTTATCTTCGTACATTGTGGTTAGGACCTATGTTTATCTTCGTACACTGTAGTTTCTTTATTTCATACGTACGTACACTTTTTAGTTTCTTTATTTAGTATGAAAATTTTGACTATGTTTTAATTGATTTGTATATTCGAATATTTTTCTATATTAATTCGTATGATTTTCGTATAATTAAATATACAAATACTCAACAAATATTATCACATGTCTAATAATAATAATAATAATAATAATAACAAAATATAAAAAGAAACAAAACAAAAAAAAAAAAGTCAGTTAACTTAGCAACGGATATATTTTATCTGTTGCTAAATTCAGCCACATATAATTTCTATCCGTTGTTTAGTTAACTGGTTATCTTTTTAAAATAATACACATAGTAACGAATACACTTTATCCGTCGCTAGCTTTAGCGACGGATAAAATCTATTCGTAAATGAGCCCAGAGCCCGTACCAAACCGGCCAAACCGTTAACCGTCACATACCGTCGCCAAATCCGTCGCTAATTCAAGCAACGGATATTCTACAAAGCTGCTACACCAAAAATGGCGACAAGCTAATTAGTAACGGACCTATCCGTGGCTAACAATTTTTAGCCACGGATCGGTCTTTTTAGCCACGGATAGATCCGTGGCTAAAAAGTAGATTTTTTGTAGTGTTAGTAAAACAATCACATGTAGTCCAGTGTTAGACAAAAATAATTACATATAGCACCACGAATTTGACTTTTTACGAATTAAGACCTGGAACTTACGTTTTTACCCTTTCCGGAATTTCAGTTTTTAGCTTGAAACAAACAACTTAAGTTTGCATTATTTACACATTTGCCTCTAAATTATTTTATTCTACAAAATTAATTTTAATAAATTTCAAATTAACCACAAAAATTATATAAATTTTAAAATGAACTTATATTTATCATAAAAGAACCCAAATTAAGGGTTTGTTTCAAAATAGTCCCAAAAGATTTAAAAAATAAAAAAAGTAAAACAAAGAAAAAAAATAGCTCCCATCTCCAGTCAGGAGCTTTTAACAGCTCCTTGACAGAGCTGTTGACAGCTCCGATTTCGGGGTATACAGTACAACTCCGATTTCGGAGCTGCTCAGATTTGGACAACTCTACCAGCAGTTCCGGTGTCGGAATTAAATTCCGGTACCGGAACTGTAAGAGAAATTTAAGGAGGAAGAAGGATGTGGTTAAAAAAAAGAAAAAAGAAAAAAGGAAGAAAAAATTAAAAGAAAAGGAAAAATGATAAAAAAAAAAAAAAAAAAAAAAAACCTAAGGCCTTGTTTGGCCGGAACCTATCTGAAATGAATAAGTATCAGCTCAACCTTTTTCCGATATCATTGGGGCTATGTGTAATTGTTGAACTAAGGAGGAATATTTCGTAATTAGAGGCCGCAACAAGGTAGTACAATGTAATTTGTCCAAGAAGAAATTATGTAAATTAGAATTTCATTGACATATTATGGAAATTCAGAGTTGAATCCTATGTTCCCCGTCGACGGCAAAAAGAGGAAATAACTGTTTATATACGTCGATTAACCACACATATAGGGTACTACTCAAAGGTAATTATGTAATGTTTTTGTACTGTGCATGGACATTTCAGTAAATGTACATAGTCTAAAAAATAGCAGCTGGTCATGTGTTTTGAAATCAGGGCATCAGACCATGATTCGAAATCACTTGCCCCAAGTGGTTTTCAATGCATTACTGTAAAAAAGTAAAATAAAAAGTGGGTAGCCCAAATTGCTAATATATGTGATCCCAAAACAAACCGAGCAATATATTTTGGGCTGGTCAACGCGTTTTTGGGCCATTTTACATGTGTTTTAGCAAAACCAATCAGCCCCTTAGTTTTAATAAATGTCATTGATTCTAAAAAAAGTTAGGTTAATCTGAATAGGTACATGTACTGGTGTAAAGAAAAAACAATACAACTATTGATTCAAGACTTTAACTACAAGAATAATGAGCAGTATCAAGTTTAAGTTTTGGTTGGCATTAGGCTTGAATTCCTTGGTAATAGGCTATTGCGAAGTAATGTTCCTTGGCATTGTTTCCTTCCTATTACCCTCCCTCGTGGGTAATACCTTTGCCAACGAAATTGAGAGTTCCTTGGTAATGTATAAAGTTTACCCAGGAAATGTTTGTTGGGAAAAATAACATTAGCCATGTCCTTTTCATTGGCAATACTATTATTGCCAAGAAAATAGTTATTGACTATGCTATATGGTCCTTTATACGAGAGACATACAATACCAATGAATCATTCATTGGCATTATACTAACCATGGTTAAAAAAAAATAAAAGTGCAATATCTGAAATTTAATATTTCATATGTTTCTATTTTCGATACTTACAACATAATAGAAATACAAATGCTAAAGAATGCAAAATATTAAACGTAAAAATATATAATAGCACTAAATATCAACAAAATTACATCCATGTAGCTTTTGAACATAAAAAGAAAATATTAGCATAATATAACATAATACTAGTTATCACTTCATCATATCACGTATTCTCCAATTCCACCATTCAAGTTGAGTCAAGAAGTCTTGACTTGCTTCACTGCATAAACACTTGAGTCTTTGTATTAAGCAATCACCGCATTGTCTTCTATACTTTTGTGTTCAGTGCTTCAGAGTTCAGATACATGGATAATATCATTAAGAAAAAAAATAGTTAAAACAATTGATATTATAACTTATCAAGTTTGAGAAATATATATATAAACAGGTAAACATATACTGTGTATATTGTATATGTATAGTAATATAGAACGCTACTACAAGTCCTCCCCATCAACTCAAGGAATCAAAGCTCAGAAGCAACATGAGTTAAACCTTAATGGAACCCCATGAACTTTCTCAACTAATAATCTTTTAGCAAAACGTTTTAGATGTCTGGTAGTTCAGAAGAAAACTAAAAGGCTGATTTGTCTACATGAACTATAGATCTTTTTTTTTAAAGAAAAAAATAAAAAGAAATATATCAAATGGAAACTAGCTCAGTGCATCTACTTGTGTGTGACTCACTAGCAGAATTCACTACACATAAAATAATGAATTCACAGGCATAGACAAATAAAGGAACACACTGGAAACTCACTACACAGATAAAATCACACCAAGGAACACACAAGAAAAGCACACCAAGGAAAACTAAGCGAAAATGTCCCTATAAGAAACTCACTACACAGATAAAAGTAACTATATAAGACAAGCTCAACTCAAATCACAGGCACAGACAGATAAAGGAACACACATACACCTTGGTCCCAAGAAAGGAAGAGGAGCCACATGGAAAATCGAACAAGAATGTCTTGCAATCATCAGGAATTGCAACGAGGTCATCATAAATTATGATTCATAATGTCACTACATGAACTAATTTCTGACTCTTTATTTTTCAAATATTTAACCAGTATTCATGAGAGGTTTTTTTAAATGAAAATAAAAAGAATGAAGTACCTTATTTTCCATTACATAATTCAGTGAACCAATTCCCGGTGCAGTATCAGCATCATCCAACAAATCACCCAGAAGAAGGCTAGCAGCCTATTACAAAGTAACGATTATTAAATATAGGAGAGAGAAAAAAAAAAGCAACCAATAATATACACCAGCAAATAAGTACATACCAGAATAAGATAATTTGTACTAGTTTAAACGAGCATGGGCAACATAAGTATTTGGTCATATATAAAGACTAAGCCGAGAACATAACAAAGACCAACAATGAAAAAATGCAAAATTCACTAACATGGACCATTTATTTATGTGATCTCAGCAATACTTTGTTGCCTTTTACGCAAATCTTGGGACAATGCACCAGGCACAGTACTAGGAGGTATGTGCATTGGGACATTTAAAGCTGTCGGCGTTAACAACAGAACCTGCAAAGTTACAAGTTTGAAGCATAAATTACAAGAAGCATGTACATGTGACAAGAATAACATGCCAATACATAGTCGTACACAGCTTTCCTGTCGCAACTTTTGCATGCACGTCGGTGCTAATAATACGGGAACATACCAAATATCAACATCCAAAGGGTATTATATTTGAGAAATAAGACAGTAAAATCACTATCTCCTACCAATCAAACAATAACAAGGAATAACAGCCAAAATTAGCAATAAATGCATAGCAAAATACAATGGACTTAGTTCAATAAGACTAAAGAGACATGTGGATTTACTTTTTTTTTAAACAGAAAAAAAAAAGTTCATTAAACTCAACATTAGTACAAGAATAATAGGGTCATACTATAATCATGATACAAGGTGTATCACTGAACTCATACACTCATACACAAGAGGGTCCGAGCTAACCAGAGAAGCTAGTGGAGAAAACAAAACGGCACAAAACGCACGAAACTCTAGCTATGCTATGATCCCTTGTGAATCTAAACTGAAACCCAGACTGTGAGATGGCTCTTCGAACTCCAGATGTCTTGGAAACTCTAGCTGAACATCAATAAACACATCATGATTTCCTTTCCAAACGAAACTCTTGGAAAC
This sequence comes from Plantago ovata, assembly GCA_028274465.1. Classification (NCBI taxonomy): domain Eukaryota; kingdom Viridiplantae; phylum Streptophyta; class Magnoliopsida; order Lamiales; family Plantaginaceae; genus Plantago; species Plantago ovata. The sequence goes on along the minus strand of CM051457.1, from coordinate 42,457,222 downwards.
TCTCCCTTGTGGATTTCCTTTCCAAACGACTTCTAAACATCAATAAACACATCATGATTTCTCAACCTAGATCATCAATGGAGTTTCGTTTTCCCAAACTGTACCTGAACTGGAACTCTCATATACAGTTGAGAATTGTTGCACTTATTGATTTTCACATGGTGTGTATGCCCCTGACATCTTTGTGTTGTAGTTACTAGTGAAATAATGGTTTCAATTTGATTTCATTGATTTTTAAGGTTAGCATACTATTAATCGTAGAATTGGCCAAACTATTTCTTTTGAAACATTTGATTGCATGTGTCCAGCAAAAGTTACAAAACTTCTACCCAATTTTATGTGTGAAATCGGACTGAAAATACCGGGCTTGACTTTCCACAAACGAATGAACTTCTTTAAACTACCATAAGACATATCTATGAGCCACCATAGACAATATTGCTACAAACAAAACCAGCATATGACCTCAAAATCAAATTTCCGGATAAATTATTATAGTGAACTATTCTTTGGCATCAAGATTTTCTACCTCCTAAGGTTCTCTGAAACCCGAAATCCCAAACATTAAGAATTTTGCTAACTCAGAACTAAATTTCATTCTTTGGGAACAAGCCAATTCTTCAAAAGAAAAAAGGCTACCCAATGGAAATCCCGACTAACCACTAGTCAGAGTGATCCAAAATCAAAGGAAAGGCTACTCGGCCCAGAGTCCGACACTCGAATTCTCTAAAGTCACCAGTTATATGGGCCGTCCCCAGTAGCATGTCGAGAGAGTTATGCCAATCTCCTTAAGGCTGACCACACCTAGGTCGAACCTATCAATCCTTACGTCAAGGAAAGGCTTTCACGAAGAAAAATACCCGGACATGCTACTGGGGACGGCCCATATACTTGAAGGAGGACATAAGGGCATAAAATCCGGGAATTTATTTCGACAAAAAAGAGTCCGTCACATTTAAGAGAGCCGGACTGTACTTATAGTTACACAACTATCTCGTGCCAAGATACTTGGAAACTAGGGGGACATATGCTAATGTAAAATTATGTCCAATCCTTAAAGTGTAGATTTGGACGTTCCAAAGGGCGCTCTACATTTAGGGCCGACCAAGTGCTATATATGGACCGTCTCCTAGCATCTTGGTCCTCCCCAAATGATCCACTAAGGAAGATAGAGCAAGTCCAAGAGGAACAAAGTCTTGCATAATGGCCAAGCCCGTCAAATGATAATCGGCCCTTTACACACATGTGGCTCCATTCTAGCCGGACAATTGGCACGATCTTGGAGAAGACTACTTGGATATGAGAGCTATAAATAGACTCCATACTCCATCATTCGAAGGTAATCAATATATACTCAATAATCCACTCTCTACCTTATTTTACTAGAGAGACTATCAATCATCTACACGTAAAGTCGTTCCACCGGTTTGATCTAAGACAAACCGGGTAGTCGTTATTAACCCCCTCTCGCCAAGTTGTATTTCAGGTCCAATAACTTTTAGGTCTCAGAAGCTAGATCCCAGAAGCTCATGGAAGGAACTTGAAGTATAAAGGACGCTCACGGATTAGCACGAGTTAGAAACAACTGATATTTTACCTATCAACAGATTTCAGCTCCTCCTTCCCCTCTCCCAAATCTCAAGTACTTAAAACTACTACTCAAATAAAAGCCCCACATTGTACAGAATCTCATAATAATAAAATACGTAAAGTGCACGACATAAAGCCAACATTCTGAATTACAGTAAAACATATGCTAGCGCAATGTAACAATTCCATAAAAAAGAATAAGCTAAAACTCCAAGCATAAATCGATGCACCACTACTAACTAATAAAACCCAAAATCTATGTTTTGATAATATAGGCTCTTAAACTACAAAATTGAGTTAACCATACAATCAAGTGCAAGCTAAAGTACTCGTAAAAATGAAAATTAAAAATTAAAAAAAACAAAAAGGATGAATAGAAAACTCACAGCAGATCGAGCCCAACGTTTTGCTCCATGACTGTTGGTGTTAAAATATGTCCAGTCCGCATTTACGAACTGTAGTGGTCTAAGAGTGAGACGAAGCTCTAAAGGACTATCCCTCTAAGGGATCAACCACCCTTCCAGGTACGTCACCTGATGGTGGCTCGACCAGCATAGTGTCCGACCAGCGTGAAGAGGTTGCCCTTCAAGAAAGTTCACTAAGGACAAGCTGACTGAAGTGAACCGAGAAGCATCCCGGGGCTCGACCACCCTTGGTGGTCGATCGAGGACCTTACGTCAAGGTAGTATCCTCAAGAGATAACCGGGCAGAGGACTACTCGAGCGGTGGGTATGGAAGTAGGGCTCGAGCACCTAGGTCGACCACATCTGGTAGGGCCCTGGGTGGCCCACCTTCCAGAAGGATTCACTAGTCTTGAAATGTCTGGAATGCCCCCCAAACCCTAGGTCAAATGTTTGGGTCAGAGCCCATGGACCTCCTTAATGGACTCGGACCAAAGGAGGCTTCAATCTCAAACGGACACTTGTCACGATCCTACATAAAGTGACAATAAAATACTATGAGTATATAAAGGGACCTCATTCATAATCCCTAGGTAAGCAATTACTATTCACCTACCTTATTTACTAGACTTAATTACTTTTGGTACCCCCACTAAACACGAACTTTGCATCTGAACCCAACTATCACAAACAATTACAAATAAACCCAGGTGACCGGACGACATTGACTCCGACATACTCTCTCTCCTCAAAATGTATCAACCAAACAGACCCTTAACTATTTAATTTTTCCTTTTTCTTTCTTTTCTTTTCTTTTTTCTGTTTTTCTTTATTTGTTTTTTCCTTTTTCTCTTTTGTTCCTTCTTTCTTTCTTTTCTCATTTTTCTTTTTAGTTTTTTTATAAACCCAACTCCGGTACCGGAGTTACACAGCTCCGGTTGGAGCTGTGGTGAGCTCCGATCGGAGTTCTTCACAGCTCCAATCGGTGCTGTGGATGAGCTCCGATCGAAGCTCTCCTTCTTTCAAACTTTTTTCTTTTTTTTTTTTTTTTTTTTTTTTTTTTTTTTTTTTTTTTTTAGTATTTATGTTTTGGTAATAAAAAAAAGTAAAGGAAAAAAAAACAGAAAATTATTTGGGACTGATTCTGAAATTTAATTTTGTAGGGGTTTGTTTTAAAATAATTGTAGACTATTTTGAAGTATATTTATGTTACATGGGTTAATTTCTAATTAATTTGTGTTAATATTGTAGAAATTAAAACATTTGGGGTAAATTTGTAATAACCGAAACTTAATGTTGTTTGGCATTTTTTCAGAATTAGAAATTTCGGCAGGGGCGAAAATGTCATTTCCAGGGCTTAGAGCGCAGAAAGTCAAATTCGTGGGTTTATCTGTAATTAGGTTTATTTAGTAGGAGGGGTGTATGTAATAAAAAATATAGGTGGACTAATTTGTAATAGCTGAAAATAGCAGGGGTACCAAATGTAATAGCCCCTATTTACTACTCTTACTAGGGTAGCACTCCAACTCCCTACACATAAAGTTGTCCCTCCGGTCTGATATCCTACAGACCGGGCAAGAGATACTAACCTCCCCCATCGAGTTCATATCAGGTACTAGGAAATCTCATGGAGCCTACTTAAAATCAAAGGAACATCGTTCAAGCGAAGACCAAAGTGTTACCCTTTGGAGAAGACTTTAGACGAATCAGAAAGAGAGCATGAATTACTCTTCAACATATGGCGCCGTTTGTGAGAACCTGATCAAAAGGTCATTCATCGCCCTACTGGTCGAGCCAAGAGACGCTCCACGAGATGCCTCTCAGAAGAAGCACTCGAATTGTCAATGCAGCACCAGAGAATCCTCCTCGCCCAAGGGGCCATCCCCCTCTAAATGGCCGAGGAGGAGGAAGGGTAGCTGCATCAAGGGCTCCTAGAAATAACAATGTTGAAAGGGATCAAGATATGATAGATGGGGCATCCACTAATGTCACAGGATCCCGAGAAGAAAGATCAGGCGAAAATCAACCCCAAGGCATCCCCGTCGGAAGTGCTTTTGGGTCTTTGAGAGTTACGAACCATGTTGCTCCAAAAGATCATCCTCCTCCCATTATGGTGAATCCTCCTCAACCAGCCGCATTGAACTTCACCCTTCCCAATGGCCGAGTGGTCCGACCAGCAGAATACGGGATGGGCGAAGCTCAATACGGCTTATTTCTTCTCTTCTCACCACACAAGGATGCTTGGGAGAGAATGAAGCCGCGAGAGTTGAAGCGGAGCTCCAAGCCCGGGGGATAAGACACACGCAAGTACAAGAGCAACCTCAGGGGAATCTTCCCGCCCCTCGTGAATCCCAACCAAGAGCACCTCTAGTTCAAGATGAGGCTCATTCTAGACCTAACACAAGGCCAATCCGATCTAGACTTGGACCTTCAAGGGTTCAACCTAGGTTACGACCGCAAGGTGCTCCTGACGACTTGAGAGAGTTAATTGACAGAAGGATAAGAGCTTCAATGCAAAATGTCGCTCCCTAGGAGAACCCAGCTCAAGTTTCAAACCTTCCCGCTCTTCCTAACCAGGTCACTCCCTACCAAGTAACTCCTCAAAATCAGCCCGAAGTGATGGCGGAGAATAACGCTTTGAGGACCGTCGCGGAGGTAACCCCTTTGGTCGGGATCGACCCGGCCACGGGAAGAAGACTCACTTTGGAAGAAATTAGAGCTCAAAGGACTACACTTGAAGCACGAATAGAAACCTTGAAGAATGTTGTTCAAGAGCAAGAGCAGGACCAAGATCCAAGCCCATTGTGCGTCGAGATAAGGGGTCATCAAGAAAAGATCGAGAGAGGTTTCCCTACCTTCGAATGATGGAACAAGTTGTCCAAAAGACTACTTGGTAAGATTTGCACAAAGATGGATGATAGTGTATATGTCCTAGAAACAGTCCTTACTAAGGGCATAGTGCCCTTATAGAGGACATATATGTACTATTACACAGGTCAACGTAATATAATATATGTTTGTTGCTTTTACTATTAAGTATCGCTTTCATATTTATATTACACCAGACATGCAGCATGTCATATCTCTATTACTGTCTGTATTGATATTAAACATGTCCCCTCGGATAGATGACCGATCACACAGATAGTGGGAGCTATGTGAGTTATCATCTATCCCAAACTCTCCCTAGTCGAGGTTCATCTCGGATGTGGGGTCTGAATGAACCAGACGAGACTAGTATGCGTGGAGGTTATACTTGTTGGAGCAAGTGTGAGCCGATCCCACGGCCACGGAACGGATTGTTGGACAATCGAGAAACGTTCCCATAACTGCGCATAGTTTTTCGAAGAAGCTTTATCGAACAATGGAAGTACCCACCGGACACTCCCATCGATGTATACTCTACACCGAAGTGTCTATGGGAACCGGTGAGTTGTCGAAGTGATGCCAGTCGTCTTTTGTACTTACAGGACTTTATCATCACATTTGTTGCCCCATATCCTTGGTGGACCCGTCGATGTCAGCTCTGAATAAGCAGCTGACCTAAGACACGATCCAGGATTATGGCTACATACAAATGGGGATGATAAGTGATTCTGTGAAGGATTCATCTCTCAAGTGTAGCACAGGAGAGCACTGCTCATAGTCTGCATAGTTGTGTTGGTAAAGTCACTGGCCAGTGCAAATGATATATTATGATGGTCATAAGTATATCTTAACCAAGCAACTCCCTGAGACGCCCGTGGATGTATTATTGGGATAGACACTTCATCGATCCTAGATACATTCGAGCAAGTCCGATAAAGGGACGTTACCATCGCCGCGTTGAGCGCAACAGGCTTCGCAACGAAAGGGTTAGCTTTGAGGAACCTCTCAAACGTCCTCACGTATTAATATTGCAAATGGAACCGTCTAGGAATTCCATGTTGCCTAGTCTAGGACTTGCTTAATACGATGAGGCCCTATGGGTCACACTATGTGGTGATTCAGCTTATCAGAATATCCTTGAAGATGGAATCGCAATTAATTTGGAATTAATTGTGATTGATGGATTATAATTGATTTGGAATTAATTATAATATTTGGTGGCTCGATTAATGATTTGGAATTATTAATTGAATTGACTAATTGATTGTATTTTATGTAAATACAATTAAAGATTATATTTTGGAAATATAATGGAAGTTTGATTTGAAAGGATATGTTAATTTAGAATTAACATATGCACTTGGGAAAAATCTACTTGGAGTTTGAATTGCCTTAGAAATATAAGTGGGTTCCAAAATTGGGACCCACCTCCCGTAGGACAAGGCGCGCGCGCGCGTGGTTGGGTAAGGGGAAGGAGTTCGACTCCTTCCTCTATTAGAAGTCCAAGGGATAAGTTAGATTTTCCTGATTGAGTTTTAATTTGATTGGGAATGAATCTAGACTTGATATTGGTTTCCTTGTGCGATAAGAATTAGATTCTTATTCCTTTACGAAGTCTAATTGCTTATGCTTTAGGCTTCTATTGACTACTATATATAGTAGACTATTAGAGAGCTTTTGACACACAGTTTCAGACATAGACTTTCACAGTTTTCTTAGAGAAAATAAAAAGCTCTCCCCTCCTCTTAGCCACCCGCGCACGCCACCTCACCGGAGGAATCGCCGCCCCGTCTTCTTGGTCACACAAAGAATATCCTAGCATTCTTTCTGATAGGTTGTTCATCCGTGGATACCTAGGTTGAGGTTTTAGGAGCTGGAAACTAACTCTTATTGTCTTGCAGATATACAGAGTATTGTAGATATCTTCGACTTCGACGAAGGAGAAGATACACCGGAATATTACGAAGACTTGGAAGCTGCTTTGGAAGTAAGGTTAGTCTTCTAACTGACGTGTTTATATATATACGACATATGCGTAATCAATTAACCTGTATGTTAAGAAAATTTTTGAAATTCCGCTGCGTACCCTAGGGGTAACTCTGACCATATTTTCTTTCAGTGGTATCAGAGCCATGTTAATTGATTACCTATATACGTATATCTATTGTATGATTTTGTAGATATGTGGATGCAATTGACTCAATGATTAATTCGATTTTCAAAAGTTTTGTTTTTTTATATAAATTTAGAATTTATATTTTTCAAAAAAAAAAAAATTTAAATATATATATATTTTTTTCGACAGGACCGCCTGCGGCCGCAGGCGCCGTGCCCGCCGCACGGGCACCCGAGGCCTGCGGACGCAGGCGCCCGGCGCCTGGGCGCCTGCAGGCCGCGGCGCCGGTACCCGCGTGCCGCGGACGCCGGGCGCCCGGGGCCGCGGGTACCGTGGGGACGGGACCTAGTAGTCCCGTCCCACGTTTTCAAAAAAAATAATAATAATAAAAAAAAAAAAAAAAATATATATATATATATATATATATATATATATATATATATATATATATATATATATATATATATATATATATATATATATATATATATATATATATATATATTTTCCGGGTTGGACCCAAAATCGAATTTTTGAAAGTGTTGAGGATTGAATTTTATATTTGGAATATAAATATGATTTAATTGTAATTGTTTTAAACTAGAGGGGTTAAATTTAATTAGTACAAAGTTAAAGGGCTTATTTGTAATTTATCAATTTATTGTTTATTGCAAATTAGTCCTTCTACTTTTGAAATTTAGATTTAACGCCTCCAAGGTTTTTAAAATTACAATTAAGTCCTTCGGGTTTTCGAAAATTGCTACTTGGTCAATAGAATTTTCGATTATTCAATCTAGTCCAAATTTTCAATTATTTCATAGAGATTATAAGTATGGGATTATAATTTTCATAATGAAATTATGAAGTCATTTGTCATCCACATAGGCTACTACTTGTTTCATATGCTCTATATGCTATTGTTTGACAATGCATGTGTAAATACCAAGTATTTTACATTCCGTTCGACCGCTATGCATGCGAGGGTAGGCGGCGCCCTCTTATATGTCGGACCGCATATTTATGTATGGGTAGGCGGCACCCATTATGTGCTTGACCGCGTTTAGAACTAGAATGGATAGGCGGCATCCATTACGTGTAGACCGGTCATGCATGATGGGTAGGCGACGCCCTTATTTGTTTGTAGATGACTGATAACAACCCTCAAGCTACAAGCCCAACCAATATAAGTACAGAAATATATATATGTATGTATTTCTGAGATGCTTTCCATAGGGTGCTTTAATTCTGAACTTTCATTGCGTTTTCTTGTATTGGCGACCTCGTCTTACAGACTCGCAGTGATCGTCAGATTAGAGTAAGCCTATGGTTATGACTTACTGTATATTGTATCTAGCGACCTCGATAGGTACAATATGTAGGGCATCGGGTTAAATTAGATTTAACAACCAAGAGTTGCGTGACGCAATTGGATAGTCCTACCGGTCATATTATGCTATGCGACCAGCCCCCGTTGGAGTATAGCATAGTATGGATTTGGATCTTGGCCACTACGGTAAAATGTTGGACATTACCCGTATGCTTGTTGTGAGGGCAAGCATATGTGAAAATAGTGGGAGCTAAACAGCTAAAGGACCTTGTTGTTTAGTTATGTTGACTGTGTATTTAGAAATAATATTTCAATAGTTGATTTATTATTTTCGTTCTATATTATTTCTCCTTAGGATATTAGAAATGGCTATACCTTCCTCCGAGCTTGTTGCCAACTTGGAGTTGCAAAAGCTAACAGGACCAAACTACGTGGATTGGATCCATGAGGTACGAAAGGTGCTATGGTACAATGAGGTTGAGTACGTCTTGGACGAACCTATCCCTCCACCTCCCACTGAATTCACTACGGCAACCTATGATTGCTATTATGAATTGGAAGTGGAAAGGGTCGAGTTTGTAAAGAACTTGTTGCTGAATTCTATGTCTGACAATATGGTTGGACCATGTCGAGACAAGGAACCATATGAGATTGTGAAATATCTCTCCTCATTCTTGGATGCTCCAAGGATGTGTGAAGGGTTCGAAGCTATCAAGATCATGCTTATCAAAAGGCTTGGGACAGAAGAGCTGTCGCCTGAACAAGTTAAGTCGCCGATTGACTTTCTCTTACAACTTGTTGGATATGGCTTAGAGCTAGAAGCTAAGGCTTCCATTATCTTGATCGTGCAAAGATTGTTGCAATCTATTCACAATTCCAATGTTGGGGTAGCAACAGAGTTGATTGCTGAGAGACCCATTGCCAACAAATTCCCAAGGGTCAATCGTAGACCCAAAAGGAAGAGGAGTGCCAAGAATGGGCGCTATCGTAGGATGGCTGAATTTCGACTTAGGATCGAGATTTGTCTCTATTGCAAACTCAAGGGCCACTGGAAGAAAGATTGCCCTAAACTTAGGGCAGATCAAGCTAAGAAGCCACCGACTTCTGGCTCAGGTATGTTTGTTACTGAAATGAACATGACTACTTTTGACTCCAATGGTTGGTTTTAGATACAGCCTGTGGCTCACACATTTGTAATAATGTGCAGGGGCTAATTGATCACAGGCTAGTCAAGCAAGGTGAAATCGACTTGCATGTTGGGAACGGCAATCCAGTTGAAGCCAAACGCGTTGGACGCAGCAAGATAGATTTACCTTCGGGACAATGTTTAGAACTTGATAATGTTTATTTTGTTCCATCCATTGTCAGAAATATTATTTCCATTCCATTGTTAAACAATATGGGTTTTTCCTTTCGATTTGCGAATAATACTTGTTATTTTTCATTAAATGATCAGTATTATGGAAAAACTCGCTTGGTGAATGGTTTTATATATTTAACAAAGTAGTCTACCTTTATTTCAAATACATAACAAACAACCGTCTTCAAGTAGGAAGAATAATCCATCTTATCTATGGCATTGTCGGCTAGGCCATATCAATGAAACACGGATTCAAAGACTAAGGAAGTTGGACTACTTAGAACCATTTGATTTTGAATCATATGGTACATGCGAATCATGTGTTAAGCGTAAGATGACGAACAAACCTTTTGTTGGACAAGGTGTTCGTGCCACTCGCTGCTTAGAGCTCATACATACCGATGTATGTGGACCTTTTAAAGTCCATGCGCGTGGGGGTTATCCTTACTTCGTTACCTTTACTGAGGATTTCTCAAGGTATGAATATATTTATCTTATGAAGAATAAATCCGAGACCTTTGGGAAATTCAAGGAGTTTAGGAATGAGGTCGAGAATGAATTGAACCTAAGGATAGTCACTCTTCGATCAGATCGAGGAGGTGAATACCTTAGTGAAGAATTTATCGACTACTTGAAGGAAAATGGAATTCAATCGCAATGGACTCCTCCTGGAACACCACAGTTAAACAGTGTATCTGAGAGGAGGAATCGAACCCTGTTAGACATGGTGAGATCAATGATTGGATTCTCGACTCTTCCAAAGTATCTGTGGGGATATGCACTACAAACTGCAATCTACATTCTGAACCGTGTACCATCTAAATCAGTGGAGAAAACTCCTTACGAGTTGTGGAAGGGAAAGAAGCCTTCACTAGGCTATCTTAGACCTTGGGGCTGTCCTGCGATAGTCAAACTGATGCTCACTGATAAGTTAGATGCCAAGGGTGTTAAAGTATATTTCATAGGCTATCCTCGCCAGACGAGAGGTTATGAATTCTATCATGCTGAAGATCACAAGGTGATCGTATCTAGAAACATGAAGTTTTTAGAAGCTGAATACCTCGAAGAAGAGAGGTTAGATGATATGATAGAACTTGAAGAAATTCAAGACTTTGACACGCGTGAACATGAGGTCTCTAAATCTTCTGATTTGGACTCAAGTTCAGTGGGAGCTTTCGAAGCAGACAAGGGTGATGATATGACACTTGCTAGGCATGTCATAGTCAGTGGGAGTCCTGTGATTAGATCAACAGTTGAAACCACACCAATAGAACCCGTTGTCAACCAACTTGTGCAACAAGTTGCACAAGAGCAGCCTCCCGCAAGGGAACAGGGTCGCGCCCAGCGACCAGCTGCATCAGTTCGTGTTACACGAAGCCAGAAAAGAAAAGCACCGGAACAAGTCGAGCTCCGTAGGTCGAAGTGGATCCTAAAAGGACCTCAGAAGCAAAGCCTTATGATAGAAGACATCAGTGAACTTGATGTCGGTTTATCAGATCGGGAAGATCCCGAGACCTACAAAGAGGCAATAATTGATATTGACTCAGACAAATGGCAAGACGCCATGGATTAGAAATGGATTCAATGTACCAGAATCAAGTTTGGAACTTGGTAGACTTGCCCCAAGGGGTTAGACCAATTGGGTGCAAATGGGTCTTTAAACGAAAGACAGATGCCGATGGCAAGGTACAAACGCACAAAGCTAGGCTTGTGGCGAAAGGCTACACGCAAAGGTATGGCATCGATTACGATGAAACCTTTTCACCGGTAGCAAAATTGAAGTCCATTCGAATTCTACTTGCGATAGATGCCTACTATGATTATGAAATCTGGCAAATGGATGTAAAGACTGCCTTCCTCAATGGCAACCTTGAGGAAGAGGTCTATATGGTACAGCCGGAAGGTTTTATTAGTAAAACCAGGCCAACTGCTGTATGAAAATTACAAAGATCCATCTATGGGCTAAAGCAAGCGTCAAGGAGCTGGAATATCCGCTTTGATGAAGCTGTCAAATCGTTTGACTTCATCAGAAGCAAGGAAGATCCCTGTGTCTACGCGAGACACAGCGACAAAGGAGTTGTTTTCATGATCATTTATGTAGATGACATTTTGATCATGGGGAACAATGTCTCTATGCTAGAAGAGACTAAAGTTTGGTTATCAAGTACCTTCTCGATGAAGGACTTGGGTGAATCGAACTACATCCTAGGGATCAAGATCTTTAGAGATAGATCCAAGAGGATGTTAGGAATGACACAGTCCACCTACATCGACAAAATACTGAAGCGTTATAAGATGGACGACTCAAAGAGAGGCTTTCTCCCAGCTAGGCATGGGATTGTCTTATCAGTTAAGGATGGTCCTAAAACTAATGAAGAAAGAAATGCAATGAGTCGTGTGCCCTATGCTTCGGCAGTAGGGTCTATAATGTATGCAATGAATTTCATAAGGCTCGATGTGGCATACGCGTTTAGTGTCACTTGTCGACACCAACAGAATCCAGGAGTACCTCACTGGACTGCTGTAAAGAACATTCTTAAGTACCTTCGACAGACTAAAGAGATGTTCTTGGTGTTTGGTGGAGAACCAGAATTAAAGATGTCTGGGTATGTCGACGCTGGATTTGAATCAGATCCTGATGACTTTAAGTCACAGACAGGATACGTATTCAAATTGAACGGAGGAGCTGTCTGTTGGAAGAGTTCTAAGCAAGCCACAGTTGCTGACTCATCCACAGAAGCCGAGTACATTGCTGCATCAGAAGCATCGAAAGAAGCTGTCTGGATTTTAGAGTTCTTGAAGGAATTGAGGGTTGTTCCTGCTCCTAGTCCAATAACGATTTATTGTGACAATACGGGCGCCGTCGCTCAAGCTAGGGAGCCTAGATCTACAAACAGAAAAAACATGTACTTAGAAAATATCACGTCATACGTGAGATTATAGATAGAGGAGAAGTTAGTATAGAACGCGTCTCTACCACGGACAACGTGGCAGATCCTTTCACCAAGGTCTTATCAGTGGAAGTCCACTTAAGACATTATGCTAATCTGGGCATTAGGCATAAAGGTGACTGGCTCTAGTCCAAGTGGGAGATTGATAGTGTATATGTCCTAGAGACAGTCCTTACTAAGGGCATAGTGCCCTTATAGAGGACATATATGTACTATTACACAGGTCAACGTAATATAATATATGTTTGTTGCTTTTACTATTAAGTATCGCTTTCATATTTATATTACACAAGGCATGCAACATGTCATATCTCTATTACTGTCTGTATTGATATTAAACATGTCCCCTCGGATAGATGACCGATCACACAGATAGTGGGAGCTATGTGAGTTATCATCTATCCCAAACTCTCCTAGTCGAGGTTAATCTCGGATGTGGGGGTCTGAATGAACTAGACGAGACTAGTATGCGTGGAGGTTATACTTGTTGGAGCAAGTGTGAGCCGATCCCACGGCCACGGAACGGATTGTTGGACAATCGAGAAACATTCCCATAACTGTGCATAGTTGTTCGAAGAAGCTTTATCGAACAATGGAAGTACCCACCGGACACTCCCATCGATGTATACTCTACACCGAAGTGTCTATGGGAACCGGTGAGTTGTTGAAGTGATGCCAGTCGTCCTTTGTACTTACAGAACTTTATCATCACATTTGTTGCCCCATATCCTTGGTGGACCCGTCGATGTCAGCTCTGAATAAGCAGCTGACCTAAGACACGATCCAGGATTATGGCTACATACAAATGGGGATGATAAGTGATTCTGTGAAGGATTCATCTCTCAAGTGTAGCACAGGAGAGCACTGCTCATAGTCTACATAGTTGTGTTGGTAAAGTCACTGGCCAGTGCAAATGATATATTGTGATGGTCATAAGTATATCTTAACCAAGCAACTCCCTGAGACGCCCGTGGATGTATTATTGGGATAGACACTTCATCGATCCTAGATACATTGGAGCAAGTCAGATGAAGGGACGTTACCATCGCCGCTTTGAGCGCAACAGGCTTCGCAACGAAAGGATTAGCTTTGAGGAACCTCTCAAACGTCCTCACGTATTAATATTGCAAATGGAACCGTCTAGGAATTCCATGTTGCCTAGTCTAGGACTTGCTTAATACGATGAGGCCCTATGGGTCACACTATGTGGTGATTCAGCTTATCAGAATATCCTTGAAGATGGAATCGCAATTAATTTGGAATTAATTGTGATTGATGGATTATAATTGTGATTGATTGATGGTGTTTTGAATGCATAAGGCTGATTTGGAATTGATGGGTAGCTCATGTTGTGAGTTTGTTTGCTTGGTTTGTTCACATTCGAACTTGTAGAATCGAAGTTTACTGCTTCTCTACTTGTTCTTTAGACCTTAGCAAGCTTTCAAACTCAACAACTAGAGCCTTGTGTGTGTGATTTGAGTTTTTTTCACGTTGACTTGTTGCATTAGGATTTGTCGTAAGACAAGTAGTGTTGGCTTGTCAAGTGTGTAGTTTGTTAGTATAGGAGTTGGTGTTGCAATCATCTATCTTTTGGAGGATTCTAATGAGGTCTATGTATGTACCATGCAAACTAGAGGATCCAAAGGAGGTGATGGAGAAGGTCCCTCAAGATCAAAGAAGAAGAGGACAAGGGTAGCTGAGGATCCACCCCTAGTCCAAGAGTTGGAGGAATTGAAACAATACCGCCATCACTTCTACGACGAGCCTAGAAGGGTGGTTTTCGGGGAACGAAGCATCCAATTCTCTAGCAGGATGCATGAGCAAGAGATGGAGGGGGTCGATGAGCTCATGGCTTTGATCACCGAACGTGGTTGGAGCTTCTATGAGCCATGGTTGAAGTGTTCTACATAGCATTTGCGGATTTCAATGAAGAGACCGAGGGGGTTCCGATTAGAGGGGTTGGTGTTCCATTCTCACCCCTTAAGATCACTAGTTTCTTGATGGATTTGGATGAGGAGTTGAAGGAGGATGTGAATGAGGTAGAGGCCGATGAAAATGGCTATATCAAGTACAATGCGGGTACAAAATATGTCTATGACAGGGATTCAAATAAGTACAACATGGAGGTAGTTGAGGCCATTACACACGATGTCTTTGAACTCCCAGCTGCCCGACCTCACACTCTTAATAGATCCGACTTGTCCATGCGTGCGAGGTTAATGATAAAGTTTGTCATAGCCAACCTTGTGCCAAGAAAGAATGACTCGGTGCTCCAGTCCTATCTTGGCATTTGGTTTATGCTTTGCTAGAGGATTTACCTCTAACTCCGGGAGTGATCATCTTCGATTAGTTCAAGCTCCATCGCGCCCCTAGGAAGCCACTCGTCTTCCCGAATCTGATCACCGCCATGTGCCAAAAAGCCGGGGTAGAAGGCATTATGCTTACTGACAAACCGAAGAACCCTATTGATGATTCAGTCTACTCGGGGATGGGCCGCGAAACTCCCGTGGACATGCCACCACCTTCTCCACCTCGTCAGCCTTCGCCTCCACCAGTTCCACCTCCGGAGCAAGCTCAAAGTTCTTTCCAGTTCGCCGAATTCACTAGTTGTCTTACTACTCAGTTTGGGGATTTCAAGGCCACCATTTTAGCGGCTCAAGAGACTCTTATTAACAACCGCTTCAATGCCTTCGAGCAGCAAGAGAAAGAGAGGTGGGATGATTGGGTCACACATGACGATCAAAGGTGGAATGCTCATCAAAAGGCGGTGACCGAGCAATACGCGGCTCTAGCTCGACGCATTCTAGGATACCTATTCGATGATCAGCCGAGCGATAGTGGTAGTGGAGCTCCTCTGGACCAGCCTCCATCTTATGATGCTTACTTCTAGGGATCTCAGCTGACAGGGGCCATTTCATTTTCGGTAGTACACTTCCAATTTTTCCTTTTCTTATCCTTTCAGCTAGAGACTAGCTTTCGGTTAGGTTTGGGGAGGGGTCGTGGAAGTTGTATTTCTTTTGATTTGGATCGTTTTCTATTGTTGGTTTGATACTCTTGCTATTTCAATTTGGTTGTATGATGATTGTGATTGTTACTCCTGTACTCATTTGATTTTAGTAGTTGTGGCCCGTGTGCCTTTTGTCGCGATTATCTTGTGATTTCTTTTTTTAATTTTTGCATGCATTTCATCCTTAGTCTAGTTGTTGCACTCTGATTTGTGTGGAGTTTATTGCCAAGTGTTTTGAACTTTTTTATTGTATTGACTAAGTGTTTATGACCATTGACCATACATTGCATTTCTTAAGTAGTTTGAGGCTTGTCTCGCTTGGTTTGTCACATTCACATGTGCACTAGTTAAGCTTTGTAGTCTCGACATCACTATGTGGTGTTTTCTCTACTGCGGTTCACGAAGGCCTTACAAAATGATGCATGTTAGAGTCTATGGTTGTTTACCTGTGTAATTATGTACCTAAGAGGCGACAAGTTCTTCACCTTGCTTTCAAGATTTCTAAATGCCTAGGAAGGAGGTAGAGTAAGGTGTGTGTTTGAAACCTATTCCAACGAATAGGTTTGGGGAGGGGGTTACCGTTGTTGTTCTTGTCTTTCGTCTTTTTGAGTCATGTAAAGTTCGTTGTAAAGCTTGTTTTTCTTCTTCTTTTTGAGTTTGAGCTCCAACCTATTCTTTCAAATAGGTTTGGGAGGTCGTTGTTGAGTTTTGTTTTTCTTTTCGTTGTTGCTGCTGCTTCCTATATATTTAAAAAAAAAAAAAGAGAAAAAGAGAAAAGCAAAAAAAAAAAAGAATAAGACCCAAAAAAGCAAAAGAAGGGTCAAAGCAAGCCAAAAAGCAGTCTTGTAAAGCGTTGTAAATATTTTTTAGCTTTTGTAGTTGTTTGTTTCGAGTTGTAAATTCTTCCTTGTGTTTCGTGTCGCCTAGTCCAAGGCCTGTTCTAGACCACCCTCGTCCTGTCATTCAGGAACTGGTGAAGAGTCTTTGTTTTAAGAGTCGGGTAGAATAGGGGAGTGTTGTCTTTTAGGGAACCCTCCTTCGTTTGATGAGAGCCACTATTGGTTCGCCCTCTCTTGAGGAAAAGTCTCACTTGGTGAACAGTAGTAAGCCCTCGGTTTCATAGACACGGGGCAGCCATAGTATGATAATGTGCATCATTGCGTCGTTATTGACCAGGTCCAGGTAGAGAATTTTACAAGAAACTCCTTTGTTTAACAAAGTGCACATGGGAACGTGTATGGTTCAATCGAGACATTCTTCAACCTACTTGCATGTTATGATTTGTATGGTCTTTGTTCATAAGCATTTGGTAGATACAATAGATTAGTTCTTCTCGCTTGGCATGAGACTCCTTTTTGTGTTGCATTTAAGTAGTTGGTTGCTTGAGGACAAAGTAAAGGTTTGGTTTGGGGAGTTGATGAACGTATTTTTGACACGTTCATCTTGTCTTTTTCACCTTCTTTTGCTATCTTTAGGCAACTACAAAAGCTGAAAAATATTGTTGTTAGTTTGGAAAAAAAAAAAAAGAAAAAAAAAAGAATAAGACCCAAAAAAGCAAAAGAATGGTCAAAGCAAGCCAAAAAGCAGTCTTGTAAAGCGTTGTAAATATTTTTCAGCTTTTGTAGTTGCTTAAAGCTGAAAATAATATTGTTGTTAGTTTGGATCACGTTTGAGCACCTTGACCTCCCTGGACGTGCCCGTGACCACCAGAGCCCTTAATAAGTGACTGAAAATGTATTCCCGTGGAATTTGGAGACTTTCCCAAGGCTCGAGACTGAAGAAATAGCCGTAGCGGCTCATCAAACCTCTGGGCAACCGCCTAGGACTGCAGGGGATTCGCCTGGGGTGAGCAGAAAGTCCCCAGAAATCGACTCCAGCGGGGCGAACCGCCCCAGGAGCCAGACGGTTCGCCTGGATGGTCGAATCGCCCAGCTCTGCCAGGCGGTTCGCCCAACGTCGTCTGCAGGCCAAATTCTGCATATTAAATACATATTTTGTAGTTACATTTTGGACACTTTTCACTTTTCAGACATCTCCTCTGCGTTTTGGGAGCTTTTCCTAGCCCTAATTCTCAGATTTGAACATCTGAACCATTGTAATTCAATAAGGATTGTGGATTTGGCATCTAAAATACATTTTACATTGATCTACCGGAGGATTTTACGATTCCGCTCAAGAGTGACAGCTTGTGGTAACATTGTATCAAATCCCTTATATTTTGATTATTATGTTTTCTATGGATTATTCATATGAATTGTGTATGTTTAGCATGATTATGAGTAGCAAAATCTCTTGTGTTGGTGGTGCAATGTAGGTGCAAACATGATATGAAATTCACTATGCTTGTATGAGGTTTTGATTCGATCTTCCTGCATATTATCTTACGTTTATCATAGTTGACAATAAGATATCTTCGAATATGAGTATGTGACAACTCTCGGTCGACTAAGGCTATGGTAAATGATTCGAGTATGCAGCATGCTAGATAAATAATGGAGTGACACCACTTCTAAAGTATTGATAGGAACCTTTCAAGAAGTGTATCTTGAATCTGTCTAGACGGTTTACATTGTAGAACTTGTTGAAGGCTATACACACTGAACTTACAAGCATATGTGAGTTTCATTACATGTTTGACCCCGTTGTTACCACCAACCCTTTCTTTTATTGATACAAAACTCGTTCAAGTTGCTTCTAATCTGATTTGTGTTAAAGTTACAAACTTTATTTTCAAAAACTCTTCTCGAAACCGATTCGTTGACCGAATTACTAGCAAGAAACCAACAAAGCCACCCTAGGTCCCGATAGAAAGACACTCGGGGACAACTTACCATTACACTAAGTGTTGTGTAGTGTTGAGTGTTCTTTGGATTTAAACAAACAAATATTAATTTTGATTCTTACGGCATCACTCTGCCAAGAATTCTCCAAGAGATTCGAGAAGGTCATGAACACCAAAAGAAGAGTAAGATATTTGGCTGAGATTGTCCAAAAATTGAATGAAGACCTTAGGGATTTCATCAACCGGTTCCATGAGCAGCCCTCCAAGTAGAAGATCACTCGATCAACGAGAGAAAGGAATATTTGTATGGTAACACTACCCATTTCAAGTTCCAAGAGGTACCCTCGACATCGTGTGTGGACAGTGAAACTCAGTTAGCAAAAGTTTGCAAGGATTTCCTCGAAGTAGAAGAGTTCCGAAAAAAACAGTGACGGTGAGAACCAATCTCCCAAGAGAGAAAGGAAAGGAAAAAGAAAAGGAGAAGGAATACCCTACGAGGCAACAAAATTCAGGAAAGCAAAGAAGAGATCAAAAGCACAATTTGATCAAGGAAGTTCCTCCAAGGAATGAGTTCAGAGATAGAAGAACTCCTCCGAGGAGATCACCACCAAGAAGGTATGACAATTACACAGACTTGAATAGTCCAAGATCCGACATCTTGCACTATATAGTCTCAAGTAAACTTGACATCACATGGCCAAACCCAATCCAAGAGAGTCGTAAGAACAAAAATTCCGACACATTCTGCCAATTTCACAAAGGAAAGAGTCACACTGCGGATGAATGCGTCAAGCTTAGGAATGAGATTGAAAGGATGGTCCGCATTGGTCAACTGGTCAACTATGTGAGAAAGGAAGAACCTTTGGCCATTCTTCCTCCTCCGCCACCACCTCCGGAAAGGGCTGAATACCATGATCATCAAGGAAACCGTAGTTATGAAAATCTTCATGATTTCAATAATTATGGAAATAGCCCGGTAAATGGAGGTATCAACACTTTGACAATTGCCGGAGGACCAGCGGGAGGAGACACTCGGAACCAAACGGAAATCACAGCAGACAATCTACGGATTTGAGATGAGAAATATGGCCAAGTCGCTCTACCAGGAACCAATGTCATTTTCTTCGATGATAGTGAGATTCCTTTGAGGCATGTCGGAGGAGAAAACATCTATGATCCGAGTGTTCCCCTGGTGCTCGCTCTAGATGTGCAATCATACAAACTTGGAAGAATTTTGGTTGACACCGGATGTTTAGACAACTTAATCTTCACTGGAACTCTCAAGCGAATGCGCATGAATCAGAGGGAAGGCCTAAGAGAAGTAAGAAGTGCCCTGGTAGGCTTCGGAGGGCCGCCCATAATGCCGTTGGGAAGCATCACTTTGACGGTCTCGATGGGGACTGCCCCTCGAAGGGTCACTCACCACGTTCCCTTCGTGGTCGTAGATATGCCCTTTGACTACTTTGCAGTTATAGGAAGGCCAGCCCTTGCACAATGTCATGCCGTAGTGTCCACGGTTCACAACAAGTTAAATTCCCCACTCTAATGGGAACAGGACAGGAGGTTGGAAATATTAGAGAAGCATGGGAGTGTCGTCATGTCGGCAAAGATTACCGCCAATGTTGCTATTGGGGAAGCCGGAACCAATCAAGGCCCAGAGGATCAGCCTTTTGTGCACCATGATCCACATCGGTTCTATTCAGTGTAACGTTCCAAGAAGAAGTCTAAAAAGCCAAGTCCAGCGATTTGGCGAAGGAAGGCTGCTCCAAAACAAGCGAAAGGGAGTCTGGTAGGAGTAGTGAAAGAGTTAGAGGAGTACCAAGTGATACCCCCGGTGCCGCCAACTTCAAAAAGGAAGAAGTTTTTTGATGAAAAGAAAATTGAAGCAAGGGAAACATTGGAAGAAATTCAAGTCGTCGAAGGAAGCCCCGATAAAGTCACCAAGATTGGGACGGAAATGACCACCGAAGTCAGAATGAGTATCATTGAATCTTTGAAGAATAACAATGATGTCTTTGCATGGAGTACCGAGAATCTAAAATTGATTGACCCAAGGATCGCCGTTCACCGTCTGAATGTCGATCCTTGGATCACCCACATTCGGGAAAAGAGAAGGGACTTTAGCGCGGAAGACAATGCCATCATAGAAGCGGAAGTGCAAAGGCTACTCAAGGCCGGCCACATCAAGGAAGTGAGATACTCCGACTGGGTTTGTAATGTGGTCTTGGTAGAGAAAAGGCCGGGCAAATAGAGAATGTGAAACAACTTCACTCGGCTCAATAAGTTTTGCCCGAAAGATCCCTACCCTTTGCCCCGGATCGACCAGCTGGTCAATTCAACGGCAGGTTGTGCACTCCTAAGTTCATGGACGCCTACCAAGGGTTCTACCAGATCAAGATGGCCAAAGACGATGTGCCCAAGACCGCCTTCTTTGCAAATGGTAACGTCTATTGTTTCAACGTGATTCCATTTGGTCTCAAAAATGCGGGAGCGACCTACCAAAGGTTAGTCAACAAAATGTTCAAGTAAGAGATTGGGAAAACCATGGAAGTGTATGTCGATGACATGCTCGTGAAAAGCAAAACCGAGGAGCAACATATAGCTTATTTAACCAATTGCTTCTCTATCCTGAGAAAGTACGGAATGAAGCTCAACCCGGCAAAGTGTACCTTCGGTGCCAAAGGAAGGAAGTTCCTCGGATACATGGTGACAGAACGGGGAATCGAGGCGATTCCTGAAAAGGTCAAGGCTATCCTAGATCTTCCACATCCCAAAGCCAGAACGAAGTGCAACAACTAGTCGGAAAATACATTGCCCTAAGTAGATTCATCTCAAGATCAGCATAGAAGAACCTTCTATTTTTCAAAGTTCAACGGAAGAGCAGCCACTTTGAGTGGACTAAGGAATGCGAGGAGGCCTTTGAGAAGCTCAAAGAATACCTACTCTCCCCACCGCTCTTGTCAAAGGCCATGGAAGGAGAGACTCTACTTATACCTTGCCGCTACAGTTGAAGCCATAAGCTCTGTGCTAGTTCGCATCCAAGGGAACGACCATCTGCCCATTTACTACTTGAGTAAGATACTTGCGGGGGCGGAAACACGTTACATGGATATTGAAAGGTTGGATTTGCTCTAGTCTACACGGCTAGAAGGCTCAAGCCTTACTTTGGAGCACACAAGGTAGTCATGTTAACGAAGCAACCCCTGAAGCAAGTACTAGGGAAACCAGAAAACTCCGGAAGGTTGGCAAGGTGGACAATTGAGCTGAGCAAATTCGATATTGACTATCAAGCACCAATGGACAAGAAAGCCCAAGTCATAGCCGATTTCTTGGTAGAGTATCCCTCCAAAGAACAGCCGGAGGAAGTTCCTCCCAAAATTCAGAGTGCAATGGTTGTGGAAAATAAGTAGCTACAAATGATCAAGGCAATGCAAGCCCTATAAGATGCCTTGAAAGAACTCAAGGAGATTTCACAATCAAAAAAGAAAAGACAAGAGGTTTTCATAGCCAAGGAAACAGAGGATCCAAAGGCTAAGGAGGCCGTCTCTCCACAGCCAAAGGAACTCACTGACCACAGAAACACTTGGATCCTTCAAGTTGATGTTTCATCATCAGGAAATAATAGAGGGATAGGAATTTACTTCAAGAGTCCAGGAAGAGCAGAGCTTGAGTACGCCGTGACTCAAGACTTTCCGGTTTCCAACAATGAAGTCGAGTACGAAGCTATCCTCATAGCACTACATATGGCAAAAGAACTTGAAGTAAAGAAGCTAAGGATCTTCACCGACTCACAATTGGCCAAGAAACAAATCTCGGGGAAGTTCAGAACGAAGAAAGACTCTTTGGCAGAATACAAGAGTGCGATCACCGAAGAAATCCAAAAGTTTGAAAACTGTGAGATTGAAAATTTTTCAAGGGATCTCAATCAAAGGGCAGATGCACTGGTCAAGTATACTTCATCTTCCAGAGGAATAGACACCAGGAACGTGGTACTCATGAAAATCAACGCGTCATCCCTTTGGTCGTCAAAGCCAAACGTCTTGGCAATCGATGATCAACCATGTTGGATGCAAGGGATTGCAGCCTATCTTATGAAGGATATCCTCCCAAGAGATAAAACTGAAGCAAGAAAGATCAAAAGGATGGCTGGTCGATACTTGTACAAGAGATCCTTTGAAGGAGTTTTCCTCAGATGCGTGAATGAAAAAGAAGTTCCTATAATCCTAGGAGAGATGCACCATAGAAGTTGTGGGGACCACGCTGGAGGAAGAACCCTCGCACAAAAGGTTATCCGCCAAGGGTTTTACTGGCCAACAATTCGAGAGGATGCAGCCAAATTCATCTGGAAGTGCGAAGAGTGCCAATTTCACACTAACCTCATCAATGTCCCCTCCAAGCCACTCATGCCAATATCGATCAAGTGCCCCTTCAACATTTGGGGGATCGACATCGTTGGTCCATTTCCAAAAGGAACCGGCCAGAAGAAGTTGATTATAGTCGCAGTGGAGTACTTCAGCAAGTGCGCTGAAGTGGAAGCAGTCTCTACAATTACCGAGCAAAGAGGGTGATGAACTTCGTGTGGCGGAACATTGTTTGTCGGTTTAGCCTCCCAAGGGTACTCATCTCCGACAACGGATCCCAATTTTGTGGTCACAAGTTCAATGAATGGTGCAAAGAAATGAAGATCGAAAGGAGATACACTTCTGTTGGACACCCCCAAGCCAACGGACAAACTGAAGCGGTCAACAAGACCCTTGTGAAAAACTTGGAGAAGAGATTTGCAACCAAAAAGGATTGGGTCGACGAGCTTGATGGATTAGTCTGGGCATATCGCACTACTTTGAAAGTAGCCACGAGGGAAACCCCTTTCGCTTTTGTCTATGGTTCTGAAACAGTAATACCCGCGGAGGTAGCAGTAGCAACCCTCAGAATCCAAGGATACCAGCCCGAGGACAATCATGATGGAAGGATGTTAGATTTGGAGATGCTAGAGGAATTGAGGACCACTGCCCTCGCCAACATCCTGAGGTATCAAGCTTTGGTTGCCAAGGCATACAACAAGAATTTCAAGGAGAAAGACTTCCAAGTTGGAGACCTAGTGCTTCGAAGGGCATATATTCTAGGCAAAGTTGGAAAGATGCAACCCAAGTGGGAAGGCCCCTACAAGATTGTGGAAGCAAGGTCCAATGGAAGTTACCGCCTTGAAGATATGGAAGGAAGGAAGTTGAAGAACCCATGAAACACTGCCAACCTTCAGAGGTTCTGTGCCTGAAAGGTTAGAGGCGAAGAAATGTTTTGAAGTGCTCCTGTGAAAGGCTCCCTATCACTACAAGAAATCTGACTTTTAGCCACGGATCTATCCGTGGCTAAAAAGGCCGATCCATGGCTAAAAGGACGTAGCCACGGATAGATCCGTTGCTAATAAGCTCGTCGTTATTTTTGGCGTAGCAGCTTACTAGCAACGGATATTTATCCGTGGCCAAAAGTAGCGACGGATCGGTTTTATAGCCACAAATAGTGACTTGACCGGGTTGGAACCGGGCTCCGGGCTTTGTCACGGATAGATATTATCCGTCGCTACAGTCACCAACAGATAAAAACTACCCGTTGCAACATGGGCTGAAGTTTTTTGTTTTTTAAATATTATAGTTACGGATATAATCTATCCGTTGCAAAGTGGGCTGAACATTTTTTTTTAATTAGATTTATATTTTCTAAAATTTATTTGGTATTTGTAAATTTAATTTAACAAAAAGCTTATGAATTAATATAAAAAAACATTTAAATCTACGAATACATTAAAACATTCTAACAGTGTACATTCTAAAAAAATAAACTACAAAGTGTTCGTACGAAGATAAACATAAATATGCAAACAAGAAAACTAGCTAAATGTCCGGGTTCTCCACTGCACCGGCCCAATGCTCGGGTACCGGTACGCCCTGGTTCCAATGTGCATCCCATTTATCATAATCGTCGGGGTCAATGTAGTTAGCCCAAGCATGGGACTCGTCACGCATGCTCAATTGTTTTGCTAGGTGAACCCTTCGCCTGTAGATGTTGTAAGCCTGTTGGTTGAACACCTTCCACAGCGTCTCCGAATGCACACTGGGGACCCAATAGTGCGTCTACAAGAGTTGATCATTTACTTCAAATAAGCCAAACATATATAGTAGTGGGTGCCGCCTACCCATTTTCAATACGGACTTACATATTGTTAATAAATAAGGTAGTGGGCGCCGCCTACCCATTTTGAATGCGGACTTACATTTTTTTTATAAACAATGTGGTGGGCGCTGCTTACCCATCTACAATGCGGGCGTAATAATGCAGAAAACTTGAACATTCGTAAGTACGGTACCTGCAGCTCAAGGAAATAGTCCCACCTCACGGCCAAGGGAATCGTACTCCAAGTCTGGCCGCCACTCTGTGGACCAGGAGGCGGCAGACTCTTTCGGTGCAGTATCGTGGATACCTTCATGCTGGCAGACTCCGGAAGCAATCTGTCATAAACAGTTTTAAAACTTTTAGCAATCTTCTATATATAACAAGAACATAGGAGAACTAACATAAATTTTAGCCATAAACTCAACCCATCAAAAGTTTTACCTTCCATCAGCATGGTGCAACACCGGTAGGGCATTGTATGTCTGGCCCAGAAACCACTCGAGGAGTGCCACATCCTCCTGGGGGGGGGGTGTTCTCCACCGTTGTTCATTACGTCTGTATGTAGAAAATGTATGTTGGAAACAATTAATGACACTTAGTAACGAAATAGAAATTCTAACATATCAGATAAAGTACACATACAACTTCTTAAGAACGGTTTACATGGTGACCGCATCACAAACTTACCTTGTCCGAAATATACCCCTACACTTAAGATAGTGTAGGCGGGGCTTTGCGGGCAAGCTGAGTTCGTATTGTTTACTCCATGCATACCAAACTTCACTATATATATGGTTTACATGATTACCGCAGTACAAACCCCTTTACGTTACGAGACCCCGCGTACATTTAATTGTAATTTAAATGCAGACGGGGCCTCTGAACAAAAGGGGTTCATGCTGTTTACTCCATGCATACCATATTTAACTAAACTTCTAGTGTCGTCAGCCTATATATATGGTTTACATGATTACCGCAGTACAAACCCCCTTTAGTTACAAGACCCATGTACAAATAATTGTAATTTAAGTGTATACGGAGCCTTGGAACTCAAGGGAGTTCGTACTGTTTACTCTATGCATACCATATTTAACTAAACTTCTAGTGTCATGAACCTATATATATGGTTTACATGATTACCGCAGTACAAACTCTCTTGGTTACGAGACCCCGCGTACAGTTAATTGTAATTTAAATGTACTTGGTGATGAACGAGATTGATAGACTCGAACAATCAAATAAATTTGTTTGAAAGCCAAAGGGAAACTCACAACTACACAAAACACGTAGTGCAGAGGTAAGATGACCTCGAGTGTCGATATCTAAGGACTAAACTAGCTTTAACTAAATAACTATATATAATTTCAGAAAACAAATTTATCTTTATCTTAACTTAACAATATATGGAGAGAGATGGTGATAGTATGCTCGTTCTAAGCATCGAGTTCTAATTGCCTTAAAAGTAATTCGAATTAACAAACACCAAAGACAGATTTGTAGACGTGTATTTTGAAAGCTTCCTATCTATACTAATACTTGGCTAAGGTTGTCAGTCTTAGTTCAAGCAGTACTTGCAAATTTTATATAATTGAATCGGTGATCTTGAATTGTCCTAGTGTTTCTAACACTTTTCTACGAAGATATATGGCTTAGTCGGATCAAAGAATCGAATTAAGATAATTAAACAAGTAAAAGACTCAGAAACTCAATCATGCATAATACGAACCCTAGCTACAAATTCACATATTATCACCAACTAGATGCTTAGCTACTCATATCAATAACACAATCAACAATCATAATCAAAGCAATAATGAATGAAAACATGGTTGAATTGAAAAATAAATAGTAGAATTGTGAGATACAAAGTTACCACCAAAGGTTGTCAATCTCCGGTGAATTGCTAAACTCACAAAGATCTAGCAAGGTGGGATCAATTGATTTCCAAATCTCTCCTCTAGCTCCAAATTCGCTAAGATACAAAGGTTCTAAGAGAAAATATACCTAGAACAAGCTCTAGGGTTTAAGTCTGTAAAATAATGATGAAAGATATGAAAATTCGCAGATTTTGGAAATATATATAGTTGCTGTCGGAAGGCCCCCGACGGACCGCCCCGTACGCGGAGGTGTGTTGGACAAGCGGTGGACCGCCCCGTATCTTCGTCCGGATCTTCAATTTCGGCCCCTTGCGCGGTTTTGAGCTCCGAAACTTGGTCTTTTGGCCTTGAAACTCGTCCTGACACTCCTTGACACACCAAGGGTGATCTCGTTGCACCAAAACATCATTGTTTCGCCATGATTTATATCCAAAAATGCAATTTTCACCTAAAACCTGAAAATAACAAAAGAAATGGAAACGTGACACTATTCTAGCAAAATGCACTAAAATGCATGCAAGAGGATAGCTAAATTGGTGAAAAAGACCCGAATGATAGTGTAAAAAACACTGTCATCAAACTCCCCAAACCGAACCTTTGCTTGTCCTCAAGCAACTAGCTAGACTCTATGCAACCTACATGCAACACAAAGAGGAGTCTCATGCCAAACAAGAAGAACTAATCGATTGTATCTACCAAATGCTTATGAACAAAGACCATACAAATCATAACATGGAAGTGGGCTGAAGAATGTCTCGATTGAACCTATACACATTCATGATGAACGTCTATTTTACACTTTCATTCGAGTCTTTTTCACCAATTTAGCTATCCTCAGGGTTAATTTAGCTTATATTTTAATGCATTTTATTAGAATAGTGTCACGTTTCCCTTTTCTTTGCATATTTCAGGTTTTTAGGTAAAAAACGTACTTTTGAATGGCAACTATGGTAAAGAGAATGAAGTTTGGGTGCTTCGTGGTTATCCGTGGTGTATCTAGAAGTTTCCAGGCGAGTTTTGAGGCCTAGGGGACGAGTTTCAAGGCTTAAAGGTCACTAGAAGGCAAAATCGAGTCCAAAAAGGAAACCAAGGCCAAAATCTCGGAGGCCACCGACCTGGACGTCCCAGGCGAATCGCCTGGCGTCTGGGGCGGTTAGCCCCCCACGTTTCGTCAGCTATATATAGTTTCGCCTATTTTAGTCGTTTTTCATACCTTTTCACCTTATTTTGAGAGACAAATTCTCCAGAGCTTGTTCTGGGAATTAATTATTAGCATAGAAGACTCTTTTTCTTATTGATTCGGAAGCTTAAGCATAGAGATTGGACATCTTTGATTCTCGATTCTTGCTTGTGAGTTAGCAATTCACCGGAGATTGACAACCTTCGTTGGTAACTTGTATCTCACGATTTTACTGCTTTTGTTTATTCAATTCAAAATGTTTTCATTGATTCTTGATTTGATTATGCTTGTTGATTGCGATTTATACATGAGTAGCTAAATCTAAGGTTGGTAATAGTATGTGAATTCATAGCTAGGTTTCTTAATTATGCATGAGTGGCTTTGCGCGTTTAAGACTTGATTTATTGTTTTATTTCTTTGATCTATCTAAGCCATCTATGTTTGTAGATTAGTGTTAAATTGAAAGAAACACTAGGACAGTTCATGATCATAGATTTCTATACTAACTTCAAGTACTTCATGTGTAATTAGAACCCGATGCTTAGAACGATCATACTATCACTAACTTCCATCATAATTGATAAGAAAAACCTTTGATAAATCGTTTTCTGATTTTATATTTTATGTTAAATTAGTTAAATCTAGTTATAGTCTTTAGAGATCGACACTCGGGGTTATCTTACTTCTACACTATGTGCCTTGGTTTTCGTTGTAGTTGTGAGTTGCCTTTGGCTAAAAATAAATTTATTTGATTAATTGAGTCTGACAATCTCGTTTATCAAATTGGCGCCGTTAGTGATCAAGTGGAGGTTGATCATCTCGAACTAACCTTTCCCACCTCTACTTAAGGATAGGTGCGATGTATTTTGTTGTTTTGAGAATGTCATTGTGTTTTATTTTACGTTTTCGTATATTTTTGGTGATGAAATAGGTTTTAAGATGATAATTTTGCGTTTTGGGAGAAAAACGGCGTCTCCAGGAGTCTGGAGATGCCAGGCGAACCGCCCCCCACATGGGGCGATTCGCCTGGCAAGTCCAGGCTGCCTGGGACGTTCTGGATGCCCCAGGCGAATCGCCCCCCATCTGGGGCGGTTCGCCCCGGGTGTCCATAAACCCGGAGGTCTGGATTTTCGTTCGGAAACCCAAGTTTCTCCTATTATACTAAATTATTGATCTTTTTATTTCATTTATGCCCCGTTTTGGTTTCTCACGAGTTTCCTTGAGTCATATAGGTTACAAGTACAAGTTAGCTCTCACCTTAAATCCACTTTTGACGTTCAGGATGAGCGACGACGTTCAGGTTTGGGGGGGGGGGGGTTATCGCTGGCTATCTCTATACTTGTTTTGCTTATGATAAACTCGTGTAACCCTTTATTTGCATTTGCATGTTTATCGCTTTCTTAGTATTTAGTTGCATACACTACATTCATCCTAGTATAGTTTTGCATGTTTTTGTGTGGAGTTTATTGCCAAAATTTTTGAACTTTTTTATTGGGTAGATTAACTAGTTATGACCTTTGGCCATGCGTTTCATCTCTATGAATTTTTTTGAGGTTTTTCTCGCTTGGCTTGTCACATTTATATATGCACTTAGTTAAGCTTGGTAGTCTCGACATCACTTAGTGGTGTTTTCTCTACTGCGGTTCACGAAGGCCTTTATAATAAGATGATGCATGTTAGAGTCTTTTGGTTGTTTTCCCACGTAATTATGTACCTAAGGGGCAACAAGTCTTCACCTTGCTTTGAGATTTCTAAATGCCTAGGAAGGAGGTAGTTTGAGATTGTGTGATCCTTTGTTTGAAACCTATTCTAACGAATAGGTTTGGGGAGGGGGTTATGCTATCATTATGACTTGTTTTTCGATTTTGAGTGTTGTGAGTTTGTTAAGTTTGTTCTTTAACCTATTCTTTCGGATAGGTTTGGGGAGGTCTTTTGTGTGTCATTGTAATTTATTTTTCGTTGTGCTACTGCTGGCTACAATAAAAAAAAAAAAAAAGGAGAAAAAAATCAAAAATTTCCTGAAATCTGGAAAAGCAAAAAAATAAAAGAAAAGACCCCAAAAAAGCATAGAAGGGTCCAAAGAAAGCCAAAAAGCAGTTTAGCAAAGTGTTTGTCTCGTTTTTCAATTCTTATAATGTTCGTAATCGAGTTGTAAAGTTTGCCTTTTGTTTATTTGAGTGTCATCTGTTCTAGACCACCCTCGTCCTGCCATTCAGGAAGTGGTGATTAGTTTATGACTTTGCTTGAGAGATGGGTAGAATAGGGGAGTGTGATCTTTTAGGGAACCCTCCTTCGTTTGATGAGAGCCAGTATTGGTTCGACCTCTTTGAGGGAAAGTCTTAACTTTTGGTGAACAGTAGTAAGTCCTCAGTTTCATAGGCACGGGACAACCATCGTATTTTAACATGTTTCATTGCGTCGTCACTGACTAGGTCCAGGTAGAGAATGTTACGAGAGACTAGCTTGTTTAACATAGTGCATATGTGAATGTGTATGAGTCAATCGAGGCATTCTTCAACCAATATCCATGCTATGATTTGTATGGTCATTGTTCCTAAGTTTTTGATAGATTCAATAGATTAGTTCAATTCATTTGGCATGAGACTCCACTTTATGTGTTGCTTTGGTTTTTTGCATCAGAGTCTAGCTTAGTTGCTTGAGGACAAGCAAAGGTTCGGTTTGGGTAGTTTGATGAACGTGTATTTTACACTTTCATTTGAGTCTTTTTCACCAATTTAGATATCCTCTGGGTTAATTTAGCTTATATTTTAATGCATTTTATTAGAATAGTGTCACGTTTCCCTTTTCTTTGCATATTTCAGGTTTTTAGGTAAAAAACGTACTTTTGATGGGCAACTATGGTAAAGAGAATGAAGTTTGGGTGCTTCGTGGTCATCCGTGGTGTATCTAGAAGTTTCCAGACGAGTTTTGAGGCCTAGGGGGCGAGTTTCAAGGCTTAAAGGTCACTAGAAGGCAAAATCGAGTCCAAAAAGGAAACCAAAGCCAAAATCTCGGAGGCCACCGACCTGGACGTCCCAGGCGAATCGCCTGGCGTCTGGGGCGGTTCGCCCCCCACGTTTCGTCAGCTATATATAGTATCGCCTATTTTAGTCGTTTTTCATACCTTTTCACCTTATTTTGAGAGAGAAATTCTCCAGAGCTTGTTCTGGGAATTATTAGCATAGAAGACTCTTTTTCTTATTGATTCGGAAGCTTAAGCATAGAGATTGGACATCTTTGATTCTCTATTCTTGCTTTTGAGTTAGCAATTCACCGGAGATTGACAACCTTCGTTGGTAACTTGTATCTCACGATTTTACTGCTTTTGTTTATTCAATTCAACATGTTTTCATTGATTTTTGATTTGATTATGCTTGTTGATTGCGATTTATACATGAGTAGCTAAATCTAAGGTTGGTGATAGTATGTGAATTCATGGTTCTTAATTATGCATGAGTGGCTTTGCGCGTTTAAGACTTGATTTATTGTTTTATTTCTTTGATCTATTTAAGTCATCTATCTTCGTAGATTAGTGTTAAATTGAAAGAAACACTAGGACAATTCATGATCATAGATTTCTATACAAACTTCAAGTACTTCATGTGTAATTAGAACCCGATGCTTAGAACGATCATACTATCACTAACTTCCATCATAATTGATAAGAAAAACCTTTGCTAAATCGCTTTCTGATTTTATATTTTAAGTTAAATTAGTTAAAGCTAGTTATAGTCCTTAGAGATCGACACTCGGGGTTATCTTACTTCTACACTACGTGCCTTGGTTTTCGTTGTAGTTGTGAGTTGCCTTTGGCTAAAAATAAATTTATTTGATTAATTGAGTCTGATAATCTCGTTTATCAATTCACATATGCACTTTGTTAAACTAGAGAGTCTCTCGTAACATTCTCTACCTGGACCTAGTCAATGACGATGTAATGATGCATATTAAAATACAAATGGTTGTCCCATGTCTATGAAACTGAGGTCTTACTACTGTTCACCAAGTGAGACTTTCCCTCACGAGAGGTCGAACCAATACTGGCTCTCATCTAACGAAGGAGGACTCTCTAATAGACAACACTCCCCTATTCTACCCGACTCTTAGGGCAAAGACTCTTCACCACTTCCTGAATGGCAGGACAAGGGTAGTCTTGAACAAACCTTGGACTAGGCGACACGAAAAACATAAGGAAGAATTTACAACTCGATTACGAACTACTACAAAAGCTGAAAAAACAATGCAATACTTTGCTAAAACTGTTGTTTTGGGTCTTATTCTTTTTTTTTTCTTTTTCCAAATTCTGGAATTTTCGATTTTTTTATTTTGTTTTTCTTATTTTTTTTCTTTTTTATATAGCCAGCAGTAGCACAATGGAAGTACGATAAAAGAAAATAACAATGACACGACAACGACCTCCCCAAACCTATTCGAAAGAATAGGTTGGAGCACAAACTCACAAGGAAAATAAAAACAAACTCAACATGACTCAACAAGATGAAAAATAAGTCATAACAATAATGGTAACCCCCTCCCAAACCAATAAGAATAGGTTTCAAACAAAGGATCACACACCTCACTCTACCTCCTTCCTAGGCATTTAGCAATCTCAAAAAGCAAGGTGAAGACTTGTTGCCTCTTAGGTACATAATTACACGAGAATACAACCAAAGACACTAACATGCAACATTTTATAAGGCCTTCGCGAATCACAGTAGAGAAAACACCACATAGTGATGTCGAGACTACCAAGTTTAACTAGTGCACATACAAATATGACAAGCCAAGCGAGACAAACCTCAAACTATTCCATAGGGATGCAATGTATGGGCAATGGTCACAAACACTTAGTCTATACAATAAAAAAGTTCAAAAAATTTGGCAATAAACTCCACACAACATCATGCAAAAACTAGACTAAGGATGAATGTATACGAACAAACTAAATCCTAAGAAAGCGGTAGACGTGCAAACAAAGGTTTTCACGAGTTATCATAAGAAAAATAAGTTATAAAAATACCCAGCGATAAACCCCCCCCCTCCCAAACCTGAACTTCGTTATTCGTCCCGAACATCGAAAGTGGATATGAGGTGAGAGCTAGACGTATACCTGTAACATGTATTACTCAAGGAAACTCGTGAGAAACCAAAACGGGTGATAAAAGGGATAAAAATATCAATAAGTTTGAACACGGGGACAAAATGGGGTAGCCCCATGAAGATGTCGATAACTAGGGGTGCCCAGGTGGTCTGGACCCCTTCGCCTGGGGCGTCCAGGCACGCCCAGGTACCCTGTCACCACCAGGCGCACCGCGCCGTGTGAGGGGCGGTTCTCCTGGGAGTGGCAGTGCCCTGGCGACGACTTTCTTGTCCCCAAATTCAAAAATTTCAACCTTTTACCTATTTTATCACCAAAAACACACTCAAACACAAGGGGAAAACAATGAAGTGCTCAAAATAAATATGCATACAATGCAAGAAAGCGATAAAACTAAACTACATGCAAGCAATACCACTAAGGCTATCCATTATCAAATGGAAACGAATCTTGTGCATCCGTTCCATTAATCTTTGCATCTTGGAAACCATCCTTGGCTCCTCTCCTTAGCTGCCCAAGCAAGTCCATGATTCCCTGAAAACTAAAATTAACAAAATCAGTAAAATCAAAATCTAAAAAATAACTAAGGGAATCGGATGGAATATAAAAAGAGAAAAGTGGATCAAAACTCCCTTGAAACTCATAGGTGGGTTCATGGACCCGAACATAGGAGTCAAGATCAAGAGTGTCTGTAGCAATAGAATCTATAGCAATAGAATCCAAACATGTCGATTCAGAGACACCAAAATCTTCAGAGAGTAGCTCCTCGATCTCAACACAACTCAAGACAACACTGTCTGACTCAGGTGAAGCAATGGATTCAGTCATCACCTCCTCCATGACTTCTTCTTTACCAACAGTCTTGACATTCTCAATTAAGGGCGTGGAATCCAAGCTAAGCACTGAAGAGGCTTCATCAATAGATTCTTCACCACATTCCTCTACATTGGCTATGTCGATTTCTGGTGGCGGACTAGCGAAGCGAGACGTCTATGTCTTTGAACCGGGAGGTGAGTCCCAATCCCAATGTTCCAGAAACTTGTTGGTTATTTCACCCCAAGTGTGCAATGATCTTGTCGGCGGTATTTTGAGCCATTCTCGAGCGCTCCCTCTCAAGGCTCCCATAAACCCTCTTATACAAAGCTGCTCATGTGATAAAATAACCCCCCCCCCACATTCTCACGAGGTATCCTCAACACACCTTCCTCGAACGTGTCTAAGAACCCTCTTGGATCATCACCACTCGAAAACGTGGAAACAATGGAGTAGTACGAAGGATCAAAGTCATAATCCTTGCAATCTTCGTCCAATGTTATGCAAGGCCCTCGAGGTTGCACATACCTTGTCAAAGAAGCTCGCATACTCATCCTTACAAGGAACTAGTTTCTGCACAGGAGGAAACAAGAAACCAAGGAGCAGAATCCACAAAGGAATAACAAATAACTTGCAAGGAAAAAAATCCTCTAATCTAATAATATATACAAAGAGCGCAAGCACGCAAGGCAACCAAGAGCATATTAGATAAATTTGCTGAAAAAGATAGGGGGAAAGAAATGAGGTAAGAAAGTGAAGTTGCTGAGAGTAAACCCTAGAGCTTGGTAGTTTAGTTTGATGACAATGAGGTGGTAGTATGGAACTAATCTAGCTAAGGTTGTTGCACTTATATTTAGCATAACTAACATGCAATCTCAACGCGGCGATGGTAACGTCCCTTCATCTGACTGACTCGAATGCATCTAGGATCGATGAAGTGTCTATCCCAATAATACATCCACGGGCGTCTTCAGTGAGTTGCATGGTGAATCCAATATCTATCATGACCATCATAATAATATTGATACGCTGGCCAGCGATTTTACTAATCACAACTTTGAACGACTATGAGCAGTGCTCTCCTGTGCTACACATGAGAGATGAATCCTTCACAGAAACACTTATCATCCCCATTTGTATGTAGCCATAATCCTGGATCGTGTCTTGGGTCAACTGCTTATTCAGAGCTGACATCGACGGGTCCACCAAGGATATGGGGCAACAAATGTGATGATAAAGTCCTGTAAGTCCAAAGGACGACTGGCATCACTTCGACAACTTACCGGTTCCCATAGACACTTCGGTGTAGAGTATACATCGATGGGAGTGTCCGGTGGGTACTTCCATTGTTCGGTAATCATCCTTCAAACAACTATGCGCAGTTATGGGAACGTTTCTTGATTGTCCAACAATCCGTTCCGTGGCCGTGGGATCGGCTCACACTTGCTCCAACAAGTATAACCTCCACGCATACTAGTCTCATCTGGTTCATTCAGACCCCTACATCCGAGATGAACCTCGACTAGGGAGAGTTTGGGATAGATGATAACTCACATAGCTCCCACTATCTGTGTGATCGGTCATCTATCCGAGGGGACATGTTTAATATCAATACAGACAGAAATAGAGATATGACATGCTGCATGCCTGGTGTAATATAAGTATGAAAGCGATACTCAATAGTCAAACAACAAACATATATTATATTACGTTGACCTGTGTAATAGTACATATATGCCCTCTATAAGGGTTGCATGCCCTTAATAAGGACTGTCTCTAGGAGATATACACTATCAATATCCCACTTGGACTAGAGCCAGTCACCTTTATGCTTAATACCCAGATTAGCATAATGTCTTAAGTGGACATCCACTGATAAGACCTTGGTGAAAGGATCTGCCACGTTGTCCGTGGTAGAGACACGTTCTATACTAACTTCTCCTCTATCAATAATCTCACGTATAACGTGATACTTTATAAGTACATGTTTGTTCTTGTTTGTAGATCTAGGCTCCTAAGCTTGAGCGACGGCGCCCGTATTGTCACAATAAATCGTTATTGGACTAGGAGCAGGAACAACCCTCAATTTCTTCAAGAACTCTGAAATCCAGACAGCTTCTTTCGATGCTTCTGATGCAGCAATGTACTCGGCTTCTGTGGATGAGTCAGCAATCGTGGCTTGCTTAGAACTCTTCCAACAGATAGCTCCTCCGTTCAATTTGAATATGTATCCTGTCTGTGACTTAAAGTCATCAGGATCTGATTCAAATCCAGCGTCGACATAACCAGACATCTTTAATTCTGGTTCTCCACCAAACACCAAGAATACTTCCTTAGTCCGTCGAAGGTACTTAAGAATGTTCTTTACAGCAGTCCAGTGAGGTACTCCTGGATTCTGTTGGTGTCGACAAGTGACACTAAGCGCATATGCCACATCGGGCCTTGTTCAATTCATTGCATACATTATAGACCCTACTACCGAAGCATAGGGCACACCACTCATTGCATTTCTTTCTTCATCAGTTTTAGGACTATCCTTAACTGATAAGACAATCCCATGCCTATCTGGGAGAAAGCCTCTCTTTGAGTCGTCCATCTTATAACGCTTCAGTATTTTGTCGATGTAGGTGGACTGTGTCAATCCTAACATCCTCTTGGATCTATCTCTATAGATCTTGATCCCTAGGATGTAGTTCGCTTCACCCAAATCCTTCATTGAGAAGGTACTTGATAACCAAACTTTAGTCTCTTCTAACATAGAGACACTGTTTCCCATGATCAAAATGTCATCAACATAGATGATCGTGAAAACGACTCCCTTGTCGCTGTGCCTAGTGTAGACACAGGGATCTTCCTTGCTTCTGACGAAGTCAAACGATTTGACAGCTTCATCAATGCGGATATTCCATCTCCTAGACGGTTGCTTTAGCCCATAGATGGATCTTTGTAATTTGCATACAGCAGTTGGCCTGGTTTTACTAATAAAACCTTCCGGCTGTCCCATATTGACCTCTTCCTCAAGGTTTCCAGTGAGGAAGGCAGTCTTTACATCCATCTGCCAGATCTCATAATCATAGTAGGCAGCTATTGCAAGTAGAATTCGAATAGACTTCAATTTTGCTACCGGTGAAAAGGTTTCATCGTAATCGATGCCATACCTTTGCGTGTAGCCTTTCGCCACAAGTCTAGCCTTGTGCGCTTGTACCTTTCCATCGGCATCTGTCTTTCGTTTAAAGACCCATTTGCACCCAATCGGTCTAACCCCTTGGGGCAAGTCTACCAAGTTCCAAACTTGGTTCAGGTACATGGAGTCCATTTCCAATTCCATGGCCTCTTGCCATTTGTCTGGTCAATATCAATTATTGCCTCTTTGTAGGTCTCGGGATCTTCCCGATCTGATAAGCCGACATCAAGTTCACTAATGTCTTCTATCATAAGGCTTTGCTTCTGAGGTCCTTTTAGGATCCTCTTCGACCTACGGAGCTCGACTGGTTCTGGTGGTTTTCTTTTCTGGCTTCGTGTAACACGAACATTATCAGTGGGCACTGATGCAGCTGGTCACGCCCCACGACCCTGTTCCCTAGCGGAAGGATGCTCTTGTGCAACTTGTTGCACAGGTTGATTGACAACGGGTTCTATTAGTGTGGTTTCAACTGTTGATCTAATCACAGGACTCCCACTGACTATGCCTAGCAAGTGTCATATCATTACCCTTGTCTGCTTCGAAATCTCCCACTGAACTTGAGTCCAAATCAGAAGATTTAGAGAACTCATGTTCGCGCGTGTCAAAGTCTTGAATTTCTTCAAGTTCTATCATGTCATCTAACCTCTCTTCTTCGAGGTATTCTGCTTCTAAAAACTTAACGTTTCTAGATACTATCACCTTGTGATCTTCAGCATGATAGAATTCATAGCATCTCGTCTGACGAGGATAGCCTATGAAATATACTTTGACACCCTTGGCATCTAATATATCAGTGAGCATCAGTTTGACTATCGCAGGACAGCCCCAAGGTCTAAGATAGCCCAGTGAGGGCTTCTTTCCCTTCCATAACTCATAAGGAGTTTTCTCCACTGATTTAGATGGTACACGGTTCAGAACGTAGATTGCAGTTGTAGTGCATATCCCCATAGATATTTTGGAAGAGTCGAGAATCAAATCATTGATCTCACCATGTCTAACAGGGTTCGATTCCTTCTCTCAGACACACAATTTAACTGTGGTGTTCCAGGAGGAGTCCATTGCGATTGAATTCCATTTTCCTTCAAGTAGTTGATAAATTCTTCACTAAGGTATTCACCTCCTCGATCTGATCGAAGAGTAACTATCCTTAGGTTCAATTCATTCTCGACCTCATTCCTAAACTCCTTGAATTTCCCAAAGGTCTCGGATTTATTCTTCATAAGATAAATATATCCATACCTTGAGAAATCGTTAGTAAAGGTAACGAAGTAAGGATAACCCCCACGTGCATGGACTTTAAAAGGTCCACATACATCGGTATGTATGAGCTCCAAGCAGCGAGTGGCACGAACACCCTGTCCAACAAAAGGTTTGTTCGTCATCTTACCCTTAACACACGATTCGCATGTACCATATGATTCAAAATCAAATGTTTCTAAGTAGTCCAACTTCCTTAGTCTTTGAATCCGTGTTTCATTGATATGGCCTAGCCGACAATGCCATAGATAAGATGGATTATTCTTCCTACTTGAAGACGGTTGTTTGTTATGTATTTGAAATAAAGGTAGACTACTTTGCAAAATATATAAACCATTCACTAAGCGAGCTTTTCCATAATACTGGTCATTTAATGAAAAATAACAAGTATTATTAGCAAATCGAAAGGAAAAACCCAAATTGTCTAACAATGGAATGGAAATAATATTTCTGACAATGGATGAAACAAAATAAAAGTTATCAAGTTCTAAACTTTGTATTGAAGGTAAATCTATCTTGCAGCGTCCAACGCGTTTGGCTTCAACTGGATTGCCGTTCCCAACATGCAAGTCGATTTCACCTTGCTTGACTAGCCTGTGATCAATTAGCCCCTGCAAATTATTACAAATGTGTGAGCCACAGGATGTATCTAATACCCAACCATTGGAGTCAAAAGTAGTCATGTTCATTTCAATAACAAACATACCTGAGCTAGAAGCCGGTGGCTTCTTAGCTTGATCTGCCCTCAGCTTAGGGCAATCTTTCTTCCAATGTCCTTTCTGTTTACAGAAAATACATTCATATGTGCGTACCGTTCCGCTTCTCTTGAACTTCCTTTTCTGGTTCAGACGCTTAGGCTTATCACTCGAAGTGTTAGCCTTGGCTCCCGACTTTCCCTTACCCTTAGCACCTTTGTTTCTCGGGTTTGGGTTAGACGGTTGCCCAACAAACATGATCGACTTTTCCTTCTTAGGAAGAGTTTGATCATATGTCTTCAGCAAATTATGGAGTTCGGGCAGTGTTACGTCATTCGCATTCATCGTGTAGTTAATGATGAACTGCGAATATGAACTCGGCAATGATTGAAGGACAAATATCACCATGATCTTATTCTCTAGCTTAACACCGGCATCGGCAAGCTTTTCAAAGAGACCAATCATTTTGAGAACATGTTCAGACATGTTCCCTTCTTCATTGAGCTTGCATCTGTGTATCTCTTTGATATAAACAATCAACACTTCTAGCTGTCGTCTTAAAGAGCGACTCAAGATGCTTCAGCATCTCATACGGCAACATGCTTTCATGTTGCCTCTGCAGCTCATTGCTCATTGCCGCCAGCATAATACACTGCGCGGATCTAGCATCCTCATGATGCTTATCAGACTTTGCCTTGTTGGCTTGATTCCAAGCAGCAACCTGATCGGCAGTCTGATTTTCGGGGCACACGGGAATGACCTCGTCCAAGACGTACTCAATCTTTTCGTACCTCAGCACCAAACGTATATTCCTGATCCAATCTAGGAAGTTTGGTCCGGTCAAAATTTGCTTCTCTAAGACAGCACGGAGCGATATACTCGCCATTTCTAATTTCCTAAGGAGAAATAATATAGAACGGAAATAATAGATCAACTATTGAAATACTATTTCTAAATACACAGTCAACATAACTAAACAACAAGGTCCTTTAGCTGTTTAGCTCCCACTATTTTCACATATGCTTGCCCCCAAAACAAACATACGGGTAATGTCCAACAAGTTACCGTAGTGGTCAAGATCCAAATCCATACTATGATATACTCCAACGGGGGCTGGTCGCATAGCATAATATGACCGGTAGGACTATCCAATTGCGTCACGCAACTCTTGGGTGTTAAAT
Organism: Plantago ovata; assembly: GCA_028274465.1. NCBI lineage: Eukaryota > Viridiplantae > Streptophyta > Magnoliopsida > Lamiales > Plantaginaceae > Plantago > Plantago ovata. The sequence continues at coordinate 42,417,367 of CM051457.1, read as the reverse complement.
CTAATTTAACCCGATGCTCTACATATTGTACCTATCGAGGTCGCTAGATACAATATGCAGTAAGTTATAACCATAGGCTTACTCTAATCTGACGATCACTGCGAGTCTACAAGACGAGGTCGCCAATACAGGGAAACGCAATGAAAGTTCAGAATTAAAGCACCCCATGGAAAGCATCTCAGAAATACATACATATATATATATATATATATATATATATATATATATATATATATATATATATATATATATATATATATATATATATATATATATATATATATATGCACTTATATTGGTTGGGGCTTGTAGCTTGAGGGTTGTTATCAGTCATCTACAAACAAATAAGGGCGCCGCCTACCCATCATGCATGAGCGGTCTACACGTAATGGATGTCGCCTATCCATTCTAGTTCTAAACGCGGTCAAGCACATAATGGGGGCCGCCTACCCATACATAACATATGCGGCCCGACAAATAAGAGGGCGCCGCCTACCCTCGCATGCATAGCGGTCGAACGGAAGTAAAATACATGGTATTTAAACATGCATTGTCAAACAATAGCATATCGAGCAAACAAACAAGTAGTAGCCTATGTGGATGCCAAATGACTTCATAACTTCATTATGAAAATTATAATCTCATACTTATAATCTCTATGAAATAATTGAAAATTTGGACTAGATTGAAAAATTGAAAATTCTATTGACCAGGTAGCAATTTTCGAAAATCCGAAGGACTCAATTGTAATTTTCAAAACCTTGGAGGTGTTAAATCTAAAATTCAAAAGTAGAAGGACTAATTTTCAATAAACAATAAATTGATAAATTACAAATAAGCCCTTTAACTTTATACTAATTAAATTTAACACCTCTAGTTAAAAACAATTACAATTAAATCATATTTATATGCCAAATATAAAATTCAATCCTCAAAACTTTCAATAATTCGATTTTGGGTCCAACCCGGAAAATATATATATTTTTTTTTTTTGAGAAAACATGGGACGGGACTAGTCCCACGGTACCCGCGGCCCTGGGTGCCCGGCGCCCGCGGCACGCGGGTACCGGCGCCACGGCTTGCAGGCGCCCGGCGCCCCAGGCGGCGAGCGCCTGCGTCCGCAGGCCCCGGGTACACGGGCGCCTAGCGCCCGTGCCGCGGGCACGGCGCCTGCGGTGCCACAGGCGCCCGCCGCCTGCGTCACGCAGGCGGTCCGGTCCAAAAATATATATATTGAATTTTTTTTTTTTTTTTTGAAAAATATAAATTCTAAATTTATATAAAAACAAAACTTTTGAAAATAGAATTAATCATAGAATCAATTGCATCCACATATCTACAAAATCATACAATATATATACGTATATACGTAATCAATTAACCTCGCTCCGATACCACTGTAAAAAATATGGTCAGAGTTACCCCTAGGGTACGCAGCGGAATTTCAAAAGAATTTCTTAACATACAGGTTAATTGATTATGCATATGTCGTATATATATAAACACGTCAATTAGAAGACTAACCTTACTTCCAAAGCAGCTTCCAAGTCTTCGTAATAATCCGGTGTATCTTCTCCTTCGCCGAAGTCGAAGATATCTACAATACTCTGATTATCTGCAAGACAATAAGAGTTAGTTTCCAGCTCCTTGAACCTCAACCTTGGTATCCACGGATGAACAGCCTATCGGAAGAATGCTAGGATATTCTTTGTGTGACCAAGAAGACGGGGCGGCGATTCCTCTGGAGAGGTGGCGCGCGCGGGTGGCTAAGAGGAGGGGAGAGCTTTTTATTTTCTCTAAGAAAACTGGGTAGAATAACTGTGAAAGTCTATGTCTGAAACTCTGTGTAAAAAACTCTCTAATAGTCTACTATATATAGTAGTCTATAGAAGCCTAAAGCATAAACAATTAGACTTCGTAAAGGCATAAGAATCTAATTCTTATCGCACATGGAAACCAATATCAAGTCTAGATTCATTCCCAATCAAATCAAAACTCAATCAGGAAAATCTAACTTATCCCTTGGACTTCTAATAGAGGAAGGAGTCCAACTCCTTCCCCTATCTGTCATGCGCGCGCGCGCCCAGTCCTACGGGAGGTGGGTCCTAATTTTGGGACCCACTTATAGTTCTAAGGCAATTCAAACTCCAAATAGATTTTGCCCAAGTGCATATGTTAATTCTAAATTAACATATCCTTTCTAATCAAACCTCTATTATATTTCCAAAATATAATCTTTAATTGTATTTACATAAAATACACTTAATTAGCCAATTCAATTAATAATTCCAAATCATTAATTGAGCCACCAAATATTATAATTAATTCCAAATCAATTATAATCCATCAATCACAATTAATTCCAAATTAATTGCGATTCCATCTTCAAGGATATTCTGATAGGCTGAATCACCACATAATGTGACCCATAGGGCCTCATCGTATTAAGCAAGTTCTAGACTAGGCAACATGGAATTCCTAGACGGTTCCATTTGCAATATTAATACGTGAGGACGTTTGAGAGGTTTCTCAAAGCTAACCCTTTCGTTGCGAAGCCTGTTGCGCTCAACGCGGCGATGGTAACGTCCCTTCATCTGACTTGCTCGAATGTATCTAGGATCGATGAAGTGTCTATCCCAATAATACATCCACGGGTGTCTCAGGGAGTTGCTTGGTTAAGATATACTTATGACCATCATAATATATCATTTGCACTGGCCAGTGACTTTACCAACACAACTATGCAGACTATGAGCAGTACTCTCTTGTGCTACACTTGAGAGATGAATCTTTCACAGAATCACTTATCATCCCATTTTTATGTAGCCATAATCCTGGATCGTGTCTTAGGTCAGCTGCTTATTCAGAGTTGACATCGACGGGTCCACCAAGGATATGGGGCAACAAATGTGATGATAAAGTCCTGTAAGTACAAAGGACAACTGGCATCACTTCGACAACTTACCGGTTCCCATAGACACTTCGGTGTAGAGTATACATCGATGGGAGCGTCCGGTGGGTACTTCCATTGTTCGATAAACCTTCTTCGAACAACTATGCGCAGTTATGGGAACGTTTCTCGATTGTCCAACAATCCGTTCCGTGGTCGTGGGATCGGCTCACACTTGCTTCAACAAGTATAACCTCCACGCATACTAGTCTCGTCTGGTTCATTCAGACCCCTACATCCGAGATGAACCTCGACTAGGGAGAGTTTGGGATAGATGATAACTCACATAGCTCCCACTATCTGTGTGATCGGTCATCTATCCGAGGGGACATGTTTAATATCAATACAGACAGTAATAGAGATATGACTGTTAGTAATTGTAGTAAATTACCTCTAAGGTTAATGCAGCGGAATTCGAAAATTTTTCCTACATGGATCGTTGATTGAATGATTATTTAACATGCTCCATACAAATGACTTACCCGTTATCCAGCTTCCAGCTTCCATTAATCATTGATCTAATCATGAATTTGTTCTTCAACGAACAATTGATGATCTTCTAAAGATTCTGACTGAAATCAGAACAATTCTAAGTTGCCTACGTACCCTCAGGATCAAGTCAAACGTAGTTCGATTCTTTGTTGATGAATTCTCCATGAATGAATGCTAGGAAATTCATATTAAAATCTACATTAAGCAAAACAAGAAATCTCAAAGATCATAATAAATGAGAATTAATCAAAGAATAAAAGAAAAGAGTTAGAACGAATACAACCGTGTAGAAGAAACCCAAAAGGTGAAGAGAGCTCAAAGCCACAACCCTATCAACACGATTTTCTTCAGCATTTTCTCTGTCCAGCCGCATCTGATGGATATATATGTGTAACACGCATAATATGTTTCACATGGGCCTGGCCCATTCGGCTGGTATGCTAGCTAATGAGATGGAGGTCATGGGTTCGAAACCCATTACTACCAATCATTTTCTTTTGGGCTTTTATCACTTGAACTTTATTCTAAATTGGTTCAAATGCACTTTCTAACTTTAATTAAATTAAATCTAATTTAATTTAATTATTCTTTTCTTCTTTTATTAATTAAATCTAATTTAATTAATTTACTTTCTAAAAGCATAGATTAATTAAGTCCATTGAATTCAATTCAACTTAATTAATTAATTGTATCAAATAGAACATTCTCAATACTATTAAGTTAAATATTTATCAATCCAATTGATATTTTATTTAATATAGTAATTAAGTTATAAATCTAATTTTAACTTAATTAATGACTTTCATCAAATGAAATGTCCTTGACTATTGTAAATCAAATGTTATCAATTCAATGACATTTAATTTACCCTAATGCTTAATCGGGAGAATTATCACCTAGTTGTATATGACCCATAGGCCCTCACATATCAAGCAATGATCAAATCAAGGTCTCAGTGAATATTCCTAGACAATCATCACTAGACAATACTAATATGTAAGGAACGTTTGTTGAGGAGATACAAACTGCCTGTGATGTAGAGTACTTTGATGATACGGTCCTTTCATTCTCGAATACTCGAATGAGTCTAGAATATGGATTAGTGTCTATTCCAATAACTCATCCATTGTCTCTCAATCTTCTTAGTCGATCTAGATGATTATGTCCAAACACCATTTTGACATATATCTTTGCAGTGGCCACTGACTAACGATCGCATTAATATGAGATGTAGAGTATTCTCTCCTTGAATCCATTCGGAGGAGTGAATCCTGATCTTGGTCCAATCACTCACACCATATGCTTCCTAATATACCCAACGCATGCCGTATCTACCCTACTTTAAGAGTGCAAGCGTTGCGCATGGTCAAAGTATATTATTCCACATATGATACAGTATTGACCTCAAGTCTGAGAACTATTACATCACCCTACAATCCGGTACTCACATAGACACTTAAACAGAATTTACCAAATGGTTTCTCGGCTGGGTATGCCAACACTCTCCAAAGTGTCCATGTGTCCATCATGAATAACCAATCTATTCGCAGCAGTGAGAACTACCACATCCTTGAAGGATCTGATGCAACACATGCTAGTCTCTATCGCATCATTGATATCCCATATCTCAATGACCATCGACTAGTGGCTAATTTTAGGACTTAAGTTCTGACACGCAAGCTCCCACTAACTTGGTGATTATCTTTAGTCCTTGGGAACATCTTACAGAATAATTCAAACAACCAAATAATCTATTCAGTAAATGTAATGCCAATTGTATTTATGTATGCTTAAATAAATGTAATTAATAAATACCAATAAGCTGAATGCGGTAAGTACATATCGTCCTTAATGTTGGTTGTCTCTAGGACATATATACTTTTCAATCTCCCACTTGGCCTAGAGTCAATCACTCATGTGTGTCCAACATTTAGGTTCCTGGAATGGCTAACTTGTCTCTCCATAGACAAGGTTTTGTGAAAGAATCAGCGTAGTGTCCTCACGGAGAAATTGCTTTATTTGTTTATGTTGCAATCTATCAGTGGTTTCCAAACCAATGATAGTGTCCCAGTAGATCCATGCTAGTATCATAAGATCTTGGTTCCTTTGCATGTGCAGTCGCATTAGTATAATCGCAATTTCACAATTCGATTACTTACACTTGGAACTACCCCTTGTTCTTCTAAGAACCTTCTAGCATAATCATACAGGACATAGGTTGTTGAATCTATACATCATTAGATCTAATCTAATATGATACTATTACTAAGATGAATACAAAATTATAATTGTGATAATTCCATTCATCACATTTATAATGAAGCTTACTACTCATATATCCAATATATATCTAAGCTAAGCTCCCACTGTCCATGAAATCCATTGATAATTCTAAGTCACCTTGACTGTTTGATGTATCACATTTGTACAGTTTAGGCGATGGTTGCACTATACAACATCGTGTATATGTACAGAGTTCATACTTCAATAAGACAATCTAATATTGACAGTATAACCATGTGATAATAATTATACATTCTCCTAGAATTCTATTATTGTTTATCAACACATTATTTATTCAAAACAGTGAATATCATGAAGAATTTGAATATTATCTCGAACCTATCCAACAAGGTTTCAATATGAAAATATCCTAGAAACTTTCATTCAAGCCCACTCACAATGAAAGTCTTGAATGACCAATATTTTGACTGTTAACGTGGAAGCTATTTCATATGATGTTGGTGTCAATCATTTTCAATCATATAGATAAGAGCTTCTCACAAACACTTCTAACGATGTACAAATGATTCATCTACTTTTGAAATAAGTTAAACTAATTTACTTATTTCAAATGTAAATGATCAAACTCCTAGAGGCTTGCATAAGTCCACAATGGTCTTATCTTATTTGATTTGCATATCCATACATGATTTGAATTCGACACCAAGGCCTATAACTGTGTCAAACACACTTTACAATAAAGTTTCTCCTCAAAAAGTGGTATAGGCTTGTTATCGAATATATCATGCAATTATTAGATGCTTATGCAAGTAAAATCTTATAGGACTGGTCTATAATCCAACCAATAGATAATATATAGTATGTCTCCCAGACTCAACTATATAATTTTGATTATCCTACACTATGTAGGCATAGACTCCGTTGTTGATATAATACTTTCCTGAAAGAAACTACTACTATGTAATAATAAAATATCAACTTACTTAAGTTCTAAACTTAAGTAATCTCTAGTCCATCTCTTAAGATCCTATGGCTTTAAGCCACCTCTCAAAATCGATATCAAATATCATTTTGTTAGGTATAGGTTATAAACTCATCCCTGCGAGTATGACAGTAAATAATCGTGATCCTTCTAAAGGATTCCATACAATTCAATTTGTCACGACAATTTACTAAACCTAGGAGTTTGTCCATTTACGTTCGAATTCGTTTAATTATCCTGAATGTTATGAGGCACTCTAATATTGGGACACCCAATAAATTATAGTGATCAAGGTAACACTCAAATGCTAACCTTGCTACGAAGAATGTGCAACCTTTAAGTTGCACTGTTTCAACTTGTGGGAATAACTTATTCATAAAAATATTACTCCCCAAATGCTTTCATTAGCTTATGGGCATTACCAAGTAACTTACTCCCACTAACCTCAAGCACTGTTGAATCTTTCTCTGAATCTTTGTCATGGTTAAATGACAAGTATCAGCCTCATTAGTTAATTTGTGGTCTTGAAACCATTTCAAACATTGTACTCCTATCTAATTCATTCCTTGTGAACTCCAAGTTTTAAAAGAATAACATGTGTCAAGAAACAACATCCAATTTGTCTCGTATAAATATAGAGATAAAGTTTCACAAATTAACACATTCTAAAATCCTATTAATCATGAAGAACTTTAATACATATAACTATGTAATAAAGAACCTTACAACATAACTATTATGTGTCTCTAAGACTGATTTAGTAAGGATATAATTAGGATACATATTGAGCTTCAATTGCACGTGTAACAAAGTATATGGGATAATCTATGTCGAATATAGCATTTCCATTTCAATGAAACCCATCATGTGAGATTAACCATGTCTAACAAGGTTTAATTAATTCCACTCTATTAGAACCCATGGCCTTTTATAACAATCCATAACCATGTTGTAGGTACTATTCAATTGACCCAATCAAAGAATAAAATACTTCATATAACATGTTATATTCTATTCATCATTGTGACTTTGTACTTCTCAAGGACAATGAACTTGCATCTTCTCAAGCGCAAGTGGTTAGACCAAGGAGAATATAAAGCACATGGTAAATTAGGACATTTCCAAATTTGAATGCTCACACATGCCTTGCAATGTGTGTCATCTCAAATTGTTATTTGGTATTCATGCATTTCCAAAAAGATCTAGTGAATACCATTTAATTATAAGATAAGACTTACAATCCATATGTTTCAAAACAAATGGTGTCAAGTAGTCTAACTTACTTAACACTTATCATTCTTATCTCGCAAGTTCAATCAAGTTGACAAATAACATAATTTTGGGAAATTGGCTTGTTATGTTTGGTCTTCTTATTGTGTGTTGAGAAAGTCATGTCTTATGATTAAGAAATTTTGATCCATGTTCTTGAAGACGTCTACCTCTATACTATTAGTGTGACTAAATAGTAGGTAAATTCATTATCGTCTTAACAAGTACAGAAACAATGTCCTTAACACATGAAATCAATAGTCAAATAATTTCATTTGTAATTAGTATCCAATACTAAAATTACTTCATAGACATAACCAACTTTCAATATGCAATAATGTGCTTGAATCTTTAAGCAATAGTTGCTTTAATTTCAAGGAATCAAACTTTGCTACCCATACTCTCATTGAATTACTATAATTGCAATAGAGTGTATTCGTTAGACATTCACTCTTTCTTCCAAGGTCATCTTTAAGATAAATGGAAATATACTTAGAGCAGCTCTTAGTATATTTATTCTACTTTCCATTCCTTGCGGATTGGTTTAATAGAACTGCTCACTATGACCACCATTATCCATGGACGATGTTCTTGCAAAAGACTATGAGTAGTAAGCAGCTTTAGTCAATCTCACTTCTATTGTATTTAATATTCACTATGAAATTAATACAAATCATGAAGTGACTTACTAACAAATTAATTGAAGAAATGTTGAGCAATATTCTCTACGAATTTCAACATCCTCAATTGACTTTCTTATTCCAAATAATATGAGAGCTTGTGAAAAGAAATTACATTTCAACATTTAAAGACAATACGCATTGACTATCATGAGAACTTGTACTCCCACTGATTTAGCCAAACTCTATAATAGAGGTTGACCAAAGTCATTGTTCATCATACATGTTCTTAGAGGTATCTTCTATAATGTCTTCATATTCTCATGTTGTGTAAGCTACTTGTGTACCACACACGCCTAAGTCGAATACGTTACCTAGTTGTCCTTGTATTTAATATAAGTATTCTTGTCCAACTCGAAATACTCAAATTCAAACACAAGACAATCTTGGGTACGTGCTTGTCCAAGACAAACTCAATTAGATCAAACGCAAATAACAATACAATCAAAATGTCATTGGTAAATAAATCAAACTAGTCGTATTCATCAATGCCATTCTACAACAACCTTATAAAACATAATGTAAATAAGCGTGAATTAAATTAACTCTACTTAAATAACAATTCACAATATCCTCATTCAGCGACTAAATAATCAAGGCCTTTTGACTTATTTAGTTCCATTAATTTTACCATATTCACCGACCCCATTGGAAGAATACGGATTCATTTCTAATATGAATCTTAATGGCCAAGATCCAAATCTGCACTACTACAGCCCCTGCTATGGCTGATCACTGTAATAGCCAAATAAGGTAGGTATCTAAACAAATTGTACAATACAACTCTTGGTTGACCAAAGCTACTTTGATCGACGTCCTATAGGCTATGCCTGACGCTATGGCGACTCGACATAGCCCAAGTAAGTCACAACCATCACATAGTACCAACTATGGACCTATGAAAGAGATTTTCCATCGGCAAACAGACTAAGCACTATGGTGCATATTACTCATGAGATTAGATGGTTCCATTCATCATTCAATTATGATGGGTGACGTCGTGCGATCAAATCGAGACTTAAATTTTAGATGGGGAACATTAATGTCGGGGTATTTAATCGCTTAAACAAGATCTTAGATAACTATCAAACATAGGGCGCCGCCTACCCACACATACAATTCGCGGACAAACAAATAATGAGTGCCGCCTACTCATGCATACAATATGCGGACAAGCAAGTAATGGGTGCCGCCTACCCATGCATATGACAGATGCGGTCCGGAAACTAGTGGGTGCCGCCTACCCATACATAGCGGACATAAAGATCTATACTGATTTAAAGTAAATCATATAGACAATCAAACATATGTGAGCAAGTACTTGTGAGTTTAAAGTTTGCAAGAAAATATAATTTGTCTCATCTTTATACTTCTAAAGTATTTATAAATGTTTTATTTCAAAATAAAACATTTACTAATTTCCAAGAAATTAGAATAAATTATAAATCCAATTTATAATAATTTATAAGTCATAAATCTCATTTATGAATTATCCAGAAATTTATAAATATTTAAAAACAAGATTTCTATAATAATATAGTCTTCTAAAGAATATATTAATATTTAAACATAGTTTATAAACTATTTATAAACTAACCATCAAGTTTTAAATATTATAAACATCAAATATGCCACCAAACATTAATATAAGCCTCCAAATGTTATATTAGGACACAAATTTAATTTATAAACTATTTATAAATCACATATTGAGTTTCTAAAACTCTAGGGGTCCAATTTGAATTTTCAGAGGACTTATACGAATTTACTAAAACTTATCAGGGTTAAATTGAACATACCAAGTATTAAAGGGCTAATGCACAATTTCCAGAAGTACAAAAATCTAATTTAATTGGACTGAATTGAAAATTTAAATAATCGGGAACTGAAATTAGTAGTCTCAACAGTACAGGGGCCTCAGCTACAATAAGACAGAAGAATCGGTCAAATTGTAAAAGATGTCCCTTATCTTCTGCATCCTTACAAAACATCGCCAATATTTTTATAAAACTCAATTCAATCCCTGGTCTTTTGTGAACATGCATTCAGGTCCCTGTTCTTTCCAAAAGCTTGCATCCATGTCCAACAATGGTGATTTTGAATTCAATTCGATTCTCATCCAATCCCAGTGTTCTAAACAATCAATCAACACCATAATCTGTTTCAACCATCATCTATAACCATTCGGATCGATCAAATAACATGAAAATCAAACTTTCAAAAAAAAATAAAATATTAATCGATCGTGAATCAAACTCGCGATTCCCGTTCGCGTTTCGTTTGATCGGAACCATTCTACTCTTAATAAGGATCTCCGAATCTAATCCTCAAAGGTTTGGATTGATTTAAGTTTGAAGGTTGTAGAGCTTCATGGACGCCATTAATGGCGGATCTAGCTCTTCACCCTTCAAATTCAAATCGAATCTGAAAACGGACTGTACGGTTGAGGAGAGTACGGAAAACGGAGAAGAATGATGGTTTCACTTCGATGAACGGAGGTCAAAGGAGTCGAGCTCCGGTGAAGCTTTAAGCTTCAGCCATGGTGGTCGAACAGAAGCAAGAAACCCAGTTTCTGCTTTTGTTTAATTTAATAAGCCATTTTCATATTATGGGTTCTAAGACACAAACTCCAATTTGTATATTCTCGACCTTTCAAGATCTTAATCCCAAATTAATACAAATGTCAATTGGATTAGCAAACCCATTTCATAAACATATTATATGAGAAATTAAATTTCTTCAAACTTGAAACTCACGATTATACATAAAATAACAAAAAGAATGTAAATAAATTATTCAATCAACCTCGCTCTGATACCACTGTTAGTAATTGTAGAAAATTACCTCTAAGGTTAATGCAGCGGAATTCGAAAAATTTTCCTACATGGATCGTTGATTGAATGATTATTTAACATGCTCCATACAAATGACTTACCCGTTATCCAGCTTCCAGCTTCCATTAATCATTGATCTAATCATGAATTTGTTCTTCAACGAACAATTGATGATCTTCTAAAAATTCTGACTGAAATCAGAACAATTCTAAGCTGCCTACGTACCCTCAGGATCAAGTCAAACGTAGTTCGATTCTTTGTTGATGAATTCTCCATGAATGAATGCTAGGAAATTCATATTAAAATCTACATTAAGCAAAACAAGAAATCTCAAAGATCATAATAAATGAGAATTAATCAAAGAATAAAAGAAAAGAGTTAGAACGAATACAACCGTGTAGAAGAAACCCAAAAGGTGAAGAGAGCTCAAAGCCACAACCCTAGCAACACGTTTTCTTCAGCATTTTCTCTGTCCAGCCGCATCTGATGGATATATATGTGTAACACGCATAATATGTTTTACATGGGCCTGGCCCATTCGGCTGGTATGCTAGCTAATGAGATGGAGGTCATGGGTTCGAAACCCATTACTACCAATCATTTTCTTTTGGGCTTTTATCATTTGAACTTTATTCTAAATTGGTTCAAATGCACTTTCTAACTTTAATTAAATTAAATCTAATTTAATTTAATTATTCTTTTCTTCTTTTATTAATTAAATCTAATTTAATTAATTTACTTTCTAAAAGCATAGATTAATTAAGTCCATTGAATTCAATTCAACTTAATTAATTAATTGTATCAAATAGAACATTCTCAATACTATTAAGTTAAATATTTATCAATCCAATTGATATTTTATTTAATATAGTAATTAAGTTATAAATCTAATTTTAACTTAATTAATGACTTTCATCAAATGAAATGTCCTTGACTATTGTAAATCAAATGTTATCAATTCAATGACATTTAATTTACCCTAATGCTTAATCGGGAGAATTATCACCTAGTTGTATATGACCCATAGGCCCTCACATATCAAGCAATGATCAAATCAAGGTCTCAGTGAATATTCCTAGACAATCATCACTAGACAATACTAATATGTAAGGAACGTTTGTTGAGGAGATACAAACTGCCTGTGATGTAGAGTACTTTGATGATACGGTCCTTTCATTCTCGAATACTCGAATGAGTCTAGAATATGGATTAGTGTCTATTCCAATAACTCATCCATTGTCTCTCAATTTTCTTAGTCGATATAGATGATTATGTCCAAACACCATTTTGACATATATCTTTGTAGTGGCCACTGACTAACGATCGCATTAATATGAGATGTAGAGTATTCTTTCCTTGAATCCATTCGGAGGAATGAATCCTGATCTTGGTCCAATCACTCACACCATATGCTTCCTAATATACCCAACGCATGCCGTATCTACCCTACTTTAAGAGTGCAAGCGTTGCGCATGGTCAAAGTATATTATTCCACATATGATACAGTATTGACCTCAAGTCTGAGGACTATTACATCACCCTACAATCCGGTACTCACATAGACACTTAAACAGAATTTACCAAATGGTTTCTCGGCTGGGTATGCCAACACTCTCCAAAGTGTCCATGTGTCCATCATGAATAACCAAGCTATTCGCAGCAGTGAGAACTAACACATCCTCGAAGGATCTGATGCAACACATGCTAGTCTCTATCGCATCATTGATATCCCATATCTCAATGACCATCGACTAGTGGCTAATTTTAGGACTTAAGTTCTGACACGCAAGCTCCCACTAACTTGGTGATTATCTTTAGTCCTTGGGAACATCTTACAGAATAATTCAAACAACCAAATAATCTATTCAGTAAATGTAATGCCAATTGTATTTATGTATGCTTAAATAAATGTAACATTAATAAATACCAATAAGCTGAATGCGGTAAAGTACATATCGTTATTAATGTTGGTTGTCTCTAGGACATATATACTTTCAATGACATGCTGCATGCCTGGTGTAATATAAATATGAAAGCGATACTCAATAGTAAAAGCAACAAACATATATTATATTACGTTGACCTGTGTAATAGTACATATATGCCCTCTATAAGGGCACTATGCCCTTAGTAAGGACTGTCTCTAGGACATATACACTATCAAAAATAGTGGGAGCTAAACAGCTAAAGGACCTTGGTGTTTAGTTATGTTGACTGTGTATTTAGAAATAGTATTTCAATAGTTGATTTATTATTTTCGGTCTATACTATTTCTCCTTAGGAAAACCAAAATGGCGAGTATCTCGCTCCGTGCTGTCTTAGAGAAGCAAATTTTGACTGGACCAAACTTCCTAGATTGGATCAGGAATATACGTTTGGTGCTGAGGTACGAAAAGATTGAGTACGTCTTGGACGAGGTCATTCTCGTGTGCCCCGAGAATCAGACTGCCGATCAGGTTGCTGCTTGGAATCAAGCCAACAAGGCAAAGTCTGATAAGCATCATGAGGATGCTAGATCCGCGGAGTGTATTATGCTGGCGGCAATGAGCAATGAGCTGCAGAGGCAACATGAAAGCATGTTGTCGTATGAGATGCTGAAGCATCTTGAGTCGCTCTTTAAGACGACAGCTAGAAGTGTTGAATTTGATTTGATGAAAGAAATACACAGATGCAAGCTCAATGAAGGAGGGAACATGTCTGAACATGCTCTCAAAATGATTGGTCACTTTGAGAAGCTTGCCGATGCCGGTGTCAAGCTGGAGAATAAGATCATGGTGATCTTTGTCCTTCAATCATTGTCGAGTTCGTATTCGCAGTTCATCATTAACTACACGATGAATTCGAAGGACGTTACACTGCCCGAGCTCCATAATCCGCTGAAGACATATGATCAAACTCTTCCTAAGAAGGAAAAGTCGATCATGTATGTTGGGCAACCGTCTAACCCAAACCCGAGAAACAAAGGTGCTAAGGGTAAGGGAAAGTCGGGAGCCAAGGCTAACACTTCGAGTGATAAGCCTAAGCGTCTGAACCAGAAAAGGAAGTTCAAGAGGAGCGGAACGGTACGCACAGATGATTGCCTTTTCTGTAAGCAGAAAGGGCATTGGAAGAAAGATTGCCCTAAGCTGAGGGCAGATCAAGCTAAGAAGTCGTCGGCTTCTAGCTCAGGTATGTTTGTTATTGAAATGAACATGACTACTTTTGACTCCAATGGTTGGGTATTAGATACAGCATGTGGCTCACACATTTGTAATAATGTGCAGGGGCTAATTGAACACAGGCTAGTCAAGCAAGGTGAAATCGACTTGCATGTTAGGAACGGCAATCCAGTTGAAGCCAAACGCGTTGGACGCTGCAAGATAGATTTACCTTTAGGAAAATGTTTAGAACTTGATAATGTTTATTTTGTTCCATCCATTGTCAGAAATATTATTTCCATTCCATTGTTGGACAATTTGGGTTTTTCCTTTCGATTTGCTAATAATACTTGTTATTTTTCATTAAATGACCAGTATTATGGAAAGGCTCGCTTAGTAAATGGTTTATATATTTTGCAAAGTAGTCTACCTTTATTTCAAATACATAACAAGCAACCGTCTTCAAGTAGGAAGAATAATCCATCTTATCTATGGCATTGTCGGCTAGGCCATATCAATGAAACACAGATTCAAAGCCTAAGGAAGTTGGACTACTTAGAACCATTTGATTTTGAATCATATGGTACATGCGAATCATGTGTTAAGGGTAAGATGACGAACAAACCTTTTGTTGGACAAGGTGTTCGTGCCACTCGCTGCTTAGAGCTCATACATACCGATGTATGTGGACCTTTTAAAGTCCAAGCACGTGGAGGTTATCCTTACTTCGTTACCTTTACTGACGATTTCTCAAGGTATGGATATATTTATCTTATGAAGAATAAATCCGACACCTTTGGGAAATTCAAGGGGTTTAGGAATGAGGTCGAGAATGAATTGAACCTAAGGATAGTTACTCTTCGATCAGATCAAGGAGGTGAATACCTTAGTGAAGAATTTATCGACTACTTGAAGGAAAATGGAATTCAATCGCAATGGACCCCTCCTGGAACACAACAATTAAATGGTGTGTCTGAGAGAAGGAATCGAACCCTGTTAGACATGGTAAGATCAATGATTGGATTCTCGACTCTTCGAAAATATCTATGGGGATATGTGATGAACGTGTATTTTACACTTTCATTCGAGTCTTTTTTCACCAATTTAGCTATCCTCTATGTTAATTTAGCTATATTTTAATGCATTTTATTAGAATAGTGTCACGTTTCCCTTTAGTTTGTATTTTACAGGTTTTGGGTGAAAAACGAGGTTTTCTGGGAAATTATATTGAAGTGGACGAGTAATTGGTGTTCCGAAGGCCTTTTTGGAGTATCTAGAAGATTCCGGATAGGATTTGAAATCTAGGAGTCGAGTCTGAAGGCTATAAGGTCACTAGAAGGCAAAAACCGAGTCCGAAAAGAAAAAGAAATCCAAAAACGCGTCGAAAACGCGTCAATAGCCGACTGGAGGTCCCGGGAGATTCGCCCGGGACGTGGGGCGAACCGCCCCACACCAGGCGATTCGCCCGGTGTGTGGGGCGACTCGCCCCATACCTGCCGAATACCTATATATAGTTGCTTAGTTTTCTCCGTTTTTCATACTTTCCCAGACCTTTTGTCTCACCTTTCTCATTAGTTTTAGGTAGGAATTCTCCAGAGCCTGTTCTGGGGATTCTTAGAATAGGAGGTACTTTTTCTTATCGTTTTGGAGCTTGTAAGATCGCGATTCTTCGGAGATTGACAACCTTCGGTAACATTGTATCTTACAGTTTTTCTATTCATATTTATTTATCTTTCAACATGTTTTCATTCAATCTTGCTATGATTTCTGTTGATTGCATGCCATCTATGAGTAGCTAAATTTATCGTTGGTGATAGTATGTGATTTCTTAGCGAAGGGTTAATAATTATGCTGATGGCTGTAAAGCGAATCAGACTTTGAGTTATTGCTTTATTTCTTTGATCTATCTAAAACCTCTATCTTCGTAGTGTTGAATAATAACGGAACACAATTGGACAATTCATTGATCAAAGATCTCTATGCAAAACGATCGGGTACTTCATGCATGATTATTAACCTGCTATGCTTTGAATGATCATACTATCACTAACCTCCATTATCTGATAAGAAAAACCTTTGCTAAGTCGTTTGTTGATTTTATAGTTTAAGTTAGATTAGATAAAGCTAGTTATAGTCCTTAGAGATCGACACTCGAGGTTATTTTACTGCTACACTACGGTTTTCGTTGTAGTTGTGAATTGCCTTTGGCTAAATACAAATTTATTTGATTAATTAGAATCTGACAAATTCCGGTTCATCAAATTGGCGCCGTTGCCGGGGACTATACTCCTTTTTTCTGTTTAGCTTATTTATATTTTCAGCATTCAGTTCCCTACAGAAGAACAGGCTCTGGGGGTTGCTTTCAGAAAATCTCACTTTCTTACCCTATCTCTTCCCTCCTATCTTTTTCAGAAAATTCATCTAATCTGATCTCGGTTACCTTGCGTGCTTGTGCTCTCGAAGTTCTTTGATTAAATTGTGTTTGTTTGCACTATTTGTGTTTTTCTTTGCAAATTTTTGTTTTTCTTTTGTGGATTCTGCTCCTTGGTTTCTTGTTTCCTCGTGTGCAGAAACTAGTCATATGAAAGGATGAGTCAACCTCCGTTGCCCCGGTATGTGATGCCCTGAGGGCCTTGCATAACATTGGATGACGATTGCAGGAATTATGACTTTGATCCTTCGTACTACTCCATTCTCTCCACGTTTTCAATGGGTGATGATCCAAGAGGGTTCTTAGACACGTACGAGGAAGGAGTGTTGAGGATACCTCGTGAGAATGAGGAGGGGGTTATTTTATCCCATGAGCAACTTTGTATGAGAGGATTTATGGGAGCCTTGGAAGGGTACGCTCGAAGATGGCTCAGAATCCCTCCGGAAAAATCGTTACGCACTTGGGGTGAAGTAACCAGCAAGTTTCTGGAACATTGGGATAGGGACTCACCTCCCGGTTCAAGGGCATGGACGTCTCGCTTTAGTAGTCAGCCACCAGAAATCGACATTTCCGATGAAGAGGAATGTGGAGAAGAATCCATTGATGAAGTCTCCTCAGTACTTAGCTTGGATTCCACGTCCTTACTTGTGGATGTCGAGGTTGTTGGTCAAGAGGAAGTCGTGGACGAAGTGATAACTGAATCCATTGCTCCACTTGAGTCAGAAGGTGATGGCGTGAGTTGTGCTGAGGTCGAGGAGCCAATCTCTGAAGATTTTGGTGTCTTTGAATCAATTGCGGCAGATACTCTTGATTTTGACTCCTACGTTCTGGTCCATGCACCCACCTATGAGTCCCAAAGGAGTTTTGATCCTCTTTACTCCTTTTATTTTCCATCTGATTCCCTTAGTTATTTTTTAGATTTTGTTTTTCTTGGTTTTGTTAATTTTAGTTTTCAAGGAATCATGGACTTGCTTGAGTAGATACGGAGGGGAGCCGAGGATGGTTCCCAAGATGCAAGGAGTACAGGAACGGATGCACAAGATTCGTTCCCATTTGATAATAGATAACATTAGTGGTAATGGTAGCAAGTAGTTTAGTTTTATCGCTTTCTTGCATTGCATGCATATCATCGTATGTTTTTGGTGATTAAATAGGTCTCTAGATGATAATTTAGCATTTTAGGAGGGAAACCGACGCCTCCAGGAGTCTGGAGGTGCCGGGCAAATCGCCTCCCACGTGGGACGGTTCGCCCTGGACATCCAGTGAACCCGGAGATCCCAATTTTCTCCTATTATGCTAAATTATCAATCTTTTTACCTCGTTTATCGCCCGTTTTGTTTTCTCACGAGTTTGATTGAGTAATATAGGTCGCATATACAAGTTTAGCTCTCACCTTAAATCCACTTTCGACGTTCGGGACAAGCGACGACGTTCAGGTTTGGGGGGGGGGCGGGGTTATCGCTGGGTATCTCTATACTTGTCTTGCTTATGATGAACTCGTGAAATATTTTGTTTGCATTTGCATTTGCACGTTTATCGCTTTCTTAGTATTTAGTTGCATAGACTACATTCATCCTAGGATAGTCTTGCATGTTTTATGTGGAGTTTATTGCCAAATTTTTTGAACTTTTTTATTGGGTAAATTAACTAATTATGACATTAATCATATGCTTCATCTCTATGAATATGTTTGAGGTTTTTCTCGCTTGGCTTGTCACATTTATGTATTACACTTAGTTAAGCTTGATAGTCTCGACATCACTTAGTGGTGTTTTCTCTACTGCGGTTCACGAAGGCCTTTATAATAGGATGATGCATGTTAGGGTCTTATGGTTGTTTTCTCGAGTAATTATGTACCTAAGAGGCAACAAGTCTTCACCTTGCTTTGAGATTGCTAAATGCCTAGGAAGGAGGTAGTGTGAGATTGTGTGATCCTTTGTTTGCAACCTATTCTTTCGAATAGGTTTGGGGAGGGGGTTACGCTATCATTAGACTTGTTTTTCATTTTTTAGTGTGTGTTGTGATTTTTATTTTTCCTTTTTCGTAAATTTTACTCCAACCTATTCTTTCGAATAGGTTTGGGGAGGTCGTTTGTGTGACATTTTTGTTTCTTTTTCGTTGTGCTACTGCTGGCTAAAAAAAATAATCGAAAAAAAAACAAAAAGAAAAAATTCCAGGAAAAAAAAAAAGGAAAAAATCTGGAAAGAAAAAAAAAAAAAAAAAGACCCCAAAAAAGCAAAGAAGGGTCCAAAAAAAGAGCCAAAAAGCAGTTTAGCAAAGTGTTTGTCTCATTTTTCAATTTTTGTAGTGCTCGTAATCGTGTTGTAATTTTTGTCTTTTGTTTGAGTGTCATCTGTTCTAGACCACCCTCGTCCTGCCATTCAAGAAGTGGTGAATAGCTTAAGACTTTGCTTGAGAGATGGGTAGAATAGGGGAATGCTATCTTTTTTAGGGAACCCTCCTTCGTTTGATGAGAGCCAGTATTGGTTCGACCTCTTTGAGGAAAAGTCTTAACTTGGTGAACAGCAGTAAGTCCTCAGTTTCATAGGCACGGGACAACCATTCGTATTTTAACATGTTTCATTACGTCGTCACTGACTAGGTCCAGGTAGAGAATGTTACGAGAGACTATCTTGTTTGACATAAGTGCTTATGTGAATGTGTATGAGTCAATCGAGGCATTCTTCAACCAATATCCATGTTATGATTTGTATGGTTTTTGTTCATAAGTTTTTATTCAATAGATTAGTTCATTTCATTTGGCATGAGACTCCATTTTTTGTGTTGCATTGTTTTTTGCATTAGAGTCTAGCTTAGTTGCTTGAGGACAAGCAAAGGTTCGGTTTGGGGAGTTTGATGAACGTGTATTTTACACTTTCATTCGAGTCTTTTTCACCAATTTAGCTATCATCTATGTTAATTTAGCTATATTTTAGTGCATTTTATTAGAATAGTGTCACGTTTCCCTTTAGTTTGTATTTTACAGGTTTTGGGTGAAAAACAAGGTTTTCCGGGCAATTATATTGAAGTGGACGAGGAATTGGTGTTCCGAAGGCCTTTTTGGAGTATCTAGAAGATTCCGGACATATTGAATACTGGTGGTGATGATGACAAGTTAGGGGAGGAACATAAGTGTTCCGTTTGCGGCAAGGTTTTCCAGACCGGTCAGGCTCTTGGTGGACATATGAGTAGTCACAATACTACCAAAGCGACCAAGAAACCTACGGTGACGACTGCTGATGAGAAGTTAGAGGAACGCCCTGCAACCAAGAAGAGTCGCAAGACTGAAGAAGGTGATAGTACTGATGCGGTAGTAGTAGTACCAGAGGCGGTGATGGAAGAAGCCCCAAAGAGTTGCACGACGGATGGAGGCGGTGATAGTGCAGTAGCAGTAGTACCAGTGGTGTTGCTAGGGATTTCGTTTTCAACTTAAATATTCCGCCGCCAGAGTTTTTCCTATGCGATGAATTATAATGATGAATTGCAACAAAATTAATGTATTAGCCATTTAATTTAATTTCTTATATTGTTAATTTTTCCATATTATGTAGTATGTTATAAGTTGCGGAAACGCTAGTGATCGATCGATCGATTCGAGTAGGATGAATTAATGATCTATGTTGTCTTCTATTCATTGGTGTGATTTGATATTAAGATTTTTTTTTCTTTTTTCTTTTATTGTCTCAAAGAACTCTGTATCTTTTGGCATTGTGAAATTTTATGTTTGTTTTATTATTTTACATACATCAGTCTGCAGCTCCAACAAGTATATTGGATTTTGTAAACGGAAAGATTCATGTGTTAAGTATTTGGAAGAGTGAGTTAATCATACATATCAAACTTGGAATTTTAGTCATTTTGTTACTTGGTTGCCTTGTGATCATATTTCTTTTTCCAGGTTAATTGACACAAAGCGTAGCCAAGATTTATCTCCGAGTTAATTAGTTTTAATTGTTCGTAGCAACGCCACTAGAATTATTTATTTTTTCATTTAAGCCTTCTCATTTTTCTTCTAATATGCTTAGGGCATCTCACAATATTCACATGGATTTGAAGACATTATTTGCTTTATGATGTTCTTCGTGGATTATGGTGGACAACAGAAAAATTCTGATGATATATAATTCATATTGAGCTCTGATTCATATTGAGCTCTGATTCATTCTGCAGTTTTGCTACCACTGACACAAAATCCACGTTCGGCCTCAACATAATTACACAAAATCCACGCTTAGCCTCGACATAATTAGCTTATGGTAACAAATTCTGAGATAGATACAATAATGTACAACTGCAGCAGATCATGGTGTTCAATATACAGAAAAATCTTCACTTATTCAAACCAAAACAACTTTTGAATTATTTACTTCTGTAGTCTCACTAGCCTCAGAAATGCCGTTTCTATACTTTCCTTTAAGAGTGTTGGAACAGGCCTGCCGAATGATTAAATCCACAGGATACTTGTAATGCTTTTACGTTGTTCTGCATATCCAGTAATGTGGGTTCGATATAGTCAACATCGTCACCATGACCCTACAGAGGCATCCAATCAAATTAGTTCATGTCTGACACTGAATGCATCATACTAAAAGACAGACATGTTCAAGGTTCTGCTCTAATAGTACAGATTTGTTGTTCAAAGCTTCGATAATGATATAAGCATGTCTTGTGTATTTCCACTTGCTAGTTACTAGTAAGTAGTAACCATTAGCATTTTGGATTGAAGTTATCAAAGTGGAGCACAAGAAGATGCTAAATATTGAGAAATGAGAATACAAAAACTTGAAAGATAATAGATGAAGAGAGCTAACCAATTGTCCTCCTGGAGAATGCCCTTCTTCTCTAAATGTGCCGTTGGAGCCACCCCAGCCCCATGTGTAGATATTGCCCCCTGAAAATCACAAGTGAATAACAATCATTCCGAGCAAAACTACACTACACACTAAACATTACATATATCTCCTGAACATACATTTAGTTACTTTCCCAACTTCATTAGATCAAATAATTTTCAAGAAATGGAACTTGCCAGGCATTTTAAGGGGGGGGGGGGGAATAGAAAAGTTAATCAAGACAAATTATTTGTTAAATAATTACCAGAAATTGCTGCAGTGTGCTTCCAACCACAGGACACCTGTTGCAGAAATTCAGAAGAAAATTTTACATAATTATGTCGAATTTTAAAAAGAAAGCCATCTGAATGTATACACGGGTAAGCAATGAAATTGCCATGATTACGAACCTTGCAAACAGGTGTCCTCAAAAATGGGCCTTCAACTCTTTCAGGTGAATAAGAGATATCCGTCGAGCTGAGATATAACATGTCAACCAATTAGTGACCATTACAGAAATGGAAAGAGTTTCACAAACACAATTCACAACTAGATGCAAGTGCAAGAACATACCCAGTGCCAAGGCAACCGTTCTCATTGGAGCCCCACGTGTATAGTTCTCCACCACCTGCATATACGAGTCAAATACAAGAATCAACATTCCACTGAACACAGGAGAGGGAACCAAACAACTGATTATTTAGAATCTAATTTAAAATAAAAGTACGGAAAGAAACATGGACTAGGAGCATATTTGTGAAGGAAGAGGAACTATACTACTCTAGGAAGAAGGAAGATAACATGGTACTATATATCATGTCAAACTGCACCTATTGCTTTTCCATGAACTCGAAATGAAATTAGAATCATTTGTCGCACAATAGCACCATTTTATAAACTAACTAATGAATCTGGCATAGAGCATGAAGGGGGGAGGAAAGAAACAACAGGAGACATTCCACAGAGGTGTGGTGTTCCCACATGCTTGAGTATAAAAGTCATGCATGAAGGTTACAAGTTACAACAGGCAAGAGCAAGACAACTAAGTGGTTATCTTCATCATATTACACATTACACATCAAGAACGTACATGTGCAAATGCATGCTGGAAAATGCTAAATAAGCAGGAACCAGAAGATTCTGGAAAGAGGCCACACAATCTAAAGACCACACAATCATCTCCTATCGGGAGCATTCGGCTCAGCCATGTTGCCTCCAAAGTTTTACTTTGAGAGTACTTTTACCAACATGAAGTCATTGCAAAATCACTGAACTCTCGGAGAAAAGGCAGATAGAAATTAATTGGATAAACGGTTACCTGTAATAATGCAGGTATGATAACCACCACATGCAACTCCTTCCACAAATGGCAGCGTATTGATTGTAGATGGGGTAGTGGCACTCTCTGCTTTACCAAAACCCTGAGACAAGAAATTGTTAGGAACTTTATGCAATCAGATAAAAAAAAGTGAAGATCATAGTCTGTACCCAAAAAAATAAATAAAATAAAATAAAGATTGCTGAAAATATAGACATGGAGCATTACCCATTTTCCTAACTCCTTTTCACCAAAGAAATATAGAGATCCATTTTCTGTGAAACTCAAAACAAATGTCAATCAAGGACATGAGGTAGTAATCCACAATAAAATGGATACTACTCAGAATAAAGGGCATCGAGTATGTACCAGAAATACAGGCAGTGTGCAACATTCCAGCAGAAACACTTTTGACCTGATTTTGCATAAATCAGTATTAAGAACTGACAAATCACTAAACGACAGGCTTAAGATGCTAGGAGTACAATATAGTCTCAAGGGAAAGATCCTAAACCAGCTGAAGAAGTGCTAATTCACCATACCTTCACTCCCTCAAGGGCCTTAATTATCCTTGGAGTATATTCACTGCACATGTTTATCGCTATTAAAAATCAATATCCAACATAGAATACCGAAACAAGTACATCATAAGATAATTTCACACCAACTGGTTATAATGACATTAATCTATATCAGAAAGAAAAAACACTTATGGCATTGCAGGTAAAGTATGTTTTGGTGGAATTATATAAAAGTCAGTCGAAGCATAAAATTATTTTAAAGAAACCTCTACAAAAGATGTTAAAACCATCTACACAACAAGATAATAAAACTCGTGAATTCAGGGGTCCCATACACCCAAGGAACAAGTTGGGGAGGGTGAATATGATTCCAAGTTTGTAATAAATTGAACAAATGATAAGCTTAAGAACCTGCTGCTTTTTTGAAATCCTAAAAAGCTTGATTCATGCCCATGACCAAGCCTGCCAGCATCTCCTCCGCCCCAAGTCAATACCTCACCCGTCTCTGACCAAAACACAGATTAAAATGAATTAAAACGTAATGTTGATGACATGACGCTACAACTGAAAAATAGATGGAATGTGAATACTTGAATTCCTGGAAGAAAAAATTCTTTCATATACAGATTCTAGACCTGCTGACCTGTAACAGCAATTGAGTGTTCAAATCCTAAAGACACCATCTTTATGGTGAGTCCCTCCAAGCTTGCAACCTTACTGGGGACGGGAATTATCTTACCAACCTCTGCAAATTGGTAACAGAATTGAGCAACAAAATATATTCAGTGCTCCTTCATGAATTCAAATTCCCTGATAAGTGTAATAGATAATTTAAGTTGTCGAAATGAATTTTCTAACAGAACCAGACTTGGATGATCAAATTACATGAGAAATACATGCCAGAAACTCGTCATATTGGAATTGATGGAGAAACATTCAGTTTGCGTTCTGATATAATCAGTATCGTTAGCAATGACAACAACTTGCTACTATAATTCAGCCCCAGATAATAACAAATTCCCTAAATTATTTTCATGAAACGTAAGCAGCAGCCAGTTAGTTAACTCCTAGCTCTATCAGCTGGCAGTGGGAGTGAGTTAAAAGCATTATCCATCTAACTAATTTCGCCCAGAATGGAAGTGGAATTGGACTTTCCACAGTGCCACTCACCGGATGTTATGTAAATGAACAAATATGCAAAGTAAGGCTGGTGATGAATTGGAATTGTTTCCTAATGAAGGAAAAGGAAAAACCACCATAGTTACAGAAATTATATAGTACTATAAAATAACTTACTTTTTCCAAGACCAAGCTGGCCATTAGCATTCTTTCCCCATATATAGAGTTCTCCATCAACTACAACACAGCAAAAAACAGGGTGTTGATGAGACAAAATATAACGCTCGACGTATCTAATATGGAAAATTGCATGGATAATAAATAACCCAAAGAAGAGAACAAGATTCCATGAAGATTTCCAGCTAGCACACAGACACACTACTTTAATAATTAAAACAAGAACAGCAGCAATAATCCACGTAAATGCAAAACTTGTCATTAGGTTAAGGGACGTAATTAAACGGAGAGCTGTCTGTTGCAAGAGCAAGACCACCTAAAACTGGCGAGTAGAACTTGTCATGGGCAGTCTGCTTACAGAACCAAATCTACATTCTATGAAGACTCGGAAATAAATGCAAGCGAAACAGATCATAATTCAAAAATATACAGTGGAGGCAACACTATGCAACATAAAGCTTCCAAAATAATTCTAAAACCAAACCTGTAATAGCAGCAGAGTGATGATAACCAGCTGAAACCTTGATACATTCTTTTGGAACTCCCAGAACCCGAACAGGAGCCTGAAATAATCATTGCAAATCAAAGCATACTCTTAAACAATACTAGTATAAAGTATTTCAAATTAATGGGAATGGAACGGAAATGACTGATACATACTAATGCAAACACAATATGCAACAAGCTTGAAAAAGAAACATCAAAAGAAATCCCGACAAGTTAGTCATTCCTTTGACCAAAGAAGTGATATTTATTCTTCCAGGCCATCAATCAGAAAAGCAAAATAATGCATTGCACAGGAGGAACTTATATAGCACCAAACAGGCAAAAAATAAATAAATAAAAGAAAAAGGAAAAATAAAAAGAAAAGATGAAGAAAGAGTGAAATATGAAGCAAAGACAAAAAAACAAAAACAAATATTTGGTGTTCTGAGAACATTAAACAGCCTGGCTGCCTGGGTGTAAGCACATCAAAAGGAAGAATGAAAATTTGCATAGATGAGATAGCATACAGTCGTATAACTTTCAGAATCTGAAATGCCTAGCTGTCCAAAGTCATTGAGTCCACTGGCATATACTTCTCCATTTTCTGCCAACGCAGAGTAATTACTTTATGTACCTCACTGAATAAAGCAAAGAGATCTGAATTACTAAAGTTGCAAACAAGATGAAGAGCATTGGAATGCTGAGACTAGACATCCTACATATCATGCATCATTCGAATTGAAATGCACAAACAGTATTAATTTGATGGCTTGACCTAACTAGTTCTGCAGATTGTGAACACAGTTTACATGACTAAAGTAACATGAGCTGGCAGCAAAATCTAGTCGACTTTATAGAAAATGTGCCAATTCGAACACAATGCAATAGGAATGGCTTTAACTCCTTGTTTCCTCCATTCTACCAAGATTTAATAGTGTAGAAAACAATCAGATATAGATTGCTCTCAATAGCTATCTCCAGCGGGAAGAAACAGGACATAATGCCATAAATGAATTATAGTCCCAGGTTACAACTCTTCAGCTGCTTGAACTATTTGATATCATGGTAGTGATCAATCTATTAATAATTCCTAGTTGCAAGTTACTTGGAGAACAGAAATGCATGTTACGGGGCATGGATTTAACACAGGATACTAAGGCATTGGGCTCTCCATTGGTTAGGCTCACCTAACTTCCTTTTCACAGTCAAATCGCATTGACTTAACAAATTCAGAATGCCAAGGAACCCTATAACAATCATACTCAACTTGCTACAACAATAAGTCAGATACTAACTTAATTTATTGGTCTTCTGTTAAATACTTAAATCTCCATGCACAGACTAACAAATGTATCCATCACATTCAGTATTGAGAACTTTACTAATTAGCAACAGCTAGACTTCAATGTAGCTAAAATTAACCAATAATGGAACTCCATACGATCAGAAACTAGAACTTGAACAATTTGATATCATGGTAGTGATCAAACTGTTAATAGTTCCTAGTTGAAGTTACCGGGCATGGATTTGAACCCGAGATACTAAGGCCTTGGGCACTCGCATTGGTTGCATTTAAGTTCCTTATCACAATCAAATCCCAGCAACATAACAAATTCAGAATACCAATGAAACCCAAAACAATCATAACTTAACGAATACAGAACATCAATGAACCCCAAAATTAACATACCCAACTTGCTATAGAGTCAGATACTAACTTCATTTATTGGTTTTCTGTGTTAATCGCCAGATAACAAACTAACAAATGTATTCATCACATTCAGCTTTAGATGAGAACTTTAACTAATTATGTAGACTAAAATGCAGCCAAAATTAACCAAGAATAAAACTCCATACGATCAGAAACTGAGGAATATAGACAACCTATTCTACAATAATTACTTAGTTTCAAAACAACCAGATATAGATTACTCTCATTAACCGAGGAATATACACAATCTGACCTCAATAGACGCGCACGTCAGGTTAGAAACAAGAAATAACATTATAAAAGAAATAGCCATGAGATAGTTGTTCTATAACATTCAAAATCTTCAGCAGCCACACTATTCAATATCACGATAGTGATCAAACTATTAGATCCTAGTTGCAAGTTATGGGGGCATGGATTTGAGATCCCGATACTAAGGCCTTGTGCTCTCCATTGGTTAGGCTCACCTAAGTTCCTTATCACAATCAAATTCCATTGGCTAGGCTCACCTAAGTCCAATCTTGCTATAGAACAAGTCAGATACTAACTTAATTTGTTGATCTTGAGATAATCTCCACATAACAAACTAACAAATTTATTCATCACATTCAGTATTAGATGAGAAATTTAACTAATTAACAACTAGGGTAGCCAAAATGAACCAATACTGAAACTTCATAAGATCATAAACTAGAAAAAGGAATTGAATGGTGAATTGTTTGTTCTCTTTATCTTACCAGTGAGAAAAAGTGTGTGAGCACCACCACAAGCAACCTCCTTCAAACCCTGATTACGAAAAGCAGACGGAGAAATTGGCTTAGGCCTCCACTGAGACTGCAAATTGCCTAAACCCAGCCTCCCAAAATCACCATTTCCCCATAAAGCAGCAAATTTCGTCTTCCCTTTACTTAATTCTTCAAAGTGCTCACTTTTATCAGAAACCCACCTCCTAAAACACGATCCGAACTCTAGTCTTGGTTTCTTGTTTATCAAGTTAGGTGCTTGTGCAAGTTTTCTCAAGCAATTGTGAGTTCTTGATCCCGCCATCAGTTGTTTTTCTTTTTCGGGCCGTAAAACCAAATGGGTTTCATGTGAACAGCTCCTCCTGGTTTGCTTCCTTCAATTATGATGGTGAAGAGCTCAATTTGATGGCTTGGAATAGCGCAACGTAACGAATTTTGGTGATCTATCGACGTTGCTGCTGGAAAGTTTGACGGTTGATGGATTTCTATTATGATGGACTCTGTTTTTGGGCAGTATCCTCTGTTTGATTCTTTTGGCCCATCCTGAAGCCCAATTGGCATTTCCTTGACCTTGAGGCGTCTAATACTAATAGGCTTAAAAGAAGGGTAAAAAGGGAAGAAAAGAAAATTTCTTCACAGCAGACACAGACGGCTTCTGGTACGTTTCTTCTTCTCTTATGCTCAAATCCCATATTTTATTGTGTTTGTCCATCTAGATTTGATGCACCCCAAGTGTTTGTTAATATGCTTGAGAGATGAACAAAAAATAAAAATGAGTGTGCCTTTGGGATGGGTGGTGTTGAAGTGAGTTGTAGAGAAGTGAGATATGACTTCTGTTCTTTTGATATTTCCAAATGATTAGTATGATTGAGCAAAATTTTAAAATTTCTGTTAGATACTATATTGGCCACCTTCTGACATGATGCACACTGCAATTTGGAACAAGGCTTTAGATTTGGTATATGCTCTTCTGGTTGTACTCTTGGCGGCTTTACCTATGGATCAACTAGAATGGCATGTTTATCAGCAGTCTCAAACAAGCTCAGCATATCCATTGTTAGTTTTAAGATGCTTTAATCTGAGATATCTATAAACTGGTGTTTCATATCTCATGAGGTATCAGTTTAGCACTGATCATTCATGTTTATAAGCAGAAAGTGTGTCCCATGTCACTCCCATCCAAAAGAGAACAAAAATTAATTTCAATCAAGGAAATTTGCATTTTTCAAAATTAATAGGTAAATAGGTAAGCATAGCCCATTTACAACCCAACTATTTACACCTATATAGTAAATAGGTGTAATTAGGTAGGTGTTTAATAGGCCTACGCTATGAAGCAAAGCCTATACCCAACCTATTAGCCTAAATTGACAGCTCTAACTAGACCTAGCAAAGATGATTCGAATTCGAAATTCGATTTAAGAATCGAAATTGCATCAGCATCATTATCATCAATCTCTTTAGAAACTAGACCTAGCAGAGATGCTCTTTGATTTTTACTGTGTATATGTATATTGAACTATTCTGAGCAAAGTGAGGACCAAATTTGGTAATGGGGTTATGGCTTTGAAATGATGATATAATGTTGTTTATTCTCTATTGTTGCCTGTTGCTTTTTGAACAAGTTCGAACTATTTTTCAAACCGTTTTTTAGCCTTTGCTTATGCATTTCTGTTGATGAATGTTGCTAACTGTCATGTTAAATTAGTTGATAGGTTTAGTATTTGTGTTTTCATTTGGAGGTCATTAGTTTGAATTTTGTGTCATTTGCAGCAATCTGACCGGGTCAACTATCTCGCTTACTCTGTTATTGAATACCTTGAAATTTTGATTGAATTGTCATGATGAAGGAGAGCTTTCTTGTCTGAAAGAGAACACTACTATCTTGATTTCTGTCTTAAAAAGGATTCCTTTCCTTTTGAAGTTAGTAATGGCTTCTTCTTTATCTCAAACGAGAAGCAAAGGGCTTCCTGTGATGAATCTCCTGAGGCTCAAGGGAGAATCCATTCTGCATCAATTGCATTTGGAAGAGAGGCTTCTGCGAACTTCAGATGATAACTGGTGCATCATCAATGACGGAACTCTTGATCCCACCATTGTTATGGGTATATCAGGGTAACTTACTTGGTTCCATAGTTATTGCTTTTGTAGCTGTGTATGATGAGTGGCTTTAGAAACTTATGCCTAGGGCTTTTTTTTTTTTTTTTTTTGATATTAAATGCTTAATCTGTTGGGTTTTGTTCAACTTCACACAAGACCTTGAATTTGATAATGGATTGCTATTAACTTGCTCATAATGGACATGGATAATGTTCTCCTCCTGCAGCTTATGTGATACCATGTGCACTTTTACACAGTTCAAAATGCATGCCTAAATGGTTCCTGTTTTCGACGTGCTAGTATATGTTTAGACTGTTCGTGCAAGACCTATTTGTTATGATACTTTATCTTTACAAAACCTGGATTTGTATGTTTTATTATTTGCCATGGACTTTTACAGATATATATGGTGCTGCTAGCTAGGCTTAGAGTCATCGTATGCAATGCCGTTGCTTGTCATTGCATATTCTTAGGGTGTCTTTACCTGGGATTTTAAAAGCAGCTTCAAAAGGCATCAAATGAGATGCTTCTGGCTTCTGTTTTAGCATCTAGTTATTACCCTATAAAATCCATGGAGTTGCCTGTTGGAAACGATGTAAAATAGCTTAAAAGCCAGTAAACACCCCCTAACATATTGCTGTGTATTCTATAATCTTCTAGTATTGTTATTTTCTGAGGCATGTTAGTTTAATTGTGTCAGAATCTATCATCTGATTATGGCATACCTTGGTATTCATGCTACAGATCCATCTGTGCACTTGTGCAAGAAGTTGACGTGTGCATTACATGAATATTTTGCAATAGGAAACCCGCCGAACTTGTTGATACTGAATGTGTTTTAAGAGATAAGATTCCAGTCATCCGAAGGTTTACGGGAGGTGGTACTGTCATTGTTGACCAAGGGACAATTTTTGTGACTTTTATTTGCAACAAGGATGCAGTTCCAGGTTTACAGGCATATCCTCATCCTATCATGTCCTGGAGCAGCCTGATATATAATAAAGTGTTTCAAGGCATTGGGGAGTTTAGCCTTCGTGAGAATGGTAAGTAGATGGTGCCAGTAGTGTTCTGTTGGTTTAGTTTCAATATCATGTGCTGTGTGATCAGTTTCTAGTTGACATTTTACCCCTCGTGTCCGCAGGAAAGAGACTGAAATATGCTTTATAAACATTAGTTGACTGATATAATGCCACTGTGCACTCAAGGACTCCCTTTCGGTTTCCTCATATGCTGAATAACTTAATGGGCTGTCTGTCTTTTCGTCAATTGTTGATCCCCCTCCCCCCCAACCAC
This sequence comes from Plantago ovata, assembly GCA_028274465.1. NCBI lineage: Eukaryota > Viridiplantae > Streptophyta > Magnoliopsida > Lamiales > Plantaginaceae > Plantago > Plantago ovata. Next base: position 42,386,048 of record CM051457.1, on the reverse strand, counting down.
GCCTCCCACTTTGGTTTTTATTCTTCCCTACTTCAAGAGTGAAATTGGTCCAAGTGGGCGGATATATTTGGGGTTCATTAGCATACAATTTCTGATCAATTCTATTCTTTTTTTGTATTTGCACTTGCTGTGAAAGTTTGTCACCAAAAGAAGAAAAATCTATATAACGGGTGATTGTAATTTCTTGTTACATTTTGTTTTGGTTGCATAACCATGAATCCTCTGGTTCATTTTCTCATTTTATATAATCACACCTGGATCAGCAGTTCGTTGGAAAGTGGTTAATAAGATTACCATTTTTTCTAGTCTTGTCTGCATATTTAATTTGTGAAGTTTAATCATTTTACCAAACGTATCCCTGCTAAATATCATGTATGGTGACTTCTATTTCCCTTTCCGCTCTTGTTCTCAAGCTATATATTTTAATGTCATTCGTCTGTGTGACAAATACCATATGTTGTTAAAGATCGTTTTTTTCCCATAATCACACCCGAAGTCTAACATGATGGCTACTATTCATACAGATTATGTGCTTGGAAACCACAAATTCGGAGGAAATGCTCAGTCCATTACCAAATACAGGTGGATCCACCATACCTCGTTCCTATGGGATTACGAGATGAAGAACATGGGTTATCTCAAACATCCAAAACGTGTTCCTGATTATCGAAAGGTATTTTTGTTATTTATCCTGTGTGAAATTGTTTCTTGTTTGCGGGCTGGATACTGATATGCACGGCTCCATAACTTAAGTAGATCTTTTGTCAACTTTGAAGTTTCTTTCACTCATTACTTTTCCCTTTATTATATTTCGGTAGATAGTTGATATTTGCACATGTTTGATTGCTTAAGCTTCCTACTAAATATCTTCTGCTGACATTGCCTTCTGTAAGCAAAATGGTCATCATTTTATTTGTGATACTATAAGCTGAATAAATAGAGAAACTTAGAGTGGTTTACAGCTGTTTATTACAATGTAGTTTGTTCAGTTCATCTTGAGTGGCTTTATTGGAGTTAGGTCTTTGCATGTAGCTGCAAAATCTGAGCAGTCGGAATATTGGAATAACAAGACATGGCATATAAACGTTTTCAACAGAATACAAATTTGAAGTGTCAAACTAAATATGCTCACAAGTAAAATCACAGTGTAGACATTAATGATGATAAGAAAAGAAAAAGTTCTGATGTGCTTTAGATTCTAATATGCCAATTCAATAATATTTCTACAAATATACTTGATTAGCAGGATTGTCAAGTAATTGTGTCAAAATTAAATTGAACATTTCAGAACTGCTGAGGATTTGAGAAATCACGTATGATTGCCTCGTTAGAGAATTGGTGTTGTGTTTCCCAAGTGTTGTACATTAAAGTGAGCTAGCTAGTGTTTTTTTGTGTGTGCGTGTTTAATTTGACAGAAAAGAGCGCGAAGTTGACCACTTGTTTTAGGCTCTTAGCCTATTTTCAGAGAATAGAAGTTGGGAAGCTATAAAATTCACTGCTTTCTCTTGAACCAAATCAGAAACTATTTTCTAGAAGCTGTTTTTACTTTGAAACACGCATGGATGTATATCCTCTAAGCTGCTCTTTGCACACATGGGCTGAGTTGAAATATTTTATCAAATTGCTTATGTGGATCTCTTGCCGTTGATGCTTGCTGTTAAACACAAAAGAAATATAGCAGATATAGAAATTAGTACTAGTAAGCAATGTGTCAAGATAGACCTACATGTGGATCTTGGTAGTTAAAGGCATGAAAACATCCAGTTTATTACTCATAATCTGTCTGTCGGTAAGACTATTATTTAGTCTGTAACTAGCCTGAAGAAAAGCTGTTTGTCGAGTCTTCTGACACTTGGGTTTACTTATCTGTATAGGCAAGGAATCATTTGGAATTCATATGCCGCATGAAGGACCATATAGACAGGCCAAGTTTCATTGAAAGAACCATCGAAGCTGTTGGTGACCATTTCGAATTGAGTGGCGCTGATACGGGAATAAGCAGGGAGTCTCCTTCAGGTACAACATTTGTGCCATCCAGTAGACTACTCACCAAGCAAGAGTTGGAGGAAGCAACCTGGATGTCCAAGACTGCTACTCTATAGCTCCAGTATTCTTGAAATCATTCTTTTTTTCTTTTTGTGGTTTTCGCAATAATATGACTCCGATTTTGGAAATGTAATATCTTCTCTGGGTTATCATTGACTCAACTTATTTGATTGTGCGGAGAAACGCAGCTTTATAATCAGAAAACTACTAGCTCACTACTCTTCCTTGCATGTTTTCCACACTGTTATGTTTTCGTGTATGTTTTCTCCGGTTTGTTAGAGCCCCGACCCCCCTCCCCCCCCCCCCACACACACACACGCACTACCGTGGGGGGCAGGGCATGCCTTAGTCATTGTTGTTGTCGCCCAAAGCATCGGACAAAATCTTAAAGCAACCACCACGTAAACTTACAAGTTCCAATGAGAAAGCACATACCTAATTGTTCAAATATTGCACTGTTTTCTGTTTCAGTTTTGCTGATTTTAGCATGATCTTATTTGTGTTACACATCCATTTCTTCATTCTCGCGCAACATTAGACAGTTTGAAAGCAACTTAACCTGACCTGAGAATTGATACAGGAGGGGGAGAGGACGGTACTAAATCGTTGAACTGATTTTCAGAGGTTCCTGTTATGGTGTTCGACTTGAACTTACTCTTTCGGTTATTAGTTATATGCTTGCAAAACAAAAACAACAGGGGTGGTGGCGCAGTTGGCTAGCGCGTAGGTCTCATAGCTTGTTGAGTGATCCTGAGGTCGAGAGTTCGAGCCTCTCTCACCCCACTTTTTAATTTTGGGATCACTAACTCGAACCATAATTAATTTTTGGTGTTAAAAGGTTTGAAAATGGACGCAAGAATGCTGATAATCTGCTGTAGTTTTTGGCTTTTGCAGACCAGTTTCTGAATATTGAGCTATAGGAAAACAACTTACAGTTGTTATACCACGATATTAGAACCGCATACTGCCAAAAATATTGGGGTGAGAGAGGCTCGAACTCTCGACCTCAGGATCACTCAATAAAGCTATGAGACCTACGCGCTAGCCAACTGCGCCACCACCCCTTGTTGCTCTAGCCTTGCAAGAAAGAAATTAGACTGTCAGAACTATCTGGTTATTTTGTATGAGTTGTACCATCCTGTAAGTGGTGGTGGTTGCTTCAATATTTTGTCTAATGGTTTCGATGGCTTGTCAGCAATGACGGAGAAATGGCAGAGGAATAAGTGTGGAAAACTGGAAAATGCCCAGGAGTCCAAAAGAAAACGGCACATTCGCACCAAAAGAAGACCGAATAGACAGTGTGCACTGTCATCACATTCACGCGTCTCATGCTCTTGAAGTCCTACTAGCTTAGAGTTCACCAGGGCAGGCAGATAAAACTCTGTCATAGTTGCTTGGTTCGACCTGTTTTTCAACCTCACCGTACAAGCAGTTGAAGTGCCAAGACTAGTCTTCCATTTGGAAGATAGTCTTCATCTGGAGCTTCCAGTCACCAACTATTGCATGAAATTTCATTCCGTTCTACTGGGCTGTTTGGAAATTTTTAGCTTTCCGTTCGATATCCCGATTCTGGAAATCTACAGCAGCAAAACATGTGGGTGTCTTATGATAAGAGTACCAGAGTCTGTCCTTCTCTACAACCTGTGATCAGCTGAAAATGTGATAGCTAGTGCACTACTGTGCCTTAGATTAAATAAGACCCATATTTTGTGGAAAACATCCATCGGCAAAAGATTTGTAATATATCGATAAATCATGATTGTGCTGAACAAAATTATTTACAGTTCCGCACTAAATCTAAATGTTCGAGATTTTCACAATTTAAAAGTCGTTTAGCTGACTCAAGAGTGTTGAGAAGAAGCATAGCGACGGTCATGGGTCCAACTCCTCCAGGCACTGGTGTTACTGCAGACGCTATGGTTGTTGCTTCCTCAAAGCAAACATCTCCAATCAAGCGGTACCCATTTTCGCTGCTTGGATCCTACAAAAGTCCCAGCTTAGACAATGGTAAAAGATACAATATGAGGCGAAAAAATAATTTTCCAGACCATGTCTGATTCAAATGTACTGAGTAGAAGCAGAATTAAGAGTTCCACCTCAAGAAATACAAACAAAAACATAAAGAGTATTTCTGTGACAAACCAAAGAGCATTAACAGCTACAGAAAAATGCTGCACTTAGAAAATCTATGAAGGGAGCACAACATAGGTGGTTCAGACAACCTAAATTACGTATGTCAAGTAATGGATTTGGCCCAACATCCTAGTGCATATAGTACATGTCGCTTCCTCCCTTACGAGTTTAAAAATTCGTGGTCAGAACCTCAGCACAAGAACTTAATTTCACATGGCAATCCATTTGATTTTTGGGAAATTGCATTTATTCCCTTTGTCTTTTAGAAGTAAGGGTCCATGCATGCCAATATGCAGTCTCAAATCTACTGCTCCTTAATGTATTATGAAGTATGAACAAACTCCTTCAAAGAGAGTAATTTCTAAACAAAAGGTAGCCCAGGTGTAATTAAGCCCATATGCAGATGGCCTGAGGTTAAATATCACTATTTAATATAAGCATTACTAATTACTAATTAATCATATCAAATGGAAATATGTTAAGAGAAAAAGAAAGTAGTCTACAAGACAGATATCATCATCCATAAAGACATAACAGAGTACCTCGATTGGGTTTATCCCAACATCAATTACGATAGCACCAGGTTTCAACCAACTACCACGAACCAAATTAGGTACTCCAGCAGCTACAACTAAGATATCAGCTTCACGGGAAATTTCTTCCGCATTCTCTGTATGTGCATTAACAACACTGACAGTAGCACGATGCCGCTGGCCAGGATTGAAAAGAACTAACTCAGATCAGTACGTGACTTCCAAAAAGAAACAGATGTCATGGATAATTGAGAAGGTTATATACATCTAATCTAAGTCCCCTGTAGTTTTGCACTTTCTCAATAACTCGCCCTGAAAATGTTTTTCTTTTTTTTTCCAGGGGGGGAGGGAGGTGTTTGTCTGTGGTGTGTGAAAGTAATTCATCCGAGTGCATATATGTAACTATGTAAAAGTAAGGGGGATAACTGCAACAATATGGCATAATTGAAGGGGATCTAGATGCATACCTGCAGGAGCAAGGATGTGGGTAAGCCAACAATGTTGCTCCTACCAATCACCACAGCTCTCTTTCCCATGATTTCAACACCATGCTGAAGTAGCATCTCTATGCAGCCTTTTGGGGTACACGGAATGAATAATGGTTCCTTTCCTTCTAAGGCCAAGTTCCCCATGTTCAGAGGATGGAAACCATCAACATCTTTATCAAGGCTTATGGAATTCAGTATTTTAGCAATATCCAAATGCTGTTCGAATTAAATATGAAGTTAGTCTTGAAAATGTTATTAAACCAATGAAATCCAGAAGGTTGGGGAAGGGGAGGGAGTAAATACCAAAATGAAACATGCAGACCCAACTAAGTTGTGAAGGACAATCGAGAAGTAGAGTGTGTTTTGTGACATTTTTCTACCTTATAAAAAAAAAACTTAGCTGCCTCGGTCCATCAAAGAATCTACATTATATAAACCCAGGTGCTCATTATGTAAGCGAGTGGAGGGTAAGACTTTAAGAGTCACAGGATGATTAACAATACTTTTGCGGCTCAACTGAACATGTTGTGTTGATGATTTCGATGGTTAAAATATAGACAAGAATACTAAGCCACAAACAGTTACCTGTGGCAAGGGAAGCTGCACGATAATACCGTGAATTGATGGATCCTCGTTATATTTATCTAAAGCACTACAAACATCAGATTCGGTACAATTCTCAGGAAAGGCAGTCATCTCGTATTTGATGCCAACCTCTTCACTTGCAACCATTTTGTTGCGCACGTAGATTTGAGTATCTCTTCGTTCTCCAACCAAAATGACAGCCAAGCCAGGAACCGTCCCTGTAGATATCTTCATTTGGCTTACCTCAGAAGCAATTCTAGCTCTTATTCCGTCTGCCATTCCTTTCCCATCAATAACATTAGAATCCCATGTGTTTGCTGTCAAAAGTAATACACATCAATGACATGGATTTTATTTATCTACATTCACGTGCTACATAATCTGGCCTAACCTGAATCACAGGTTTGTGTTACTGGAACTTATCTCCTTAACCATATTTCATGAAGAAAAAAAAATGAAAAAATCTTGACATCATGCAGGAAATGCAAATAAATTTTGGATTCCATGAAGGAAATGCTGCTTACAACTTTCTTTCGAGTGGTCATATAGCTTTGAATAAGCTGGCCATGAATCAGCAAGGTCCAGTGACAAAAGAGACGGAGACTTTATAATTTTGTTACTGAAAGCCCGTCGTGTTGATGGATTCAGAAATCCCTTTCTCAACAAAATCGGCCACACAGCTGCTATATATGGCCCCATCCTTGTTATCATTTGCAATTCATGATATATTTCACACTGCTACTGCATTCATCTCCACACTGGGGCTTTTCAAGGCCAGATGATGCTTCAGAAAGTTACATCAACTTGACTAACAAACCAATAAGAAGATGTAAGTGTCGAATACGAGTACATTATAAAACTATGTACTCCCTCCGTCCCAGAGCTCCCAGAGCAGTTGCACCAGTTGCACCATTGCTTTTGCACACAGAAAGAAAATAAGGAGAAGATTTAAATATTGAATTATATTGATAGTGGGTGTTGCTTTTACTTTATGGAGGATTCGTGGCCACAAAAATGTGTTGATGTAATATAAAATTATTATAACCATGTTCAAATATGGCAAATAAATAAATGAAATGGTGCAACTCTAACTCTAATGGTACGTCCAAAATGTCAAAATGGTGCAACGGTTGTGGGACGGAGGGAGTACATCTTACTTACTACTGACAACTTGTAGCATAAAAAAGTCAAAACAAAAACAAATGAGTACATCCCATTCCATAATAACTCTTATACGTTTATCAAAACAATGTTTCGCAATCGGTTGAGCAGACAATACATTAATAATGAAGAAACTAAACATACATTAACAACACAAAGATTTAAAAAAAAAAAAAAATACGAAAAAAAAAAAAATTACAAAATGTTTCCTATGAGAAATCTCGAGATTTAATAAGACCATACTATATTGATAGATTATAGATAGATACAATCATACAAGTCGAAAATTTATCTTCTTATAATGAGATTGGTACCTCAAGCCAAACGCCAGATGGGAGAAGATGGCGGGGGTGGAACTGCCGGCGAGATTTAAAATCCGGTGCCGGCGGCGGAAAAGCTTACCAAATCACCAAAAGCAGGGATGATGAATTGATGACGATGATGATGCTGATATTGATGAAGATGATTTATAAATTCAAAAATTGCTTACACCCCTAATTTTACTGGAACTATTAAAACTTAGTACTAAAATTAATTACTGAACACCATTTGGCAGTTGGTATTTTCTTAGTTAAAAAAGTAAGTTTCATTGGAGTCTGATGAGTCACTGCTTTTGAAATGGCAGGTATATGAATCAGAATCACACATTAGATTAGTTTCATTGGAGTCTGTGTGTTTTTTTTTCTTTTCTCCTTTTTCTTTTTTAGACAAAATATAGCTGACATGAGAAACTTATCGAATACGGATTAGTCAATTGGAATCGTATTGGATGAAGTCTAAAAAAAATTTGGAATGACTTCGGATCGAATAATGTTTGTATTTTAAATTTTGATCAGATGAGGATAGACCTGGGCGGTTCCAGAAACGGCGGTTCTCGGTTCCAGAACCGCCGGTTCCATTTGGCAAATATAGCGGAATTGGAACCGGAACCGAAACCAGCGGTTCGGTTCCGGTTCCAGTAACCGTCGGTTCTCAGTTCTGAACCGAGAACCGGTCGGTTCCTAGCGGTTCGGTTCAGAACCGAGAACCGGTCGGTTCCTGGCGGTTCTCTGCCGGTTCCTTATATATATATTTATTTTTATTTTTTTTTAAAAAAAATTGGCCAAAAAAAAGGGCTTACACACTTGGTAAAAAGTTTAAAGTACCAAGTGTGTAAGCCCTTTATTTTTATTTATTTTTTATAATTAAACATACAAAGGAAAAGGAAATAAAAAAATTGGCTTGCACTTGGTAAAGTAGTAAACTAATTTACCAAGTTGCCTACGTATCTTCTTAGAAGAATCAAAGCCCTCGTAGTTCACTTACCTACTTACCTTGTGGACTTGGCTTGTAGTTGAAGTCGTCGTTTTCATTAATCTTCGTCCGTAGTTGATGTTGATCCTTCTCCTTCGGTATCGATCACCTCGTCTCCAGAGTCCATATCTTTTTCATTTGCCGGTTCATGTCCTTGACATCGTTTTTCGGCTCGGGTCCAATCATCAAGTAAGCATTGGCATTCCAAACAATCCGGAGACAATGAGGATCTTCTAGGTGAAAGAATGTTGCCTCTCATGCTAATGGCAGCAGGCTCCTGCTGCTGCAAATAATAACAATGGCTAGCCGTTGTCATGACAACGGCTAATTAGCCGTTGTTAATTGTTGCAGCATGCTAATGTGTCCTGTGGGACACATGTGTCCCACAGGTGTGGGACACATGGAACCGGCCAGGAACTGTTCGGTTCCTGGCCGGTTCCGAACCGCCAGGAACCGCACGGTTCCTGGCGGTTCCATGGTTCCAAATATGTTGGAACCGGAACCGGAATCGAACAGTACGGTTCCGGTTTCGGTTCTGGAACCGACGGTTTTAATTCTGGAACCAGAGTCTATTTTTCGGTTCGGTTTCGATTTGGTTTTCGATTCACGGTTCTGTTTTGGTCGGGTCTAGATGAGGAACTTATTTGGATCATAAACCTTCTTGTCACTTTGGATCGGATGAAATCGGATCAGATCAATTCGGATTCAGTGATAATTGAATATTTGAACGCAAAATTATTTTTGTAATTGAAATTTATAAATTACTGTATTACAATTTTCAAAATTGAATTATAAGTTAGTTAATGATGAAATCTTAAGTTATTGATGAAATTAGTTATATTTTTCTTACAAATTTTATTCGATTGAGTTCGAATTGAATGAGTTTGAGTCATATTTTATTCTTATTTTGTTAGAATTCATTAATGTAAAGTTAACACTATTAAACTTGTTAGCGTTGTTACAAACTCACACGTATAGTAGTAGTGTCGAGTTTAATATTAGTGTTATGCAAATGAAATATTTAGATATTTAAACACCTATAACAAAAATCACCATCAACAAAAACTAACTCTGGAATAGAATGAATACAAAGAAAATTAGGAATACAAAATTTAGTAATGAACACGCCATCATATAATTTGCAAACTCCTTCCAACCCCGTTTCTTTACATTTCTTCAAATACAACAACAATCAAGGCATCGAAGCAATCTTGCCACACAGTAAGAATCCATCTTCTCTAATATCTTTGTTGTTATTCAACATTTTATAGATACATGTCGCGTAATCGGACATTGGATGATTCACTTCTATTAAAATGTCTAGAAAAGGTTGTACTCGATGGAAGGTCTTGTACTCGAAAACATCAACCTTAAAAGAAAAATAAAATATCATTAGCGAATGTATAATAGAATACGGATTGAATAAGAATAAAAAAAATACAGGACTAACTACGAATTGTTAGAGATAATTGCAAGATCAAAACTTTCGTAAAGGCATCCAACATCAAAAAAAAATTAATCAAGAAAATTTGACTAATCAATGAGCAGTGAACAATTTCATCAGAATACAAAAACAGTGATAAAAACTAACCCAATTAGCATCGAACTTCATCTGTTCAGTAATGCCGTTCAATGCATCATCCCGGAAAAGAAAAGACAAATCTGAAGACATTCGAACAAAAATAAAATATAATTATCGAATGTATAATAAAATAAGGATTGAATAAGAATATAAAAATACATACAATTCAATTATATTAAATAAAACTTACATTTAGCATCGCGAAATAGAAATGTATTCTGACTAATCTTCTTGATTAGTGATAATTGCAAGATCAAAGCTTTCGTAAAAGCATCCAACGTAAAAAATAATTTAATCAAGAAGATTAGACTAATCAATGAGTGAACAATTTAATCAGAATACAACAACAATGATAAAAACTAACCCAATTAGCATCAAGCTTCCTTTTGTCAGTAATGTCGTTCAATTCATCATCCCGGAAAAAACAAAGACAAATCTGCAGTCATAAGAACAAAAATTCCATATCATTAGCGAATGATTAATATAATACGGATTGAATAAGAATAAAAAAATACATACAAATACGGAGATTGATACAGAGGATACGAAGATTGATACAGAGGATATAGAATGAGGTTAGCTATATATAAAAATGCGGAGATTGATAGAGAAGATACAGAATGAGGTTAGCTATATATAATCGTTTTTTAGGGTTTAGAAGATCCTTAATTCATGCAATCTCCGTTTGAATTTTAAAATTACTTACCACATTATGTAAGCACAAAATCTGAATATTCCATATATTTTGATTTTCAGCACTGATGAGACGTGCATGGGAAGAAAGGAAATACAATAAACATTAATACTTACCAAAATAACTTAAAGATATTGTTACGAAAAAATATATGAGATCGAACACCAATACTTGATGTTGTAAATAATGAACGATTGAAAAGCTGTGGCCGAGTGGAATGTGGTGATGTTCATGGTATATGCCACCTGGGTTTGAATCCCTCTGGCCACAGCTTTTTTTTTGATTTATTCGATTATATGTCACATTTAATAACTCATAATCTAGAGTAATTATTACGGAAAAAAACTTAATTGTTACTAAATAAAATTAAAAGCATAAAATATTAAATCGAACACCAATACTTGATGTTGTCAATAATGAACGATTGAAAAGCTGTGGCTGAGTGGAATGTGGTGATGTTCATGGGATATGACACCCGGGTTCGATTCCCTTTGGCCACAACTTTTGCAATTTTTTTAATTTATTATTTCCATGAATTTGCAAAGAAGATTATTCTTAAAATAAAAAACACAAATAATTAAATCACTGATTTATTAAATATCATTTTTCAATAATTAAAATTAATTGTGAATGAATAAACTAAAAACAATTAAACTGATTTTCGTAAAATAGTGTCTACGAATCTAATTTTAATTCCAGAATATATTTTACCTAGATTTTAATTAACATTTTAATTCACGTTTAAATTAAAAAATATTTATTATTAATTTTAAAATTCATTTTGCCAAGAATTTAATTGACACCGTAATTCAACATTTAATTAATAAACGATTTACTTTTAAATTCAGAAATCTGTTTTGTTGTATAATAAGTCAATTAACATACTATTTTTTAATTGCAGAAATTGTTTTGTTGTATAATTTCGGATTATTTGAATTTATATATAGCTGGACGATTTTTGTGTTTGGAAGAAGAATTAAATTATCAAAATTAGATCAATGAAAACTTACCAAAACAAATGAAATTGAATCTTTTTCATCCTCTCAAAATTATTGTCACATAGTGTGAAAGCTCTTGAGAATGAAATTGGGCTCTTCTAGACACCTAGATTTCATGTATATATAGATTACATGAGTATAATTTTTTGATTTACTTGGAATGAAAAACGTAAATCCTCAAACCCAGTTCCTTCTTTCAGTTCGATCTTTCTCCATTCTCTAACCACTCAATTCTTCTCCATTCAATTTGTTCAATTTGAGAGCACTAACAGCGGTTCTTGCATTCCTCCCTGTTAAACCCCATCCCACATCGCTTGAGAGTAGGACCTCAATTCAACATATAAGATTGGATAACCTTCTCCCCTTACAAGGCTTTTTAAGGGGAAGATGGCCCAATTCTAATATGGTATCAGAGCAGGCCCAAGTCGATGATGGTCATTCACCCATGTTGGGTTTGAGCCGATATATATTCCGGCATTCATTGTCCACGTTGTAGACCCGATGTTCATACCGGGCTACACGTGAGGGGGCGTGTTAAACCCCATCCCACATCGCTTGAGAGTAGGACCTCAATTCAACATATAAGATTGGATAACCTTCTCCCCTTACAAGGCCTTTTAAGGGGAAGATGGCCCAATTCTAATACTCCCCAAAGTTGGCCATACCTATGCTTCGAGTCGCAACAATGTTCGATTATCAGTAGTTATCAGTCCCCATTCGGTTTTCTCTTCTTTCAGATTGAGATCACTAACACCGGTTTCCTCTGCGCGGGTTGATTTGAGTTTTAATTCGGTTGTAGGTCATATGCATTACACATCAAGGTCGTAGTTTTTCCAAACCTCATATTTACTCCATTTATTTAGTATCTTCCTTTCCTAAGTGGTAAAACTTATAAAATTTAAGGAATAATATTAAAGAATTGATTTGTATGAGTATTTAATGGTAAATGGGTGATAAAGTATGAGAGAGTGTTAAATTGGTTATAAATAAGGAGAGATAAATAATAAAAAGGGCGATTTACATATGGACCCCCTCTTATGCGACGTAATTACGATTTTTCCCCTGTTGTGCAAAGATTTACATATCTTCCCTCCTTATGTACATTTAATTACACATAGGCCCACGACCTTGACTTTCGCCGCTCTTAATCCAGGAAATGTCTAATTTGCCCCCACTGAAATATTTGATTCTTGGATGAGCCAAACAGCTTATTTACACGTGCCTTGCACGTGGGGGCTGGATGTAATTACCATGGCATAAGAAGGGAACATATGTAATTCTAATGGACTTTACCTACTAGCCGTTAGGGACTGTTTATAGCCGTTGGGATTCAAATTTTTGGCTATATATAGCCCCCAAAAACTGTCTTTTATATGTCTTTCTTGTGGTAAATGTAGTGTATCATTATAGGCAAATATTTTCCACTTGAATATGAGTGATTCCAATGTCTTAGGGCCTTTGGGAGGTGGAGGCTTATTAGCCCTTTCTCTAAACAGTCTTCTTCTAGCAGGAGGTTGCTCTTTCAAAGGCACCTCAAATTCTACATCAACACCACTACGCACCTTTTTACCTTTACCCTTAGCCTTTGGTGTCACAGAACGTAAGGGCTCAGCATAAGAAATGTCATATATGTGAAGAATACAATCCTTAAATTCTTTATTTCTCTCAAACATACTTCTCACAGTCTCATCACTCACAAGTTGTATTTGTTCAGAAGAGTTCTCTACATCAGCAAATATCTTAAACGCAACATATTTACCAAAACCAAGCTTTTCATCAAGATCATCACACAGTCTCTCGAAATCGTACCTTGTGTGGGTGATGTCGAAAATATCATACATTTTGTCATCACAATGTACTCGAATATTGTACTTGTTGTTCCTTCTTGCCATGACTGTAAACACAGAAACACAGAGAGTCGAAAACACTATCAGAAAAAACCCTAGGTGTATGAAATCAAATCCAAAAATTACATACTTTTTCTACAATCAAAACACAGTTCCTACTAACCAAGATGTATAACATCATCCTATTGCTTCGAATTTTCAAAAAAAAATAAACAATTTTGATCGACCACATTACCTTACAGATAACCCGCCGTTAAGCTCAATTTCACCAATGTATGTGCCCGATAGTCGACCCAGAATGAAATTACGGTAGTTACAGTTCTTCAAAACGTCGATTACATGGAGAATTTTGGGGGCGCAGTGGTTACGATATTGGAGGGAAGGGAGACGAACATGGGAAGAAAGGAAAATAGGGCAATTATTAATGAGGGAGTTATGAGAACATAATAAAAGGGAAAAGGCTTAAAACGGCTAAACTTACTAAGGCCGTGTTTGGGAAGAGAAAGAGCAACAGTGGGAAATAAGTTGGTCAACCCAAACTGCTTATTTTGGGTCTGAATATAAATGTTTGCATAAGAGGGGAAGAAATAGGGAGACGTCGCATAAGAGGGGGTCCAGACGTAAAATTCCCTAATAAAAAATTGATAAATGGGTTGGAAAAATTTCCATATTTGGATTAGTAAGTTCGTAAATAAATGGTCAAAATGGAAACCTAGTAAGTTATTAATGAAATGAAGAATTAATGTTTAATGTTCTTAATAACCTACCATGTGTTTGATAAAATGTCTCTTCCATATAAATGAAATTCCCCTCTCTTTTAATACTAACATCTTCTTCAGTTTATGGAAACATTCAGTTCAAGGAATGTTTTAGGCTAGTTGGTGGAAAATTTTAAGTTCCATGTGTTTTATTCTTTACACAGTTGCTTCACTTTTGCGGCCTCAAAGCTATAGATTATGGACGGAGATTTTGTACTGAAAATGTAGAATTTCACTTGATTAATGCCTGCTTTGTTTAAAAAGGATGTTAAGTGGTTATGCTTTTTTTCTTCTTCTTTTCATATATCCAACAAGGTCCATTGTTTTTACTCGGCAAGTATTTGATGGTTATTTTTCCACGTTGCTTAATTGCATTAGTCCTGCGTTTAAACAGCGCATTTCCGGATGGCGTATTTACTTGGCGGTGGCAGTATTTTTAGATTTCAAGCTGAGTAGGTTGCAGTCTTCACTCTTCGCAAATCAGTTCTAGCTCAGGTCTGCATATTTTCATTCCAATTTTCATGTTTAGCATAGAAATTTCGATTCTGCATATTTAACTTATGAATTGCTGCACGTATATGATTTATTCGTTGGGTTACGTTTTTACCCATTGTTATGTTTCGGTTTCTTTAATACGTAGCGCTAAGGAGCTGCACTGAGAAGTTAGATATACATTAGATTTGAAAGTTGTAGAGAAGTAAACTTTTTCCATAAATGCAATCGTCTTCTTTAGTTTGGGGAAAGTAAATCATTGTTGAGAATAGAATGACAATTTTTCAAATACTGTTCCTTTCAGGTAAAGTCTCTTCAAATGTTCAAACATCAATGGGTTTTGCTGCTTATGCACTAGAACATGATGCATTGGATTGTAACAATAAAATTTTTTCCAGGTGGGAAGGTAGTATCAAGTAGCTCTGCAGTTGATACTACTACATGACTGAATGACTGCATTCTTTTGGTACCAATTGGCTTATTTGTTCAGTTACTTTTTCAATTTCAGAAATACATGTTGAGAGCGTACTTTAGTCTTACAATCATGGAAATTGCACTTTAGCTGTTTTTTATTATTACTGGATGGATGGTGAGAGGAATTTTGATGTTAAGAGTAGAATTAGGGCCTACTTCGTGTCTACATATTTTTATTTCCAATTTTCATGTTCAGCAAAGAAATTTCGATTCTGCATATTTAATTTTTCAATTTCTGCCCGTATAGGATTTAAGTCATTGGGTTACATTTTTACCCACTGTTATGTTCCGGTTTTGTTCATATGTAGTGCTCAGGAGCTTTAGCAAGGTCATAAATCCTTCCTTTCACTTATGTACGTACCCAAAAGAGCTTTATATGTATATACGGTGTAACTCGGGTTACTATAACATTTTTTATTTGCTTTTGGGCTCCCCTACTACTTGTCAGCGCTAACTAATACCAGCTGTGATTTTTCTCATATACAAGTTGTTTGGTGAAGTTGAGGTTCATTTGTGGTCAAATTAGATAAGCTCGCAAGTTTCACTTGGGCACACCTCTACAGTGAGTGTTACACTGTAGATGTCAGACAAATTTAAATTTTAAAAGAAGCCGTAACAAAAGAAATTACATAGTCCTTCCGTTACGTTATTTGATCTATTTGAACATTTTTGCTCATTGATCCAGGAGCATTCAGATGTAACCTTGCTTATTCACTTCATAGGGAAGAACAGATCATTAAATTCATTTTGATTTATTTACACGGCCCATTTGTTGGGGGGGGGGGGGGGTGTGAAATGGGAGTTGCTATTACTGATCATTCATGTGATGTTCATATTTTCTTTTTCCGAAAAAAGATGACATCTTCAACAGTTAGATATTAAGGTCTAAAGAATCTCGAGTTTTAGTATGAAAGGTTTATGATGTGCTAGAAGGCAGAATCCATTTGAATCATTTTCGTTTCTTATGCTCTTTTTAAACTGATAATTATGGCTCAGTCCTGTTTCTGGGCTCTGCCGGCTGCTGCTCCATTATCGGGTATAAATGCAGAAAAATGAGTCTTACACAATCACATTTGTGGTTATCATGAGAATTTAGAGGAGTGGTAGTTATGGTGCTTTCCTCACCCAGCTGGTGATCGGGTTGTATTATATTACTCTGAATGCTACAGTATTATTCTTTAAGAAAAGCTACTGGATTTAGTCTAGGGAATACAATTGGGATTACAAAATTTTTTAAACTTTACAAGTCTGTGATTAAATAAATTGAAACGAATACTATTTTTTTAATTAATCTAATTTGTATCTTGTATCTGATTTAGTTTTAATATGTAAAACAGTAAAACGATTGTTACGTTGCTAATGTTTAGTATTTTCTGCAGATGCTATTAGTATTCGACCTTCATCTCATTATTATATCATGGCATCCTCTGCCCAACGACCATTGCAAGTATTCTATATTCATTCCAGGTACTGTTCTCATTGTTTTAGTGGAATATAAACGACATTTCTTCTATTTTTCTCTGTTCTGGAACACTTCTCATTCGCATTGTCTCTTCCTATTTGCTATTGAATTTATGATAATTATTACTCAGTAAAAGATGAGTTGGTGAGTTTGGCCAATCATTAGTTCTTGAATAAATA
Organism: Plantago ovata; assembly: GCA_028274465.1. Taxonomy (NCBI): domain Eukaryota; kingdom Viridiplantae; phylum Streptophyta; class Magnoliopsida; order Lamiales; family Plantaginaceae; genus Plantago; species Plantago ovata. The sequence continues at coordinate 42,369,323 of CM051457.1, read as the reverse complement.
TATTTTAAGCCTGTCTAATGGTTGGTTCTCATGGTTGTTCCTTATTGCTGTTTGCCCGACTATGTGGGTTTGGTTTCAACTGCTAGGTTAACTGGAAACCCCATTTTTGATTTTAGGGGGCTCTGGAAAACAACATGGTTACATGGATGTACAGGTGACAGGTGTGTCTTCTGTCACCATGGCAGTTTACTATTAGGCCAATGCAGTCGGAATGTGACCGCTAGCAAACTGCATATTTTCTGCAGATTCACTTTGTTGATTAGAGCAAAAAATTCTCAGAGAACAAAAGCTGGGGAGATTAATGTCTCTGAATAAAATTGTCCCGACTCGACTCTGATTCTCCATTTAATTATTCATGTATGGTAGCCACTGGGAGCAAGAATGGCATTCAGCTCTTGCTAGCTGCAGAACAAGAAGCTCAGTGGATTGTCAACAATGCTAGAGCAGCAAAACAAGCAGGCTAAAGAAGAAGCATAAAAAGAAATTGATGAATTCCGTGATCAAATGGAAGCATACTGCCTGATGCTAGTGACTCAACAGCAAAGAGCAAATGTAAACGTGGGACTCAGGGTGCTGCTGCTCAAGCGGAATTCATTGAGCAGGTGAAGGCTATGATTGGGCCTCCACCAGAGATGTTGGGAGATGAGCGATCCCGTAAAGCTGGAGGTGTTGATGAGGAGTTGAAGAAGTTTGTCCGCCTCGAGAAAAGAGACCGTATCTTAATAGACGACATAATTTGCACCACACCTGGGAAACTTGAACACTTCTACTCCCCCTTAGTGCTGAAGACCGCAAAGAATATGTCAAAGTCGAGCTTTACAAGCTGAACAAGGATGCATGGGATGATAATCCCATGAGTTAGTTGCGTGGATTATTTGCAAACTTCAAAGGTTCACTTTATGTTTCATGTTTCAATTTCCAGACTAAATGTTTTTGTTTGTTTTGAATTTGCACCTGTGTGTGTAAATTGGTATGAACCATCTTGTTATGTTCTGTCTGAACTGGGGCTAATGACCCTTATCAGTTGCTATGTTATTGATTTTATGGATCGTGATTCAGTTTTTAACTATCTCCATCTCATTATTGTTATTTTTTTCATGTACTATTACTGCGGTACTGTTTCTTGTTTGGAATCTGAAGTGGATTGTTGATTTTATTATTAGGCTGCAAAAAGGTTTAAGAGACTTTCTGTTGATAATGCACCATGTCTGGTAAAAATTTATCATCCGTACACACATGCTCATGTGTACTTCTGGAGAGTTTTTTTTGAAAGGAAATTACTTCATAAATGAAATCAACCAAAGGAGGTTACGGTGTTACATATTACTGTCTTAGGAACCATACGAATACTAGTTTTTGTTACATCACTCAAAACCAAATGTTCTAGCCAAGTTAATGTATAAACATGCTCATTTTTTCATTTTCTGGGCATTTTTCCTCATGAATTGCATCTATATTTGTTTTGGTAACTATTCTAACTTGCTCCGTCACTTGTACTACTCACAAATACATAAACTAAGTGTCTACAAGTCCAGAAATATTCAAACCTGAGAAGCCGGAGATTTCGTCTATACAGCTGCTCATTTTTCCATTTTCTAGACATTTTTGGCCATGTATTTCAGCTATATTCATTTTGGCCACCGTTCTACCTTGCTCCTACACTTGTATTAGTCACAAATGTATAACTTTAGATAGTCTACAAGTCCAGGAACATTCATAACTGAGCCAATAAATATATCATCTATACAGCTGCTCATTTTTCCATTTTCTAGACATTTTTGGTCATGTATTTCAGCTATATTCATTTTGGCCACCGTTCTACCTTGCTCCTACACTTATATTAATCACAAATGTATAAATTTAGGTGTCTACAAGTCCAAGGACGATCAGAACTGAGCCAATAAATATATCATCTATACAGCTGCTCATTTTTCCATATGTTTGCATTTTTTAAAAGATTTTCTGCTATAGGCAGTTTGGTCTAATTTCAACATAGGTTCTTTATTGTATCACTTAGATATTATTGTATCACTTACATATGCATAGACAAACCTCCGTATCATTCATATATTCAGGCTTTGTTCTCTTCGTATGAAATCTCATTATTTTCAGTTCAGTTCTGTTCAGTTCCATTCAGTTCTGTTCAGACTTGCTTAGTTATATTTTATACTACAAATAAATTCTCAGTTCAGTTCAATTCTCTTCAAATCTGTTCAGACGAAAAGAACAGTTTGTCACTGTGTTATTAGTAACTACCATGAACTAATAAATTTAAAACTAACAAACAAACAACATATATCTTCTGGGAGTAAGTATATGGTAAGGTAGATTTTTCCTACCATCTAGGAAAGGACTGGTTTTTAGTAAAAAAAACCACCATCCAAAACCAGAAACCGGTTTTGACCACAAAAACCAAAAACTCGCTACTATAAATAAGTCCTATTAACGCACAAAATCAGAAAACAGACGGCAACACACACAAAAGGTGAAACTACGTGTTTTCACCTATTTCTCTCAAATCTCAATCCTATCTCGTCTGATTTTCGTCGAATTTGCACCAGAATCTCGCCGTTGGAACGCGTTTCCATCAGATCTCGACAAATCCAGCCTCAGTGGACCTCGATGAGGTAAAAATCAATACAATTACTTCTGTTCTAATTCATAAATCTCAGAAATTAATGTGTGTTTGTGCGTGTTCATGAATCAAGCTGCGATTTACTGATTTCTGAATGATATACCTTCTGATTTGTTGATAAAACCTTCAAATCCAGCTTCTCAAAAGCACGAAGCAACCGATTGGTGGTTTTGAAGAGCAATCTGCATATGATGTTAAAGTAATCGAAGAAGTTGAGCCTGAGCAGCAATTATGTATGTTCCTAACTACTTTTAAGCATTTTCTGTGTGATTTTAAGCTTCTGTAATCGATGAAACGTGAGATTGTGGTTTTAAGGACATATGATGTGGTTTTAAGGGTATATGATGTGGTTTTAAGCTTATGTAATTGATGAAAAGTGAAATTGTGGTTTAAGGACATACAATGTTTGTTTAAGAGGTATTCTTAAGCATCTAAGCATGATTGAGATCGTTTCAGCTCCCGTTTTCATTTTGTACTTTTAAGAGAATTTGGTGTGCTTATAGTTACTGTTGTTATGGTTTTAACGAATATGTAATGCTATTGCCCTGTGTTTGACCATTCTAAAGTTTTGAACTGATATGGTGTGGTTATAAGTAATTTTGTTGTACTTTTAAGAACCTGTGATGTGGTATTGAAATATGCATTTCAGCTTCAGATTTCATATTGTGGTTTTAATAGATTTTGGTGTGCTTATAGTTATTGTTGCTGTGCTTTTAAGTAGCTTCATATCATTTCTAGCTTATGTTGCATGCTCAAATTTTAACAAATCATGGTGTGGATTTAAGTATTTATGGTGTGGTAATAAGTGTCTTTATTGAGGTTTTAAATAATGTTGTGGTGATTATAAAAAACATCATTGATGTGATCTTTTTTAGCTTGCATTCAGTTCTACTGCTATGATATAGCTTTAAAGTATATTGGTGTTGTTTTAATTACTTTTGTTGAGGTTTTAGCATCTCATGTGATGGTTCTAAGCATGCTTGATATAGTTTTTAGCTTCAATAGCATGTTACTGTTGTCTTATATATTTTAGAGATATTGGTGTTGTTTTAAATCATGTTGTTGTGGTTTTAACACATACATAATGCTACAATGTTGGTTTTGAATAACATCGTGTTCTGGCTTGTTGTATATATACTGTGCTTTTATGGAACCTTGTTATGGCTTAAATATATTCTATACGTAATGATTCTAAGCATTATTGATAAGATTTTTTTAGCTTGTATTCAATGCTACGTCTACGATATAGTATTAATTCATGTTGGTGTGGTTTTAATTACTTTTGTTGTGGTTTTAAAACATCGTGTTATGGTTCTGCGCATTCTTGATATGATTTTTAGATTCAATTGCATGTTACTGTTGTATCATTGTTTTAAGAGATATTGGTTTGGTTTTAAACCCTGTTGTTGTAGTTTTAAGTCATGTATAATGCTCCAATGTTAATTTTCTTTTTTTTCTTTCACTGTATGATTTTAAGACTTTTTGATGTGGTTATAATTGTAGTTGGTGTGGTTCTAAGGAAGGTTATTATGCCCACAAGACAGCTGGTGGTGACGCTGACGCTGAGGATGATGATAAAAATGAAGATGATGGTGATCCCAAATCCTTGAAAGGTTACACTGTAGAAAGTCGAAGATCACAAAACAAGTTTAATCGCAAGAAGCCAATTTCAAAGACTCGGATTCCATTTGCATCACAGACACTACCTAAACGATTGTTGTAATTTTGTTGTTTTGTTGATACTTGTTTTAAAACAATGAAGTGACTAAATGATTCAAATTATCACATAAATTAATATGTATTCAATTTTACACTGTTTGATTGCATGGTCTAATATATCCATTACAGCAGTTGGTGTGGTTTTAAGTAGCCATATTGTGGTTTTAAGTACCAATGTTGTGGTTTTAATAGTATAGGATGCAATGTTAAAACCATGCCATCAGTAAGTATTATAACCAGCTGATGTGGCTATAAGTGTCCTTGTTGTGGTTTTAAGTGTGTACAATTATGGTTTTAACAAAAACGAGCTAAGATTTAATACATGGTTTGCACTACTTTACAAATTAGATAGAAAGTTAAAGTTCATTAAAACATAAAAAGATATTCATACATAAAAATACGGAAAACAAGAATATCTTAAAGAAATCATATAAGTATAATGTAGATGGTTAATAACAAATTATAACTATACCATCCACTTATTCCACTCTTATAAGCACAACATCTGCTCTTAAACCCACAAGATTATATATTAAAACCATACCATCCGGTATTAAAAAGAATAACAACTATTCTTAAAACCAAAACATGAAATCTTATAAGCGGAACATCGGCTCTTAAAACCAGAACATGAAATCTACAAACCAAACATATCTTAGGTCTCTTATGACACTTAATTAAATTGTCTCTTAAAAACCACAACACGCCATCTTAAAATCATAACATATATCATGAAAACCACACCATTATAGATTAAACAAACAACAACTAAAAAAAGAAACATACCACCAATATCAAAAGAACTTACAAAAAACATACATAGTAATCCAAAATGACATCCACATTTGCATATAAAAAACACATTACATATCCCCCTACTTCTTGAAATTGTCCTTTATCTTAATTCGCAAATTATTGGTGCCTTTCTTCAGCTTCTCCTTTTCTTTAAGTTGTTTCTTCCTCTCATTTTCTTCATCTTTGAGCCTCTTCGGTTGTTTCAACAACTTCAATCTTCTTCTCTAGAGCAACTTTCCCCCTAGCCTCAACTTTCATCTTCAAACCCAACTACTTGATCATTTCATGTCTATGACAAGAGAATTCTGTAATCAACTGCAAAATATGAGTTCTATTCAGGTCCATGTCGACGAGAACCAAAGTAGCCACCATTTCGGTTCTGAATAGTAAACGCCCAGAAACCTGAAAACATTAGCATAAGACCTTAAAACCACACCATGTACTCTTACAAACACACCAACTATTCTTACAACCACACCAACACCACTTAAAACCACAATAACAAAAATATCACCATGTAAAGATACAAATAATATCCCCATTCTTAAAATAATAACATAAACCCTTAAAACCACACCAAAAGGCTAAAACCCATAACAATACACATTAATAAACATAGCAAACCAGAAACAACACTTCAAAACCACACCAACATATTTTATAACCACACCAATAACCCTTAGAACCACACCAAACACGTTTCGAACCACACCAAAATCATTCATAAGCATACCAGAGAAACTTAAGTACCAGAAAAACCTTTTCAAATACAAAATCTAAAAGTAAAATAACATAAAACCTATAAGCATACCGAATACACTTGAAAACACACCAAAATCCCATATAATCATACCAGACACACTTAGTACTATAGAAAAAATGTAAACAACAGAAACTAAAGTATAATAATAAGCAACATGCTGATACACTTAAAACAACACCACATCCATCGAAAACAACACCAACAATCCCTTATAAGCATACCATAGGCACTTAAAACACTTTAACCACAACAAACACACAAACAGAGCATATACAACCACAAACAATATACATAAAAACCACAACAAAAAACAGATTCAACATATCAAAATCAACAACTGACATACCTTTACTGGAAGAACCAACAGAAGAACCCTTCCTCTTCGTCTTCAACAACAAAAAACTTCTTCAACAGAACAACAATGTTATAAAGAAAGAAAGAACCCTTCCTCTTCGTCATCCTTCAAATCAGAAACCATAGATCTTTGAAATCGAATCTGAGAATTAAGAATTCAAAATCGAAACCCTAGATCTCAGAATACATAGTGAGAAGAACAAATCGAACACAACACATCAACAAGGTAGCAAAAAGGAAGAAAATAGGAGAACAATCAACTTGATTCTTCGATCGATCATAAAATTTGAGATTCGGAAGTAGGAGAAGAAAACGAAAATTTACACAGAGAGAAGTGATTTCACGTAGAAAACACGCTAAATGTGTGTTTACTGTGTGCTGGATTTTATTAATAGCTACACAGTGAACCGGGATTTTTAAAAAAATCGGTCGATTTAATGACTAGCGAGTTTTTGAAAAAATCAGATTTAAAACCAACGAGTTTTTCACAAAACCAGCCCTTTCCGTCATTTTAGGAAAGGTCGGCCTCCCTATAGACTTTAGCATCTTCTGGGATATGATGTAGAATAACATGTAATCTTCTGTAACTTTTAAATTTCAAACCTATGTTTTAAAAAACGGAGTCGGATGTTGAATCGGACACCCCTCAAAAAAAGTCCAACCGGGGTCGGACCCGTTGAGCCGTTATGTGAGCCGGTATACCATTATAATAATATTAATTAATACTATACCATAGAAACTCCATACATACAAATACAATTTATTTCTAAACGACTAAACGTAATTCTTCAAAGGGTTTATTCCTGAGTTCGGATCGTAAATTATTTATTACTATAACAATTATATATATTTATTACTATTAGAGAGTCTACCTTTTTTCATATACTAACAAATAACAATCATAATATCACTACTAGGAATAAATAATGAAGATAACGAAACAACATAAAAAAGAAAATAAATATAGTAGTAGTACTATACTGGAGTAGTAGTTAGGGCTGGACATGGGGCGGTTCGGTTCAAAACCGAACCGAATTTCGGTTTGAACCGAACCGAACAGTAAAATTTTGTCCAATTTGAAGACCGAACCAAAATTTCGGATCGGTTTCGGTTTGATCTGAAAATTATCGATTCGGTTTCGAATTAATCCGAATAATCCGAACTTTTTTTTTTTTTTTTGAATTTTCCATCAAATAGGCAGGCAACAAATATCCAAATCAAACAGTAGTACTCTAAATCAAATCAAAAGTCAAAACACAAGTTTGACAATTTTCTACCAAATGGAAGAAGTTCACCAAATTCAAAGTTCATACGATACGGATACGAAAACGATTACGATTAGTCTATTACATATTCATTCAACCACTAGAGTTAGCAAAAAAACAAAATATTCATTCCACAGTTGGGGTATGCATTCCACCATTGGAGTTCACCAACTTGTGCAACCTGATTCCAAAGCAATCAAAACAAACCTGAAATTGAAAAAAAAAAATTTCCATCAATACTAGAGTTCAGGTCAGGCAAAAAAAAAATTACTAGTCAAGGGTATACATTCCAGCAGTGGCATAAGCAATAAAACTTTCATAGTTCCATAATATATAATACAAGTTACTATACTACTATAAATCACATGTTCATATCTATGGTTAAAAGCTTAATTTTTTTTACACTGAAAAAAAATAAGAGCTGTAGAGACTTGGTGACATATTTTGCTGTTAATGAACATACTGGAGCAGCAGAAGATTTGTTGATATGGGGAGCTGGTGATGAAATTGAGAAGATTTGCTGATGGGGGAACTGGGGAAGAAAAATCTAGGAATAAACAACTTAGGAGTTAGGACAGTAATAATACCTTTTAAGAGTTCAGGTCAAGCACATAACCTTCCATCAACTAGCTTTGAACAGTTGCTGATTCTTCATCACTAATTCTCAACTCTGCAATAGTACAAATGTACAACATAGAACACACAATACTTATATGAATTGTAAATAAAGAAAAAAAAACAGCAAAGAAAAAAAAATAAGATAAAGAATCATACCATTTTCAATCTCTTGAACTAGAGAGTATTCCTCCTCAGAAGTTAAGACACGTCCCTGACGTATCCAATCTTGAGTGCAAATAAGTGCCTCAGCATTTTCAGGAGTTAATGATGATCTAAAATCATCAATGACACGCCCACCATTCGAAAAAGCAGACTCCGACGCCACGGTTGATAGAGGTACAACAAATACATCTCTGGCCAACCTCGCTAAGACCGGATAATCTCTTTTATGGTCATTCCACCACTGGAGAATGTTACAATCTATCGCCTCAAAATCATCTTGGGAAACTTGATCAGCAGCAAGATACTTCTCCAATTCTGTTTGTGACTCAACATTCCCAATACTTGCTTGAATCCTATTGTAGAAGTCTCTATTGGGCTTGACTGGTTTCTTAATTGCTCTTCCAACCACACCTAAACCAATTGTAGCTTGATTCTTGGAGGTGGGACGTGAAGACTTAGGGACGGAAGTAGAAGAGCCCTTATATTCTTCATAAAGTTCCTTCAAAGCATCCATGGATGCCTTAGCCAAAGACCCTCAAATTGTTTCACCAAACATATGATCCAAACTTGCTTTTAAAAAATTGTACTTGTAACGAGGATCAAGCAAATTCGCAACATAGAAAATCAGATTGAAGTTCTCAGTCCCAATACCCCAATACTTATCAAACTTATCCTTCATCTTAACAGCAACAACACTCAAATATTTATTTGGACCCTCAATCCAGTCCTTAAACAAGGTATAAATGGTACCAATCTCATCCAAGAACAAGTTTGTTGTAACATAATAAGTACCTGACACTCGAATAGTAGAGTCTGAAAAATTTTCTAAAACAGTCTCCATGAAAGATGCAACATTCCAATCATTATCAGTGGGAAAAGCTTTTGGTCCATCTTTAGGAAAATCAGAACGAATAGAAGCATCTTCCATTTTGTACCTCCCGAAAACATCTTTGAAAATTATAGCTCTTTCTAACATCAAATAAGAAGAATTTCATCTAGTTACAACATCCAAAGCCAAAGACTTTCTAGTGGAAACCTTTTCCTTGGCAGCATATTCATCAAATTTAATACATCTAGCTGGGGAACTCCTCACATACTTCACAACATGACGAACTCGACAAATAGATTCACTATACTCAGATAAACCAGATTGCACAATTAAATTAATAATGTGTGTTGTACATCTCACGTGCAAGTGTTTCCCCCAACCACAGCTGTACCCTTGTTCACAAACTTTCTTCTCAAATAATTAACAGTAACCTCATTTGCTGATGCATTATCTACTGTTATGCAGAAATATTGTCAATACCCCATGCATTCAAACACTCCTCAATTAACAAACCAACTTCATCCCCCTTATGCTTAGGACATGTTACAAAGTTCAAAATCCTTTTTTGCAATTTCCATTCATCATCAACAAAGTGTGCAGTTAAAACCATATAAGAAAGTTTCTTATTAGATGTCCATAAATCAGTGGTGATAGAGAGTAGTAGAAAAGCCGTATTTATGGACATAAATCAAAAAATTCAAACATACCTATATTCGTTACCTCCTCAGTATAGTACTACTACTATATTTATGGACATAAATCAAAAAATTCAATCACTTCTGCATTCACTTCGTTACCTGGAAACTCTGCATTCTTTTGTTTTTTTTGATAAACATAACTTCCATTCATTCCTTACCTTAATTTACATTATAAAGACTGTTTAGTCTAACAGTCTGATACATTGTCTTTTCCCTGTCTTCCTTAACTAGCTTTGCTAACCAAACCGGGTAGTCACCAGTCCGGTAAAACTGTGGGTTATAGCCAAATAAAGTACTAAACTTCATCTTTCTTAGTGTTTCATTATCTATTACATAAGGATCTAATATAAGATTACTACTTGATTCCCTTCCTATATTAGCAAGACCATCTGCTGCGCCATTCACTTCCCTGTAGATAAGCTCCAACTTTGTAGTGGCATGTCTCCTTAAGTCTTCAGTCTCCCTTATGAGTGCTCTGTGGTGCCATGCGATCGCCTGCCTATTTCCTGTTCAAACAATTGGCAGCATAAGAAGAATCAGTTTGGATACAAATGTTGTGGTACTTATAATACTTGCACATTTCAAGCCCAGTCTTGATGGCCATTAGCTCCGCGGTATTTATGGAAGTTCGTCCTATATAACCTGCAAGGTCATAGAGAAGTCGGCCAGAATGATCACGTAATATACACCCAATGTCGGCTCTTCCAGATTCATTGTGGACTGAACCATTCGTATTTAAAGTTATATAACCTTTAGGGGGGCTACCATTTACAGGGTATTTGGTGGGAGATCGAGCTAAGTTTTTGTTTGCCTAAGATAGCAGTTGTCTCATTACCTAAAGTTGCAAGCTCATACTTCATGCTATCTATATTAATTTGTTTTTGAGCAAAAATCTTGGCATTCCTTACTTTCCAAATTATCCATAACCCATTGAGAATGAGAAGCTGGCTAGAATTATTTTTCTCCAAATGAAAAATTACTGTATTTAGTGCATAGTCTTGTTCCGGGATATTTAGAAACTTTCGGAACTCAGTGAAAGCCGGGCGATGAAATAAAATGTGGGTTAGTGTCTCTACCTCACTATTGCAAATTGAACAAGTTGGAGTTTGTAAAATTGTTTGCTTAAATAATCTATCAGCAGTTAGAAGTTTATTATGAACTGCAGTCCATAAAAAGAATTTAATTCTAGGAAGAATTCTAAGATCCCACAGCCTATGCCAAGGCAAATTGGGGAGATCCTGCTGCATCAATAGATTATAAGCACTTTTTATAGTAAAATGTCCTGAACTTGTAGCTTTCCAGAATGGTGTATCAATCCTAATTTCTTTATTTCTAGGCTAGTTTATAATTTCATCTAAAATATCCCTTGGAAATACTTGTTGGAGTTTTGATATGTTCCAAGTTCCTTCTTGTATATAATCCTGGACTTTCTCATTAATGTCAAAGTCCACAACATAATCAGCTAACACCTTATTGCCTAACCATCTATAGTCCAGAAATTAACTTGAGACCCATCCCCTATTGCCCAACTGAGGCCCTCTTTCATGTTGTCTTTTAATTTTAATAGGTTTCTCCATAACCAACTTTGTGTTGGTTTAGGTTGTGCATCCCAGAAGGAAGTGCTAGGATAGTATTTAAATTTTATAACATCCTTCCACAGAGAATTATCATGTTGTAAAAGTTTCCAAATGAGCTTCATTTGGAAAGCCTTATTTAAAGTTTCTAGATGTCTGACTCCAAGCCCACCTTGGTTTTTTGGAAGGCATACAGTCCTCCACCCTACTCTTGATCTTTTTATGCCATCTTTAGAAAAGTTCCAGAGAAATCTTCTGTTTAGGCTATCAATTTGATTAATACAAGTGGTTGGAATCTTAGCTACTTGCATACAGTAAGAGGGGACAGTACTAGAGACAGTAGCAATTAGGGTTGATTTTCCAGCATAAGACAAGTATTTATTATACCAAGAGTTTATTCTATTACTTACTCTATCAATAATATGATCAAAAAGGTCTATCTTATTTTTGCCAAAAAGGAAAGGCAACCCTGGATATCAATCTAATCTTTTGTTACTAGCAACTCCTAATTTTTCTATAATTTGATGTTTTCTATTTCTAGTAGTATTAGGAGAGAAAATAACTCTAGATTTTGACCAACAAATTCTCTGTCTTGAGGCCATAGCATAGTCCTCAAGGCATTCCTTTACTCCTTTTACTGAGTATTTAGTGGATTTACAAAAAATCATACAATCATCAGCAAAGCATAAAATTGGTATTTTTGGACCTCTTAAACTAGACTTGAGCGCCTGGAACTTACCTAATTTTTCTTGGTGCAACATGTAATGGACAGAGAGTTCTTGGCATAAGATAAACAAATAGGGGGATAAGGGGTCCCTTGTCGATCTAATACCTCTCGTAGGTACCCAGGACTCAGATAAACAAGAGTTTACTAAAACTTTGAAAGAGACCACCAACGAAATATTTCAATATACGGAAACTTAAAAATATACTCCCTCTGTCCTGTTTGAAATTACCCGTTTTGACTTTTTTCGGTCAACAGTTTTCAACTTTGACCCATCATTACTTTTAAAAATTATTAAAATTTAATAAAATTATATTATGAAAATTTAGGTTCTATATTTTCATAATATGATTTCGTAAAATGATTTATCATTATAGTTTAAAAGTAATCGGAAGTCAAAGTTGACAACTGTTGACCGAAAAAAGTAAAAATGGGTAAATTAAAGTGGGACGGAGGGAGTACTTATATACTACTGGACACGGTCTTTGGCAGGATTTAACTACGGCACTACACATACCTTGATCTTCTTCAACAGGTCCCTAGCCCGTGGGTCGTTTTCAAAATGATCGCGCACAGGCTGCAGAATATACAAGAAACAATGACAAACATGTAAGTCTTGTAATGACCGTTAGAACTAACTAACCTACTGAGCATTAAAGTTACAGAGAAAAGTGGTGCGATTAAGTTCCAAAAATGAAGCAATTAAGAAATAACACGATCGCGGATTTGAAATGCAGGAGAGATATTTAAAAAAAAAAAAAAAGGACCCAGCTAGATCTGCACCTGAACAATTCGGTTTATTGCTTTGGATAGAGCAGGTTTGAGATCTCCTGGATGCAGTTCCCCACTTTCGAAGTCAGCCGCTAATTCTTCTAAACACTTGTAGGTCCTGAAGAAAATGAATGTAATGCTTTTTTTTAACAGAACATATATGAAGTACATATATATCCACTAAGATATGAGTAGTATATGAGTAATAAGAGAATGAAAATGCCACTTACTTTTGACCTCCATGCTCTGATGTTCTCTCAACGGTGAACACATTGAACCACGGGAAGATAAGGTATTTCAGGTAGAGGGGCGGCTCTAGATTTTAGGGGCCCTGTTCAATCTCGTATGATAATCCAAAAAACAATGTTATAACAAAAAAAAAGGAAAAAAAGAATGAAATGAAAAAGGGGACAAAAATTGTTAACATCAGGAATTGAACCAGACATTTCAAATAGAATTACACTTAGCCTAGCTTTTCTGCCAACTGAGCCAATGCAGTTTTTAATTCTTTTCCATAAAAGTACATATATATATAATAAGTATAAATAAAATTTGAGGCCCTTAATTTCTGGAGGCCCTGTGTGGTCGGGCTGACCGCACGGGACTTTCAGCCGCCCCTGTTCACATACTCCATACATGGGTTCTTCTCCACTACCTTTTCGGGACAAAATGACTTCTTTATCTTCATATCCACTTCGCTCTATGAAATGAATTTAGTACCATGCTCAAGTCAGATATGCAGAGATTATATACATACAAGTTTGGATGTTCTAATGCTACAATGAACAAAATTATACTGTAAAATATATTTGTTCAAAACAGATAACATATGTACCTCTGTATCCTCCATGAATATAGATGATGATGTATCACTCTTTGACATCTTCTCTTGACCTTCTTTCAAACCAGGAAGCATATCTACATTGCAAATTTATAATAATGGAAATGGTGCGTCGCTAATTAATTCACCTTGAAAATTTATGAACATGGGGTGTGTCAAGTGTTCGATTGCAAAACAGATACATGTACTTACGATGAGACAGTATATGATAGGCTTATTTTCCGGTTTGGCTTGCATGACATCAAAGTATTCTCTTGCCAGCACATTCACTTTGCGTTGGTCCATGCCCAACTGGCATATGTCAGCCTGTTAAACAAGTAACTTCCATTAGCTTCTCAACAGAGAGAGTAGAGCTAACCAGAATAGGTTGATTCTGACACATCCTAGCATATATTTGCAGTGTACTCGGTTAATATGATAATCCAGATAACCCCGGTAATGTTTAATTAAGCACTCCATAATATATAGGGTATGATGGTTGAGGATGCAGCGGATCAACCTCAACTTCCTCCTCCTGGTCCTCATCATCACTGAATGCAAAATGACCGTTATTACTTTAGGAAGGGATAAAAAATAATAAAGAGGTTGATGATTTTATTGTTTAAATTTAAAATAAAAAACATATACTCCCTCTGTCCCACTCTAAATTACCCAGTTTGACTTTTTTCGATCAACAGTATTCAACTTTGACTCTCGATTACTCTTAAACTATAATGATAAAGTATTTGATCGAATTCATATTATGAAAATATAAAACTTAAATTTTCATAATATAATTCTATTAAATTTTTTATCATTATAATTATAGTTTAAGAGTAATTGGGAGTAAAAGTTGAAAACTGTTGACTGAAGAAAGTCAAACTGGGTAATTTAATTTCTACCGGGAGAGAGGGAGAGGGAGTATAGAATTAACAGATGCAGTAGTAGTATGCTTAATTTGATGGATTTCCTTTTATCAAACAATACAAAATGTACCTAATTAGTTGGTCTTCCTCCTCCTCCTGGTCCTCATCATCATCACTGAATGCAACATGACAATAATTAGTTTAAAAAGGGATAAAAAAATAAGGGCAGTTTGCATAGCAGTCCCAGTTTTGGATAAATATTTGCATGAGAAAGTATCGATTTCCGTGCGTGTATATAAGTCCAACAGCTACTCTGGACGTGTGCAGAGGTAGCTGGAGAATAGGCAGACAATGTGCAGAGGTAGCTGGAGAATAGGCAGACAAGAATAGTGGGTTGGCTATAGGTATTACGTGGTTGTCTGTTATTGGTCCTTTTTTTTTTTTTTTTTCATATGGTTTGACTCGTTATTGAAGGGACATGTAAGTTGATTGGATGATATTGGACAGCTATTTTGGCCATTTTTTGACAATGAATTGGCCCAATGGCCATAGAGTATATAACAGACCATAATAGACCATAAAAATAGACCATAATTTATCGACATGCGCCATTTATCGACCATAGAGTATATAACATAGGGCCATATAACATACAGAATGAAACCATAATTTATATGAAGTTGGCCGAAGTTGTATGGGTCTAC
This sequence comes from Plantago ovata, assembly GCA_028274465.1. NCBI lineage: Eukaryota > Viridiplantae > Streptophyta > Magnoliopsida > Lamiales > Plantaginaceae > Plantago > Plantago ovata. The sequence goes on along the minus strand of CM051457.1, from coordinate 42,354,026 downwards.
AGTTTATCGACCGATGCCAATCGACCAATCGAAAGTCGACCAATAGAAAGTTGACCGATGGTCTATATGTACAGATTTGAGTTTTCCTTTTAATTTTTCGGCCCAACTAATTATTTAAGCCCAATGGTGTTTGACCATTGACCGAGGTGAGCCAACCCGATCCATTGGCGGTTGGCCGTGATGGTAAAAATATGGACCGATGCCCGTGGTCAATTGACCGTGGATTGAACGTTGATATCGTTCAACAAAAATATGGACCGATGACCATGGATTAACCATTATGGTCAATTGACCGTGGATTGAACGTTGATATTGTCTATCGCCCGAGTTGTCTATATAAAATTGTCCGATGGTCATAAGTTGACTAATAATCAATCGATCGATGGCCAAAAGTTGACCGATGGCCCGTGGTCAATTGACCGGTCATGTTAAAGTCGATCGATAAATTGGAACTAGTATGATGGTCCATCGACCGGTCATGATATTTATCAACCGGTCTTGTTTAAAAGTGTAGACTGGTCGCCAAATTTGAGCACCGGCTGATGGTCCATCGACCGATCATGTTAAAGTCGACCGGCTCGATCGATAAATTGTAACTAGTATTGGTCCATTGACCAGTCATGATATTTATCGACCGGTCTTGTTCAAAAGTGTAGACCGGTCACCAAATTTGAGCACCGGTTGATGGTCCATCGACCGATCATGTTAAAGTAACGGACAAGTAGACCGTTGATATGGTCGATCGGTCGATTGGCGGTTGATCGAGATGGTAAAAATATGGACCGATGCCCGTGGATTAACCATTATGGTCAATTGCCCATGGATTGAACGTTGATATGGTTCATCGCCCGAGTTGTCTATATAGAATTGACCGATGGCCACAAGTTGAATCATCGATCGATCGCCACAATTTGACCGATAATCAATCGACCGATGGCCATAACTTGACCGAAATGTGTGCAGACGGTTGATATGGTCAATCGGTCGATTGTTGACCGAGATGTTAAAAATATGGACCGATGCCGGTGGATTAACCATTATGGTCAATTGACCGGTCATGTTAAAGTCGATCGATAAATTGGAACTAGTATGATGGTCCATCGACCGGTCATGATATTTATCAACCGGTCTTGTTTAAAAGTGTAGACTGGTCGCCAAATTTGAGCACCGGTTGATGGTCCATCGACCGATCATGTTAAAGTCGACTGGCTCGATCGATAAATTGGAACTAGTATGATGGTCCATCGACCGGTCATGATATTTATCAACCGGTCTTGTTTAAAAGTGTAGACTGGTCGCCAAATTTGAGCACCGGTTGATGGTCCATCGACCGATCATGTTAAAGTCGACCGGCTCGATCGATAAATTGTAACTAGTATTGGTCCATTTACCAGTCATGATATTTATCGACCGGTCTTGTTCAAAAGTGTAGATCGGTCACCAAATTTGAGCACCGGTTGATGGTCCATCGACCGATCATGTTAAAGTAACGGACAAGTTGACCGATAGCCAATCGACCGATGATCATAAGTTGACCGATGAGTAATTACTAATTTTTAATTTAAATATTCAATTAGAAACTACAAAAAAAAACAATTATTTATAAAATAAAATACACTAATAATAAGAGTATAGTATATATATAAATTACCAACAAATTAATTATAATCCAGTTCACGTTGATGTTTCTATCTAACTTTTTAATCCAAGTTGTTTGATGTATTAATTTATCTAATTACGTTTTGATGTATTTATCTACTAAATAAATAAATAATAATAATAATAATAATAATAATAATAATAATAATAATAATAATAATAATTGCTCTGGCGATTCGCCCCCTCCGATCGGCCCTCTCTGATCGGCCTCATCCGATGGCAATTCGCGTGTCCCTTTGAACGCGGTTGATCGTTTCGACGCAGGTAAGTCGCTCCGCCCCCTTATGCGCGTCTGTGCGGCGTGTTGGGGCCGTATTGATGTGCGGCGGCGTGTTGGGGCCGTAATTGATGTGCGGGTATGGTTTGCGGCGGCCGGTTAAGGGACCGTAATTGTCCCCTTCTCCTTGTCTGATTACGTTTTGTCTGGTAAGTTTTTGTTTCGGGCCGTTTGCGGGCCGTTTTTGAGGTCGTATTGTTCTGTTCTGGGCGGCCTGCTGCCCTGTTGCTTGTTTTTCTGTTCGTCTGGTTCTCTCCTTAGACCGTGCGCTGCTGTTGGGTGCTCTGTTGTGTGTTTGCGGGTACCGTGCCGTCTGGTGCCGGTTTGGTGCTCTTGTTCTGTGGTTTTGTGTTTGCCCTTCTCTGTTCAGGTTGTGGCTGGGTTCTGGTTTTTGTGGGTTCTCTTCTTTTCTTTTGTTCTTCAGCATGTCACGGTCGTGTGTTGGAAAAATTATTTGTCCTTTGCGCGGGAGTGACAGTTGTGGTGGACGAGTTGGTGGGGCTTTCGCTAAGACATATTTCATTACTCATCTACGAACCCAGCATTTTAAGTTGGACGAACTGAAAGCCTCCTACAAGTCTCGTATTGCCAGTGACCTATCTCTGTTTTCTGCTTTGGATCTCGCACTTCATCAGGCGGGCATTTGGCTGTGTGGTGATTGTCTTAGCACTCACACTTTCACTAAAAACTGCAAGCATGTGGATGGGAGTGTGGTCCTTGCGCCAGACCGTGCAGACTCTGCTATCCTTGGTATCCCGGCTCCTGTTGGTGTTGCAGGACCTGTGGGGCCTGTTGCAGGCTCGTCTGGGGAGTTGGGTGGGTTCCCTGTTCTTGATGGAGGTTCGGGTCCCCTTTGCTTTGATATTGACCTCCTGGACCGTGTCTTTTCACTGCCTTTGCGGACGGTTAAGTGCATTCCTCCTAAGTTGAGGCTTGGGTTTGCCAGGGTTTTCCTTAGTGCTCTTGACCTGGTCCTTGCGTGCCCAGGGGACTTGTCTGCGTGGGTGCAACTTCTTGTTCTGCCTCGGTGCACCCTGGCTGTTTTTGTGCCGTCTAATAGAGCACAACGTCGTTCTGGGGAGCGGGAGCGGCGTCAATTTGAGGGCATTTCTGGTGCCATTGCACGCTGGAGAGACCCTGGCGACCGTTTGGGTTTGGTGAGGGACTGTTTATCTGCTGTTTATTCACCTCCGCGGGGGTTTTCAGAGCCTATTGAATCTGAGGAGGCTAATTTATCCTAGTGTATGCGCAAGCTGGGTGACGGGCACTTCACGGCTGCTATTAAGGTCCTCACCTCTTCTGGGGTTGCCCCTGCTACCACTGACACCTTGGCTGAGTTGGAATCTAAACACCCGTTCGCCCCACCTCCGGTTGTACCTCCTTCTTTGCTAGAGGAGGATGCTTTGTCAGTACCGAAGGACCTTGTGTTGAATAGGATTCGGAGCTTCCCCAAAGGTACCTCCTGCGGTCGTGATGGTCTCAGAGCCCAACATTTGTTGGATGTTTTAGGGGGTGCTGCTACTGCTGTTTCTGATGGCCTGTTAGCGTCTATCACTGGGGTCGTTAATCTTTTCCTTTCGGGTAAGTGTCCGAGCCTGCTTGGGGAGTTTGTTGCCAGTGCCCCTTTGACTCCTCTCGTTAAGCCTGGAGGGGGTGTTCGACCCATTGCTGTGGGTACTGTTTGGCGGAGGCTGGTTTCCAAGGTGGCCTCTTCCTCTGTTGGGAACTTGATGACCTCGTACTTACAGGATTTTCAGTTTGGTGTGGGGGTCTCGGATGGGTGTGAGGCTGTACTTCATTCAGTCAACATGTTTGTGGAGGCTAGAGGAGGCGACACTACAAGAAATCCCATATTTAGCTACGACCATTTAGCTACGGAATAAGCCCAAAATCCGTAGGTAAAATGGACGGCCTACGGAATGCCTACGGAAAACAGATTCCGTAGGTAAATGTGTGGTGGCTAAATTATGGCTACGGATTATTGACCGTAGGCGATTTAGCAACGAAATGGCCACAGAATAGCAACGATCGTTTGGAGGACACGGGCAACAAAATTAGCAACAGAATTTTCCGTTGCTAAATTAATTCCGTTGCCAATCTAGCCACGTAAAAGGTTTTTTTTTTATATATTTTTTAATTACTGAACATTAGTGACCGAGATTCCCATAGCTAAATTTACGTCACTAAAGTATTAATTATCCATTTTCTTTTATTTTCATTAGCGACTAAAATGCAGATTTTTTTTTCCCAGTTTTATACCACTCCACCTGTCTAATTGCGAAAACAATTGACAAATACTGAAACAAATAATCCCAACATCCATTAAAATTCTAAAGGAACAAAATATCATCAACAAATGTGTCAACAATGTACCAAATATCTCATAGAATGTCAAATTATCTCATAAAACACAATGAAAAATGAAAGTAGTTTAAAGTGTCAATATCCAAATAATACTACTGGTGATCAGCCTTGAGTTGGTGCGAAGTTTCTCCGAAGGAGAGTTGGCCATCAGGAATATTTCATCGACCTATCCTGTTGTCAAATCCTTGTTTCTTTCAATAAGTTCCTTCTCCACCGCCTCCTGCAATCTAGATAGAGAATAAAATCAATACACCAGATAGAAGCAGGCTTCCAACGGTCATGCATCATTATGAACCCCATGATGCCAAATAATAATAGAAAAGACTAATCTGGTTCATGTTTACCGAAAAACTATATCTGCAGTGCTAGGTTGCAAAGGTAATTCGGTCCTCTTCACAAGCTTCATTATCTCAGTCATGAGTTTCACATCACTATGTTGTTTAGCATGTAACTGTCACAATAAAACAGATTGCATTTTGACATCCAATCAAATCTTAATACAGACGAAATAAATACTGGATGAGATCCAAAGAAGCGAACATTCACATTTATAATATTCCTCCAAGAGGATAATTCTATTGTTATTGTACTTGGATTCATTTCATACACTGAAGCCATATGGTGCCAAATCCACCCAACTTTGGCAACATGCACTTTAAACTACAACTAGTTTACTTGAGATAACATACTTTAAAAACAATGACAAACATGAGATTTTGGAGCATCAGCAAAATTTCAGCAAAAGAAAAGGCCATTAAAAGGAGTTTCTAAGATCTGCCACTGTAAGTAGTATAGAGAGAGATGCCTAGATTATGAATTCACGTGATTAAAGAACTGTAGTTGACAATACACCCAAGAGTACTTGACAATTAAATTATCCTAAAACGAAATGACCAATACTAACTTACTTCACAAGTCCATTTGCAGGAAAGAGTGAACAAATCTTCTAGTAAACCATAATAAAAGACCAGATATCAACATTCTTACAAAAATCAATGGCCACTGCACGAATACAAGCCTTAGTAACTTCCATGCTAAGTGCGCGGTTGAAATCTTCCGCTATCCGAAGATTGGATAGTCTCTGCATCACATTAAAGAAACTGAATTACAATTTCTTCACAAAAGAGGATTGATGACTAAATATTAAGTACATAGACTAACGACCACTAACAAATATGCGAAGACTCTTCAAAATATCAAAAAGCATCGTAATGTCTTCCGGGGTAGAACATTTTCCAATAAGAGACCACAACCAAGAATTTGGAGGTGCAGTTCTTATCTTTGCCACTGAATTGAGCATCTTGTCATAAACTCCCTCCACACTATCTGCATCTGAAACAAGCCGAAAAAAGTAACTGCCAAGACCAAAAAACCTTCAAACTCGATTCCACAACAAGACAATACCTGCAGCCTGATCTCCAACAACAGTCTCTGTGGAAAACAATCTAATATCCCAAATCATCAACCCTACATTTTTCGAGCTAATCGTCTCACCTAGTTCAGAGCTAACAATGCCTACACATTTAACACTTATCAGAACAATTCAGCATGGTAGGCAATAAATTGAAAATGCAAAACACCTCTGAAGGAAACTGATTTACAGCTTGATGAGGTAGAAACTGATTCAGTTCCAGTTAAAAAGAGAATCTCTTTCACATTATAATTCTAGACCGCAAAGTATGAGTCCTAGATCAAAAGTTTCCCTACAAATGCACCAAGATTAACTTTCTGGAGAAATATTAATAAACTAAATACCCATCCTAAACTTATCCATCTACCTATTCAACTCATCTAAGGATCCAACCATCTATATCACACACGAACTAGTACATGAAATAATTAAACTAATAATCCAATGACAAAGATAATTACAATAATCAAATAATTCTACCTAAATGCTTGGATAATTCTAAATTTACGAAGAAGGTCGTATCAACCACAAGCATGAAGCAACCTTAAATCAAAATTATCAAATCAATTGAACCTGCAAATTTCAAAAATCACAAAAGGTACAGACATAAATCAATCTAACAATCGATATCTACCTGAGCAATTCCACAAAGAATAACTCTCGACAAACTACCAAGGTAAACATGGGGAACAAGACAAGACAAAGCTAATCGGGATAATACATAAGTAATCGGCGTAATCTTGCGGAGTTAAACCTTATCGGACCCGATTGAATAGTTAACTCTTCTGGCGGATTTTCTCTTTGCCGCAGGGAGATTCAGTGTGGAAGGAACCACGAAGAACCCTAGCATTTTCCCTTGAGATTTGTGATTTTTCTTTTTCTTTTGTAGCAGAGGAGAAGACACCACAGGACTGAAGAAACTGAATGACGACTGATCGAAGAAAGGGTTAAAAAGAAAAAGAAAAAGCAAGCAGTTCGATCGATTAAAAGAAAAGAATCTATACTGCAGTTCAGTTCGTGAAGGAAAGGGGTAAAAATAAAATAAAATTTAAGACTATCCTTTGTATTTCCCTACGGAATTATATTCCGTTGTGAATTTTGCAACCGAATGGCTACGGATCTTGTGTCGTCTTGTTATTCGGTTGTTGTCCGTTGCTATTCCGTAGCTAACGTGCCTACGAACTGTCATTCCGTAGCGAATATAGCAACGAAACTTCATTCCGTTGCTATTTCAGCCACGGACTGGTGGTCCGTAGCCATTTTAGTGACGGAATGGCAACATACAGTTTGTTGGACTTGAGGTTCGCTTGGTCTCCGTTGCCATTCCGTAGGTATTCCGTTGGCATTTTAGCTACTAATTAGATTCCGTAGCTAAATTCCGTTGGCATTTTCAGGATTTCTTGTAGTGCGAGGTTGGGCTCTCTATGCTTTTGGTGGATTTTAAGAATGCATTTAACTTAGTTGACAGGAGTGCCATACTTCGGGAGACTCGGTTGAGGTGTCCGGCTATTTCACCTTGGGTTGACTTCTGTTATTCTCGGTCTGCTCGACTTTATTATGGGGACTCGGTTCTTCGGTCGTGTCAGGGGGTTCAGCAGGGGGATCCTTTGGGTCCGTTATTGTTCTCGCTGGTTTTGCATCCGTTGTTCCACGTTATTCATCAGTCATGTGAGCTTTCTCTGCAGGCTTGGTATCTTGATAACGGCACTACCATTGGTGATACTCTTATGGTTGCCAAGGCGCTCGATATTATCCGTGTTGATGGTCCCGCTTGTGGTTTGCATCTGAATGTCGATAAGACTGAGCTTTTTTGGCCAGTGGAGGACCCTCGTGGACGGGTGGCTGGCCTTTTCCCTTCTTCTATCTCTCGTCCGCTTCGGGGTGTCAAGCTCCTTGGGAGTTCTGTTAGTGCGGATTCTGGTTTTTGCCTTGATCTAGTTGCACGCCGGGTGTCCAAGACCATCTCTTTGTTGGAGGCTATCCGTAAGCTCAATGATCCCCAGTGTGAGATTCTTCTTCTTCGCAATTGTGCGGGGGTGGCGAAGTTATCTTATGCTTTGAGGACCTGCCCTCCGGTGGCTTGTGGTGATTCTCTAGCCCAGTTTGATCAGGCCTTGCGTACTTCCTTGGAGATGATCGTTACGGGTTCAGGCCCTGGTTTCGGGGATTGGCAGTGGCGGCTTGCCACTCTTCCCATCCGACTTGGAGGTCTGGGGGTCCTTTGTGCGGAGGATGTCAGTCAGTATGCTTTTCTCGCTTCTCGCTTGCAGTCCAGCTCCTTGCAGGATAGGATTCTGTTGAGGTCTGGGGTTTTTTCTTCTGGCCCTACCTATCAGTTTGCTCTTGACAGGTTCACGACCTTTTGTGGTGTTGATGTTCTCTCTGGTACATCTAGCTCTCATGCCCCCCAGTTTATGAAGTCTTTGGCAAAGAGTTATTTTGGTGTCATCGATGCACATCTGACGTCACGGTTTGGGTTGAGTCATCGGCAGCAGGCTCTTCTTAGTTGTGTTCGTGCACCTCATGCGCATGATTACTTACTCACCATTCCTATTGATGGGTTGGGGCAGCGGATGAACCCGCGACAGTTCCGTGCTGTGTTGTGTTATCGCCTTGCAATCCCTTTGTTCCCCGATGGTTCCTCTTGCTCGAGTTGTCGTGTGCGACGGATGGACCAGTGGGGTGACCACGTTGTCCATTGTTCTAGTGAGGTGGGGGTGAAGTTTCGGCACAACCTTGTGCGTGATACCTTGGCTGACATCTGTTCAAGGGTTGGAGTGGCTGTGCGAAAAGAGGCCCCTATGGGGTTCCTCTCAGATGATGGACGGGACCTTTGCCCGGCTGACTTGTTGTTATACAATTGGTCCCAAGGTCGGGACTCCTGCTTGGATGTTACGGGTGTCTCTCCTTTTGCTGGTGGGGGTTTGGATTCTTGGGTCCCTGGCGCTGCGTTGCAGTCTGCCGTTCAGAAGAAGAAGAGCAAGTATTTTTCTAAGTGTGCAGAGCACGGTTACTCTTTCATCCCATTTGCCTTCTCCACCTTTGGGGAGCTCGATGAGGAGGCCCTGGCTACTTTTTCGCGCCTCAAGCGCTTGTGTGTTAGCCATTCCAATGATGTTCGGAGTGGTGTTTTCCTTTTTTCTAGACTTAACTTTTGTATACAGAAAGGGGTGGGAGCACAGCTTGTCTCCCGACTCCCTTCCAATTTTGCGTGAATAATAAAAGTCTAGTTATAATAAAAAAAAATAAAAAAAAAAAAATAAAATAAAAAAAAATAAAAAATAATAATAATAATAATAATAGAGGCAGTGCGTAAAGAGGCCCCTATGGGGTTCCTCTCCGATGATGGACGGGACCTTCGCCCGGCAGACTTGTTATTATACAATTGGGCCCAAGGTCGGGATGCCTGCTTGGATGTTACGGGTGTCTCTCCCTTTGCAGGGGGGGTTTGGATTCTTGGGTACCTGGCGCTGCGTTGCAGTCTGCTGTTCAGAAGAAGAAGAGCAAGTATTCTTCTAAGTGTGCAGAGCACGGCTACTCTTTTATCCCGTTTGCCTTCTCAACTTTTGGGGAGCTCGATGCGGAGGCCCTGGCTACTTTTTCGCGCCTTAAGCGCTTGTGTGTTAGCCATTCCAATGATGTTAGGAGTGGTGTTTTCCTTTTTTCTAGACTTAGCTTTTGTATACAGAAAGGGGTGGGTGCACAGCTTGTCTCCCGACTCCCTTCCAATTTTGTGTGAATAATAATAATAATAATAATAATAATAATAATAATAATAATAATACTCAGACTTCTTCTCCTCTTCCGTCCTGTCCGTCTTCCGCCTCTTCTGTAGACATCCATCTTCCGCCTCTTCAATTATTGTAGCCATCTCTTGTACCCTATAAAAACCCAGCTTCCTCCATCTCGAAAACCCCATAACCAATTTAAATACCTATCCCATCCGTGGAGTGATGAAGGTGACGAGCTATTGCGTAAGCTTGTCGACAGGTATCGACCGCTGTGAGGAGGCGGCGCGGGGCAATGGACAGAGGTGAAGCTGCGTCAATGGTACAAATCAACTGTGGCCCGACATTTGTGACATCCGTGGAGATGAGCACGGGAGCTTCTCTAATCTAACCCAGATAAGTCATGAAATTTAGGGTTTTCAATTTGAGATCTGGATTGGATTGATTTAGAAGAGGGGAAAAAGAGAAACCAAAAAGTTTTGATCTGCCATTTTAATGGAGCCTATACAGTTAGTTTCTGATCTGATCTGCCATTTTAATGGAGCCTGAATTGAGTTTTTGGAATTTGGGTGAAAAATGGCCTGAAATCGAAGTTGACCGAAATGGTTTACAGCTGTGTTGTGTAGGGGAAGTAGTCTGGGCATAAAGTTTCATAGCTATAGGACTGGAATAATGTATATGGGTTGTGGGAGGGATCGATATATAAATTGAGCAAACCTTATTGCATGGACCATAGTTGGCACCTTGCCTTTGCAAATATTTATCCCAAATGGGACTGAAAATTAGTTTTGTGAAAAAAATAATAGACGTTGATGATTTTATTGTTTAAATTTAAAATAATACAAAATGTACCTATATTCATTGCCGTCGTATGCTAAGTTGAAAACTTTCGTTGCCAAAATCACGTTTCTCCTGGTGGATGCTCCTTGCCGAGCGGTATACAGGGTCATTGCACCGATGCAATTCAATTATTTCTAGGGTCTCAATTCCCCCAAATTCAACAGGAATCTCCTTCAGATATGGACAATCTTCGATAATCAGGTGCTTAAGTTGAGGGAAGTGGGTTTCATCCGCTATCCAATTCTCCATAGTTGACACCTCGAGCCACAGATACTGTAGGTTGCAGAACTCACCTTCAGTTGGCTCCCATGTTTTATCTTCAAACTCATAGGCATAAAGTCGGAGAAGTTGGAGATTTGGAAGGGCACCGATTCTACTCATAAATGATGTCCCTAATACCTCCGGATAATAGATGCTCAACTCTCTTAGGTTTTGTGGGAAAATGGGATTGAGCTTATTGTTATTCCAAATTTTGATGGTTTCGAGTGTAGTGAAGCTGCTGAGATCGATGTTTGGATCAGCCCGCGAATTACGACCGTCAATTCCTAAACTCTTTAAATTTGGAAGTTTTCCAATCAATTGGGTAAGTACTCTCACGGATACATTTTCTAGGCTCTGTAGAGTTTCTGCAAGAGGGAACAACTTCCCTGGACTATGTGGTGGAAAAGCACTATGCGGAGGGGCCCAATCAATGGCATCAACGGACTCCAGGTGTCGTAGTTGCTTTAGATGAGATATTCCCTCTACAAAGTTCTCTGCGTACGGGATCGAAAAGATTATGGTTTGTAAATTCTCAAGTACAGCTATACTCAAGGGTGACTTACAGTCACACGAACAACGCATCCCAAGATATTTCAATCTAACTAATTTGGATATCTCCTCTGGAAACATACTCAATCTTATAGCTAACAAGTCTAACACTCGCAGCAACGATAACTCGAACCTAATATTTGGAAATATGAACCCCTCTCTATAAACAGTGATTTGAAATGAACGGGTCATTACCTCCAACTCCAAATTAGAATAATCATCAGAAGTACAAACACGGCGTGCTCCTAATTTTTTTGTGAAAATGAACCTCTTCTCTTCAGCCTTCCTCATGCATAGATCTCTCAAGAGATCGTGTATGCCATATGATGCAGCCCTCCTACTAAACGTCCTCTTACGCACAAAAATAAGATTTCTGTCAATGAGGACATTTAGGTATGTCTCTCCAACTTCTTCTAGGCTTTTATTCTTGATTGGATTTAAAAAGCCCTCTGCAACCCACAACTTTATTAGTTTGGAGGCTTCAATTGCATGATCTTCGGGGAAAGCACCTATGTAAAGCAAACAAGGCTTCAAATAATGTGGTAAGTTGGCATAACTCCAAGAAAATATCGCCGAGAATTGATCGCTTTCTTTTGCAATATATGAACTTATGTCGTCAGCAACTTTCGCCCAAACACCTTTTGTCCTCTCAGCTTGTGACATGAATCCCCCTATGACTTGGAGTGCAAGAGGTAGCCCTCCACATTTTCTTACAATTTCTTGGGCAATTTCTGCTAATTCATCTGGACACTTTTCCCCCGCATGCGCGAATTTTCCAAAGAGCTCCCAACTATCTTCCTTATTGAGGAGTTGCATCTCATGTCTCCGGGAGCTAACATAATCAGCTACATCGTTGTCCCTCGTAGTCAAAATGATCCTGCTCCTGTTATTGTTATCTGGAGCAAACATATGAATATCATCCCACACCCTAGAACTCCAAACATCATCCAATACAATCAAATATCTTCTAGAATGTAACTTTTTGTGCAAATTGACTTTGAGCTCTTCATTTTTCTCATCAGTTATACAACCTAGAAGGCTTAGAAGAACACGCCGTTGATCATATTCTTGCGATATAGTCGTCCATAAACATATATCAAAGTGTTTACCAGAAGAATACTCATTGTAAAGATTACGGGCCAAAGTAGTCTTACCGATTCCCCCCATTCCTACTATGGGGATGATTTCGCGGGTAGGAGATAGTGAAGTGATTCGATCTTTGAGTTCCATCAAAGACTTGTCCACCCCAACCACCACATCATTGGAAGTCAGATCATTATTCCTTGATGGAACACGCGATATGTTTTCCGATTGCCCTCCGTCATTGGCGATCTTCATCATCTCAGAGGTTGCAGATTCAAACACTTGGATAACTTCACTCAAGTCTGGTGGGGAAATCATAAATTGAGGCAAGCTTGAGGGGGAACTCATGAAGCTTTGATTCAAGAGAACATGAGATTTAAGGTAGGAATCAAGCATGTCCTCAGCATTTTCAGCAGCATCTCGGACTAAATCTTCGAAAGTCTCGATTCTAGCCTGGATAGATGGTGTAGAGTTGGCAAGAAACTCTCTCAAGAAAGAGGCTTTTTGAAAGAGGGAATGGATTTGGGGTATCTTTTCGACGTCAAGAACCCAATTTTGATGGTGTTGATCAAAGTGTAGGATTTGATCAAGAAGCTCAACAAGGGTTCCCAAGCAAAAGGCCATGGCTGATTTCTGTGGAGAAGAAAAGGAAAAGAGTGTATTTCAGAGTTTGTGTGAATATTGTGTGAAAGGATGATGAACTTGGTATTGATCGGTATACATTATAGAGTTGCTATTGCTGCTTTCGATGACAGGCTGTTTGCATGTGGATGATTCTTTTTGAACGTGAAATAAATAATTAGTGATTTGAAGTTAATGATTCACTAATTGCAATTTGGCGAGCATGCTCTGCTCTTCTTTTAAAAATAAGAATAAGTTAGTGAATTGAAGTTAATGATCTGATGTTGATGATTCTTTTTGCTCCACCACCACAGTATTTAAATGTTTGCACTATTATTTTCATTGATGAAACTACCGAGACGTTAACTTTATTAGATTTATTACGATACAGTTGTCTAATCATGAGGTTATAAGTGTCATTTAGTCTCGAATCTCAGATTCTGGTTTCCTTCATTGCATTAAAAACAATAGTCTCGAATCTCGATTCAAAGTGTCTCCTGCAGTGCATTAAAAACGATTAGAGTTACGATACAGTTTGGATTTCCAGCGGAAGAGAGAGGTTGGTGAAGAAGAGGTGTAGGGTTGGATCTCCAGTGGGGGCGGAGACATAAGGCGGTTTTAGGTGTGGAGATATAAAGTGGTTTCGAATGTTGTATATCATCAGTATAGGAGTAGGTTGTAATATTTGCCGTTTCAAAAAAAAAAAGTTGTAGCTACTTGGATTTCCAATTCGAATGTGAACGTAAAAATTATTGGAATGGCTAACAAAATTTAATGATGAGGATATAAGTGTAATTTAATTGCCAATTCGAGAATTGTGAATGTAGAAAACAATGCTTGACGAATCCCCTACACCACCACAGTTTGGTGGTTATGAAAGTTGATGAAGATCTTTTGAAGTCTTTAGGTGGCCTGCCTCCGGAAGCTCATGACTGCTCAGAAATACTTTTAGCTTTTCTCTGTGTATGTGTATGTGTATGAGGTAAGCCTAATGGTTTGGCTCTCTGTTTTTGGGACTTTGGTTTCGGTTCTTCTCTGTTTTTGATGCGGACAAAGTCTTGTAGTCTAGGAAGCACCGATACTTCAAAATGGTCAAGTATCCATTCCGATATGTATCTGATACCTGATTCGTCCCGATTCGTCTCCGACTCCGACACGTATCCCTCCCCTTTAGCCATGTTGTTGATCATTTGGCATGATTTGTGATGGATAACTAAAGAGTGATATTTAGTTATTCACTTTTTTATTTTTAGTATTCATTAGAACAATTAGCAAAAAAATTTAAAATTAAAATAATTTACATATATAAACTAAATATATTAAAAAAATTAGAAAATTAAACGTATCAGTCACGTATCTGTATCCTACGTTTTTGGATTTTGACGTATCGGCTTATCATGTCCGCGTCAGTACCGTGTCGGTGCTTCTTAGCTTGTAGTACTTACAAGCATTACTCGTGCCCTTTGATTTATAAAATTTTTAGCCGTTAAAAAAAACAAAACTGATCTTACCTTGTTGCATCGTTTTCCTCTGGCAGTGAGGAAACACAAACTAGGAACAATATTAATTGTAACCATAACTTTGTTTTTTTTTTTTTTTTGAAAAGACAAAATTTTATTAATAATAGATAATAATAAAGATACAAAGATGCATAAGTAATTGTAACCATAACTTTGTCACCCTAAACAAACTAATAACACTTCAAGCGTGTGTTAAGTCAAATTTTATTAATATAATCTGCCAAGTCAAAGTAAGACCATCTCCAATTATGAGATGATAAGATTCACCATGTCATTATGTTATGGGAAAAATACATATATATGTCAACTAACAACAATTGTTACAAAAACAATTACAAAAAACTCGCTATAGATACCTATAAATACAAGTCTTTATACGCTCAGGGTCCAAAATTGTAAATTTTAAAACCACTTGTGACCAAATATGCAGGGGACCTCGAGTTAGGGGATCATTTTTGCAATTTTCCATCAAAGAGTTCAGGCAAATTGTCCTGTACTAGCTACTCTGTCCTTCCTCATAAGTCATAACCATGACCATGACTCAAAAAATTCAATCACTTCTGCATTCAATTCGTTATCTCACTACAAGAAAAACACTTCAATAGCCACGGATAAAACGTGGCAAAAAGCGTTGACCGTCGTGGCTATTAGACCTAGTCACGGACTGGACGTGACTATTGAACGTCACAATAACTCTCATTGCAATTATATAAGTGTCACGTGCCGTGACAATTATTGTGATTATTTGCAACGGGGAGGCCGTGGCCATGCCATGGTTGGTCAACGCAACTTAGCCATGCTAATCCCATGGCAATTGTTAGGTTGTAGTGACGAAAATGCTAATCGTGGCTATTGTTGGGACGTCCGTGAGCAACCGTCACACCAAACAATAGTCACGAAGACCTGTGACCAGTATGCAATTGTCACGCCAAACAACAGCCACAAAGACTCGTGGCAAATAATCAATTGTCACACCCATAATAGCTACGAACACATGTGGCCAATAAGTATTTGTCACACCCATAATAGCTACGAAGATGCATGACCAATTCGCAAGTGTCACGCCATACAATTGCCACACAGTCTATGGCTAATTATCAATGGGTTTTTTACCAATTCATACCCAATTGGAACACAATTAACACTATGGTAACTAGCACAAAAATCTAAACCATTAGATACCATTTTTACGGTGTAATACTATTTGTTGACTCAATTTGAAGGAAATGTTTGGGGTCCTAGATTGAGATGGCATGTGCTACGCAGTCCGGGTTCACTATTAGCCCCCTATTAGCTATACTATTAGCACCTATTATAATTTGACACGTGGCACACTCCACATTTAACTTATTCCCTTCTTCCTTCGTTACCTCTTCTCTTCATTCTCCGAAAAAAGAAAAAAAAAATACAGGAAACATAAATGCTTTCTTCACCGTACTCTTTTCTGGTGCCATTCTCCGCTTCAGATTTACAGTTTATGAATCTGAGTTATGAAATTGCAACTGAAGCAATGCTGAAAGATGAACTCAGGTAAAACTGCAATATTTGTGAATCGTGAGACAACAAAAAAATCCATCTACCTATTGTCAAACTAAATCAATAAAGAAAGACAAATTAAGCATCATCCAACACATGCTTTACATAAAGAAAGACAAATTATGCTTCAAGACTCAAGAGTACTTGCTGTTAGGAGCTATTCGGTACCATTTATTACGGCAAACATGGCGAGATTTGCCCAGCGAATCTTTTCTAATCCTTTGTTCTCTATCCCTGCCTTTTTCCGGGTTTGACATACTCATTCCAAGCGACCCGGTATAATTCGGCAAAAATAATCCTCCACTTTTTGGGAAGATGAAATACTCCGTATCTAATCACTACTCATTTCTCACCATTCTTCAGATTTTCACATATCAATTAGCAGAGAAATTTATATTCAATCTCTTCTTCAATAATATTTTCTGGTTAAATCAACCATCTCTCTTACAAAAAAGATGGATTCTGTGATAAATCAACAATCTTTCTCTCAAAACATGATGATTCTAGGGTTTCATCAACAACGCTATAAATACATCACTTTTCTATTTCTCCAGCAAGTGCATCAACCAACAATCAGAAAGCAACATTGGGTATTGAGGAGAAGAGTTCTTTGCCACAAGTGCCATTTGAGCAAAACTGGTAAAGCTTACTTTTTGGTGTTACCAATGATTTAGAAATTTGCTTTTGTTGAATAAAACTTTTCCAACACAAGTAAATTGGTATTGTTTATGATCTAATTACATATGATTGACTTATTCTTAATTTTTATAGTTAATCAAAATCACAATTCGTTTTTATCTTTCTGCTAGTATTTGTAATTTTTAAGAGGGACTCTGTTTTTTTTTTTCACCTTAGTTTTAGTTTTGCAGCATCTACTCTTTATGCTTGTGATTCTGTTAAGTGGGTATAATATTTGTTAGTTGTTAATCTTTATTTTTGCTTCCTTGATCACTCTGCATAGTGTGCATTTGATTGTGACTTGTTATTTGCTTGTTACATGTATGTAGTTACAATGGACTGGGATACACAAGTACTAGTTATAGTAGGCATTCAACTTATTTCCGTACGTACTCGATTGGGCCTTATCATGTTGTGTTACTGTTTGCATCTTGCACAAAGCTCTTCTAGCCGTACGCAGAGACGCGTATATAGGATGCTTGATAAAATCCCTAAACAGCTTGACCACATGAATGATTTGGTAAACCTTACTGATGATGATTGTATAAACAACTTGCGGATGGATCGCAATGCATTTGCAAAGCTTTGTTATGTGTTGGAGCATTATGCGGGTTTGCAAGACGAAAAATGGGTTACTGTGCAAGAACAAACAACACTTTTATAGCATGTCTGAGCACATCATACTAAGAATTTTATTGTCAAGTTTAAATTCAAACGGTCGGGAAGCACTGTGAGTAAATACTTCAACCGGACACTAGATGCAGTATTAATGCTTCACGACAGACTCCTTGCTACTCCACAACCTGTCACGGAGGCTTGTACCAATGAAAAATTTAAGATTTTCAAGGTAATTGCTTTTATTTAAGTTTCAACTTTCAATCTTTGCCATCAGTTTATTCCTTGTTGTATTGATGTCTTACCGATCTTGAATTTATGTAGGGCTGTCTAGGGGCACTGGATGGTACATACATAGATGTGCAAGTGCCACAAATAGACAATGTGCGATACAGAACTTGTAAAGGCCGAGTTTGCACTAACGTGCTTGGAGTATGTGATATGAACATGAAATTCATTTATATCTTAGCTGGATGGGAAGGCTCCGCTGCAGATAGTCGAGTCCTACGTGATGCCGTCAGTAGACCTAACAGGTTGCAAGTTCCAACTGGTACATGACATAGTCTTTTAACTTGTTTGATTGATTAGTACATCACAAAGTAAAAATAATTTATTTGTTTTAATTGCAGGAACCTATTATTTGTGCGATAATGGTTACGCAAACGTTGACGGTTTCTTAACAACGTATAGGGGAATACGTTATCATCTAAAAGAGTGGGGTCCTAGGCGTACAAGGCCTAGAAACTATTAAGAATACTTCAACATGAAGCATTGCAGAGCCCGTAATATCATAGAGCAAGGTTTTGGACATCTTAAGAATCGTTGGGCTGTACTATGGAGCAACATGTTTTACCCATTGGTTACACAAAATAAAATTATAATGGCATGTGCACTGTTGCATAATTTCATTAGGACAGCAATGGCGGTTGATCCCCTTGATCTTGTTGATTCTCAAGTTCCTGATGCACCTCAGCCTGAATTGGAATACATTGATACGGTTGAGACCTCTCAACAGTGGTCGGATTGGCGTGAAAAGTTTGCCCAAGACATGTACAACAACTGGCGTTACCGCTTATAGGACAAGCGTTTTACTACCTTTGTTATTTGCTTTAGACTTTACTCAAACAGTGTTTGGACACTTGATGTGCACTGTTCGTTTTGAATATTGTCTTTTGTTTGGACACTTGGATGTTTTCTGATCATACTTTTGCTATATCCATTTGCTTAATCTGAATTATATATCTTGAATATGTGTTACCTTTTGAGAATTTACATTGGTGTTCTCTTATTTATAATCCCAGCTTATGATTGTTGTGCTATGCACAAGGGTAGTATTTTGAATTGGTGATATACTTATTGTTTCTTGTCTTTCAGATCATGGACCAGCAACTTGGAGGCCGAAAGAATGGGCGTGGTGGTGCTCGTGGAGGAGGCAGAGCTGGACAGACTGGTAGTCGTAGGAAATTCTGGTCTCGTGAGGAAGAAGAATGCTTGATATCAACCGTCAAGCGGCTTATCAATGAAGGATGGAGGTCTGGTAATGGTTGGAAGGAAGGTTTTTTCAGGCAAGTTGAGTTATACATCAAGGAAATGCTCCCTAATGCTGATATATGTGGCGAGCCTCATGTGAATTCCAAGTTAACCGTGTGGAAAAGAGAGTATGTGTTGTTGTTTGAGTTCATGAAGCTCAGTGGTGTTGGAATTGATCCTGATTCACACATGATACTGGTAGATGAGCCTGAAATTTGGGAAAACTATGTAAAGGTGATTTATCTTTACATTTTTGTTGAATTTATTGTTTATGCATCTTTCATTGTATTAAAATTATTTAACTGATAATTGATTAATGTATCACAGGTTATGCCTGATATTAAGAACTTTCGTGGCAAGCCGTTTCCATACTATGAGCATTGGTGTGAAATCTTTGGGAAGGATAGGGCTACGGGTGAGCATGCTTTTTACTGTACTTCAGTTCCTCATCAGAGTGCTTCAACAGAGCATTTTGATCCTCTTGCTGATAAGAATGGACTTGGAGATGGTTCTGGTTCCGAAAGCAACAAGGGCAAAGGTACTCTAAACAATGAGAACTGCCAATCTCCAGAAGTTGTTGTGGTGCCTGGTGATGATGAACATGTTGATGATACACCTCCTGGCGGATGTAGCGGAAATCGTAAGTGGAAGTTTGCTGTAGATGCTGGAATATTGAGGCCGGTGGTCAATCTGATGAGTTCATTCATGAATGAGTCGCAAAAATCAATGGATGAACTTATAAAGGCAATTGAAGCTTCTAAGAATGCTAATCATAACACGGTTGCTGTTTTTGATGCACTTGGTAAACTCCCAACGCTGCCCATTGAACAACACATCTTGGTTGCACAAAAGCTAGTTAACAATCCACAAGAGCTCGCATTGTTCTTCTCCATGCATGATGATGCTAAGTCTCGCTTCGTGACTATGCTACTACGCGATGTGGTGTGATGGCATTGTTGCTTTCTCATCATGGAGTCATTGTTGCAATCCTACTATTCAACTCAACTTTATTGTTATTTTTGTCAATGATAAATCTCACACTATTTTTGTGTCTTAAATTTTAATTTGATGATGTTAATTGGTTGTTACTGTATTTCAGTATATTCGACTGCCTAGTTTTGCTTTATCTATGATATCATGTCCTTTTCCTGAGGTTTTGTTTCTTCCGGTAAAGCCATACATGCTCTGATGCTTTGATATCATAAAATATTGCTTCTGTAAATGAGCTTGCTGCTGATATATTTATTTTTTCCTAGTAATGATGCAAAGGTTTGTATTGATTGATTAATGATGTTTTAGTTGTTATTCATGAGGAAAAGAAAAAAGAAATGTAATGGTGATCAAATGTGCAAACACTGTACCAAATTTGAGAGGGAAAATGATAACACATTAATAACATTAATAAGTTGGCATATATTATTTTCTAGTGAATGACCGATGAGATTTAATACCTATCTTCATTAGTGGTTAGTGGTTAGAGAACATCCAATTAATGATACAATCTGTTGTCTAATATGGTATAGGATTAAATACACCAAAATCCTATCGTTGCTAGAGAAGGGCTCCTTAACTTATGTAATTCAAATTGCCCAGGGCTTCATTATTTTATCTTTAACCTCATTGAAACCATCATTGGTTTCGTGGGGCAACGAGCTGTCGAGTCCGAGCGAGAGTATGCCGGCCGCCGGGGAAGAAGGATTTATCTTGCTGAAATATACCTGGTTTCTTTTTCCTATTTGCTCGACTGTGGAACCACCGGAACGAAAGAAAACTGTAGAAATTAGGAGATGACACGTGTCAAGATTCCATTGGGGCTAATAGTATAGTTAATATATTGGCTAATAGTAAACCTGTGCTACGTATTAGTACCCATTAAAATGTTCAAATCTTAATTAACATATTAGTACTACTACTAGTCTGCTACGTATGCTGCTGAGCTTACTCTTCCAATATCATCAGCATTGATGAGAACAAACTCATTCCAGTGTTTTTTAGTAAACTGTAAACATGTATTAGCTCACAAAACATCAGTCCAGTTCCAGTACTTAGAACAATACTGCAATAGGCGCAGGGTACAACTTACAAGTTACAACCCAATACAACAAAACATTATATTGCTAATACAACCAGAGAAGTACAAACATGTACATGACCGTGTGATTGTGTGAATGCAACATTATAAGTACTATCATAACTACTAATTACACCTTGTGATTGTGTGAATGCAACATTATAAGTACTATCATAACTCTATGCTCGATTAAGTTCCCCCTGAATTTCACGCCTGAAATGGTGTATTTTCAGTTAGAGGGGTTTGGGATGAGATAACTTGATTATAACTTATTCAGCTACAACAAGAAATCTAAGAAACAAAACTTTGAATACTTTGCAGTAAACACGTTTGAATGTTTCTGGTGTCAAGACTTGTTCTTGTTTGAAAGAAAGAACACTTAACTAATTTCTTAGCCGTGTATGTTCTACTTATTCACAAGTAGCTTTTTCAAGCTTTAAGTCTTGGAACGGATCAATGGCAGTAAAGAGTGTTTGAAGGGTATGTGAGTTTAAGCACAAGTGAGAGTTTGATCACGTTGTTGACACACTTCAACTCTTTGCCGGATGACCTCTATTTATAGTGAATCAAGGGAGCCGTTTCAATTTCAAATTCTAAGGTTTTGTTCCTTAAGATGTCACTATCTTGCTTTTGTACTTTCAGCAGCGTCCTTTATTTGTCTTCTACTCTTCATGTCCTTCGCGTGCATGCTTTGCATTTAATGTTCATTTGAATGAGATTCAAACATGAACGTTGGAGCGCAAATGCAAGTACTTTTAGCAAGGAGGTCACATATGTTTTTCAGCAAGTGGTCAGTCTCAGTTTCAGCAAGCACAACCTACTATGTCGTTTAGATTTTCACTTATGCAAGCTGTTGCTGAAGTTTCCACTTTCTGAGCAACATGTGCCTTTGTAGATACCAGTCTTCCGAAATCTTCTAGTTTCCAGTCTTCGAATTCTTCAAGTTTCTGTACGGTTCTAAAACACACCTATCTCGCACGTACTCTAAGTCTTCAGCAAACGTTCCTCTTTTACAATGTCCTTTAAAATTCTAAATTCCTATGGACCTTAAGAGTACTAGTTACTGAACTTTCCTTAATTTAGCATGGTTAATTGCTCATCAAAATTACAAGTTTCCTAACAAATTTCCACTTTTTTGATGTTAGCAATCCATGGCTAAATTAATTGTTACCCTTTTAGAGGTTTCTGATGTTGAATAAATCAGTTGATTAATGCAAGCATACTTGAATAATAAAACAGTAAGCATAAGTAGATTGCATAATCAAAAACCAATAAGAGTCAAAAGCTTTATTGCTGATAGTTATCTTTCAGTAAGTTTACAAGAAAGTTCAGAGATAACTACACAAATCAGCAAACAAAACTAAACAAAGCTTTTTACAAAGGACTTAGGCTCTTTCAGCAGAAGATTTTCTCAGAATCTCCCTTACACTCTTCTTAGCAAGTGCATAAAATTCAACACAGTCCTTTTCGTAATCTTCAAGTAGCTTACGGACTTCGAGCTGAATTATCCTTGCGTTCTTGCAGGCGGTATAATGATGTTTTTCAACATTCATTTCTTTGTAGTGCAACACCCACAAATGCATGCCCCAATTGCTGGCATGGAGAAGTTGTGTATCTGAAATGCCCTTGTTAGCATGAATCTTCCTTAACCAAAGAAGATCTTCTTCTTGAACCTTAGCAGTGAGATAGAAATACTCATAAGGAATCAATCCATATTTCTTCTTTGACTTCTTGGTTATAGGGTCAGAGTAATAGGCAACATCAATTGGTTTAATCAGATCAGGTTCTTGTTTTAATTTCTTGCCAATTGAAGTTCTTCTTACCAAGACTTCCAGATTCAGCCATCTCCCAGCAATGTTTCTTGGGAAGGGAAGAGGATCCCTTTCTTTTCTTTTCATCTTCAATTCAATCCAAGTGTACATTTGATTCAGTACAACAGTTGGAAAGAAATCATTTACCAATAAATCTTCCAGCTTTAAGATCCAGCAACCATGAATATTTCTGATCACATTTTGAGTTGTTTCCTCATTACTGGTCTTTGTGTATTCAATGTCGGAGCCAATGGCAATGCTGGCTAGCCTCTTTTCTTCCTGTCTTTGCCTTCGTCTTCTTGACTTTGCATTTTCTTGATCTCTTGCTGAAGATCTTGAGTCAGAAGAGAAATGTTTTGAGTGGCCAGACGAAGTTAGGGCTGTAATTGGTCTAGCTCTTATAGCTTGAGCTATTGTCTGATTGTCATCATCATCATCATCATCATCTTCATTCAGATCTTGATGACTTTCAGTGTAACGACCCGACCAATCCGGCCGGCGTGGTTACTCCTGGACGGACCCACACACATCTCAACAGTATGATATTGTCCGCTTTGGGCCTGAGCCCGCACGGATTTTCTTTTGGAATCACCCAAAAGGCCTCATACCATGTGAGAGTGGTGGTCTAATATATATACCCTTTATTCCACTCACTCTTAAGCGATGTGGGATGCAGGGCATTACAAACTACCCCCTTAAAGCCTCGACGTCCTCGTCGAGCGCCTTAAGTGGTGGGGGTGACAAACTGACAATAACCTTTACCAACCGTCCACCCAGTGCGGGCTTTGGGTTGATCTAGGCTCTGATACCATTGTAACGACCCGACCAATCCGGCCGACGTGGTTACTCCTGGACGGACCCACACACATCTCAACAGTATGATATTGTCCGCTTTGGGCCTGAGCCCGCACGAATTTGCTTTTGGAATCACCCAAAAGGCCTCATACCATGTGAGAGTGGTGGTCTAACATATATACCCTTTATTCCACTCACTCTTAAGCGATGTGGGATGCAGGGCATTACATTCAGTGTGACAGTATTCATGAGTTTCAGCAGAAGTTTTTCTCTTTTTCGGATTTGCTGAATTCAACTCAGAATCTGCTTCAGCTTGTCTTTTAGAACTTTGCTCTCTTTCAGCAAGAGGTTCTATTGTCAGTGGCGCTTCAGGAGGGGTTTTCTTTCTTGAAGATTTTATTTGCTTATCTTCCCCCTTAGACATGGATTGCATCATTGGAGTAATGTGCAGAGAAAAGAACTCATTGCAATTTTCAGCAAGAGTACTTAGGCTATTGTACTTCATGATAATTGCCTGCTGATCGGAGGTCAGCTTTGACAATTCTTGATTAATACTCACCAAGTTCTCCTCATGTCTGCGCTCATTTTCGACTTTGTCTTCAATGAAAGTCTGAGCCTTTTTCAATACAGACTTTGCTAGATTGAGTGCTTGACTGACATCTTCTTCATAGCTTTTGTGGTGTAGACTTATGTCTTTCTGAGCTATGGTAAGAGAAGTAGTGCGTTTCAGCACAGTAGCCAGTATTTTGCCGATGTCAAGCGGACTCTCAGCAAGCAGTGCATCATCTTCTGCTTTGCAGCCTTTGTGGACTTCCATCAGTGCCAAAATTCTCGGAGTAAAATCCTCCACATGTGGAAACGGCACTAAAGTCGGGGTCAAGGAATGTACTTTAAGCTCAGTAGCGAATTGATCATCTCTGGTCAGCAAATGGCTTCTTATGTCATCTCTACATCATGTTCATCATCAGGAGGAGGAATTGTGACCACAACGGGTTCAGCTTTCTTTGATTGATCATCCTCATTTGCTGAAAGATCTTCTTCGTCATCAGATTCATCAAGGCCAGCAACCTTGGTTCCTAAATCTGTAGCTTCATTCCCTTTTGGTTGAGTGGTTGTTGATGGCAACGCTTCAGACTCAACAACTGGAGTTTCACCAGTAGTGACTTTTGATTGAGTAGTTGCTGAAGGCAACGTTTGAGACTCAATAACTGGAGTTTCACCAGTAGTAAGTGGAAGGGAGGGGACTTCCAGAGTTCACTCCTGAAGATTGAGCAATGTCTAGATTCTGCATATGCCTTGCATGAATCTGTAGACTGTTTTGAAGTGCTCGTTGATAATCTTCATCCAATTCTTCATCATCAAGGTTTGGATCAGTGACCTTGGCATCGAGTAAAGATAACTCGGCATCAGAAATCTTGTTTTTGCCTAATTTCAATTCAGCGCGCTTTCTGGCGTACTCTTCTTCAGTGTCAGTGCCTTGTTCAGGTGCTGGAGTACTTGTCTCAGCAGGAGCAGGATTGGATTCTTGTTGCTGACTTGGTGTTTGATCAGCTTGCTGATTGTCAGTGTCATGACGTTCAGTCTCAGCAACTATCAATTTAAGTCCACCAGCATCAGGACTAGGACCTTGATTATCATCATCGTCATCCTTTTTGTCCTTAGAATCTTTTCCTTCATCATCACTTGGATCTTTAGGAATGTTCTCATCCTCCTCTTCTTCATCATCGTCCGTTAGTATGACCAACTCAAGATGTTTGTAAAGTGCAATGCTCGTAACTTCCTCTTCTTCATTGATTTTGTGGGGATCAACCACCACGGGTACAAAGGAACCCTTGAGCATCACAACTTGTTCAGCTGGAGAGGCACTCTTGAATTTGGCTTTCATATTCTCTCTGATTAGACCAATCAGACTTGAACTCATGAGTTGAGAATATGTCAACTCTTCTGGAAGTATTGAGTGCACAAACGTCTCGAGTTTCAGCAGAGAAAGTCTCTTTTTCTCGTTGGACAGATGAAGGTGAAGGTCAGAAAAGTCCATCCTTTTGTACCTTTGTCAGTTGCTGACAGACTTAGCAACTCTGGTCAAGGTAGTTTTCTTGAAGTCTGAGTAGTTCTTCTGAACTTACTTTCGGATCTTCAATGATGTGAACCACTTCAGTGATCTCCTTTTGAGCCTGAAAAAGAATAAAATTAAGTTCAGGAAAGTTTTGGAGAATAGTTTTAGAGTCCAAAGCTGGAACATGATTTACCTGCTGAGATTCAGCAAGCTCATGTTGCACACTTGTTTGTGCTGGTACTATTTCCATTGTTTCAGGAGCTTGAGAAGCATCCTTGAATTGTTCATCCTGAAATAATTTTAAGTTGGATACAAGCACTAAGTTTTCAAACATAGTTGAATTACCAAAAACTTTGTCTACCTGCTGAGCAGGAGGTGTGGATTCTGGTGCAGAGGCTTCAGCAACCTTCTGACTTGTATCTTGAGAAGTCTGTAAAGAAATCATTATATTAGAAAAAGAATGAATTTCAGATAGTGAAGTTTTGCTTATGGTTGAGTTAACTACCTGCTGAAGAAGGACAGGTGGTGACTCAGTACTTTCAGCAATGACAGCTTCTTCAGTATCTGGGACTTTTTCTTCAGCAGACTTCATTTCTTGCTCTGTTTGAGAAAACTGTGCGGGTTCAGCAATCTCCCTTGTCTCTGAAATGACAAGTTGAGCAGAGACATCTTGACCCTTGAGTTCACTGCTTGTCATGAAAACATCTACTGATTTGTTGGAAGTGTCTTCAATCTCCAACTCCATTTGCTGACTCAGTTCTGTCAGCACAAGATGAACTTTGTCAATGGATGTTTTCGGTGAACTAGGTCCAGTATTCTCAGCATCACGAGATGCGTCATCGAATAGTGTCTCTTGTGGTGTTTCAGCAATCTCTGGAACTTGAACCATTGCAGTCTCAGCAACTTGATGAGTTACTTGTTCAGCAACCATCTTTTCAGCATTAGCAGCATCAGCAAGTGCCGCGGTTCTTAGATCAGCAGCAATATCACTTGTTGGTTCCAGAGTCTGATCATCTAGATTATCTACAATGTAGATATCTGGGATTGAGGCAGGAATTTCATTTCCACTGCCTTGTGGTCTCATCTCAGCAGATGTAACAACATTGAGTTGATTGTTGAAGGCTTCTGCGAACACTTCAACATTGCTGAAGTAGGTTTCAGTAACCACCTCATCAACATCTACTGGAACTTGTGTTTCAACAACTGCGGGATAATCATCCGAAAGATCATGGACAATTGGTACTAACTTGCGAGCCAGTGTTTTCTTTCTTGGGTTACTTGTCCGTTTTCTCTTAGGGACGGGGTTAGCTGATGACGTTGCAGTCTAAGTGTCATCATCAACTTTCCTCTTTTTGTTCTTGGATTTCTCCAGTTGCTTTTCAGCAGCAGCGTCAGTAGTTGCATTTTCAGCAACGGCTGTTGTACACTTATCTTGATCACCATCTACAGCAGTTTCATCAACAACTTTTTCAGCTGTTGGAATATTTTCTTACTGAGTAGTGGCGACAACATCTGCAACTGTTGTATACCTTTCTTGCTGACTTGTGCTGACAACATTTGTAGTTGTTGTCTTCTTTGATTTCTTATCAGCAAGCTTAGGTGCATTTTGCTTGTAGAAGGCTCTTCCCACATTGCATACTGATTTCTTAATCGGCAATGGGTTTCTCAGCTGAATCCTGAAGTGTTCAAGGATATAGCATATTTTTAGTCCATACATGACTGGGAAGGTAGGTGAGACCTTGTTGTCTTCAACCTTAACCTTGAATTTAGTAACACAATCAACAAGTCTGTTGAAAATGTACTTTGTCCAGTTGAGCTCAGTTTTGTTCTCATATATATGCATCAGCAGCGGCCACCTTCTCAAGCCTACTTGGTCTATTCCTCCGACTTGGGAGTCTAACACTTTGATAAGTAGCAGAGCTACTAGACCAAGTGAATGGCAGAGATGCTTCCTCTTAACGTGCTTTGTCCAAGTCACGGGAGCAATCTCTCCTTTTTTCATTTTCTCATTTCTGACATCACTGTAGAAGGCTTCAATTTCTTCGTCAGTGGCAGTGATGTCATCTTCAGTTCCAGTGGTCGGAATCTGAAAGATGTTGGCTAAATCAGTCCATTTCAGGACGATTTGCACACCTTGAACTGTGGTGGAAATCACTTTTTCAGTGACTCCTTTACCATCAGTTAGAGTCTGGATTTCTGCATTATTGTAGAATTCCATTGTATCTAACATACTCACTTTCTTAGGGCGAGCTGTTATAAAGAGAGTAAGGCCTTGCTGTTTTATAAAGTCAAGCGCCTCCTCATTTTCACCGTCAAGTTCTTGTTCATAGAAGTATCGGATATACTTCTCTTTGGTAAATCCGCCCCATTGCATCAACATCTCACACTCTGCAGTGTCTAGATATGCAGACGACATAGGTTTTTCGGTTATTCGGTCGTTTTTCAACACAATTTTTACTGTGTTGGTTGTCGGAGTTATCACCGGAGCAGTGCTTTTTCCAGCACTGTCAACCTTAGATGATTTTGATGTCTTAGAGGACTGTCTCTTTGGTGCCATTTCTTTTATAGGGTGAGAAATGTATGAAAAAGATTACTTTGCTTTTTGACCGGAGGTACAGTAGATTACTTGTCTTTCTCTAACTCCTTGTTTATATAGTATCTCTGATGTGCAAAAAGCTCAATCGAATTTGAGTTCTCAGCAAGGGTAATCAGAGATTCAACAGCGTTAGTGGAGCCTTTGCATTAAATGCGTAGTGGCCCACTAACAAAAACCGTCAGAGCACTCTTTCTCTTTGCAATATTAACCGTTAGATCAAAAACTTCTTTTAATCAATGGCCACG
Organism: Plantago ovata; assembly: GCA_028274465.1. Taxonomy (NCBI): domain Eukaryota; kingdom Viridiplantae; phylum Streptophyta; class Magnoliopsida; order Lamiales; family Plantaginaceae; genus Plantago; species Plantago ovata. The sequence continues at coordinate 42,325,780 of CM051457.1, read as the reverse complement.
ATTGTATTTCATGTCATGATTATTAGCGAGTTTATCTGTGCCCGATTAACGTCACAAATTGATTTTACCTAGATTTATGGGATTTGATTGCTTGCTGAAGTAAACAAGAATCTTTTCAGCGAGTTTGTGTAACCAGCCTTGTTACTTGCTGAAAGTTCCCCCTTAATCAGATATTTCATATTTCTTTAAGTTAAAAGACATTTCTGAGTTCCCGTATCAGCAAATTCTTTTTATCTTGAGATATCTTTTGGTAAAATCTGAGAATTGAGTTTGCTCTTTTCTGAGTTCCCGTCTCAGAGTTTTCCTTTGATACTTGAAATACCTGTTTCAGTATCTTTGATTGTCTGAATGCCTATTTCAGCAATCTTTAAGGGTTTTCTCTTACTGAGTGCCCGTCTCAGCAAGTGATCAAGTTTCCTAACAAATACCCGTTTTGAGGAATTACTTGCTGAATGCCTTTTTCAACAATCATGTAGTGACCTATCATTTCTTTTTAGAAGAAATCAGTGGAAGGAGCTTTTATTCAAGTAAGCATACTTTGGCTTGCTGAATACCTGTTTTAGCAATCTGCCAATTGTATCCCTTATTGAGGTAATTCAATCAATCCAAGGTTATACCTTAGCATTGCGAATCTATTATCTGGTAGGGGCTTGGTAAAGATGTCAACAAGTTGATCATCAGTACCTACTTTTACAACCTCAATATCTCCTTTTTCCACATGATCTCTAATGAAATGATGTCTAATATCAATGTGCTTAGTCCTTGAGTGGAACTTAGGATTTTGCGTGATAACAATAGCAAATGTATTATCATAAAAGATTGGTGTTTTCTTTGCAGAAATACCATAATCTCTTAATTGTTGCTGAATCTATAGGATTTGAGCTGTGCAACAACCAGCCGCAATGTACTCAGATTCAGTAGATGAATTGGCAACACAGGTTTGCTTCTTGTTGAACCATGATATTAATCTAGTACCTAAAAACTGACAAGTTCCAGAGGTACTTTTTCTATCAAGAGTTGATCCTCCATGATCAGCATCAGAATAACCAACCAATTCAAGTCCAGAATCTTTAGGATACCATAATCCAACATTGATTGTACCTTTGACATATTTCAGTATCTTAAGTGTCTTTTTGTAGTGTGATTCTCTTGGATCAGATTGGAATCTTGCACACACACAAACAACATACTGAATGTCAGGTCTACTTGCTGTTAAATACAACAAGGAACCAATGAGCTTCCTATACTTGTGTTCTTCAACACTTTTATCTTCCTTAGTATAGCCCAATTTGGTACCAACACTCATAGGGATCTTTTCAGGTTTTTCTTCCTCTTTGTGTAAGAAAATATGGTCAGAGTTACCCCTAGGGTACGCAGCAAAATTTCAAAATTTTCTTAACATGCAGGTTAATTGATCATGCATATAGCGTATATATATATATATATATATATATATATATATATATATATATATATATATATATATATATATATATATATATATATATATATATATATATATATATCAAACACATTAATCAGAAGACTTACAATACTCCAAAAGCAAGAACAGGTATCAAGTCTTCGTAATAGTCCGGTGAATCTTCTCCTTCGTCGAAGTCGAAGATATCTGCAATACTTTGATTATCTGCAAGACAATAAAAGTTAGTTTCCAGCTCTTTGAACCTCAACCTTGGTATCCACGGATGAACAACTTATCGGAAAGAATGCTAGGATATTCTTTATGTGGCCAAGAAGATGGGGCGGCAATTTTCCTCCGGTGGGAGTGGGTGCACGCGGCTAGAGGAGAGGTAGGGGAGAGATTTTATTTTCTCTAAGAAAACTGGTTGAAAGAATGATCTTGAATCAACTGTGTTCAACCATGTTAAAAGCTCTCTAATAGTCTACTATATATAGTAGTCAATAGAAGCCTAAAGAATAATCAATTAGACTTCATAAAGGAATAAGAATCTAATTCTTATCGCACTAGGAAACCAATTCAAGTCTAGATTCATTCTCAATCAAATTAAAACTCAATCAGGAAAATCTAATTTATCCCTTGACTTCTAATAGAGGAAGGAGTCGAACTCCTTCCCCTACTACTAATGCTGGTCGCGCGCAAGGGAGGTCAGGTGGGTCCCGATTTTGGGACCCACTTATAATTCTAAGGCAATTCAAACTCCAAGCAGATTTTGCCCATGTGCATATATTAATTTTAAATTAACATATCCTTTCAAATCAAACCTCTATTATATTTCTAAAATATAATCTTAAATTGTATTTACATAAAATATAATTAATCAGCCAATTCAATTAATAATTCCAAATCATTAATTGAGCCACAAATTATTATAATTAATTCCAAATCAATCATAATTCATCAATCACAATTAATTATAAATTAATTGCAATTCCATCTTCAAGGATATTCGGATAAGCTGAATCACCACATAGTGTGACCCATAGGGCCTCATTGTATTAAGCAAGTCCTAGACTAGGCAAAATGGAATTCCTAGACGGTTCCATTTGCAAAATTAATACATGAGGACGTTTGAGAGGTTTCTCAAAGCAAACCCTTTCGTTGTGAAGTCTGTTACGCTCAACGCGGCGATGGTAACTTCCCTTCATCTGACTGACTCGAATGCATCTAGGATCGATGAAGTGTCTATCCAAATAATACATCCACGGGCGTCTTCAGTGAGTTGCTTGGTGAATCCAATATCTATTATGACTATCATAATAATATTGATACGCTGGCCAGCAGTTTTACCAATCACAACTATGAACGACTATGAGCAGTGCTCTCCTGTGCTACACATGAGAGATGAATCCTTCACAGAATCACTTATCATCCCCATTTGTATGTAACCATAATCCTGGATCGTGTCTTGGGTCAACTGCTTATTCAGAGCTGACATCGACGGGTCCACCAAGGATATGGGGCAACAAATGTGATGATAAAGTCCTGTAAGTCCATAGGACGACTGGCATCACTTCGACAACTTTTCGGTTCCCATCGATGGGTCCACCAAGGATATGCGCAGTTATGAGAACGTTTCTTGATTGTCCAACAATCCGTTCCGTGGCCATGGGATCGACTCACACTTGCTCCAACAAGTATAACCTCCACGCATACTAGTCTCAGCTGGTTCATTCAGACCCCTACATCCGAGATGAACCTCGACTAGGGAGAGTTTGGGATAGATGATAACTCACATAGCTCCCACTATCTGTGTGATCGGTCATATATCCGAGGGGACATGTTTAATATCAATACAGACAGGAATAGAGATATGACATGTTGTATGCCTGGTGTAATATAAATATGAAAGCGATACTCAATAGTCAAACAACAAACATATATTATATTACGTTGACCTGTGTAATAGTACATATATGCCCTTAATAAGGGTTGTATGCCCTTAATAAAGACTGTCTCTAGGACATATAGACTATCACTTTGATCCTAAACTTTATGAGCATTTCTTTCGCATACTTTGCTTGATTTATGAATATTCCATCTTTGAGTTGCTTGACTTGCAATCCTAGGAAATAATTCAATTTTCCCATCATACTCATTTCAAATTTATTTGTCATGAGTTTGGCAAAATCATCACAAAGTTGTTTGAATATTATGTCATCCACATAAATCTGAACTAAGAGTATTTTACCATCATGGTTCATGGTAAACAAAGTTTTGTCAACTTCACCTTTCTTGAAACCATTATCCAACAAGAACTTGGCCAAGGTATCATACCAAGCTCTAGGTGCTTACTTTAGACCATATACAACTTTCTGAAGCTTGTATAGACATAGAATGAAGTCTGATTTAAGCCACTCCATTTTAGGTAAACTGGACAAAAGGAGAAGTTCTCAAGTTTTAGGTGATACTCATGAATTCTAGATTACTTAACAAAGTGACTCAAGTTTTGTTAGTGCATTACACACATTAATACCAACAAAATGCATAAAATGAAAGCAGCAAGACAAATACCAAGTCACATGAAACGACTCACAACCCCCGCAATCTCGGCAACAAGTTCCACCCACTCTCGGAAACATCACTCGGGAACAACTCAATTTTAGTCGTTCTCAGATTTGCCCTTCAGACTCTGTCACCACTTCAACAAAACGGTTCAAGGCTCGCCCGCATCACGTCGTCCTCAATCTTCTTTAGTGAAGCCCTTAATCGCCTTTCGTGAAGTTTTCAGCATTGGTTATTGGTGTCTTGCTCTCAAGTACTGGTTTCTTGCTGGCTGGGCCTCGTTTCATCGGTGTTGCTCGTTTACCCTTATTACGTGCCTCCTGCTGCCAGTTCATTTCCTGAATACAAAAAATATATATATCCAAAGAAATTAATACCAATTTTATATATATGAAAATTATATTCCACTTCAATTTACAAACTTATCTGCTTTAAAGCCTCAAGATCTTTCTTCCACGTGTCATTAGCTGAAGTTCTTCCCATATCACTAAGATCTTTTGCAAGCTTATCACTCTTGGCCTTCAGCTCATCTAATGTTTTTTGTGTTATGTCCCAAAACGGCAGCTTAGCGAGCAAGTAATTGATATCATGACCACTAGATAAAGCCAGTTTCTCCAATTTAGCATAAAACTCCACATTATTGCGGGCTGTTCTAGAGGCCTTTATTCCACCAGCGATGAATTTCATCTCAATTTACAGTTCAACAGTTCAAGCATAAGACATTGTAACATTTCCCTATGCAGGGGGGAAAAATAGAAACATTGGTTAATTAGCAAAACACTACTATCCGCAAGGCAAAGCCACTATGCATAAAAGATGCAGCATTCAATTATCCTTCGCTCAATGTAATAACTCATCTTGAAGTCAAAAAATTCCTTGAGAACTGCCAATAACAATTCAGAAAATGTTTCATTGAATAGAGCACCATGGAGAAATAATACTGAATTCTGTAAATCTAATAGATACATACTCTCTGCTCGGGTGTCTCGTACTTGATTACTCCCTTGTGATCAAACAGATACATGTTATGTGTGCTTATTTCAGTAGTCAACTTGAATTTCCCAAAAAGATCCTGGTGTTTGTCTGGCTTATTTTCTTCGGTCAAGAAGACCTTAAAGTGAACATTGTTTCAATTACTGTAATTCTTGTATCCCTGTAAAAAAATAAAAATAATAATTAAAAAAAAGTGTAAGAAATCGGACTCATAACCCGGTTCTTATCATCACAGGTAAAAATGGTGCAAGTATACCTCGATGAATGGATCTTTGCTCTTTTTATTCTTGGCACAGACTGAGTCAAGAAATTGTTGTTTCCGGTTACAAATTAAATATACTTGAATAATTTAAAGGAAATGAATAAACATAAATTAGAGTAAGGAAATAAAAAACAAGAACTTGTAACAACCACTGTCGAATGATATACAAACCAAATAAGAAAACAAGATTCGGATTAAATCCTGGACGAGGCAACCGTTAAACCGCTTGCCCTTAAGCTTTATTTGCCCACCTTAGTAAGCTTCAGGCCTCCTGTGGACAATAGGCTCCCAAGGTATAACGCCCAATCACTCTTGCTATCGGAAGCTGCGAAAGCAAGTCCTTCGAGCAAAAACTAGAATGAAACTCTCTTTTACCTAATATGAAATGAAGTAGAAAGGATGAAGAGTAGTGAAGTGCAAAAAGTGTAAGTTTTCACAAGTGGGGAATGAGCTTATATAGCCTCACTTCTGGCGAGCTCAAAAGTCTCAATACTGTTGTTAATGAATTCATTAACACCCTAGCTAAATGACAATAAATTGACGGGAGTTATCGGACTCATTAGTGTTAATGAAATACATTAACAAAGAAGCTTAATGATACACATGAAACGGACGAGAGTCTAACTCTTCCAACTAGTTAGTATCATTAATTAAGATGAATTACTCTCCCTCTTCATCACCATTGTCATTAAGATGAACGTAGAGTACATCAAGGGCCACACGACATGGTCTTGGCCAGATTCAAACAACCGGCTCCACGTGAGCCGTTTCGGTCCGATATTCGTTGTGTCCCAACTCACATCTTTGAGCCAATTTATTATTCACACCGAGAATTGGTTTACTCGCATGTCTTATACTCTTACGAAGCTTGCGCAACACTCTTCGCAATGAGCTCAAGAACATGAAAAACCGTGCGGTGTAATCTACTCAAATTAATGCTCAAAGTTCTTCACTTTACATTTAATTTAGCTAGTAATATTGGTTATCTCCAACAATCCCCACATGAATGAAAAATTGAATGGCCATGCACATGCAACCTAACAATGCATTTCGAGAGTTCCACGAGAAACCGTTGCATCTGGACAGGTGGTTATTAGCCTTGAACCTCCCGTAGTGAAATACCATCGGATACACTTGCCAACCAGTGGACGCGATGCCTTGAACTGTTCGGCGTTTTGTGTGTACCAAGACAATGATACTCACACAACGATCCCTCTATTCCGGTTTGCCCTTTCGTTGTCGTCCGTTTTGGCCCTGGACTGCCTTGGTAAATTCATCGAACTCTCTAGAGATTTAGCCCAAACTGTCATCTCATAGAAGTGGCCCCTTCACGTTCGACATAGGTGATCTCTCATTAAGAGTATCCTGTCATACCCCACGTTATCAAACCAATGTATAAGGATCATTAAAAGCTTATAGCTTAACCTTCACTGTACATGCCTATCACTCTTTCACCGTAGGAATGAGTTGGGAAACAAATCCCGAGTGCTTTGGTCGATGCCCCCACAATTCAGTTGTCCCTTTGAACCTGCAAATTGTTTCCAATCCAGGTAGGGTTGCCATAATGGGCGGTAATCATTTAACGGGCTTTAACCCCATTCCCCTCGATGAAGCCACCACAGGATCTTCAGCGAGACCTTTGGTTAATGGATCCGCGATATTGTCTTTGGATCTCACAACTTCCAAAGCTATAACACCGGTCTTTAGCAACTTCTTCACGGATTTATGTCTCCTTCGAATATGTGGAGACTTCGCATTATATTCATTACTTCTTGCACGCTCAATAGATGACATACTGTCACAGTTCAAGATTATTGGTGGCATAGGCTTTGACCACATCGGAATTTCCTCTAAGAAACTCCGCAACCAATCGGCCTCTTCTGCTGCAAGATCCAACGCTATGAACTCTGACTCCATAGTTGATCTTGTAATACAGGTTTGTTTGCAAGATTTCCATGACACCACTGCACCTCCTATGGTAAAAATATATCCACTTGTGGATTTCACATTCGAGGAAGCTATTATCCAATTCGCATCACTGTACCCTTCAAGTACAGCTGGATACCTCGTATAGTGCAGACCATAGTTAGCGGTATATCTCAAGTATTTCAGAAGTCTTGCCATTGCTTCCTAATGATCATGACATGGGTTACTCGTATACCTTGACAACTTATTAACCGCGTTAGCTATATCAAGTCTAGTACAATCCATGAGGTACATGAGACTGACCTTAGCATACTCAAGTTGTCTTACACTTTCTCCTCGATTTTTGCAAAGGTTAGACACTACCTTTATAGGGGTTCTTACGGTCTCAGTACCATCTTTGTCAAATCTCTCGAGAACCTTTTGAACGTAGTGACATTGAGAAAGTGAATATCCATCTGGTGTCTTGAAAATTTTCATTCCAAGTATGACATCTGCTAGACCCATGTCTTTAGAATGCCTTACCAAGTGGGTTTCATAGGTTTCCCATCTACATCATGGTTCCGTAGAATCTCATCATCCTTTGGGTAAAAGAATCTAATTATAGGAGACAACTTTATAAAAATGGATCGAGCCTCGCTCACATCATATTTCCCCCCTAGTAACAAAGATGGATGTAAGAAAAATTCAATCCAAATTTATTGAAATAATGGTTATATAAATGAATACATAGGCTATCTCACCTGGCTTCGTGTAGCAACCTGACGATAAGGTTCCAGAAATTTTATGTTGCTACTGCCAACATACTTATGAGCCATGCCGATGATTGTGTCTGCAAGGATCTGCACACCGTGATGGTAAACTGAGTTCTTATATGCATAACTAGAGTGGTGATATACATAACTAGAGAACTCAGTAAATGTCACTTCCTCAACAAAGTTCCTCTTGAAAGTACAGAAAAGGATATGTCTTTGATCAGGTGTCAATCCATCAAACATGTATAGAATGGATGTTACAACATCTGCCTGGGACAAGATCAGTTCGTCCTTGGCAATACATCATATGTTTTTATAGATAATGCAAAAATGAAGGACTTGATGTAATTGCAATACTCCCACATATTGTACTGCCATATATTCAATGAAACTTATACTATTTACCTAGAGAGCAAATATGCAAAAATAGAACACTAGTCTGAGCTATAATAACAAACAAACAAAACTACTGTAATGCAAGACGCTAGGGCTGCAACTATAATCTCATGTATAAACACGGCTTCACAGCAAAATATGCAATAACACACTAAACGAGAAACTTACAAATAGTGAGTTAACCCAATTGGGAGGTGGCCAAAACATCCTGAAATACAGAGTAGCAATTGGCTGAATAGTCCGACTCTCAAAATCAAACATCCTAACATTATTACGATTATTCCACACTCCATCATCCTCCCCACAACATGACTTATCAGTGAAGAATATATGATCGCCCACATTAACATGAGTATCCACAAAAATATGGGAAGCACGAGCTGCAAAGGCAGAATTATCTCCCAAAAACAACACATGGTCTTTTAAATCAGTCACCTCAAGCCATTTCCCATCATGGAACGAAAACACCTCAAATTGGAAAGCCATCATGCAACATTCAAACAACCCAGAATCACTATCGGCCCCAACACTATCCAAGTACTTAATAACTAAGTGCAAATGTCCACCAAAATAAACTAGAAACATATTAGTATTATCCTCATCATCATCAAACATCGAATCAACAACTACAATCTTTTTTAACGTGACCGCATCTATAAAAACCATCCTTCCGGTGGTATCAACAGCATAAAATCCATTTTCCGAGCCGTTAGGAATAACATCGACATAACGCGGAGCACCTCCTCCGCAAGAGTTAGCAATAACACCAGCCATAAGGTGTGAACCACCGCACTTAATAAGAATTTTGTCATAAAAAGGAGAATCAACAATCCAACCATAAGGCTCCTCTTCAATTACTACGCTCCATTGATTATCCTTACACATCACCAATACACCACGCTCACGATGGATTGCCATTACCAAAGGCACATCCATATTAACCGCAACTTTCATGAACAGATCATCCGGATTAGGCTTACCATACTCCTCCTCCTCAAGGGTGTACTCAACCCCCATAAAACAACCCATCCTCTCCCGCAAAGCGATTCCAACATCATAAGGCACGAATTTGATCATCGATCGGGTTAACGGGTGGATGTAAGCCATCTGGTGGTTCGTGAAGTCTGGCCCGAGCTTGATGATGAATGAGGAGAAGTCATCCTCCATAGGTGATAGCGAAAACATCGCGCGCGAGAAAGATACATGCCCCTGCTGGTGCCGAAGTTGGGGAGCAAGGTCATGGATGATTTATGGATTCGAGATAAGATTAGGGTTGTCAATTTTGGATTCGATTTGATTCCTTTCTTTTGATTTTGATTTTGTTTATTATAGTGAGAGCTTCGGTTCGCCCTAAAATAGAATAGGTCGTTGGCCCAGCCCCAATGGCATGGATGGATGACTCATGAGCACGGTCCGTTCACCTCAATTCTTCGCCTGGAGACGTAGTTTCGCTGCTACAAACCTTTTCACCTCAATTTACGGCGAGCTCTGACGTTCTACGCAGAGCGTTATTGTCGAATTCCTCCATCGGATTAGTTGAATCACAAACCCTAACTCCAATACATTCGTCGAAAAGGGACAAAACATAATGGGAGTGATGAGGTAAAAATATGGATCGTGCCGTTTTCCTCACCATCTCCAAGATCTCCTCCCTTTAGAGTCGTTCTTGGATTTATTTCTTAGCGGAAACCTGGGGACGGGGTGGGGATGTTAGTGGTTTACCGGCCTGCCGATAGTCAGACCGGCGTTGCATTTAAGTGGAAATACCCGAAGGAATGGAAAGATAAGTAGATAGTGGAAGTGTGTAGAGATTGTGTTGAGGTTGTGTTGAGAGTGTGTACCTTGGCCTATATATAGACAAATGTGGGTCTGAGGTGTCCTTTCGAGGGTCTGTGATCCTTTCGATGGTGTCTGTGATCCTTTCGAGGGTACTTTATCCGGAAAATGGGGAGTCTTGTCTGTACAAGTGGGTACTTGGTTTCGACCCTAGTAAGATTGTTCGAGGGTGTTTGTCCTTTCGATGGCGTAGATGCTTCGAGGCTGTAAATGCTTGGTCAATTGAGGGTGGATGTTCTGTCTGTCCTTTCGAGGGTGCAGACACTTCGACGGTAGCTTTGATTGTGGGCGCTTCGAGGGCGTCTGATGTCACTTCGACGTTGGCTCTGTATTCGAGGCCTTGTCTTAGTGGTGACATATTTACCAATATCATGAGTCCCCCAAGTTTTGAGAGATGTCGTAAGTTAATCTATCGAAACTTTCTTCTTCTTGGAAGTCTTGGGGTCTGGGTGAGACCTTTTTCGAACCTTTCTTCATTTTTGATGGAGTTTGTCCATGTGCTCATGTCATAAGTTACTCCGGGGTCTTGATGGAAATTGAGTACCCTATCATCAGTCCCCCAAGTTCTCGAAGAATGTGGTGACAATCTTTCGATGAACTTTTGTTTGCTTTTGTCGACCATCCGTTCTTCATACGTTGGCAACTCTTTTGGTGCTTCGATGGTCACTCGTTAGTTCGAGGCCTTTTGAGGGTGTTCGAACTGTGAGTAGCACCACATTCCCTTATGCTTCGCTGGTCACTCGTTAGTTCGAGGCCTTTTGAGGGTGTTCAAACTTTTGTTTGCTTTTGTCGACCATCCGTTCTTCATACGTTGGCAACTCTTTTGGTGCTTCGATGGTCACTCGTTAGTTCGAGGCCTTTTGAGGGTGTTCGAACTTTGAGTAGCACCACATTCCCTTATGCTTCGCTGGTCACTCGTTAGTTCGAGGCCTTTTGAGGGTGTTCAAACTTTTGTTTGCTTTTGTCGACCATCCGTTCTTCATACGTTGGCAACTCTTTTGGTGCTTCGATGGTCACTCGTTAGTTCGAGGCCTTTTGAGGGTGTTCGAACTTTGAGTAGCACCATATTCCCTTATCGTGAGTCCCCCAAGTTTTGGTGGATGATGGTAAGGAATCCATCGAAAGTTCAATGGTCTTGATTCGAGGAACTTATTTAGGCGGGATATAGGTCGTCTTTCACATTTTGAATTCCAAAGGGAGAATTGGTAATTTCAGATGCATGTCTGTTCGTCTCTTTACACGTGTCGTTGTTTGGGAGGGGGCGTGTGACACATGCACCTCCATTTTTGAACCGCAATAACTGCTAGTGAAGTGGGGATAAAAACCCTTATCCTCCTTTTCTTTTCTCATTCTTCTGGGTTCTCCTTTCTATTATGTCGAACATGTCGAGGGACTCGGAGGGGGATTCTGCCCAGGGCCGCTTTTGTAAGTGTTGACTCCGGCCTGTTGGAATCCCTTTATCTTTTGTTTCGAGTTAGTGTCCTCGAATTTCCTTGCTAGTATATATGACTTGGTTTCTTTTTGGATATAACATAATCATCGAAGTTATTTGCGCTTCGCATCTCAAATAGCCTTCGTGTTGAGTGGTAAGTGTAATGTGGTTTCGAACCAATTGGGGTTTCGAGGCTATTTGGAGTGTATATACTATTGCTTTCGATCTTTGTCCTTTTGTTCCCTTCGAAGGGTTCACCACAGACATTGAAGCATTAGTGTTCGTGTAGTATCTATTAGCGGGTTTAAGTACAAATCTTTAATGCCACTTCCTCCGTCGAGGTTTGGGCTTAAAGTTTGTCTAACTCCCATTAAATTGTCAAGCGGCGTATTTAGACGGAGTATAAACCGTCGAGTATCTCCTGTCAAATCGCCCACTTTCATCTCGAAGAAATTTGTTTCGAGGTTAATGACTAGCCGAAAGATTATCTCCCCGCCGGAATGAATATCTTTCACGCTGACTCTATATTGGTTCGAAAAAGAGAGGTGGAGATATACCACGAGTTCGATGGTCTATCCGTCGATAGCCTATCGAATGTCAACAGTTATTATCTACCATTGTTTGTTTCGATTGTAAGACATTGATGATAGGAGTTTTCATCTAATTCTTGCATGAATGGCTTCCCTTTTTAAGGAGCTTTGTTTATAAAAGCAACCTTCCCTTCTCAGTGACGACCCTTGTGGGGGTGGTTTGGAGGGGGGTTTGTTAGAAAGGCGACCTTCCCTTTACAGTGACGACCCTTGTGGGGGTGATTTAGAGGGAGGTTTGTTATAAAACGGAAACATGTTCGATAGCATGATCGAAATGTTCTAAGAGTAGTATCTTATCAAGTTTTTGATGTTCCATGACCCATTCGATAGAGCCTCTTTTATTCCTCAATTGGAGGTTTCAAGGTGGTTTTTTGAGGTTTCGAGTCGGCTTTTCCTCTCTTCGAGGCTTCGAGACGGTTTTTCCAACCAATCTCCTTTTATTCCTCTTGTGGAGGCTTCGAGGTGGCGAGATGGTTTCTCCAACCGATCATTTTATTCCTCATTTGGAGGTTCGAGGTGGTTTTTCCAACCACTCCCGTCAAAAAGGGCATCATGAGTGATTTCGCAAGATTTTCACTTGCTTGTTTCGATAGCTTTTTCTTTAAGGTTTTTTCCTGTTAAGTTCTCCTCCGAAGGTTCATTTCGAGATGTTTCTCCTCCGAAAGTTCATTTCGGGGTAATCCTCTTGCGGATTCGAGGTGGTTTTTCCAACCTACCTCTTCCTCTTTTGGAGGCTTCGAGGGTTCTATCTTTATCTTTTAGAGGCTTCAATGTAGCTTGTCTTCTCTTCGAGGCTACGAGATGGTTTTTCCAACCTACCTCTTCCTCTTTCGGAGGCTTCGAGGGTTCTATCTTCCTCTTTTAGAGGCTTCAATGTAGCTTGTCTTCTCTTCAAGGCTACGAGATGGTTTCTCCAACCAAGTTCTTCCTCTTTTCTTTTCGAGGGTTCAAGGTGCTTTTATTCTCTTCGAGGGTACGAGATGGTTTCTCCAACCAAGCTCTTCCTCTTGGAACTTTCGAGGTGGTTTTTCCAACCTACCTCTTTTGGAGGCTTCGAGGGTTCTATCTTCCCTTCGAGGGTACGAGATGGATTTTCCGACCAATCTTCCTCTTTCGGAGGCTTCGAGGGTTCTATCTTCCCTTTCGAGGGTACAATTAGATGGTTTCTCCAACCAATCGCTTCTTCCTCGTTTGGAGGCTTCGAGGGAGGGTTCTATCCCTTCGAGGGTCTTGAGATGGTTATCAAACCACCATCTCCATCTGTTGCATCTCCCAACTATTCCTAGAAACCTCAAAATCGAAGACGTTGAAGTCGCGTGGGACTAACTAGCCGCGATATTGGAGTTAGCTTGTGTAAGTCGAGTGGACTTTTATTGTGTACTATTTGAACCTTGAACAATGAAGTTGGTATTGGTCTCAATCTTCAAGTGCGGTATCGGTCTCATTTCTTGGAAAATATCAGCTCGACATCATGGAAGATATTAATTTGGAGTTGTGATCAGCCTCAATCCCCCGAGTCTCTTGCTGCTATCTTGTTTTGGAAAAACATTATCTCTTTCCCTTTCTTGCATTTTGTTGTTGGTCTTTTCGAGTTCGGAAGGTGGTGGTCTTCGAAAGGTGTCTCCGACCATGAATATATGCATGATAAATTGTCGGATGCGGCCATGTGTAGCTGTTGTAGTTGGATTTTTAAGTTTTCTTCGACTTCGATGCATTTCCGACTTTGAGCGAAAAATAATTTCCTGAGCACATGTTCGGAGTTTGCCATTCGCGTTGCTCTTTGAGTCTGGAATGGGTAGAGTCGGACTTGATATTCTCAGTCGTGGGTAGAGACTTTGAGTTCGGGCCTTCGTTTCTCGGGTTGTCCGTGTAGCTTATTTTTCAACTTCGATGTATCTAGTCGGTCATCTCTTTCTTGCTCGGAGTGAACGAGTGAGTCGAGGTTGACTTGGATTTTCACCACACTTCAATCTTTCGACCCTTTTCTTTTCTTTCGAGCCTTTGGATCAAAACTCTTGATTTGCTACTCTGACCTTTTGAGAGCTTGTCGGTCGAAAATGTGGTTCGACTCTCTTCGAGCCTTTTTGAGAGTTCGCCGGTCAAAGTTGTGATTCGACTTCTTTTCCATCTGTCTTCTTCGAGCCTTGTCTTTGAGGGTTCGAGGGTCGAAACTGTGGTTCGACTCTATCTTCGAGCCTTTTTGAGAATCCACCGGTCGAAGTTGTAATTCAACTTCTTTTCCATCTGTCTTCTTTGAGCCTTTTCTTTGAGCTTGTGGTTCGAGGGTCGAAACTGTGGTTCGACTCTATCTTCGAGCCTTTTTTAGAATCCGCTGGTCGAAGTTGTGATTCGACTTCTTTTCCATCTGTCTTCTTCGAGGGTTCGAGGGTCGAAACTGTGGTTCGACTCTATCTTCGAGCCTTTTTGATAATCCGCCGGTCGAAGTTGTAATTCAACTTCTTTTCCATCTGTCTTCTTTGAGCCTTTCCTTTGAGCTTGTGGTACGAGGGTCGAAACTGTGGTTCGACTCTATCTTCGAGCCTTTTTGAGAATCCACGGGTCGAAGTTGTGATTCGACTTTTTTTCCATATGTCTTCTTCGACCCTTCTTGGAGGGCGTTAAGTGTAGCTTTAGATCTGGGCAAATTTGGCCCCTTCAGTCGATGTTTCCCGGAGCAAGCTTCACAATGGCACGTTTGATGCAACTTACAAGTTTTGGGGTTGGATTCTTAGTTAAGAATCCCCTTCTTTTCCAACAACTTGGAGCTAGATCTTGATCCGTAGTGCTTTGAAGAGTCAGATTTGGATCTCTTGTTTTCTCTTCTCTTTTGTTGGATTGCAATTCTCTAGGCTTCTCTCTATCAAGCTCTGATTGTGCTTGTCGGAAAGAAAACAGCGTCGGTCCGGCCATCAGCGACTAGATCTGCCGCCTACCGTCCACCCTTTAGAGCCACCGCTTTTTGTCCCGGTTCCCACAGACGGCGCCAAGATGATGAGGTAAAAATATGGATCCTGCCGTTTTCCTCACCATCTCCAAGATCTCCTCCGTTTAGAGTCGTTCTTGAATTTATTTCTTAGCGGAAACCTGGGGACGGGGTGGGGATGTTAGTGGTTTACCGGCCTGCCGATAGTCAGACCGGCGTTGCATTTAAGTGGAAATACCCGAAGGAATGGAAAGACAAGTAGATAGTGGAAGTGTGTAGAGATTGTGTTGAGGTTGTGTTGAGAGTGTGTACCTTGGCCTATATATAGACAAATGTGGGTCTGAGGTGTCCTTTCAAGGGTCTATGATCCTTTCGATGGTGTCTGTGATCCTTTCGAGGGTACTTTATCCGGAAAATGGGGAGTCTTGTCAGTACAAGTGGGTACTTGGTTTCGACCCTAGTAAGATCGTTCGAGGGTGTTTGTCCTTTCGATGGCGTAGATGCTTCGAGGCTGTAAATGCTTGGTCAATTGAGGGTGGATGTTCTGTCTGTCCTTTCGAGGGTGCAGACACTTCGACGGTAGCTTTGATTGTGGGCGCTTCGAGGGCGTCTGATGTCACTTCGACGTTGGCTCTGTATTCGAGGCCTTGTCTTAGTGGTGACATATTTACCAATATCAGGGAGTAAATTGTGGGAATGATAATTGGGGATTAAATATCTTACCTCTGAATTCATCTGTTGAAGGGTAATTCGTATTTCTTTCTAAGTTCGCAATGAGTCACTAATCTAAGTCATTCTAGTTCTTCTTCTTGTAGTGTTCCTCTAAGGTGGGAAGTGAGCCTTCTCGTAGCTTCCTCGTACCTCAAATATACTAAAGGGGGGGGGGGGGTTTACTGTCTCTTGCCCGGTCTGTAAGATATCAGACCGGAGTGACGACTTTACGAGTAGGGAGTTGTGAGGCTTCCCTAGTGCAAGTAGTAAATGTGGTGGTTGTGAGGTGTTAATGCTTACTGTTGAGGAGTAAATGAGGCCTTTATATACTCGTGGCCTTTCATCTTCCGGTCGCGTAGGATCACGACACGTGTACGACTGGGATTGAAGCCTTCCTCGGCCCAGGCCCATTAGTGAGGTCCATGGGCCTTGGCCCAAGGGAGCAACCATGGGTGGTCGCTCAGGGTCTTCGTGCCTTACTTGTTCGTACGTGGTGCGAGTAGCATCCTGTCCAGTTTTTCTCAAGGAGCGTTACCTTGACGTAAGTTCCTCCTCGAGCCTTAGAGATGCTCCTCGAGCCATATGGCTGTTTTGTCCTTGTAATGAGCTTATTTTGAGGGTTGGCCTCCCAGTGATGGTCGGTCCTTATGTTGGTCGAACCACACCTTAGTGACATACTTGGGTGTGGTTGCGCCCCTTGAGGGACGGCCTATGATGCTTTGTCGCGCTCTTAGACCGCTCCAGTTCGTACATGCGGACTAGACATATTTCAACACTAACATATGTCCCCCTAGTTTCCAAGTATCTTTGTAGAAGATAGATGAGGAACTATGTTGAAGTAGAGGTCGAGCAGAGCTTCGACTAGTAGTGGGCGAAAAAAGATTTTCGTATTCGCACCTTGGTATCTTTCCCTCCTCCCATCTCTCCCTCCTCCCCTTTTTATAGGGTGCGAGCAGACGTTGCTCGGACCTTATGAAAAGAGGTATGTTTGCTGGGCAGAGATCGGACCCGGGTAAGTATTCCGTGGTGGAATGGAATGACTTCCTGCCGCTTTTTCTTTGCAAAATATCTCGAGGAGAGATACTTCTGAGAATGGAATGGAATGACTTCTTGCCGCTTTTTCTTTGCAAAATATCTCGAGGAGAGATACTTCTGAGAATGGAATGGAATGACTTCTTGCCGCTTTTTCTTTGCAAAATATCTCGAGGAGAGATACTTCTGAGAATGACTCGTCGATCCATCGCAACGTGTCCGTCAATTTTTTGTCTTGCCATCCTTTTTTATCTGTGAAGTCTCGAGGAGGAAAGATTTTGGTCGTCGATCTATCCCTGATCCAAGTTGTGCGGTGCTCGCGCTACGAATTACCTACTGTGATTAGGTAATTCGCGCCGGCATTGGAAAGTGTGCCCGAGCCCGAGCGGGAGCGTGGAGGGCAAAATAGGGAATTCGCCAGGCGGCAGTGATCTGAGCCATTGAGATCTGCCACGTGTTCGGTCCCGATGGAGCGAGGGGCACCGACCGTTCGAATTCCTCGGATACCCTTCTATAAATAGGTGAGGCCCGATCTCATTTTTCACTTTCTGCCAAAATTTTTACTGAGAGCCTTTGAGAGAGCGAGGACCATTAAATTGAGATCGAAGAGCATCAAAGTGAGACCGAAGAGCATTCCGGAGTTTTTCAAGCGAACCAATAGTTGAATTTTCCGGCGGATCTTGTGGTTTTCGCGTTCTACTCCAACTTTCAGCCTTCAAACAAGTAAGCCCGTCAATCCTTTGTTGAATTAAACCCCTTTTTTGCTTGAAATTTTCCGTTTTCTATTCTTTTGCTCTCACGGCCACCTGCCGTCCGCCCCACTCCACCGCCTGAGTCTCTGCCGGCGTACGGTGGGCTGTAAATGTTGCTTATTGGACTTAATAATGTACCTAAATGGACCGTAAACCTTGCTTTTTTCCGTTAATATGCATGCTTGAACTTATGTAGGTTTCGGTTTCGTAATTCTTCCCCCTTTTATTTTTCTGTACACCCCCTTGCCTCCTCAGTTCGGCCGTGTAATTTGCTAAGTATGGAGCGGTTGGTCGCTCCCCTGTATACTTGTCTTCATATGTTAGAGTGGTTGGTCGCTCCATGTATGCTACTCGATCCACTTTTATTTTTGTTGTAGAGTAACTTCTTTTGTATTTATGCCGTTTTTTCTTGAGATTTATCTCCGTTCGGGAGGTCGAGCATAATCAATATACATAAACGGACCTCTCGGACTATCACCACCCATCCTTACTCTTTTTCTGGCCAACCTTTTAGGATGTCCGAGAGTGACGACAGTCAAAACCGTCACGACGCCCTCGATTAGGGAAGCGGTCAGGAGACGTCCGAGGAGACATCCGTATCGGCCAGCTTCCTAGATCAGACCATGGAACTCTCCTCTGATCACGAAGAACCGGCGCCTCAGGTCGAGGAGGTGGACAGTGAAGAGAGCGAAGAGGAGGAGGTCGAGGAAGGAGAAGAGGGTGCGGAATCTGGAGAAGAAGATGATTCCGAAGAGGAGGAAGAGGAGGATGAGTTCCGTCTGGAAGTCCGAAGAAGACGGAATGCCGACGACAATTTTATAGATGATCGGACCGAAGCAGAAGGGGGTCCTCCCGATACTGGTGTCCCGGCCGCCATGTTAACACAAGTTGCCCAGGTTTTAGGGCGAGACTATGGTGTCCGGGGTAATATCGACCCAGCGCCTATCCGAGTAGAGGATATGGACGATACCGAGCAGCCTACGCCTGAGCTTTCTTGGTTCGAGGAAGGAGAACACTCTTTCCAAGAAGGCCAGCGTGAAGATATCGAACAGCCTTCCTCGTCTCGAGTACATAAATCCGAGCTTCCCGTTCAAACCGTTCGTCACACCGTGATTAGTAGCGACGAGGATTCCCCGGTGCAGATACTCGATGCCCATGGGAATGAAGCTGGTCCGAGCCGGATTATTCCATCTCCGTCGTTTTCTGAGATGAATCGGAACACGGAGCGAGAACTGCTCATTCAAGAGCAGTACTATATCGATGATGTGATCCCTTATGAGACTATCGATCCCACGCAGATAGATTTCAGCTTCCCCGCCACGAGCAACGTAAGACCTCCCATTCCGAGCGAGGAGGCTGAAGGGGAGCGGGCAGGAGCTGTACTTGAACGCGATCGCAAGCGTAAGAGGGGCGAGAAGGTCTCGTTTTCTGAGGATAAGGAAGAAGCTGCCCATGCTCCGGGTAAGGCCCCGAAGAGATCGAAGAAGAAGGCTTCTCGATCTAAGAAGAAAAATGCGGATCCTGAAGAGAGTGCCAAGGTTAGTGTGGCCATCGGGAAGAAGTTCACCCGAGGGCCTAAGGATGTTGATCTCCCCGATCCCCAGGGCGAGAAGAACGAAGATGGTTTGATCCCGACGACCGCCTTGACGGTTAGAAAAGAAGAGATACCATCCATAAGGCAAAAATACCGGCTAAGTAAGAGAAAGATTGACATCCTCGTGCCCAAGCCCGACCAGACTTTCTACAATGCTCCCCTGGTTATATGGTTGTCCACCTACTGACTCTGGATCGAGGATGGATCCTTCCTTTTTGTGACCCCTTCAAGTATATCATCAACCAGTTGGGCCTCGCTCCATGGCAACTTCTCCCAGTGCATTCGGCACTCTTATTTGTTTCGGGGTACTTTGCAAGAAGCTAGGGATCCCGGTGAACTTTCATAACTTCAACCAGCTTTTCAGAGTCTCGATGAGCTCTGGAAACAAATTCTTTTACTACTTCAACACTCGGCCCGGTCTCGGACTTATTGTGGACGCTCCGTCCTCCTCGGGCTACAAATGGTTTCATCGACACATATATGTTAAGAAGAAGAAGCTCCCCGGTATGAGCGACGCGGATGTGGAGTGGGGAGTTCCCAAATACTTTTATCGAGGACCGATATCTGATCGGTATCCTCACCCTGTGGAGTCGGACCCCTGGGTACTGGCGCTCGAGGAGAGGAACGCTTGTGAAGACCCCGAGAAGTACTTTTACTGGGGTTTGGTGTTGCAACCACTCCCTTATCTTGCCAGTCTGTCCTACCCGGTCTCAACGGGTTACAAGAACTCAGGATACACCGACGACCTCCTCTTTGGTAACTAGCTCGAGGAATACTTTAGAAATCTTTTACTTGTGTTTTTTTCTCTTAGTTTTCTTTTTATCAACTATCATTGCTCTTCGAGTTTGCTAACTCTTTTGTTCTCTTCGATTGTGCAGAATACAGGTTTGCTTGGATAATGTCGAAGACCTTAGAGGCAAAACAGGAGCAAAGGCGGAAACAGCGCTTGGCGGGCAAGACTACGAAGATCCTTGGGTCCCTTGACCTTAGCCATCCCAAGAACGCGGCGGAGCATCGAGACACTCTGGCCAAGGAGGGGCTCGCGACGATCGAGGACCCCTTGGAAGCTGTTAAGCGAAAGGCCGCTGAGGACGCAGCGGCTGCAAAGAAGTCTGGGGAGGCTGGAGAGGGTAACCCGGAGAAGCGCCCAAAAGAGCGAGCCCCTCCCGCGAAGAGAGTTGGTGCGAAGAGGCTACTCAATCTCGGTGGGAACGACGAGCCAGCCCGTAAGAAGGGTAAAGCCGCCTTGGATGTTGACCGCGACGCGGAGATCAAGCGGTTTGTCCAAATGTCCGAGTTGGACCGCGCTCACGAACTAAGCCTCTGCGCTCTACAGGTAAAACTCACAAAATTTTTTACAAGTCTTTAATTTCATTCCTCCTCGCTTTTAAGTTATCTCGATAAGCCGATTTAACTTTTACATTTTCTTACAGCTCGAGCACATCAAGGAGGCGTATGCTAATGTCGCGGCGGATCGCTCCGACATAGGCCAGGTGATCGAGGAGCTTGAAAAAACCGTGGCGTCCGAGAAGGCCAAGACCCAGGTGGCAAATGAAGAAGTCCGCAAATCTCATGAGAAGGTGGATCAGCTCGAGAAGGAGTTGGCTAGGGAGAAGCAGAGAGCTCTGGGCTATAAAGGTGGGTATGCAACACTGTCGCAATGCATGCAGAAGTTTAAGGACAGTGTGCTATCCTTCCTCGTCGGTAGCAGGCTCGAGACCGCCAGGGATTTCATGGAGTCCGCCACTTACAAATTGGCCACTCAGGACATCAAGGATACTGCTCGCGAGGAGGGTTTCTTCTCCTGTATCGGGCATCTCAAGAGGGTCAAGCTTCTTCCTGAGGACTTCGATGTAGATGCTCGCGAAGACATGCATGCTGGGCGGCGCGATGATATGAGCCGGTATCCTGATGAGATTCCGAGCGACGAGATGCATCATGCATGCGAGTTCGGCGAGCTTGTGACTGATCCGGAGGTGCCTTACCCGAGTAAGCCTTCCTATCTTCCCCGCTGGGTCCCCGAGTGCATTAGGGCCGGTCTACTTCTGCCGTTCGAGAAGGCGCCTCTTCGGAATGCCAATTGGATACAAATTAACAAGCCGGTGATGGGGCGCGGGGAGGGTTTTTTGGAGCCCGAGCTGATTACTCATGCTAACGCGATCAAGGAGGCTCGCGAGAAGGAAGGTGACGGGAACTTGCATACTCCGAACAGCCCCACTCGAGCCGGTGCTTCCACCAGCAGTGTCCCCAGGATCCATAGCGAGTTTTCGGCCAGTCGGACCCATTAAAAGTGCGAGAGCTTGACCAAGGCCGAGTATGCTCGGTTAACTTTGTACTTGTATTTTTTAGAGTTTTTTCCGAACAATTTCCTGCTTTCATAATTTTCTATTCGGCCCCTTGTGGCGTACTCGATCCCCGTTGTATTATAACATGATGAATGCTTCCTCTGTTTTTCTTTGATATAGTCTTCGATTACATTCTTTGATAATGATAATTCGGAGCAATACTCCACGAGCTACCAAGTTCGTTGAAGTGCTCCTCGATTTCCTCTGATTATTAGGAAAAATTCTAAGTGTTGGGCCAGAACAAATCAGGTTTCTCCTCGATTTCCTTCTGCTCGCCGCTTCTATCGCCTTAAAAGGCTTCGCTATTAATTATCTTTTACAGATAAGAGAGCGGGGAGTGTTCCTTGAATAAAGCAAAATCGGGTAGCTCTTATGTAGATCGAGTAAGCTTTCATGATTGAATAGCAACATAATAGTTCTATAATTGAACAATTTTTGAAAGAGACATTGCATTGATTTGTCGGAAATACAATTACAATGGGGGCTCCTCGGCCAGCTTGCTTACAACAACTTCTTAACAAAAACAAGAGGTACCTCTCACATGAACTTGTGAGGAATCCTTCTCGATCTCCGGGCCTTTCACAGGGGTTTCTCAGAAAGCTTTTTCTCCAAACAACTCAAGCGTAGAATCTCTGGAGGTTAGAAGTATTCCACGGGTTTTTTAATACTCTTCCCTCCATATCTTGAAGACGATAGCTTCCATTGGACCTTGCTTCTATTATCTTGTAGGGGCCTTCCCAATTGGGTTGCATCTTCCCAACTTTGCCCAGGATGTCCGCTCTTCGGAGTACTAAGTCTCCTACTTGGAAGTCTCTCTCTCTCACGCCTTTGTTGTAGGTCTTCGCGATTAGTGCTTGATATCTGAGGATGTTGGCCAAAGCATTGGTCCTCGCTTCACTAACTGTCTCCAGGTCGAAGAGCCTCTCTGTATGATTGTCCTCGGGTTGATACCCTTGGATTCTGAGGGTTTCTACCGCCACTTCTGCTGGGATGACCACCTCGGACCCATAAACTAGCGAGAAGGGAGTCTCTCTTGTAGCTGTTTTTGAAGTAGTGCGGTATGCCCATACCACTGCATCAAGCTCGTCGACCCAGTCCTTGTTGGTGGCGAACCTCTTCTGCAAGTTGTTGACGAGGATTTTGTTGACGGCTTCTGTTTGCCCATTGGATTGAGGATGTCCTACAGAGGTATACCTCCTCTCAATCTTCATTTCTTTGCACCATTCATTGAATCTTTGACCACAAAATTGAGCACCATTATCCGAGATAAGGACCCTTGGTAAACCAAATCGACACACGATGTTCCTCCATACGAAGTTCATCACTCTTTGTTCGGTGATAGTGGATACTGCCTCAACTTCCGCCCACTTGCTAAAAAGTATTCAACCGCAACAATGATGAACTTATTTTGACCCGTGCCTCTTGGGAAAGGACCGACTATGTCGATGCCCCATATGTCGAAAGGACAAGTGATGGTGATGGGCATGAGAGGTTTCGCTGGGACGTTGATCAAATTGGCGTGCATTTGACACTCTTCGCACCTCCTCACAAATCGGGCAGCGTCTTCGCGAACTGTGGGCCAGTAGTATCCTTGTCGAATGACTTTTTGCGCGAGGGTTCTTCCTCCGGCATGGTCCCCGCAACTTCCTCGGTGCATCTCTCCCAAAAGTTTTTGGACTTCATGCTCGGCGACACATCTCAAGTAGACTCCCTCGAAGGACCTTTTGTACAAGTAGTCTCCTTGCATGATGTATCGGGTAGCTTTTCCTTTGATCCTCCTCGCTTCAGCCTTGTCACGAGGGAGGCTTCCATCTTTGAGATATGTAGTTATCTGTTGCATCCAACTCGGTTGAGCATCAATTACCAAGACGTTTGGCTTTGATGACCATAGAGATGATGCGTTGATTCTCATAAGTATCACATTCCGGGTATCCACTCCTTCGGAAGCTGAAGCATACTTTGATAGGGCATCTGCCCTTTGATTGAGATCTCTCGAGAACTTTTCAATCTCACAACTTTCAAATTTTTGGATTTCTTCAGTGATGGCGCTCTTGTACTCAGCCAGTGAGTCCTTCTTGGTTCTGAATTTCCCCGAGATTTGCTTCTCGGCCAGTTGAGAATCAGTGAAGAGATGTAGCTTCTTCACTTCCAATGCTTTTGCCATACGTAGAGCTATAAGGATGGCTTCATACTCTGCTTCATTGTTTGAGACCGGGAAACTAAGAGTAACGGCGTACTCGAGTTCAGCCCCTCCAGGACTCTTGAAATATATTCCTATCCCGCCATTTTTTCCTGATGAGGATCCATCAACATGTAGAATCCATACGTCTCCATGGTCGAAGAATTCTTTGGGTTTTGGAGAGACGGTCTCCGTACCATTTGGCTCGTCGGTTTTTTCTGACAGGAACACTTCATGCCTTTTTCTTTTTGTTTGGGACATCGCCTTGAGGTCTTTCAAAGCATCTTCAAGAGCTTGCATAGGGTTATTTTGCTGGGGTTGCTCTTCGACCATCATCATAGCACTCTGTGTTTCCAAAGAGTTTTCCTCTGAAGTTCCTTTGGAGGGATACTCTACGAGGAAGTCGGCGATGACTTGTGCTTTCTTGGCTACAGGTGCTTGATAGTCGATGTCGTACTCACTTAATTCAATTGCCCATCTTGCCATTCTTCCCGAATTTTCGGGTTTTCCGAGGACTTGCTTAAGAGGTTGCTTTGTCAAGACTACAACCTTGTGAGCACCAAAGTAGGGTTTTAACCTCCTTGCCGTATAAACGAGGGCAAAGGATAGCCTCTCGATATCCATGTATCGCGTTTCAGCCCCGGCAAGTACTTTACTCAAGTAGTAGATGGGCAAGTGGTCGTTTCCTTGGATTCGTACCAAGACCGAGCTGATAGCCTCCCCAGTTGCTGCTAGGTATAAGTAGAGTGCCTCTCCTTCTACGGGTTTCGAAAATAGTGGAGGAGCGAGTAGATACTTTTTCAGCTTCTCGAATGCTTTCTCGCACTCCTTCGTCCACTCGAAGTGGCTGCTCTTTCTTAGCACTTTGAAAAAAGGTAGATTTTTCTCGGCAGACCTCGAGATGAATCTACTCAATGCAATTGACTTTCCGACCAATTGTTGCACCTCATTGATGGATTGAGGTTGAGGAAGATCGAGGATGGCTTTTATCTTTTCGGGGTTTGCTTCTATTCCTCTCTCTGTTACCATGTAACCGAGGAATTTCCCCCATTTGACTCCGAAGGTACACTTTGCCGGGTTGAGCTTCATGCCATACTTTCTCAAGATTGAGAAGCATTTTGCCAGGTAACCTACATGTTGCTCCTCGGTTTTGCTCTTGACGAGCATGTCATCGACATATACTTCCATGGTTTTACCCAACTCTTCTTTGAACATTTTGTTAACCAACCTCTGGTAGGTCGCTCCGGCGTTTTTGAGACCGAATGGCATCACGTTGAAGCAATACACATTGCCATTAGCGAAGAAGGAAGTCTTGGGTACATCATCTTTGGCCATTTTGACCTGGTAGAAGCCCTGGTATGCATCCATGAAACTCAGGAGGGCGCATCCAGCGGTGGAGTCGACCAGCTGGTCGATCCGTGGGAGAGGGCATGGATCCTTCGGGCAAAACTTGTTGAGCCTTGTGAAATTGTTGCACATTCTCCATTTTCCGGGACCTTTTTCCACGAGGAACACATTGCATACCCAATCGGAGTATCTCACCTCCTTGATGTGGCCGGCCTTAAGAAGTCTTTGGACTTCCGCTTCTATGATGGCATTATCTTCCGCACTGAAGTCTCTTCGCTTTTCTCTGATGTGGGTGATCGACGGGTCTACGTTCAGACGGTGAACGGCGACACGAGGGTCGATCCCCTTGAGGTCCTCGGTACTCCACGCGAAGATGTCGTTGTTGTCCTTTAAACATTGGATGAGTTTCATCCTGACTTCAGTAGTCATCTCGGTGCCGATTTTTGTGACCTTGTCGGCACTTCCTTCGACAATTTGGATTTCTTCTAGGGCTTCTCTTGCTTCAATTTTGTTTTCCTCAAAGAATTTATTCTTTTTGGAAGAGGTTGGGACTGGTGGAATCACTTGATACTCCTCGAGCTCCTTAACAGCTCCTACTAGAGTATCTTTGTCTTTCTTCATGGTTGCTTTTCTTCGCCTAAGTGACGGACTTGGCTTTTTTGATTTTTTCTTCACTCGCCGAACCGTGTAGAAACGATAAGGCGCATTGTGAACAAGGGGTGTCTCCTCGGATGATTGCCCCGGGTTGGGTTCTCTAATGGCAACCCTAGAAGTGAACTTGGCCGACATGGTGTAGCATTCCCATATTTCTCGTATGTCTCCCACTTCTTGTCCAATTCCCAAAGGAGTGGGGAACTTTAACTTGTTGTGGACCGTGGACACTACGGCTCGGAATTGAGAGAGACCGGGTCGGCTTAGGACTGCGAAATAATCAAACGACATATTGACGACCACAAAAGGAACCTGTTGCGTCACTCGTCTAGGAGCGCTACCCATTGACATCGTGAGGTTGATCATTCCGAGTGGCATGATAGGTTGTCCTCCAAATCCTACCAATGCGCTCCTCACTTCTCTGAGCCCTTCCCTTGGGTTCATTTGCATCCTTTTCAAGGTCCCGGTGAAAATCAAGTTTGTCGAGCACCCGATGTCGACGAGGATTCTTCCTAACTTGTATGATTGAACATCCAAGGAAACTACAAGTGGGACGCAAGGATCATAGATGTTCCCTCCTCCGGCATGCTTCAGAGGTATCTCGCTATCATCGAAAGAGATAACATTGGTTCCCGGTCGAGCGGCTTGAGCATACTTCACATCTCGGACCCTAAGGTTGTCCGCCGTAATCTCCCTCTGATTACGAGTGTCGCCCCCCGCGGGTCCTCCCGCAATTGTGAGAGTGTGGATGCTTCCATTTACGGGGCGGTTCTCATAATTGTTGTAATTATGAATGTCATCGTCCTGAGGGTTTCCTTGGTAAGGGTGCTCGCTCCCACTTTGAGGTGGTGGAGGCAGGAGTGCCAGAGGTTCCTCCTTCCGGATGTAGCTAACCAATTGACCGTTGCGTATCATCCTCTCAATTTCGTTCTTGAGCTCGACACACTCATCGGAGGTGTGCCCTTTCCCCTTGTGAAACTTGAAAAAATTTTCCGAGCTCTTGTTCCTTTGGTTTTCCTTAATCGGGGGTGGCCAGGAGACGTCTAGCTTCCTTGAGACTATATAGTTCAAGATGTCGGAGGATCTTGGCCTATTTTAGTCTGTGTAGTTGCTATATCGTCTTGGAGGTGACCTTCTAGGAGGAGACCTCTTGTCTCTGAAATCATTCCTAGAGTGTCCCTCTTTGATCAGCCCGAACTTTTGATCTTTCCTTTGCTTTCCGGGATTTTGAGGGCGAGGAGGGTACTCCTTCTCCTTTTCTTTTTCTTTCCCTTTTTCCTTGGGAAGATTGGTTCTCACGGTGACAGTTTTCCGGAATTCCTCAGCCTCGAGGAAATCCTTGCAAACTTTGGCAAGTTGTGCTTCGTTCTCCACACACGATGCTGAGAGTACATCTTGGAATTTAATGTTGGTAGTGTTACCATACGAATATTCTTTCCTCTCATTGATCGAGTGATCTTCAACTTGGAGGGCTGCTTCATGAAGGCGATTGATGAAGTCCCTCAAGTCTTCGTTGTTTTTCTGAACAATTTCGGCTAAGTACCTCACTCGTCTCTTGGCGTTCATCACCTTCTCGAAACGCTTAGAGAACTCCTTGCAGAGATCTCTGTATGACCTGATGGATCGGTGAGGGAGGCGCGACCACCACTTCATGGCTTCTCCGGAGAGGTTAGCCGGGAAGAGGAGTGCTTTGGTCCTTGAATCATGACCGTAAGCGTCCATTTTAGTGCCAAATCTTACCAAGTAGTCCTTCGGACAACTTGTTCCATCATAGCTTTCGAAGGTGGGGAACCCTCTTTCGATTTTGGCCTGGTGGCTTCTAATCTCATCGCACAAAGGGCTCAGATCTTGGTCTTGCTCCTTCTCTTGGACAGTTCCTCGTAGAGTCTCTATCTGAGCATCAAGTGCGGATTTCCTCGCGTTGAGTTCCTCCAGAGTGAGCCTCCTCCCCGTGATCGGGTCGATCAAGGGGGTTACCTCAACTACTGTTCTCAATGCTTGATTCTCCGCCACCGCTTCTTGTTGGTTTTGAGGAGTTACTTGGTTGGGCGTAACTTGATTGGGGAGAGCGGGTGGTGTAGCGACCACCTGAGCTCTATTTTCTTGTTGAGCTACATTTTGCAACGATGCCCGTATCCTTCTATCAATCAAGTCTCTCAAGTCATCCGGGGCACCTTGAGGTCCTAATCTCGATTGAACTCTTGATGGTCCTAGTCGAGATTGGATCGGCCTTGTGTTGGCTCTCGAATGTGCTTCATCTTGTGCAACTGGTGCTCTTCCTTGGGATTGACGAGGAGCGATCAGGGTTTCACGAGGTTGCTCCTGTACCGGCGCTGGTTGTGCTCCTTGAGCTTGCATCTCGGCATTAACCCTAGCAGCCTCATTGCCCCCTACGTATCCTTGTAGAGTGAGAAGAAACAGACCGTATTGAGCTTCGCCCATCCCGAAGTCTGATGGTCGGACTACACGTCCATCAGGAAGGGTGAAGGTCAATGCGGCCGGTTGAGGAGGGTTCCCTGCTACGAGAGGTTGATTGATTGCTATTGGAGGAGGCTGCCCCCTAGGCTCAGTGTTGTTCGGGACTCTTAACGCTCCATAGGCATTTCCTACCGGGATTCCTTGCGGGTTGTTTTCTCTCGACCTTTCATTTTGGGAGTTGGTGACATTAGTAAATGCCCCCTCCGTGTAATCCCGAGTTGGTGACAACTGGTGCTCTTCCTTGGGATTCCTTGCAACATTGTTGTTTCTTGGTGCCCTCGGAGCACCATCCGTTCCTCCTCCCCGACCGTTACTAGAGGGACGGCCTCTAGGTCGAGGAGGGTTCCTGGGTGGTGCATTAGCAAGACGGTTGCTTCTTCTGGGAGGCATAGTCGTGAAGGGTCACGAGGAGGGTGATGGCTCGACCAGTAGGACAAAGAATGACCTTTCGTGTCGGTTCCCACAGACGGCGCCAAATGTTGAAGGGTAATTCGTATTTCTTTCTAAGTTCGTATTTCTTGTAGTGTTCCTCTAAGGTGGGAAGTGAGCCTTCTCGTACCTGAAATATACTAAAGGGGGGGGGTTAGTGTCTCTTGCCCGGTCTTTAAGATATCAGACCGGAGTGACGACTTTACGAGTAGGGAGTTGTGAGGCTTCCCTAGTGCGAGTAGTAAATGTGGTGGTTGTGAGGTGTTAATGCTTACTGTTGAGGAGTAAATGAGGCCTTTATATACTCGTGGCCTTTCATCTTCCGGTCGCGTAGGATCACGACACGTGTACGACTGGGATTGAAGCCTTCCTCGGCCCAGGCCCATTAGTGAGGTCCATGGGCCTTGGCCCAAGGGAGCAACCATGGGTGGTCTCTCAGGGTCTTCGTGCCTTACTTGTTCGTACGTGGTGCGAGTAGCATCCTGTCCAGTTTTTCTCAAGGAGCGTTACCTTGACGTAAGTTCCTCCTCGAGCCTTAGAGATGCTCCTCGAGCCATATGGCTGTTTTGTCCTTGTAATGAGCTTATTTTGAGGGTTGGCCTCCCAGTGATGGTCGGTCCTTATGTTGGTCGAACCACACCTTAGTGACATACTTGGGTGTGGTTGCGCCCCTTGAGGGACGGCCTATGATGCTTTGTCGCGCTTTTAGACCGCTCCAGTTCGTACATGCGGACTGGACATATTTCAACACTAACATCATCCATCGGGTTGTGGATGGGTATGTTGAGATTAAACATTTTTGAAATTTGAAAATAAGAATGAATTGTGCTTTTTATGCTTTTGTATATCTCCAACCTATGTTTTAAAAAACGGGTCCGACCGTCCGGTTCGGTCTTGAATCGGTGGATGGACGGCTCAATAATATTCCGGTTCAACCCCGGTCTAATCCGATCCAACCCCAGTCCGACCTCTTTTTGGGGGTGCCAGGCTCGGCTTCCGGTTCCCGGTTTCAAAACATAGTCTCCAACAGAATAATTGGATGCTAAGAAGCACGGGGACGGATACGGACACGAAACGGATACGTGGAAACGTCAAAATAGAAAAAAGAAAAAAGTAGGATACGGAGACGTGCAAGATACGTTTTATATTTATAGTTTTTTACTAATATATATTTAATATATAAACTAAACTTTATGAAATTTTGAAAAGTTAAACAACCAATTTTTTTGAATAAATAAAATTTAAACAGAAGGCAACGAACCAGGAAAATCCTAGCTTTGAATACCAACTGATACAAAACAAGGCGGAAACATAAAGATAAACACAATTCTAACACGTAGAATTGGAGATAAAACGATAGAAATCCACTATGAAACAGAGCTAAAGCTCAACAAACAGGATAGAACCCTAGATAAAACGACATAATGTCAAATATTCAAATCATCAAAACCAAATAAAATAGGATAATGTTAAATGTTGGAACATTATCAGCTATCAGCTCCAGCTAGCTTATCAGCTAGTTTTGCTATACAGAGCCTAAATGTTGAAAATTATTTGTAAATTACAAAAAGTACTTATAAGTTTATAATTTTAAAAATTAACCAAAACTTTTAAAATCGACACAATACTCCATTTCAAATAACTCAATAACCTAATTTTGTTTTCATAATGTTCATTTCATTCATTTGAATTTGAAAAACACACCATAAGACATCATCAACAGAAATTAGATGTTAATTCTTTTAATTTTTTTAGCATCGTCAAATTCAAATTGTTACTATGAAAATAAGAGTATATAATACTCAATCAATTGATCAATACACCAAATACATACTCAAATAATTTCTTTTTAGAAAAAGAGAAAAAAAATAATAATGGGGTCGGGATTAGACTAAGCAGGCCAGCTACTTGTTGCTAGCAGCAGGCCAGCGGCCTGCTACTATTTACAAGCAGCAGGACAGCGACCTGCTATGTGTAGCCCAAATTTTTCATTTTTTCGTTTTCAATTGTTTTTAGTACGTATGAATGTTTTTGTATTCGGTTTATTGTAGAAAAAATGTGTATATTTTATCTAATAAATTTAAATTAAATAAACATTACCTCATACTAATCATTAGTTTAAGGTGACCATTTCATGTTGAAATTTCGTATTCGGAATAGTTTTGTTTTCTGGAGAATTTGTTGTGAAGTAGGAAGTAATTATTTTATTATATACGAAATTGTCTGTTGTATTTTGTGTGACTTTAATAGGTTTGTGACTTATTTGTAATATTTGAAAAATAAGAAATCTTTTACAAATTACAAATAAATTTTTAGCATTTAGTAAAATGACTACGACGTTTAACGACCCCATAAAATATAGTACTTCAATTACTAAATTGTATTACTAGTAATGGACTCAATCGTCAATCCCAAGTCCAGTACAACTCTACTAGTTTCTGCTATGTTTTAAAAAACGGAGCCGGAATTAAGCCGGCCACCCCAAAAAAAGGTCAGACCATGGTCGGACCGTTTCAACCGGATTGTGAGCCGGATTGAACCGTTATATAATTATAATAATATATTATATATATTTATATTCTAAATAATATAAGATTAATACTACCTTAATATTTTTTATTGATGTTCAAGATTTCTACACACATTATTAATTATTAAGTATAGATTCTTTATTTTATTTACTCAAATCATTAATAATATAATTTATAGGTAAATGTAAAAAATGAAACATTATATTATTATGCACAAATTACACATTTAAAGCTTTTAATATGTTATTGTGTAGAAGCAGAATCAGCAAATCAAGACAACACGAGAGCAGATGAAGAAAATTGCATCAACATAATTTTTTTACTTTTTTTTTCAGAACCGGAAGAAATGCCGGTTCACGGGTTTTACGGTTCACCGGGTTTGACCGTTTCTGGGACCTCCGGTTTTATAGCGTTTTTATGGTGACGTTAGGCCGGTAGCTTCCAATATTAGTCCAATATATTATCCGGTTTTTTACAAATTCATACTCAATTGGAAACCATATAACATAATGATCTTTAGCACAAATAAATTAACAAATTGGGTCATTATTGATTGTGTGCACAAAAAACGACCCAATATGTAAATTTTGGGTTGCTTACATAGTCAATAATGGCATGTGCCTCAGGCGGTGTGCTGGATGGATATAATAAGACCACGTCGATAATGAACAGTCGGCATCGGAGCTCCTCGTCTTTTTACCGGGCTGTAAAAACATCAGTAAAATTTATGTCGGTCAGTAAAATTGGGTGATATACCCACCACAGAATTTGAAAACTACTGCCTTGCTCCTTTCAGATAACGAAAACCAGAAAAGCCCCAAATCACATCCGAGAAAAACCCTAACCCATCATGTCTCAGCCACCTCCGACCGGCGCCGTCCAACACGTCATTCTTGTCCTACAGACGCCCACGATCAATTTGCCTTTCCAGTCTAGCGAATTCAGCTGTCTTTCAGAGTTCATAGCAGTTGCAAAGGGTAAGTTTCCTGAAACCCCACCCAATTTTGTTGCACTCAAATACGACGTGGGATCTTGCTCCAACTGCTCGCTTTCATCTGAGCAAGAATTCGCCACCATGCTTGTCATGGATAGGATGTTCACTCCCCCACTCGTCACCATACACCTTCACACTGAATCAGTAACAACTACAGCTCCACCCGTTTTGACGGACACCAGAGCAAGATCACCCAAAAGAACAAGGCTCCACATCCCCCAGGTAAGCCAAAGCCTACACACCCTACCACAGAAACACCCTATACCCAATTTACGAAAAAAACATCGCCACCTGAAAATGTTGCCCCCGGGCGTCCTGGGGATTTCTGTTTGTCTGAATATGAGGCCATATTAATGGATAGCGATTTCGATGTCCATGCCTCTGCGTATGAAGATTTCAATAAATTCGGGGGTAGTGGTGACGACAAGAGCGACGATAGTGGGGGGGGGGGGGGGGTGATACCTCTGATTATGGGGATTTCAACAACAGCGAGGACAGTGGCGAATATGACGTAGAGCACGAAACACCGCACTCACCGATCCAGGCATCAACTCCCACTGGTGCAAGTGCACCTCCACATTCTCAAAACAACCAAGGATCACGGGGGTCAGGTAAAATTATAAGTCAACTTTGCGTGATTTGATTGATGACTGTGGGTGCATATATATTGTATGAACTTTAATTGTTTGATTGTGGCTGAATTCTGAGTTTCTGACTTCACTGGATTATTCAACTTGACTTGTTGCAAGTTTCTGATACTTCGATGTCTTCTCTGAATTTTCTTGTTCCTTGTGAAACTGTTGTTAGTATGGTTTAATACATTGCTTTATTGGGGTCTAGAGTTTTAGATAACAATTGCCATTATTGCTCTTCCTAATTTTAAGGATTTCTAATAGTCTGATTATTTGTGAAACTCAGGTAAGCTAGCCAAAAAGAGGTGTAGGGATGATAAGGAATCAACTGGTGAATGGTTTCAGGGCATCAGTAACAGTACCCCACACTATCATATCTCCAAACCACCCACAGAAAAGTTACTTATGTTAAAGGAATGGGTCAAGATTATAAATGGTGTAGGGCAAGTTTTCCTAGGTGGTGTGGAAGAATATAGGCAGGAGCTGAGCAAGTATGCATCTAAGCTAGGTTTCCACTTCAAGTGGAAGAGGAATGATACTAAGTACACCAAAGCACATTGTAAGTGGAGGGGCGCAGATGGGTGCAATTGGTTCATAAACACCACCAAGGATGATGTGACTCAAGCCATGGTAATCAAAAATGCAGATCTGAAACATACTTGCAGATTGTCAGTAATGCGGAATGACACCAAACGGATGGGAGCAAAGCTTATTGCAGGTTTGATACAAGAAAAAGTCCAAGAAAAGCCTGACATTAAACCCTGTCGCGTCAAGGCATCTTTACTACTTACGCATGGTTTCGAAATCCCATACATGAAGGTGTATAGGGGGGTTCAGGAGGCTAAGGCAAACATCTTCGGAAGCTACTCATCATCTTTCGATGAACTCCGGTGGTACTCTGAGGCTATTTGAACAACCAACCCAGGAAGCATTGTTGATTTACAGGTTGATGCAGCTAGCAACAAATTTAAGCGTTTCTTCTTCGCCTTCAAGGCATCACTAGACGGTTTCCGGTACTACATGCCCATGATTTTTGTTGATGGTACCTTCATGAGAAACAGATATAAAGGGACAATACTCGTAGCTACTGCCAAAGATGGCAACCAAGGTCAACCCCCTATACTTACACATACAATCACTTTTGTATCTGCTGCCATTTGCATTTTTTTTTTTATAAATATTTTTTAAATACTAAACTGTTGATCAACCGATACACGGACGATGAGCACATCTTGGCTTCTATTATGCTCTACTTGGCTATTATAAAGCTCTTTCTCTACTTGTTGAGATTAGTCAATGCTGACAAAAAATAAGAGACATACATGGATAGTTTTCATTTTTCGAGGATTTCATTCTGTTTTATACGACAGAATGTGTATCATTCATCTTTTGCTCATATGTTTTAGCATTTTTTTTTTTTTTTAAATTTGGCCTTTTTTTTAAAATTTTTTTTTGGGTCACTGATAAATGTTAAATCTTAGAACTCATTGGTGCTATTATTCAACACTATAATTAATAATCATAACTTGGTGTAGTTTGGGATAGTAGAGTTGGAACATATTGTTATGTGTTAATTATTGAGCAAGATTTCACTGTTTCCCGGTGTCTTGGTGTTATTTCCAACAAAGCCATTCATGTTTTCTCATTAACCAAATCATTTACGATCAACTATTTTGCGTCCTTATGTGATACAGATTGATAATGGAGAAGTTTGTTTAATATTAGTGAAAATGTGTGATAATCTGTTTAAATTCACTACCAGATTTAGCCTGTCATTCATCGAAAATCTGAAATAAAGAACCTGAAATATTGGGGTAAGATGAATGGCATATTTTTGTAATCAAATTGTTGCATTCATATGGACCATATTTAACACGTTATTGATACTATGTTTTTGGCTGCTTCTCTATATTGCACATAATTTAAGATAGTATCAACACCCATACTCACACATATTAAAATGTCGTTCTGTACAGGTTTGTTCCGAGTCGCTTTTGCAGTCGTTGATAATGAAAATACGTCGAACTGGGTATGGTTCATACGGCTGCTACAGGAGCACATTTACCATGCACATGAAATAATGTATGTATCCGACCGAGCGGGAGGAATACTAAAAGCTTTCGACATAGTGTTTGACAAGAAGCCTCTCCACTTCTACTGCCTTTACCACCTCATGAAGAACCTACGCACTACTTTCCCTAAGAGTCGCAACACAGAGAAGAAGCGTAACATCCTGTGCTACCTGCTTGCCAACGTGGCATACGCACCAAACATGCGTCTATATGAAGATGCACTCAGTCAATTACATAGGCTAGGAGGTGAAGTGGTAGTGAATTGGATGAAAAATCTACCACCAGAAAGGTGGTGTGTTGCATTCTCGCCCGAACTACTTCGTTATGGTGAGATGACCAGCAACGCAGCAGAATCCTTCAACAACTGGATTCTGTCTGCCCGTTCCCTTCTAATTACACATATTGTGGACATGATTAGGGCATAACTTATGGCGTGGTTTGTTGATAGGCGTGCAGACGCGGAAACATGGACTGGGGCCATGACCCAATTCATGGAAGCTAAGTGGAACATGTATGAGGGATCAGAATCATCGTGGTCAATCGAAGTTGCTATTAAAGGGGTGAAATATCTTGTCCACTCAGACCCGTCGACAACTGTAAGTGCCATGATTATAATATCGGTCCCATTATAATATCCATGTATGTGAATTAATATCATCTAATTAACCATGTCGAGTAGTTCTCGTTATCATGATTATATATAGCTACGAATTCTTTTTTTCTTTTTTAATAGATAAACTTCCTTACTCTTCCTCATGATAGAAAGCCTTAAATACAAAAAGTTCGCTTTCCCAATAGAATTGAACACATAGGTCTAAGTATATATACATGTGCAGTTCCAAGTCATCTGCTTATATCACATAAATCATTCTTTCTTTACTATTATTTTTTTCCATCAGTAATCTAAAGTTACCTAAATTTGTTCAGCTGCTCAAAATGGTTGCTGAGATTTCTTGATATCTTTCTGTAAATTTTCTTCTAAAGTTACCTAAATTTTTTCAGCTGCTCAATGGTTGATGAGAAAAATTGATATCTTTCTGTAAATTTTCTAGAACTTTGTCGAACTTGTTTAAATGTTAGCTTATATGAGCTTCCTAATTTTCAGGATTTCTAATAGTTTGATTATTTGTGCAACTCAGGTAAACTAGCCAAAAAAAAATTCCCAATATTTGGATGGTTGGTAATGTGTCCCCTGTTTTTCATTATTTATACGCATGTGTAGCAGCCTTCTAACACATATATTTGCATGCCAAATCCAGGTAGACTTATCATAGAAGACTTGCACGTGTTGGCAATGGCAGGTACTTGGGTTCCCATGTGTGCACACTATATCTGTGATAACCACGGAGAAAATTGATGTGCGTGACCTCATTGACCCATACTACTTCGCTGACATGTACACGAAGGCATAATCAGTTGACATCAACTCCATCCCGACTACTGATTAGTTTGAGTTTATTGATACGGATACACCCTTGAAGATTGTTCCGCCTACCATGCAGAAAGGCGCAGGCCGCCCTCAAGAGAAAAGGCTTCGGGTTAGGAAGACAAAACTCATCCGAAAGTTCGTGTGCAGACGATGCGGGAAGTTGGGACGCCACTACTGGAGCACGTGCAAGGAGGCCCTGAATGACCCGGTAACTCAATTCAGAACCCGCAATCTTCAAATTGTATCGAAACATCATTACATTTTCCACCCCATCACTATGTCAGTTTGCATCTTTTTGTTGTTGAATGGATGATTAACGTATGAGCAACACCATTCATGCGGGCCGACACGAACCATTAGTATTCAATCTTCATTATATTAAAGTCATATTCTATTGGCAGTAGCTCAGTTTTGTAGATCAGGTGATTGTTGGTTTATTTTGATTTATGTTGGGGTGAGCAAATAATAGCTCTGTTTGGTAAATGTCCACTTGAATTACACATTCTCATGTTTCGGTAGTAGTTAGTTGAATTATGAATTTGGAGGGACGAATTTGGGGGTGGCCGTAGGAGGGAGTGGGATAGTTTTGGGTGACGTTGGGTTTACATTTAGACATAAAAGGGAAAAATAAATAAAGGTAACAACAGTATTGGGTTGTAGTTGCCCATAGGTCAAGGGCAGTATCCCAGCACTCAAAATTATAGTATCATGGTACCGATACCAGTACTATGGATGGGTACTGGTACATCCATGGTCACATTGTACCATTAATTGGCCCATATGAAGTGTAACACAAGCCAAATTTTGACCATTTTTTCAAGTTTGAACATTGTATGTGTGGCACCAGCGGATCTTCACTACTTTTACTTCTGTTTACAATTTTTCCTCCCTATTTTTTTCTTCACTATTCTTCCTTATTTTTTTTTTTCCATTACACTACTTTTTTATAATTTTTTTATTATCTACTGTATGAGTGCTCCCGTCCAAAAAATATTAGTATCCTACGTCTACACATTTTTGGAGTGCTCCCGTCCAAGAAATTGTTAACTAATTTTTAATATAATTTTTTTACTTGCGTCCTATCCTAATTATTAGTTTAAGATTAGGTGAAGTTTTAGAATTCCTACTACTAATCTAATCCTTTTACAATAGCTAAGATTAGCTTATTTATGGTCACTATAGTTTTGTTCTCTTCGTTTGAACTAAACAACACTTTTCTGAACTAAACTAAACTTTAATAAGCTGAACTGGCCTGGACTGAGCTTAACGGTTCTAAACTGATCTGAACAGAACTGAACTTGCTTATAGTATGACGAAATACTGTTAAGCAAATCTGGACTAATCTGAACTATTAACGGGTACTATGGCACCAAACCAGTGCTAGACAATGGTACCAGCACCGTTACGCGTTTTCAACTACATGTTGCCGGTCTCAGTACTGATACTAGCACTGCCACAATTACTACCACAACAGTTGATGCTATTGTCGGTCCCACAACACATCTAATTGCTAGTACCGGTGCAATCATAAGTACTAGTCCATACTTTTTCAATTTGCGTAATGTACCATTACTTGTACCAACACTATCACATATTTTTTGGAGTGCATGTGGACGGCATTAAAGCCCGCATTAAAACCAGTACTAGTACTACCACGAGAACTATGAAACCAAAACGTCATTTGCTAGTATCTAATGTATGCATGGGGAAGGCACTGAGATCGGCACTATCATTCGTTTCCCTTAGACGTTACCGACCTTAGTTCTAGTACTAGTACTACCACAAGTAATACGACACCAAACTGTTGCTGGTACAGGTCCCCTACATACATCTAAATTACTAGTACTGGTACTATCATAAGTACTGCAACCCCACACATCCATATCTGAAAATGAGGGAGTAGGAACCTATTATTGGTCCCTACTATTTCATTACGGATGTAACAGTAGTTGTATCGGTACCAGCACATTTACTTACATCGGCGTAATTACTGGCACTGGTACTACCACAAAGTACCAGTATCTCCCCCCCTCAAACCCCCTAGTACTAGTACTAGTACCGACAATATCGATCCTTTTAAAACGACCATCGATACCAGCACTGTTACGCGTTTTCAATTACAAGTTGCCGGTCTCAGTACTGATACTAGCACTGCCACAACTACTACTACAACAGCTGATGCTATTGTCGGTCCCACAACACATCTAATTGCTAGAACCGGTGCAATCATAAGTACTAGTCCATACTTTTTCAATTTGCGCAATGTACCATTACTTGTAAATTTTGGGTTGCTTACATAGTCAATAATGGCATGTGCCTCAGGCGGTGTGCTGGATGGATATAATAAGACCACGTCGATAATGAACAGTCGGCATCGGAGCTCCTTGTCTTTTACCGGGCTGTAAAAACATCAGTAAAATTTATGTCGGTCGGTAAAATTGGGTGATATACCCACCACAGAATTTGAAAACTACTGCCTTGCTCCTTTCAGATAACGAAAACCAGAAAAGCCCCAAATCACATCCGAGAAAAACCCTAACCCATCATGTCTCAGCCACCTCTGACCGGTTCCGTCCAGCACGTCATTCTTGTCCTACAGACGCCCACGATCAATTTGCCTTTCCAGTCTAGCGAATTCAGCTGTCTTTCAGAGTTCATAGCAGTTGCAAAGGGTAAGTTTCCTGAAACCCCACCCAATTTTGTTGCATTCAAATACGACGGGGTATCTTGCTCCAACTGCTCGCTTTCATCTGAGCAAGAATTCACCACCATGCTTGTCATGGCTAGGATGTTCACTCCCCCACTCGTCACCATACACCTTCATACTGAATCAGTAACAACTACAGCTCCACCCGTTTTGACGGACACCAGAGCAAGATCACCCAAAAAGAACAAGGCTCCACATCCCCCCAGGTAAGCCAAAGCCTGCACACCCTACCACATAAACACCCTACACCCAATTTACGAAAAAAACATCGCCACCTGAAAATGTTGCCCCCGGGCATCCTGGAGATTTCTGTTTGTCTGAATATGAGGCCATATTAATGGATAGCGATTTCGATGTCCATGCCTCTGCGTATGAAGATTTCAACAAATTCGGGGGTAGTGGTGACGACAAGAGCGACGATAGTGGGGGGGGGGTGATACCTCTGATTATGGGGATTTTAACAACAACGACGACAGTGGCGAATATGAGGCAGAGTACGAAACACCGCACTCACCGATCCAGGCATCAGCTCCCACTGGTGCAAGTGCACCGCCACATTCTCAAAACAACCAAGGATCACGGGGGTCAGGTAAATTATAAGTCAACTTTGCGTGATTTGATTGATGACTGTGGATGCATATATATTGTATGAACTTTAATTGTTTGATTGTGGCTGAATTCTGAGTTTCTGACTTCACTGGATTATTCAACTTGTTGCAAGTTTCTGATACTTCGATGTCTTCTCTGAATTTTCTTGTTCCTTGTGAAACTGTTGTTAGTATGGTTTAATACATTGCTTTATTGGGGTCTAGAGTTTTAGATAACAATTGCCATTATTTCTCTTCCTTATTTCTTTATCTTTGTGCTTTGCCTTTTGAAGTGGAAGGATATTCAGTGGCATTAATATTACTGGCATTTGGTACTTATTGGCAAGGCAAATTTGCAGGAGAGGGGGTAAAAACTTTGACATTGTTGCGATTTTTTGTCCTATAAGTGTGCGGGCATGTATTGTGTGAACTTCTGATATTGCTTTCGTTTGGCTAGACTAGAATATTCAAGATTTGCTTGATGATCACTATTAGCACATTATGATAAACTTAATTCGGAAAATATATGGAACTAATATCATGACACAGGTCCTGGAAATTTCTACCTTTTTGTATGTATATGCTACATGTAAAACTACCTGCATTTCATAATGAACTGATGCATTTTTAAAGTTGTAGTTTGTTTAACTTGCTACCTCCTTCCACTTACACAACTCATACTAAGCATGCATATGTTGTCTTGTTAATCGCTTCTATATATCTGCACTTTCCATCACTCTGTCTCCATGTTCCAGGGTATTCTTGCAGATGGAAAATTTTATCCTTCAGTAATCTAAAGTTACCTAAATTTTTGCCACTACTCGAAATGGTTGCTGAGAATTCTTGATATCTTTCTGTAAATTTTCTTCTAAAGTTACCTAAATTATTACAGCTGCTCATATGGTTGTTGAGAAAAATTGATATCTTTCTGTAAATTTTCTAGAACTTTATCGAACTTGTTTAAATGTTAGCTTATATGCGCTTCCTAATTTTAAGGATTTCTAATAGTCTGATTATTTGTGAAACTCAGGTAAGATAGCCAAAAAGAGGTGTAGGGATGATAAGGAATCAACTGGTGAATGGTTTCAGGGCATCAGTAACAGTACCCCACACTACGATATCTCCAAACCACCCACAGAAAGTTACTTATGTCAAAGGAATGGGTCAAGATTATAACTGGTGTAGGGCAAGGTTTCCTAGGTGGTGTGGAAGAATATAGGCAGGAGCTGAGCAAGTATGCATCTAAGTTAGGTTTCCACTTCAAGTGGAAGAGGAATGATACTAAGTACACCAAAGCACATTGTAAGTGGAGGGGCGCAGATGGGTGCAATTGGTTCATAAACACCACCAAGGATGATGTGACTCAAGCCATGGTAATCAAAAATGCAGATCTGAAACATACTTGCAGATTGTCAGTAATGCGGAATGACACCAAACGGATGGGAGCAAAGCTTATTGCATGTTTGATACAAGAAAAAGTCCAAGAAAAGCCTGACATTAAACCCTGTCGCGTCAAGGCATCTTTACTACTTACGCATGGTTTCGAAATCCCATACATGAAGGTGTATATGGGGGTTCAGGAGGCTAAGGCAAACATCTTCGAAAGCTACTCATCATCTTTCGATGAACTCTGGTGGTACTCTGAGGCTATTTGAACAACCAACCCAGGAAGCATTGTTGATTTACAGGTTGATGCAGCTAGCAGCAAATTTAAGCGTTTCTTCTTCGCCTTCAAGGCATCACTAGACGGTTTCCGGTACTACAGGCCCATGCTTTTTGTTGATGGTACCTTCACGAGAAACAGATATAAAGGGACAATACTCGTAGCTACTGCCAAAGATGGCAACCAAGGTCAACCCCCTATACTTACACATACATTCACTTTTGTATCTGCTGCCATTTGCATATATTTTTTTTAAAATGTTTTTGATATACTAAACTGTTGATCAACCGATACACGGACGATGAGCACATCTTGGCTTCTATTATGCTCTACTTGGATATCATAAAGCTCTTTCTCTACTTGTTGAGATTAGTCAATGCTGACAAAAAATAAGAGACATACATGGATAGTTTTCATTTTTCGAGGATTTCATTCTGTTTTATACGACAGAATGTGTATCATTCATCTTTTGCTCATATGTTTTAGCATTTTTTTTTTTTAAATTTGGCCTTTTTTTAAAAAAAATTTTTTTGGGTCACTGATAAATGTAACATCTTAGAACTCATTGGTGCTATTATTCAACACTATAATTAATAATCATAACTTGGTGTAGTTTGCAATAGTAGAGTTGGAACATATTGTTATGTGTTAATTATTGAGCAAGATTTCACTGTTTCCCGGTGTCTTGGTGTTATTTCCAACAAAGCCATTCATGTTTTCTCATTAACCAAATCATTTACGAACAGCTATTTTGCGTCCTTATGTGATACAGATTGATAATGGTGAAGTTTGTTTAATATTAGGGCGAATGTGTGATAATCTGTTTAAATTCACTACAAGATTTAGCCTGTCATTCATCGAAAATCTGAAATAAAGAACCTGAAATATTGGGGTAAGATGAATGGCATATTTTTGTAATCAAATTGTTGCATTCATATGGACCATATTTAACACGTTATTGATACTATTTTTTTGGCTGCTTCTCTATATTGCACATAATTTAAGATAGTATCAACACCCATACGCACACATATTAAAATGTCGTTCTGTACAGGTTTGTTCCGAGTCGCTTTTGCAGTCGTTGATAATGAAAATACGTCGAACTGGGTATGGTTCATACGGCTGCTACAGGAGCACATTTACCATGCACAGGAAATAATGTATGTATCCGACCGAGCGGGAGGAATACTAAAAGCTTTCGACATAGTGTTTGACAAGAAGACTCTCCACTTCTACTGCCTTTACCACCTCATGAAGAACCTACGCACTACTTTCCCTAAGAGTCGCAACACAGAGAAGAAGCGTAACATCCTGTGCTACCTGCTTGCCAACGTGGCATACGCACCAAACATGTGTCTATATGAAGATGCACTCAGTCAATTACATAGGGTAGGAGGTGAAGTGGTAGTGAATTGGATGAAAGATCTGCCACCAGAAAGATGGTGTGTTGCATTCTCGCCCGAACTACTTCGTTATGGTGAGATGACCAGCAACGCAGCAGAATCCTTCAACAAATGGATTATGTCTGCCCGTTCCCTTCCAATTACACATATTGTGGACATGATTAGGACACAACTTATGGCGTGGTTTGTTGATAGGCGTGCAGACGCGGAAACATGGACTGGGGCCATGACCCAATTCATGGAAGCTAAGTGGAACATGTATGAGGGATCAGAATCATCGTGGTCAATCGAAGTTTCTATTAATGGGGTGAAATATCTTGTCCACTCAGACCCGTCGACAACTGTAAGTGCCATGATTACAATATCGGTCTCATTATAATATACATGTATGTGAATTAATATCATCTAATTAACCATGTCGAGTAGTTCTCGTTATCATGATTATATATAGCTACGAATTCTTTTTTGTTTTTTTTTTAATAGATAAACTTCCTTACTCTTCTTCATGATAGAAAGCCTTAAATACAAAAAGTTCGCTTTTCCAATAGAATTGAACACATAGGTCTAAGTATATATACATGTGCAGTTCCAAGTCATCTGCTTATATCACATAAATAATTCTTTCTTTACTATTATTTTTTTCCATCAGTAATCTAAAGTTACCTAAATTTGTTCAGCTGCTCAAAATGGTTGCTGAGATTTCTTGATAACTTTCTGTAAATTTTCTTCCAAAGTTACCTAAATTTTTTCAGTTGCTCAATGGCTGCTGAGAAAAATTGATATCTTTCTGTAAATTTTCTAGAACTTTGTCGAACTTGTTTAAATGTAAGCTTATATGAGCTTCCTAATTTTCAGGATTTCTAATAGTCTGATTATTTGTGCAACTCAGGTAAACTAGCCAAAAAAAGTTTCCCAATATTTGGATGGTTGGTAATGTGTCCCCTGTTTTTCATTATTTATACGCATGTGTAGCAGCCTTCTAACACATATATTTGCATGCCAAATCCAGGTAGACTTATCACAGAAGACTTGCTCATGTTGGCAATGGCAGGTACTTGGGTTCCCATGTGTGCACGCTATATCTGTGATAACCAGGGAGAAAATTGATGTGCGTGACCTCATTGACCCATACTACTTCGCTGACACGTACAAGAAGGCATACTCAGTTGACATCAACTCCATCCCGACTACTGAGAAGTTTGAGTTTATTGATACGGATACACCCTTGAAAATTGTTCCGCCTACCATGCAGAAAGGCGCAGGCCTCCCTCAAGAGAAAAGGCTTCGGGTCAGGAAGACAAAACTCATCTGAAAGTTCGTGTGCAGACGATGCGTGAAGTTGGGACGCCACTACTGGAGCACGTGCAAGGAGGCCCTGAATGACCCCAACCCAGTCCTACAACCTGGTGACTCAATTCAGAACCCGTAATTCTTCAAATTGTATCGAAACATCATTACATTTTCCACCCCATCACTATGTCAGTTTGCATCTTTTTGTTGTTGAATGGATGATTCACGTATGAGCAACACCATTCATGCGGGCCGACACGAACCATTAGTATTCAATCTTCATTATATTAAAGTCATATTCTATTGGCAGTAGCTCAGTTTTGTAGATCAGGTGATTGTTGGTTTATTTTGATTTATGTTGGGGTGAGCAGATAATAGCTATGTTTGGTAAATGTCCACTTGAATTACACATTCTCATGTTTCGGTAGTAGTTAGTTGAATTATGAATTTGGAGGGACAAATTTGGGGGTGGCCGTTGGAGGGAGTGGGATAGTTTTGGGTGACGTTGGGTTTACATTTAGACATAAAAGGGAAAAAAAAAATTATAGTATCATGGTAGCAGTACCAGTACTATGGATGGGTACTGGTACATCCATGGTCACATTGTACCATTAATTGGCCCATCTGAAGTGTAACATTAGCCCAATTTTGACCATTTTTTCAATTTTGAACATTGCATGTGTGGCAACAGCGGACCTTCA
Organism: Plantago ovata; assembly: GCA_028274465.1. Lineage (NCBI taxonomy): Eukaryota > Viridiplantae > Streptophyta > Magnoliopsida > Lamiales > Plantaginaceae > Plantago > Plantago ovata. The sequence continues at coordinate 42,281,158 of CM051457.1, read as the reverse complement.
CTACTTTTACTTCCGTTTACAATTTTTCCTCCCTTTTTTTTTCTTCACTATTCTTCCTTTTTTTTTTCCATGACACTACTTTTTTATTATTTTTTTATTATCTACTGTATGAGTGCTCCCGTCCAAAAAATATTAGTATCCTACGTCTACACATTTTTGGAGTGCTCCCGTCCAAGAAATTGTTAATTAATTTTTAATATAATTTTATTACTTGCGTCCTATCCTAATTATTAGTTTAAGATTAGGTGAAGTTTTAGAATTCCTACTACTAATCTAATCCTCTTACAATAGCTAAGATTAGCTTATTTATGGTCACTATAGTTCTGTTCTCTTCGTTTGAACTGAACAACACTTTTCTGAACTAAACTAAACTTTAATAAGCTGAACTGGCCTGGACTGAGCTTAACGGTTCTAAACTGATCTGAACAGAAATGAACTTGCTTGTAGTATGAAATACTATTAAGCAAATCTGGACTAATCTGAACTATTAACGGGTACTATGGCACCAAACCAGTGCTAGACAATGATACCAGCACCGTTACGCGTTTTCAACTACATGTTGCCGGTCTCAGTACTGATACTAGCACTGCCACAATTACTACCACAACAGCTGATGCTATTGTCGGTCCCACAACACATCTAATTGCTAGTACCATTGCAATCATAAGTACTAGTCCATACTTTTTCAATTTGCGCAATGTACCATTACTTGTACTGGTACTGACACATGTACTGATACAGACATCGGCATACGTGCTGGCACCGGTACTACAACAAAATACTACTACCCCCACCCCCCTCCCCAACACCACACACCCATAGCTGAAAATGAGGGAATAGGTACCGATTATCGGCCCCTACATATGTACTTTTCCATTACGGGTTAACCAGTAGTTGTACGAGTACTAGCACATGTACTGACATCGGCAAAGGTGCTGGCACTGGTACTACCACAAAGTAGCAGTGCCTCCTACACTTTCCCCCCCCAAACCAACTAGTACTAGTACTAATAACTGAAACATCGGTGGAGGAGCTATTACTTGTACCGACACTATCACATATTTTTTGGAGTGCATGTGGCGGCATTAAAGCCCGCATTAAAACTAGTACTAGTACTACCACGAGAACTATGAAACCAAAATGTACATTTCCTAGTATCGAATGTATGCATGGGGAAGGCACTGAGATCGGCACTATCATTCGTTTCCCTTACACGTTGCCGACCTTAGTTCTAGTACTAGTACTACCACAAGTAATACGACACCAAACTATTGCTGGTACAGGTCCCCCACATACGTCTAAATTGCTAGTACTGGTACTATCATAAGTACTGCAACCCCACACATCCATATCTGAAAATGAGGGAGTAGGAACCTATTATCGGCCCCTACTATTTCAGTACGGATGTAACAGTAGTTGTATCGGTACCAGCACATGTACTGACATCGGCATAATTACTGGCACTGGTACTACCACAAAGTACCAGTACCTCCCCCCCCCCCAAACCCCCTAGTACCAGTACTAGTACCGACAATATCGGTCCTTTTAAAACGACCATCGATACCAGCACGGTTACGCATTTTCAATTACAAGTTGCCGGTCTCAGTACTGATACTAGCACCGCCACAACTACTACTACAATAGTTGATGCTATTGTCGGTCCCACAACACATCTAATTGCTAGAACCGGTGCAATCATACGTTCTAGTCCATACTTTTTCAATTTGCGCAATGTACCATTACTTGTACCGGTACTGACACATGTACTGATACAGACATCGGCATACATGTTGGCACCGGTACTACAACAAAATACTACTACCCCCATCCCCCCCCAACACCACACACTCATAGCTGAAAATGAGGGAATATGTACTGATTATCGACCCCTGCTTTTCCATTACGGGTTAAACAGTAGTTGTACCAGTACTAGCACATGTACTAACATCGGCAAAGGTGCTGGCACTGGTACTACCACAATGTACCAGTGCCTCCTCCACTTCCCCCCCAAACCTACTAGTACTAGTACTAATAACGGAAACATCGGTGGAGGCGCTATTACTTGTACCGACACTATCACATATTTTTTGGAGTGCATGTGGACGGCATTAAAGTCCGCATTAAAACTAGTACCAGTGCCTCCTCCACTTCCCCCCCAAACCCACTAGTACTAGTACTAATAACGGAAACATCGGTGGAGGCGCTATTACTTGTACCGACACTATCACATATTTTTTGGAGTGCATGTGGACGGCATTAAAGCCCGCATTAAAACTAGTACTAGTACTACCACGAGAACTATGAAACCAAAACGTACATTTGCTAGTATCTAATGTATGCATGGGGAAGGCACTGAGATCGGCACTATCATTCTATCATTCGTTTCCCTTACACGTTGACGGCCTTAGTTCTAGTACTAGTACTACCACAAGTACTATAACACCAAACTGTTGCTGGTACAGGCCCCCCACACACGTCTAAATTGCTAGTACTGGTACTATCATAAGTACTGCAACTCCACACACCCATATCTGAAAATGAGGGGGTAGGAACCTATTATCAGTCCCTACTTTTTCATTACGGATGTAACAGTAGTTGTATCGGTACTAGCACATGTACTGACATCGGCATAATTACTGGCACTGGTACTACCACAAAGTACCAGTACCTCTCCCCCCCCCCCCCAAACCCCCTAGTACTAGTACTAGTACCGACAATATCGGTCCTTTCAAACGACCATGACCAGTGCCGATCCGTAGTACTAGTACCGACAACTTCGGTCCTTTAGAACGACCGTGACCCGCATGATGACTAGTACTAGTACTACCACATCCCCATGATGAAAATGAGGGAATAGGTACCTAATATCGGTCCCTACTTTTCCATTACGTATGTACCGTTAGTTGTACCGGTATTAGCACATGTACTGACACCGGGGCATAAGTACTATCACTATTACTACCACGGGTAGTGTGGCACCAAAACATTTCTAGGCACTCATACCACAAACGTTATGCGTTTCCATTACACATTGCCGGCAATAGTAATAATTTGCGCGATATACAACTAATTGTACCGGTACTGACATATGTACTGATACATACCTCGTCATAAGTACTGGCACTGGTACTACCACAAAAAAATACAACCACCACCCACCCCTCCCCAACCCACTAGTACTAGTACCAGTACCGACAACGTCGGTCCTTTCTAAACGGTCATGATCAGTACGGATCCATAGTACTAGTACCGACATCGTCGGTCCTTTGGAACGATCGTAGCCCGCATGAGTACTAATACTATTAATACCAGAGGTACCGCAAAACCGGAAATAGTGCTAGTACCGATAAAAAATTAGGAGGCTAGTACTAGTACTAGCATAAGTACTGCAACCCCACACCCCCCCCCCTACTGAATAACGGACCGACTGAATAACTAACATGACGGGGCGCGATCATTGTGATTAACTTTTGGCCGATATGGGTGATAAACTACTAATACTAGTACTAACATAAGAAAAAAAAAAAATATTAACACCTTTATTTCTATTTTATTGCAATTTAATACAGTTTAATCTATATTGATTAATTTTTTTTATGGCTAATATCATTTGTTATTCGGCCCGTTTTTTTATTCGGCCCATTTGAATGTAGTCATTGTTATTCGGCCCATGTGTTATTATTATAAATTTTTGGTTTTTTTTTTTATTTGGCTGCTTGATGTATTTGACCGTAGATTGATGATTCATTCCTCATTACAGTAAGTACCACACACCAAAGACAGAAACCAGGGTTACAGAGATGACGAGCTACTCAACGCCTCGCCGGAATTCAGCTGCGATGTCGACGGAATCCTGCTTCTGCGATGCTCCAGTCATCGAATTAATGTCAAATACGAAAGCCCATCCCAAAATGTTCTTCAAGAAATGCGTCAACCACGGAATAGGTTTGTTTCCACCGGAAAACTCAAAAACCCTTTGTTTACATTTATTGAATCTGGTTATCATACTTGTTTGCCTGTTTTACTTTGGGGATTTTATTTTTACTTTCCCCTGCCTCTACTCAAATCATGTCATTAGTGGGTATGTGAATAGATTATTCTCAAAACGCCAACTCATGTGACTATAACTCGTTCAAATCAAATGCTGATTACTCCTCAAGAAGTGGTTGACTACATATTGTATTTGATATTCCTCCGATTTGCATTCGCCTTTAGTAGACATATAGTATTGATTTGTATCCCATATGATACATGAATTTGTGTTATTAGATGTGTTTCTTGATGTAGAACCTGAATACCCCCTTTTGTAACCATTTTAATTTTCAGAGCCGAACCATTACTGGGTTTGGACCAACGGTCATGTTTGCACCAACAAGTGCTGGTTGAAAAACAAGGGTGCAGATCAATTTGAAGAAGAGATTATTGATCTGAGGGCTAAAACAAATGCCTTAAGGAGCCTATATGCTGGAGCAATTCGAGACAAAGTCATGCTGGAAAAGAAGTTGCAGGATTCAATCAGTCTTATGGAGGCCGAACAATGTCACAACAACTCTCTGCAAAAACTAAATTTGGAATTACAATCTAGTGTACACGATCTGTTGCTCGAAAAGAGAGAACTCGTGGAGGAAATAATATATCTCAAGTCAAATATGGATGAGGGGAAAAGCAAGATTCAAGAAGATGTCAACAAATTAATCGCAGACCTTCAAGTGATGCTCCGTTGAACTTATTGATCACTACTTATCAGAATTTCATATGTTTCCTTTTGTAACTTGTTTTTGTGGATCTCGGGTATTATTCGAACTTCCATGTGACTTCGATTAATGACACTGTTGTAATGTTGGTAACAACCTACCAAGTACATTTGATGTTGTTAATAAGATGTTGTTGTTTTGGTGTCTTCTATATTGATCAATGTACTACTAGTGTATATTGGTTTTTAACCCAGCTGTATTCTGCTCATGTGGATAATTTTGGGTCATTCCTTTGTTTGAGAACAGAAGTTGAAATTCCATCAAATATGTTCATATGTTACTGTGTTGGTGGTCCTTTTCCCATAAGTTCAAGTCATTTACAAAAAACTACTAGCATAGAGGGTCGATAAATAGATGCAGAATATCGAAGTTTAAAATTAACCACCAACAGTCAGGGGCTAAAATACAGTAACTAACCCAAGGTTTCATACAGACAAGCATTAAACAGAGTTTTAGAATCCACATAAAAGGTACCTCTAGAAGGATCTGAAATACGAACTACTACAAAACACATAACATAAATAGCGTTTTGCATATGCCTAATCGACATCATGACATCCATATCTTCGTCATTGTTGGCGACCACACATATAACACGTGAAAAAAAAACTGCAAAAGTTGGCCTAGACCAGTTTTCCACGTCCACAAAAAGAATGGTGATTCTCCAGTTCAGTTTCGGATAACCACCACATTCCACACATTCGCTGAAGATTTTGTAGCCAGAAATACACACTGGTCCCCGGGCATAAGGTTGTTATCTGCTGAAAATGATGACCATCCCGTAGTTATCTTAGCCACATTGCCTGAAAATACGCAAGTCACCTCCCAAACGCCCCTGGAAGCCACCCTCAAAGTTATATAATTGTCTCCTTCACTCAGATTCCATTCTGCAAACACAGAATCTAGCACCTATACAGTTTCAAATCGGTTAAAATGAAATAGCATACTAAAAAATATGAAAACGATTGTGAACATACAAACAAAAAAGCGCATAAGATCCTACTACTAAACTTACCACAAATGTTGGACCAGCAAAATAAACGCTGCAAACATCGACAGCCCCCTCAAGAATGTTCGGTGGGGACAGGTTATCACGACCATGAGTTGTACATCCATTGCCTAAGCAACCAGTTATTTGCCCTGTGTTTTTTCGTTTTAAAAGATACATCAGAAGTCAGTTTAAACTGACACATTCACTATTACATAAGGTCGAACGCCATTATCATGTATATTGGGTGAAGTTAATTAATGATTAATACCTTCAGTTGAAGGAGCTGGTAATGGACCAATTCTCATCCTCTTAGAAGGTGAGCCGTTTACATCTGACAGATATAGAATTCTCGCGTTAGTTACAAATGATTAATTCGCAAGAAACCTAAATATATATATATATATATATATATATATATATATATATATATATATATATATATATATATATATATATATATATATATAAAACTTTCTATGTAATCATAAACATGGCTCTCACCATTTGATCTAACCCCATGTCTTGCAACAGCAACCCTCTCCATCTCACATTCTGTGAAATAAAACATCAAAAGTAGTTGTCATTTGTCATTTATACATTAACTCATGCCACATATAACTTAAGAACATGCAATCAGTCCAAACCGATTACACAATCTATCTTACCACGACCTCTGTCATTAGCAAGATCTTCATTTTCAGAGTCTGTGAACTGCAATGTTCGGGTGGATGTCTCACCAATGCACGTTCGGCGTCCTGAATACATTGAAGGATCCACACAATTATATTACGAAGTATGCTAGTCAATCAATTTTTGTTTTAATGACGTTTAATACATGAAAATAAATACAACGAAGAATGTACTACCTGCTCTCACTCTCGAATTAACGCTCCCCTTGTCATTGTTGTCTGATTTACGGATTAGCTCCGGAGCAACATCTGCCACAACTCTTCCCCTTATGCCGCCAACTGTCAACGCCTCGTAAACCGGGACAGCCCTATCTTGATCAGGAGTGGAACTACCCCCAAACAGCTCATTATCAGTCGCTACAACGGGGGCATCAATAGTTGGAACCATGTGCGAATCAGTACCCGAAACAACAACACTAGGGGTCCTAGCACTTCGGCTTGATCGTCCAACAACTCTATCCATGACTCGACACAGTAGATGGGTAACGTCACACTCTGAATCATTTCCAATTCCAGATGACCCGGACACACCATGAACTGGCCTCTGGTATCTCAGTCGGTTGTCACGATTAATAACAAGTTCAGCCTGCTGCATAGAATTTTCAGTGTTCGGGCTACGATTGGGCGGCTCCAATTGACGGCCAGCCATGTTATCATTCTGATCTTCATTCATGTTATCCGGATGTGCAGCCTCGACAGGCGGTGAGTCTGATAACACAACATGGAAAAGACCGTTTCTAGCATCCTCCGTCGTTGTTGCTTCGTTCAGTGCCACAACCTCTTCAAGTTCAATCCCATTGCGTTCCCTCCTCACAACTTCATCAAGTTCGATTCCATGCATCCCTATGTCAAATGCTATATCATCACCAGTAGCATCGATGTTCATGAGCAACGGACGGCTGCCACAAGCTCGGTCGTACCCGTGAACCCAGAGCTCGTTCTCGTTTTCAAACCTGAAAGTTAACAACTCCTGAAGGTCTAGCTTGAACTCATTCCTAAACTCCTCCCAACCATCCCCAAATAAACCAGCCCATTCTCCTCTTCAACAACCACAGGCCATGGGAGTTCATCACTTCCAAAAAGGAACAAGGTACCAGGGACTACAGGAAAATTAGCAGTCACGAATGTTGGGGGATGAGCTACATCATAGATAAAAAGGAAATAAAAAAGGGTCAGGCACCGCTATGTATACATACTATTAACAACCTTCAAAGCAAATATATTCCTCATGATATGTTGTACCCTATATACATTACATGAAGGAAAACAAATGCAAAAGTGAAGATAGACAAGCATATAGCAACAAGTCAAAACTATCAACAAACATTTCTTTATGATATCTCCTGAAAAAAAAGAGCACAAAGATCTCCCTACTCTAACAACATTATATATTAAAATCTGGAAACTCAAGCTAAAAATGTCAAACTAATTATCCAGGTCTGGATTAGGCATTCAACAAGCATATATCAACATGTGTAATGTAAAAAAGACATGCATCTATGAGTTTAGAATATATTGAAATAAGCAAAATAATGGACCTTCAGCATTGCAAGAAATTGCTTGTCAAGAACATATTAATAAGATAATGCTTATAAAATATTGACATGTATAAAAGCAATGTATAACAAAGATGTACTCACCAACCTTTTCTCATCCAGATTGGTTATCTGACGGTAAAATCCAGTGTGTTCTGCCATACTATATTTGTTTGCTTTGTACTCAAATTTTTTTTGGTTGGTGAAGAAGATGTTCTTTAGTTTTAGGAGAGAAAGGTGATTTCTGGTAAAATCAAGAAATGATATATATATATATATATATATATATATATATATATATATATATATATATGACAGTAGTAACATTGAGACTCCTTTACTTATCAATCATGCTGGCGCTAGCTCATTGGATAGTGTCAAAACATACTAATACATTGTCCTATACTAATTGCTTTTCTGTATATATATATTTTGTATATATATTGCTCAAAACCAAGACTGCTCTGCTGCTACACATTGCTTTGTCCAGTGGTTCAGTCCACCAAAATTACCAGAAATGTGCATATTTCCATTAGCAGCTTACAATGTTCAGAAGGCGTGTTCAACCATTTCCTATTTTATTGACATACAATGTCTGACTTTATAGAATCAAATCTTTTACAACAGATTTGATATCACCACAAATTGTCATTATCCTTATGAGATATACAATGCTAGAATCGAGGACCTGATTTTGATTGAATCATCCACAAAGTTAGAGGTTGATGTAAATCATACAGAAAATACACAAAAACTGCTATCCTCTATATAGTTAAGGCAAGTGCGTGGGTACTACTTTCATGCTAACAAACAGGTACTGATGCTGGTACTGGTACTTGACAAGTTTATATCATAGTATGAGTCCTAACACTGTGGTGTTGTGTTAATTACATTCAGTATTTTTTACTTAGTTTTAGTGTGCCTAATAACACTGTCTATAACCATTACCGGGTCGGGGGGGGGGGGGTAATTTGAATCAGAAACATCATTATACAGAGGGAATATCAATCTGATAAAAACTTCATGTTTGTGATTTTTTAATTTTTAAAACAAACTATACAGACAAAACTACATTACCTTACTTACATATGCATTCTATAAGATATAAACAAACCGAGCTCGAATAATTGAATAAATTAATTTCGGGCTGTTCATTAGCTATAATCTTGCTTATTATACCCAGAAGCCACACATAACATGCCAACATTCAGGCCTAAAAAGAGGCATGATACATTAAACACAAGAAAAATATGGCTGGCTAATATTGCTTAATAATTAAAACTGTCGCACCGGGTACATAATTTTATCCGACTAAACGACAACGAAATGTTCAAAAATCACTACACTTACGAACAGAACAGTCGATCTGTCTACTCAATCTCATATGATAGTGCATGGGTCATACAAAACAAAGTAACGAACAGACACCATGCCATCAGGTGCCATAATTCACATGAACTGAAAGTCATTAATTCATAACAAATAAGGATATAATATTCTAATGAATACCATTTCAATCAGTTTTGGTTCCCCTGGTCCCGATTGAGTATGGCATTGCAGAATGTGTCAACCATCTTAGCCCGGTATTTTCCTCCGTCATCCCTACTCCAATTCTTTTTCAACACGTTACCATTGGTTATCAGAGTCTCCATGACACTGCACACGACGACACCACAGTCCACACTACCTCCAGCTTGCTGAGGCGTGTTGCGGTTGTATACCACTCTGGGCCTGTGGTCATTCCTGAATATCGGGATTCGCATTTTCTTGCCACAAATCTTGATCTGCTTCTCGACATAGTTCACCTGCAAAATGATACAAAACACACCTCAAATCTTATTCAAAATTTGGCACAGGACAATAGTATATACAAATTGACAAAATACAACTATGTGAACACGCGAAATTTTACATCAGCTTTCCATGGTCATGGCACAACGATAGTGCTCATCCATGTCCTCATTAACGGGGGACATTGAGTTGTAAAAGGTCCATGTGAAAGTACTAACCGAGAACCTCAGCAAAGTCCAATGATTTCCAGCATCCTTACGTGGATCTAGCATCCCATAGTGTTTATAGGGATTAGCCACGTGTCATAGTCGAGAGCATCCACGATCTTGTTATCAATAAATTGTTTCACCATTGACTTGAACCAACTGTCGACATCAAATCGGGCAACATACAATTGCTTGTTGAAACCGAAACAATATATTCCCATGGAATAAACCAGATACAGAATGCAAACAATTAAAAAAAAAGGGAAGACAAAAAAAGAAAGAATCAAATATAAGAAGCCAGAAAAGAATCATTGAACACATGCAAACATCCATACATCACATATAAATAGGAGTATATAACGTTTCACTTTACCCATAGAGTGCTCCGAAACAAGTACGTTTGCCTAGCAATAGCAACACGAGAATCCATCGCCTTTGTGCCAGAATTGAAGAGCTGATTAACCAACAACCCCCAAGTGTCAACAACCTGCATAGGATATATATTGTCAATACTTATATGCATACGTCTCCTCATCAAAACTGCATAAAATTATAAAACCTTACCGAGTCATCCAAGCTCTCATGGTTGAGCAACACCTCCATGTCATCAAGTGTGACATAATTTGTCATATACGAGTTCTGCACCTCGAGTAGGCAATTGATGTGATATGGACAGAATTTGTCATAAAAATGTATTGTACCTTACTTGATCAACGATTAGCGGCGTATACTATATACTATATTATACACACATTATAGATTAATTAAATAATTAACCCAAAGCAAATTAAAATTCATGAATTTAGAACAAAATAAATCAAGACAATAGCTAGCATTAAAAAAAAATGCTTATATGCTGCTGCTGCAGCATGAAAACATATATTGAAAATTCGACTTACACACGTCCAAATGACTGATTTTGATGAAGTATCACTAATTATAACATGCAACATCTATATTACTACTGAATTAACTCATCCAATCAAATCATTCCATTGGATAGAATTTTCATTAATTAATCAACAATAATAATCTAGTGACCAAAATGATGAAGAATTAATCTCTCAAGCTAGCTAGATCAGAGACGAAGAGTGAGATCGATGGTGTTGCTGTTGTGGTTATTGTAACGATCTCTTTATAAGTAAAATATATTATAATGTAAGGATCAGATAAAACCAAACAAATGATATGCGGTGTAGTAACATACCTTGGGATAGTGTTCTTAAACTTAGATACAAGAAGGTTGATTGATTGCGTCGAAGTGTGCTTGTATGCCTCACACTCACGGTCAACAGACATCTGCCGAATATGCTTTTGATCTGTATTAAGTCGTCTGTTGGTTGTGAAAGCAAGTGAAATAGGTGAGCCAAAATTCTTCTTCTTCCTAGCATCAAGGAGTGTCCTTTCATGAATCCGCTGAATCATGGAGTTCTCCTGCTCGGGTGAATCACTCCTGATGATAACCGAAGATGATAAAGGTATGTCATCAACCAGCTCTATCTTGACGGTGATAGGAGTGCTAAAGCCATTAACCAAAGTTGACGAGCCACCAACCTTAGTGGAACTGGATCCTTTTTCCTTAGGCAGATCAGAAGATGGAGTAGCAAACAACCGAGTTGCACCAATGTCATTCTGACCAAATTTGATCCCAGTTGTACCTGAAGTAGCAGCTGGGAGTACTACTTGTATTGGATGGGAAAGTCACATCCCTTGGAAGACAAGGCATAAACTGAACTTGTTTCACATTATCACCCGTATTATACGCTGGCACACTCTGTTGCTGCACAACAACCTCTACAAGTTGAGCCCCATCTTTACCAAAACCACATACCGGTTTGGCAGAAGAATGGCAGAATCATTCTGATCTGGGATACTCGGTGCTGAACCTATAAATATCGAATCAAGCTGGCTCTGCAGATCAGCAACATGCGATTTCAGTATCTCGTTCTCAATACCTAGTTCAATCTTCCTATTATAGTTCTCATTACTGGATTTCAGCATCCTCTCATTCTCAGCTGTGAGCTTCATGTTGTTTGGATTACCCGTTGAAGCTTCAACTCGAGCTGTTTTTGCTCATCCTTCAACCGCAAAATTACAAGCGAGTCCTGGTATGTCTGCTTCCCCAAGCGCGTCTTAACTAAATCACATCCTCCAAGCTAGCTCTCAAGCCAATCAATCATATCCCTGACCTTATCCTTGAACTCATCTTTAGCTCTATTTTGATCAACTACTCTTGTGGAATTTTTCACCTCTAAATCACACCTAAGTTTCATCTCAATTGCCTCGCGTGTTTCAGCTCTCCTCCCCTATTTGTATTCTAGCCTCCTTATCAACTGACCCGTCCAAACATGTTGATCTTCTCCGATACATTCACTACTCACACG